>CM035158.1:31143053-32343053 GCA_020205615.1 Panax quinquefolius
GTGTGATTTTCAATTCTAACCTAAGCACCTATTTATAGAAATCGCTTAGAACACCAAAGCGTAAAATTTAATATAATATTAATATTTATTTTCCAAAACCTCATACGCACACTTGCCAACTGAATTCAGCTCCTACACATGTTAAATGAGGCCACCTAAACATTCCAAAAACGTTTTTCCTATTTTAAATATTTTAAACTTCCAAAAATCAATTATTTCGGAGCTTCGGAACTTCAATAATTCATAATAAATAGCCCTTTCATCAGAAAATTCGAATCTCGCGAGTTTTTATAGGAAATTCAATTCTCTACAACTTTGCAGAAGAAAGTTTTTCCAAATTCCAAACAGAAATTGACCGAAATCCTCAAACGGGCAATTTTACAGGCTATAATCAAATTTCAGTCAAGAAATGGGGTCCACCGACATGTTTAACATGTTTTAAACATTTATTGCAACAAAAATACTCTTCCTCCTCGTATACTCATATATCCCACATTCGTTGTAAAAATATCACCGTTAATATATTATTAAAATAATATATTTAAATGAATTATTTTATCGAGAAAAAGATAAAATATTAATTTTCAACAATTGTCATTTTAAAATTTTCTCCATCTATATCCACATAAAATCAATATTTTCCTCATCATATAAATCAATAATTAATTATTCACAAATAATATTCGAGAATCACAATATCGACAACTGTGCGTTCAAAGGAAAGAGGGCTTTCCAATAAGAATTTCTTCTTTCTGGCGCAATTAATTAGGTGACCAAACCTCTCCTTAGATGAGAACTTTCTAGACATTGCCAATAATGTTATCTAATAATATTATTCGGATAATATGAATTATTGCTTCGATAATGAAAGATACCGTGTAATGACAATTATCAAACAACGTGAATATAAAATATCAACGCAAAGAATTATTAACTCAATAAAATCTTTGAGCAATAATTATCGTAACCATTATTGAGTAGTGCCTTCTTCACGTAAGAATCAATAATTGGTGCAATACCGTAGTAACCTTTGCTTTCAACGCGTATTAGTGTGTTTTAACCACCACCGGGTATTCCAATAAAGATAACTTGGCAACAACTACGCCTGTTATTTAAAAACAATTTATATTTGTCGTTTTCTTCATCCAATCTCTTTCAGTTATGGGGCCCACACATGGGCTGCTTGTCGTAAATACGAATATTCCAGAGCATTACGAATATTCCACGACCAAACGAATATTCCAAGCGATAATGAATATTTTATAACCACTTGCTTATTTTGAAATATTTGCGTATTTAACCCTTAACTATCCACATTAATCAAATCAACCCTTACTATTTCAAAATAATAAATAAAGGAAATTCCTTTTTATTTAAAAATTTTAGGGGTCTTACAACCTCCTCCTTATGAAATTTCGTCCTCGAAATCGACGACGATACTGGTGTTTCAAAAGGTGAGGATACCTCGCTTTCATTTCCGTTTCCAACTCCCTGGTCATTTCCTCTATAGCATGATTCCTCCACAAAACTTTAACTTGTGGTATGACCTTTCTTGGCGTAGGGACATGCTCCTTCCTATCCAAGATCTTGGTGGTACCTCCTCATACATTAAGTCTTCTATTATCTCGTCCTGGGTTCTAACTCAATAACGTGGTTCGGGTCTTTCACATATTTACTGATAAGCGAGATATGTGAAACACATTATGAACACGAGACATACTCGGAGGTAACGCAAGTCTATAGGCTACATTTCCTACTCGGTCAAGAATTTGAAATGGACCAATAAATCGTGGATTGAGCTTTCCTCTCTTCCCAAATCTTGTAACTCCCTTCCATGGAGCAACTTGCAATAATACATGATCCCCTACACTAAATTCCACGTCCTTTCGATGAAGATTCGCATAACTCTTTTGTCGATCTTGTGCCGTTTGTATACGTTGTCGAATCATTTGGATCTTTTTGGTAGTCATACGCACTTAACTTTCGGGTCCCAACAATGTTGCTTCACCCACCTCATCCCAACATATTGGAGAAACGACATTTTCGTCCATATAATGCTTGAATGGAACCATGCCTATATTTGTTTAATAACTATTGTTGTATGAGAATTCCACCAATGCAAGTACTTATCCCAACTTCCTTTGAAATCTAGGACACAAAGTTTTAATATATCTTCAAGAGTTTGAGTAGTCCTTTTCGATTGCCCATCCGTTTGAGGATGGTATGCCAACCTGAATCGTAAATTCGTGCCCATAGTTTTTTACAAACTAACCCAAAATCATGAAGTGAATCTTGGGTCACGATCTAAAACTATGGATCTTGGCATGCCATGCAATCTCACAATCTCATTTACGCATATACGAGAAAGGCGTTGAGGAATAAGTCTCTCGATTATCGGTAAGAAATAAGCGAGACTTGGTTAATCTATCAACAATAACCCAAATAGCATTGATGCCTTGAGAAACCGCAGGAAGACCCGTGAATCTAAATCCATAGTAATGTGTTCCCACTTCCATTCAGGAATCTCAAGTGGTTGCAGCGGACCCTTAGGTACAAGATGCTCGCACTTTACACGTTGGCAAGTTAAACACATCGAGATAAACTTTGCAATCTCTCTCTTCATATTGTTCCACCAAAATGTATGTCGAAGATCACGATACATTTTAGTACTTCGAGGATGGATTGCAAATGGCATATTGTGTGCCTCCATCATAATCTTGTACTTCAAATCAGAGTCTTTAGGAACACAAAGTCTAGAGTGGACTCGAAGTATTCCTTCTTCATCAATTCTCGCTTCAGGAATAGCTCCTTCTACTTTCTTCTTCATACGCATCAACTCTCGGTCGGTGGCTTGAGCAACCTTAACTTTTCTATTAAAGTTGGCTCTACGCGTATACTTGACATCATCGCACTCGTTCTCAAGATATAATCTTCTACTCATCGCGCCACCACCACGTTCGCTTTTCCGGGATGGCATGATCGTAACATGTGCTAAAATGAGTCTCCTCTTGAGTTCTTCAAGCTCTTCCCACATTCCTTGCTCCATTCGAATTTTGTATCTCTACTGAGTCAATTTGCGTTAATGGAATAGCGATTCGAGAATATCCTTCAACGAATCTCCGATAATAACCAACTAAGCCTGAAAGCTACGTCTTTTCGATAATCGACTTAGGTTGCTCTCAGCTCGTGACTCATATCCCAATCTTGGATAAAGACGTCACAATGACATCTATCGATTTACTATCGCATACTAATATAGCGCCCCTACGGAGAGTCGGCTTAGGTGAATTCCACAAAGGAAGTCACAAAATAAAGGCTCAGTACCAAATTCTATAGTTGAATTTTTAACTCCTCGAAGTTCAATAGGAGCCATTCGATATGAGATTTTAGAAATGAGTTTTTTGTCACGGGTTCAAAGTCGATACAAAATTTAATATCGAGCTTTGGGAGTAAGCCAAGAAATTCTTCAGAAATACGTCCGAAAAAAATCAATAACAATGGGAATATTATTCAAATCGGCGTGTCTTTATTCAAATCCATAACATGGACTAAGAAAACTTGACATCCGTAATAAACGAATGACTTCATGGCTTGATATGAAAATGTTTGACTACAATGGTTTGATTGCTTGAATTGAATAATGAGTTGCTTAGGAATATGAAAACTAACAACCTTACAAAAGCAATCAATTTGGCATGATGAGTAGTTAACCTTAAAATCACATCAAAAGCAAATATCTCTATAGAAATAAGGTTAACGGTAATGTGATAGTGCCAACTTGAATCAAGCAAGATTTTTAAACAACGGATGTAATGAAAGTTTCTCTAATGGAGTCTCCACAGATAGGTCAAAGTTTAATTTCTCCGTGAAGTCAAGTTCAAACGTTGGCGCAAGTAAGAGAGATAAAAGAATGGGTAGAACCAATATCTAGTAAGGTATATACTTCGCAAGAATTTATAATTAACTAACCGTGCTAACTTCGTTCGGGTTCCTCGCATTTTGACCCGACCACAACAAACGCGCTCTTCCGGAATCGTTGACTTTGACTTTTCGGGGACGATCTTTTGAGTCACCAAATCTCATTGAACTAGGTTTCGCCATCAGATAATCTCGAGCGATATGTCCTTCCTTTCCACAATTATAGCATACCTTGAATCATGTTGTAGGCGTTTGGACCGATATGTCCTCTCTTTCCGCATTTGTAGCATATATGATGGGTGGTCGTTCTCCTCCCTTAAAACTAGTTGCCATCGGCGCCGACGTCTTCACATGGTCGTTGTTGAATCTCCTCTTTTAAAATCTCCTCCAGGACTCGCTTCTTCTATTTTCATGGCCACGATTACCACGGAGAGTGGTTACCGCCTTTGTCTGTATTCTTCTTTCTCCATTTGGTTATCGTTATTCGATGATCGCTATCTTGGATGATGATCACGGTTATGGTCCCTCGGTTGAACGTACTCGTTATCTCGCTCTAACAAGTGAGCCCACGCTGACAACATCTGAATAGAGAGAAAATTTATGAGAAATGAGATCTTGGACGTATGTCGGCTTTCAAACCTCTCGAAACATCCGCGTCATACGTTCCTCATTCTCCACCAAATGAGGTGCAAACTGGATAACTCCGCGAACTTCGCCTCATCTTTGGGGACAATCACCGTTATTATTCGCTTCTAGTCTAATAAACTCCACTTCCTTCATACGACGAATACTTTCGTGGAAGTACTTGTCATTGAAATGCATTTCAAACGTCTCCCATGACATGCCGAGTGCAATTTGGATGGACGCTTCCTGATTCCCACCAAGATGTCGCTTCGCCACGGAACATAAAGGTGGCGAATGGAACTTCTGTTCCTCCGTGCATCCCAAGACATCGAATATCTTGGTAATTTGTTTGACCCACGCCTCTCGCCTTTAATCGGATCGCTTTCCTGCACTGCGGTGGTCCCAACTCTTTGAAGCGCTTGCATTTGGTCAGACCACCCGTGAATTGCTATCATTTCTCCTCAGTATTTTGAACACGAGTCTCCTCGTCTCGATTTTGCATGAATCGCAAAAAGCTTCTAAACATCCCCTCGTTCATCATCTCGCTTTCGATTGGTGTTGTTCACGGGAGGAACATTGTCACCTGTTGCACGTTTCTCCTCGTTGGTAAGTACAGCATCTCCACGATCTCATTTACTCATCATTAATATTCTCACGACATTCTCAAATACCGTCATAAAACAAGGGTTAATTAAGGAAATCAATATATCACATAATATCCCTATATATCGACTAACTAACAAATCGCTTAGGTAGGACACACTAGCGAAGGATTTACTCGCTCTCCCTCCTAGTTTTATTCCCGATCATCTCCGCCAGAGATCATATCCCTAAGCTCGATACCAACCGTGACGCCCCAAAATAGGTATACACAACACCCATTCGAGTCGCCAAATACATGGTACGTAAACAACTACAACTTTATTATTACAACAAAGAAAGCGTGAGTTTGAATACAAATATTATCTTTTAAACAATATCTATACTCAAATAAATCCTCATCACATTTATTGATACATTATTTTACAAAATGGTGAGGACTATCGAAACAATCCTTTCTAAAACCTTCATTCCATACCCCAGACTAGTACTTTCGCTATATTCTCGCTTTATCGAGAAGAAAAATGGAACAACAAGGAAAAGGGTGAGCTCAACTAGCCCAATAAAGAATATTATGACTAAGATAATATACAACAAATTATCGTTAGTCTTCAACAGGAAAAAAATCGATAGAATACAATAGACAACAAGTTTCGAGATCAATATTCGCAATGAAATAATAATTCATTAGAAGAGTTAAGTAGAGAATGCAAACTACTATCTTCCATGTATGAATTTAAAAGTTCATCGCTCTATCTTTTATCCCCTGTAACATCAATCAATATACATCTCGAATCAAATATTCATCTTTGCACTACTGGGCCAAAGATATTCATTAGTTTGGTCATGTTCATCTAAACACTGCTCATCTTTGCACTACAGCCAAAGATATTCTTCAGAAATCATTCATCTTTTGACCACTCTGGCCAAAGATATTCCATAATATCATCATTTATGATCGAGGATGATGAAAATATTTTTAAAGAAAGCGAATCCAAAGGAAACAAAATGACAAGGATTAAGGATTAAGGATTCGTACTTTGTTTTATCCATGTTCAAAAGATACCTCAAAAATAATCATAGTGGTGTAAAATTCAAGAATGATCAAAACATGGATACAATCAAAGCTAGTATCCGAATAGATATTTTGGACAAAAGAAGAAATTTTATTTTTCTAATTGAATAGTGCATAGTATCGTGAATAGTAACTTCGACACCAAAAGATAGAAATTCCACAAAAACATCTTCACGTTTTCATGAATAGTACTTCGTGAATAGTAACTCGTGAATAGTAACTCATGAATAGTAACTTTCATGAATAGTAACCGTGAATAGTAACTCATGAATAGTAACCCCGACATGAAAAAGTTCCAAATTTGATAAAAGTTCCAACCAATATTTCAAAGATAATGATATTGAAGAAATAATATCATTTGAGAAGAAAATAACATCCCTTACCTCGAAAGATCAAGATTCTAGCTAGAATACAGGGTATAGTCTTTGAAGGAACTTGCACTAATCTAGCAATACTCAAAGTATACTCAAAATACTCACAAGAATACGCTCGATAATATAGAGAGAAAACTTCGATTTACGGTGTGATTTTCAATTCTAACCTAAGACCCTATTTATAGAAATCGCTTAGAGAACACCAAAAAGTAAAATTTAATATAATATTAATATTTATTTTCCAAAACCTCATACGCACACTCTGCCAACTGAATTCAGCTCCTACACATGTTAAATGAGGCCACCTAAACATTCCAAAAACGTTTTTCCTATTTTAAATATTTTAAACTTCCAAAAATCAATTATTTTGAGCTTGAACTTCAATAATTCATAATAAATAGCCCTTTCATCAGAAAATTTGAATCTCGCGAGATTTTATAGGAAATTTAATTCTCTACAACTTTGCAGAAGAAAGTTTTTCCAAATTCCAAACGAGTAAATTGACCGAAATCCTCAAACGGGAAATTTTATGGTTATAATCAAATTTCGGTCAAGAAATGGGGTCCATTGAGCATGTTTAACATGTTTTAAACATTTATTGCAACAAAATACTCTTCCTCCTCAGATACTCATATATCCCACATTCGTTGTAAAAATATCACCGTTAATATATTATTAAAATAATATATTTAAATGAATTATTTTATCGGAAAAGATAAAATATTAATTTTCAACAATTGTCATTTTAAAAATTTTCTCCATCTATATCCACATAAAATCAATATTTTCCTCATCATATAAATCAATAATTAATTATTCACAAATAATATTCTGTAATCACAATATCGACAACTGAGGCAGGTTTCAGAAAGAGGGCTTTCCAATAAGAATTTCTTCTTCTTGGTAGCGCAATTAGGTGACCAAACCTCTCCTTGATGAACTTTCTAGACATTGCCAATAATGTTATCTAATAATATTATTGGTTAATATGAATTATTGCTTCGATAATGAAAGATTGTGTAATGACAATTATTGAAACAACAAAGAATATAAAATATCAACGCAGAAATTATTAACTCAATAAAATATCGAAGCAATAATTATCGTAACCATTATTGAGTAGTGCCTTCTTACGTAAGAATCAATAATTGGTGCAATACGGTGTATGAACCGCTTTCAACGCGTATTAGTGTGTTTTTACCACCGGGTATTCAACGAAGATAACTCTGCAACAACTACGGCAGTTATTTAAAAATAATTTATATTTGTCATTTTCTTCATCCAATCGCTTTCAGTTATGGGGCCCACACACATGGGCTAGGCCGTCGTCATTTAATATTCCCGACAAGCATTTAATATTCCACGACCAAACGAATATTCTTAACGATAATGAATATTTTATAACCACTTGCTTATTTTGAAATATTTATGTATTTAACCTTAACTATCCACATTAATCAAATCAACCCTTACTATTTCAAAATAATAAATAAAGGAAATTCCTTTTTATTTAAAAATTTTGAGGTCTTACAATATATATATATATATATATATATTCATCCGATTTTATATGAATTTACATATACTTATATAAGTATGCATTCACACAAAATATTTTTGCCCAACTTGATTTTGTAAAAGAAATAGGATCTCCTTGCTTTTTAATATTATATGAATTAATTTATTTAACACTTGACATATAATTTATCAAGGTCAATAAAATTAATTCAAATAAAACAAAAATAGTTTAGAATAAAATAATAAGGAAAAGTAATTAAATTAAAACATAATTATTATCATCAAAATATATAAAATGAAATTATACCTATCAATTATCATTCTTCAACGGGCTACCGATTCATTTTTTTAATCATTTTAGAGACAAATTAAGTTAAAAGTATGACGCTCAAAAGCTCAATCGTCAGAGAACTGATTAAACAACAATCATGGTATCCCATTTTAGAAGTATTCTTTGAATAGGCAATCTTTCAGTAATAAACTAACTCCAATACTCATTACTCAATAACTAAAAGCAACTGAACATTACTACCATCTTAGAATTTTATTTTCTCACAAGCTAATATATCTTCCAGATTAATACTCTCAAGGCAGAAATCAATTTAATTTGATAATTTTAATTTAATCTAACAAATGCTCTCCATCATATATTCATATCGGAATTCATAAATTTAGCAAAATTACAATAAGATGGATACTACTATTTTCATTTTATTTTATTTTTCATTGATAATCTTAGTAAAAAATCAATGTTTAGTAGATCTTAAAATAAGTATTGATTTCAAAATGACCACTAACATTATATGTCACACACGTAGGAGACGTCCCACACACTAAAGTACTGTAATTCAATTTAACAATCTGACTTCTTTAAAATGTTTGGGTAACATAACCTCCTAAATGTGGACATGAAAAGAAAATACCATTTTGAAGAAACATGTGGCACGGTTTGAATGATAAATAACTTATTCCCGGAAGATATCAACTTAAATACAATGCAAACAAAGTGATAAGTGTAACACTTCATTTTTGAATGTTAATTTGTCTAATTTAATTTAATTTGTCTAATTGAAGGATATACTAAAAAAATATAGTATTTCAATTCCACTGCCTTTCATTAGCAAGTAATGAATTTTTTTTTCCATAACCTTCACTCTTAAAAGGATACTCATATGAAGTGTAATATGCAACTTCAGCGGCTTTAGTGACACCAGTGTAAACACCAATTTCCATGGTATTTTTGGCATTGATCAGCTTTAAAAACATGTTCAAGAACTGCTCTTCATCAGCAGATATTGACATCAGATTCCTGATTTTCCATCAATTCAATCCATTAAAATCCTAAATCAATTTCTCATTTTAACACAAAATAATTTTTACAAAAATAAAAAATAATAAATAATAAAAGAAATAAGCAAATAATCCCATTTTTATTTTATTTTTTCAAAAAAAATTATGGTTCTATATAAAACATAAACTAACCATGAATGCTTAGCAGTCCCTTCCAATTTTCCCGTACTCAAAACTTTTGAACCAGGTTAAGTAGTGCAAGCTTGTGTTATACACATTGGACGACCAAACAACAAATTATAGAACCTAACATGAATTTCTAGCCAATTATGAGCTAAACAGTCAGAGCTAATGAAATTAAAACAATAATTTAAATATTATTTTATTGACTCGGTTATATTTCAACCTTAAATTTTGATGATAATTTTGTTATGAGTAAATCTACATGTACATC
Organism: Panax quinquefolius; assembly: GCA_020205615.1. Lineage (NCBI taxonomy): Eukaryota > Viridiplantae > Streptophyta > Magnoliopsida > Apiales > Araliaceae > Panax > Panax quinquefolius. Next base: position 31,152,907 of record CM035158.1, read on the forward strand.
ACATTTACTTCCTGCTTGCCAAAACGCAGGGAATAAAGTCGTTTTGGAATATATTTTTTTCGACAATTCAAGTGTCTTTTGCTTCTCCTCTTTCATCGCTCAAATATTTCTCTCTCCTCTTGAATTCACTGCTTGCCGAAACCCATATGCAAACAACCATCCAAAATCGTGTGCCCCCAAAGTCAAAAGTCCGGAACAGTGCAAAGCTAATCAATCAGTTTTATCCCATTCAATATTTTGAAAATTTTGACTAAGCAATCCTTTCCTCTTGATTGATGATTTAAGTTTAAACTCTTCATCCAACAAGATTGTATCTCCATCATAAAATGACATGTGGTATCTAATAAATTTTGTATTCATTTGGTATCTAATCAATGTTACGATCTGTTGTAGCTACATTTGGTGGCTATATATTGGTCTATGTATCCATAATTAAACCATATTTGCTTTTAATTCTTATCTTGATTGATGATCTAATTTGATGATGGGTGTTTTGAGAATTCTCTTTTTTTGCTGAGCATTGGATTTCTCCGACGACCCATTGTTTAGCCGATTTGGCTTCTCGGCTCCAGCTGCTCGTGGGGTCTGTCCGACAGCCTTGGGTATCTGATTTCTGGGTTGTGCTTTTGGTCTTGCCGGTATTCATGGCCTCCGTCCTGTTTTCCAGCTAATTTGGTTTCTCCTGATTTCTGGGACCCCTTTCTTTGCATTTTGAAGCTTTATTTTGGGTGAATCTGCTTTGTGCTGCAAGTAGGGAAATCAAGAGGAGAGAGAAATATTTGGGCGACCAAAGAGGAGAAGCAAAAACAACTTGAATTGTAGGGAAAAAAATTTCAAAACGACTTATTCTCTGCGTTTCGGCAAGCAAGAAGTAAATGTGATGTACATGTAGATTTACTCTTTTGTTATTGTACTAAAATGTTAATTTACTTGTGCATTTACAGGATATTAAAAGAATTCTTGAAATTTGATTTATTAAAGGATTGAAGACATGATGGCTTGAAGATTTGCTTGAGTTATTATGAAATAAATGTAAGATCCTAGCTTTAATTATTTTTCAATCAAGGCTCTAGGATTTGCATTGCATCGTGAATTTATTTATGGAACTAATTTTTGCATTGCGTCATGAATATATTTATGGAACTAATTTAATTAATTATGGAATAAATTAAAGTGGTTAATTAATAGATTAAAATGGTTAATTAATTATGAAAATATTTAATTAATTTTTTAAAATTAATAAGGATCAAATATTAATTAATTTAATTTAAATTTTTAAAAGCTAATTTTGAAGTCTTCCCATAATTAAAGGAATTAATTTGAAAATGATTTTGATTCTATATAAAATCTGTTACCATATATCTTGGGATTGAGTTATTCATTATTTGAGTTTTCTATAATTTATTAATTGATTGAGTTTTTCATAAATTGATTGAGAAAATAAATTTTCATATCTTTAGAATCAATTAGCATGATAAAAATAATTGGAAGAATTTTTCAAGTTAATAAATTGGGATTTCAAAAATAATATGAAATAAATTAATTGAGGTTTCAAAATGAATATGAAAATAATTTTGAATTGCATGAAATTATGAAAGTAAGTAATTAATCATAGAATAAATTTATTGGGCATATGAAAATAGTTAAATGGAAGCCTAAAAATAAATAAGAAATTTAATAAAGGCTTATCTTTTAAATTGTGCAATACGATCAACATACTTTGCTTATGTTTAAATTGATATGATCCGGATTCCTTGATTGTGGGTGAGTCTAAATTAATGCTAGCTATAACATTTTCCTTAAATAAAGCTAATTGTTTATTTAAAATATCTAAATATATTAATTAGTTATCCCTTAAATTAAGGTTTATATCTTTCATGATTTTCTTCAATGAAATTTAAATGGACTAGATATTTTTCTGAAGATTTGATAATCAATAACGGTAATCTTTTACCTTAAATTGATGAGGTCTTTTAGTAAGAAATATTCATGGAGTCGGTGTGTCACGAGTGATTACAAAAAGATAAACCCTTTTCATCTGACCTGGCTTATTTATATGAAGTGGACTTCATATAATATCTTTAAAGGCATGATAAAATTACATGAGTCACCTTCCATAATTAAGATATGTTCTTTAGCCATGAGTGGCTAGATAATTATTTTTAATTAGTAAAGAAGGTATCAGTGTAATGATTACTTTGATAAATCTTTTCTTCTTTAATATCCCTGAAAAGATATTTTATTCAAGTAGATCCGGCAATATAATTAGTTAACTGTTGAGTAAAATCATATTAATTGGAACCAAATAAGTTAGTTAACCATTTTTTATTTATTCAGGTTGGTTAAAGTTTAGACCCATATTTTTTAAAACAAATATAATTAATTAACCGATTAACCATTTTTTAACCCATATTTCATTCTCATAATCATCAAAACATTAATGTGTGCATTTTTATAAAAAAAAGTCAACACTCATGGACCGTGGCACAACATGACCACAAGAAGCCTTCAACATTGAAGAATTAAAACAACGCAGTCCCGCTATACCTAAATAAATAGCTCAATTCAACTTCTTTATTTTTTTAGAGAATTATTTTCTTCCTTGTTTCATTCATTTCATCTTAAGGTCTAAGGAGATTGAACTATTTACCATTACAGTATCACCTTTCATTCCTCTATCTAACCACACAAATAATGTATTTTTAGACTATGTTTAAATTCTTAAACAAATAAATAATTAAAATTTTACTATTTGATAAAACTTTGTAATGAAAGTTTATTAAAATTGAGGTTCGATATAAAATACAAATATTTATTAAGGTTTTCAAAGCAGAGTTTAATTAAATATAAAAGAGTTGTTTGATAATCAATTTTTATAATAGGTCCTAATATAATATTTTACTATTTTATCCTTATTATCAATTTATATAATCTTAATTAGGGTGAAAGTATAATAAATTTAAATAATTAATTCAAATAAATCACCAATAATTAAAATATTTTAAACATAATTTTACATAATTAATATAAATATATGACTATCATGGAGTACTACTTGTTTAAAATTTTATTAGTATAGTTTTTAGCATTTTATTATTTATATTAATAATTTTTATATCATATTATTACTTAATTAATTTAATTGTGATGGTCACAATTTTTTTTTTAAAATTCTGTTTAAAAGTCAAAATATCTTAATATGATTAATATGATTTTTAACCATAACCATATAGTTCCAACCTATATTAAAAATAATTAATATAATTTTAATTCTTAAATAGAACTATAACTATATTTTAAAAACCAAAACTAACACATAATTATATTTTGCCATGCCTATATTCAAGTATGGGCCACCACGTCATAATGAATTATAAAGAAGAATTCTGACTTATGCTTGTGAAGAGGTTTTCTTATTATATTAATTGCATAATCTTTAGGCGTGATTTCTTTATAGCAATGGCTAGGAATTTAATTGATTGGGCTATGTTCTCAACGGTAATAATATTCCAAGTCTTTGACCATTAGTCCATTACTCAGTAAAGTTACGAACGAAATACACTACTAAAAATTGAAAAAGAAATATCATAATATTATATGCAGTGCTATGAGTAAGCTGTTGTGCAATTAAAAAGTTTTTAATAATTTCCAGTTTGTATTTGTGTGTGATATCTTTATTTACATTCATCATTCTATTTCTAGTAATAACTCGTGTCTGAAGGCACGCGTAACGAAAAATTAAATTATAATTCAAAAAATATTATATTATCTAAAGATACATACCACCACAACAATTAATATACTCAATCATCAATACATATCCAACCACAAAAACATCAAGCTAGTCGGTACTAATTTCAAGAAATTTCGGCAGAATTTCCTTTAAAAATAGATATCCAAAAAATTCTAAACCTGTCTACAAAACTTACAATCATCAATACATATCCAAACCAACAAAAAAACCATCATTCCATACCCAAAATTCATCATAACCATGTATAATTAGTTAACTTTACAAAAGAAGGAACACAAAAATACAAACGTGCAGAAAATAGAGAAACATGTTGCATAAGACCTATTACTTTACAGCTTACACCAAGTATCCTTCAATGTATACCTGAAAATATTTGAAATATAAAAATTACCAAAATATGTGAGTCAAAATAAAACAATTGTAAATCCGAAACATAAGAACCCTTACTTTACCCTGAATTATCTAAAAAATAAATGAACACACATTTGTATGTAGTGGGAGGAATGATTTAGATTGATATAAGTAAGAATTTAGAGAGATTGTAACAAATTATCAATTTATTTAAGAAAAGATATGGATGAATGTAGACTCACAATCAAATAAAGTATTCTTAGTACCATTTCAACAAATGATTCATTTACTTAATGATTTAACTCATAAATCTGTATTGGTGGCAGTATAATGGTGTGTGAATTTGATTTGCGAGTGTTTGATTAGTTACAATTATGTGTGTGTTTTTGCATGTATTGTGTTGTGTCAAAATGAGAAATAGAGAAATATAGAGTCTTAGTCAGAGATACTTTCACACGTAGACAATTGTTTGGTTAGTGATGGTGTGACGTCCGCAAAATAGGTATACATCACCCATCTTGAGTCGCTAGATACATGGTACAAAATTCAAATACAACTTAATTATACAACAGTCGTGTAAAATACGACAAAACATAGCTGAGAGTTTAAACAAGAATATTGTCATCTAGACAATATCCACACTCAATGGTGTCCTTATTATAATTATTATCACATTATTCTGTAGAATAGTGAGGACTACTAAAGCCATTTATCCTGGACCATCACTCCATTCCCCGACTCGTCCCAACTATATTCTCATTTCCTGAAGAGAACAATGAAAGAAAGGGTGAGCTCAACTAGCCCAAAGAAAAAATATTATGACTAAGATAATGCGTAATAAATTATCCTTAGCCTTCAACAAAGATAACAATTGATAGAATACAATAGACAACAAGTTTTAGATCAACAACTGCAGCGGAAATAAGCAATCCATTAGAAGAGTCAAGTAGAGCATAAAATCTACTATCTTTTATGATTTAAAAAGTTTTTCATCAACTTTATCACTAAGACTCAGCTTAATAAATAAAATCGAATCATCCCACGCACACTACCAAGGATATTCATGTAATCATCAATGGTCATGATTATACCAAATAATCCTCGGTCATAATCATTTCAACAATCATGTCCATCAATGAACCATGTGCCAATGAGGACTTTTATCACATCATTTGTCACATTACTATCATGATTATACCGAATAATTCCCGGTCATAATCATACCAAGTCCATCTATGCACATAAGCCAAAGAGATGACTTTCATCACAATATAAGCATGAGGATGATGACAATGACATAATAATTCATAAAACAAGTTCAAGGATAAATTTTAAAGATTTATAATTTAATTTATCCAGAAATCAATAACGCCCAAATTATCAACATGATCTCGCTTTGTAGAGTAAAATTCAAGAATAATATTCATGTACCAAAAATAATTTGGATGAAAAAAATATATTTTTTGGGGTGAATAGTACCCATGAATAGTAATTAAGTGAATAGGAATAAGTCCCCTTACCGAGTGAATATACTAGAGTGAATAGTAATACTAGAGTGGTGAATGAAAAGTGTAACCCGTGAATAATACCCGAGTAAATGATACTAGAGAGTGAATACTAATCGGGTGAATAGTAATTAGTAACTCGTGAATAGTAACTCGTAAAAAAAATACCAAAGAAAATGATATTCCATAGCGAGTACAAAAGAAATGATATCTCAGATTTAGTATAATAGAATATACGAAACTACAAATGGATTTTCACCGCCATGCAGTAATCACGCATGCAGATCATTTCCACAATTTAATAAAGAATGAATCTGAAGGATCATTCACCATGCATGCGTAATCCACATAGACATGTTATTCCAAATGTAATAATAAAGAATGGAAAAGAATGAAACCAGTCATGCGAATGAATACGCATAGATAGGATATTCCAATGTAATAATAAAGAAAACTGAACCAGTCATGCATAATCCGCAGCATACATAAAGGATATTCAAATAGAATAATAAAGAATGTAATAACAAAAGAATTCACTGCATGCGATGCGTAATCAAGATGCATGAGTTATTCCAATGTAATAATAAAGAATGGAATAATGTAAGAATTCACCGTGCATGTGATGTAACCGCATGCACAAGTTATTCTAATAAAATAATAAAGAATGTAATAACAGAAGAATTTCACCATGTATGCGGTACTTCGCATAGACAGGTTATTCCAACATAATAATAAAGAATGGAATAACAGCTCTTACGAGTATTGAAAGAAAATAATTCTCTTCATGAATACGAAAGAAATAATACCCCTTACCTCAGAAGAAGACTGGATACTGGAGTATTGAAGTAGCAGACTACTCTTCTTTTTTCTCTCTATAGCTTCACTCTCTATAATAATTGCTCTATAGCTTTAGTGAATTAGTAAAAAATAATGAAGGAATGAGCTTTTATTTATAGGAAAATATAGTTTCAATAATTGCACATTTTGGGGCTCGAAATATTATAGTATAATACCTTCCTCTTTTTCTTCAATTTTAATTTAGTTCTGCAAGTATTATCAAACTTGCACCACCTCCCCTAATAGTAAATCATGTGAATCAATAGTAAATCATGTGACTCAATAGTTCTAAACATGTGAAAAAATTAATTATAGTATAGTACCTTCATCTATACCTCCATTTTTAACTTAGTCATGCAAGTATTATCAATCTTGCACCAACTCCCCTAATAGTAAATCATGTGAATCAATAGTACACACATGTGAATACATAGTTATCAGTATGTGAATTAATAGCAATTAATTGCTCATTTATCCGGTTAATTATCCTATTGGTCAATATAACCTCCAGACATCAATTATTATCGAAATAAATGTCGATTTTCACTAACACTAATAATTCCAACACAATGAAACTATCAATTTCATCTTTAATCAACACAAACTTATTCATCATTAATATTATAATTCACAATATTTAACAACCAGGTCGTTCCCAGGAAAGAGGGGGCTTTCCGATAAAGATTTCTCCTTATTGGCGCGCGATTAGGTGACCAAACCTCTCATTGACAGAACTTCTAGACATTGTCAATATTGTAAATAATAATATGAATAACTTTTCTGTCTCAATTATTTATTTAATAATATAACATATTATATAGATGATACTGTGACAATAATTGAATCAATAGTATGAGAGATATGATGCAACAATTACTGTAGCAATAATTGAGCATAACTGAGTGACTTCTTACGTAAGCATCAATAATCAATCCCGTATGCTACTATGCAACCACGCGTATTACTGTACTTTTACTACCGGTTAGTTCAACAGTTTTAACGGTAACACTTTCGCCGTTATTTTTATAAAAAGATAATTTTGTCGTTTTCTTACTATGACAATACTTCCGTTGTGGCATCCACCAATGATTGTGTCGTCATACGGATATTCCCGATAAAAAGAATATTCCCCGACCAATCAAATATTATATAAAAACTTGCATACTTTGTAAAATTTATAAATATTACCCACAACTATAACATTATATCAAATCCACACCATAATATTTAAAAAAATATTTCAAGAAATTTAAATCTTTATTCATAAAATTTGGGGTCTCACAATCTCCCCTCCTTATGAAATTTCGCTCTTAAAATTTACGTACGTAACTGGTATGCCGAAAAGGTGAGGATACCTTGACTTCTTGAGGTATAACCTTTGAGTGTTGAATATAATCCTTCTTATCCAAGATTTTAGTACGTATCTCATCATACGTTAAATCTTCTGCTATCTCGTCTAGTTCTAATTCAATAATGTGGTTCGGGTCGTCCACATAATTACGTAACATCGATATATGTAAAACGTTATGAACACGTAACATATTTGGCGGTAAAACGAGTCTATAGGCCACAATTCCTACTCGATCGAGGATTTCAAATGAGCCAGTAAAATCAAGGGTTGAGATAACGCCTTCTTGAACCTTCTTCTTCACATTCATCAGATTCGGGTGTGTAGATTGAGCGATTTTAACTTTATCGATTAAAGTCGATTCTACTCGTATATTCGTTATCTTCACGTGGGTCCCTAAAGTCTTTAACTCTATCTTCATCATTTGTAAGTTATACGAAATGGGTTTTTGTGTTAACAACATCGCACTCGTAAACGCATACGATCTTCTACTAAATGCGCTACCTACCAATGCTCTCTCTTCCACGATGATATTGAATGGTATAGTCGTAATCTTCAACAACTCGCGAGCCAACGTCTTTTGGCGCGTTATACGTTCGTTTTGGTTGAAGAAATATTTAAGGGTTTTAGAAATGGGTTTTGTACTGGGGTCAATACAAAATTTGATTTCACGCTCTAGGGGTAGGCTATGAAGTTCTTAAAGAATACGTCAGGAAATTTATTAACAATAGAAATATCATTCAAAACAGTGACTCTCATCCAAGACTTGGATAGTACGTCACATTGATACCTATCAACTTGCCATCGTTATTCACGACGTCCCCTACGAATATTCTGGCTTCGGTGTATTCCAAGACTTGTAAGTCACCAGCGAAAATCTCGGGGCTCTTTACTTATAGCTTGATATGACAATGATTGAATTTAGTGGTTTGGTTACTTGAATTCACAAAATAGGTTGGTTAGGAATATGAAAGCTAACAACCTTACGAAAAGCTTGATGATTAGTTAACCAATCGATTTCTAAAAATCACATCAAAGGCAAGTATTTTCAAAGAGATAAGATCGACAGGTAACATTAAAGTGTCGATTTGAATCAACAAAATTTATAAACAGTGGAGGTAACGAATGTTTCTACTAACGAAGTTTCAACAAATAAGTCAAAGTCTAACTTCTCTGGGGTCAAATTTAAACGTTGAACGCAAGCAAGAGAGATAAAAGAATGGGTAGAATCGGTATCTAATAAGGTATAGACTTCGCAAGAATTTATAATTAACTAACCCGTGCTAACTTCGTTTGGGTTACTCACTTTTTGAGAAGTCACGAAAAATGCTCTTCCCGAAACCACCGACTTTGTTTTGTCCGTATCCGCCTTTGGTGCCACCGTCCCAACTGGACTTGATTTCGCTACAGGACAAAATTGAGCTATGTGACCTTCTTTTCCACAACTAACACATACCTTGGAAGGCTGTGAACAGTTTGAACTTATGTGTCCCTCCTCTTCGCATCTGTAACATCTAACTAGCGGTCGTTCTCCTCCCCTAGAATTTGTTGCTGGTATTGGTGCTACTGCCAACGTCTTACCATCATCGTTAAATCTTCTCTTCTTGAATTTTCCACTTCTATTATCTTGGCCATGATTACCACCGAAGTGGTTACCATTCTTGGCATGATAATTTCCCCCATGATGGTTATCATTGTTCCGATGGCCGTTGCCATCGGTACGATTATTATCGTGTTGTTGGTCGTTGCCTTTTGGTTGTACTGACTCATTATCGCGCTCCAATAATTGAGCCCTATTCACAACATCTGAATATAAACAAAGTTTGTGAGAAATAAGGTATTGACGTATATCGGGTTTCAAACCTCTTAGAAACATTCGCGTCATTCGCTCCTCATTATCGACCAAATGGGATGCAAACCGGGATAACTCCGCAAATTTAGCCTCGTACTGTGACACAGTCATATTGTTTTGCTCCAACTTGATAAACTCCACCTCCTTCATGTGACGAATACCTTAGAGAAAGTACTTGTCATTGAATAGTTCTTGGAACTTCTCCCAAGACATCTTGAGTGCGTCAGGCTGGGTACGTTTTACAGATTTCCACCAGTAATCTGCCTCTTCACACAACATAAAGGTGGAAAAGGGAACCTTTTGCTCCTTGGAGCATCCCAAGGCATCAAATATCTTGATCTGCTTTAACCACGTCTCTGCCTTAAGTGGTTCTAGCTTTCCCAAAAACTCCGGTGGTCCCAGCTCCTTGAATTGCTTAGCGGTGACCGACTGTGGGTTGCCATTATTTCCACCTATATTTTGAACAGGAGTCTCTCTTACCTGATGTTACATGAATTGCATAAAGCCTCTGAACATCCGAACGTTCATCATTTGATCCGTGTTGTTATTTACCTAAGGATTATTGTCTTCCTGTTGCACATTATCCTGGGTATTGATCGTTGGTGACTCAACGGTCTCAGGTGCTTCATTGCTAATCTCAACATTTTCAAATACTATTTTCAAACACTGTCACAAAACAAGGGTTAATTAACATATCACTAATTATCCCTATACTCTGACCGATAAATTAAATACCAAATAAACTTAGGTAGGTCATACTAGCGAAGGAATTCCCCGTCTGTCCCCTCCTAGTTCTTATCTCACATCTCAGCCAGGGATCATATCCCTAAGCTTTGATACCAACTGTGACGCCCCCAAAATAGGTATACATCACCCATCTTAAGTCGCCAGATACATGGTACAAAATTCAAATACAACTTAATTATACAACAGTCGTGTAAAATACGACAAAATATAGCTGAGAGTTAAAACAAGAATATTGTCATCTAAACAATATTCACACTCAATGGTGTCCTCATTATAATTATTATCACATTATTCCGTAGAGTAGTGAAGACTACTAAAGCCATTTATCCTGGACCATCACTCCATTCCCCGACTCGTCCCAACTATATTCTTATTTCCTGAAGAGAACAATGAAAGAAAGGGTGAGCTCAACTAGCCCAGTAAGAAATATTATGACTAAGATAATGCAGAATAAATTATCCTTAGCCTTTAATGGTATAACAACTGATAGAATACAATAGACAACAAGTTTTAGATCAACAACTGCAGCAGAAATAAGCAATTTATTAGAAGAGTCAAGTAGAGCATAAAATCTACTATCTTCTATGATTTAAAAAGTTTTCATCAACTTTATCATTTGAGACTAAACTTAATAAATAAAAATGAATCATCCCGCTTCACGACAATGATATTCATGTAATCATCAATGGTCATGATTATACTTAGAATAATCCACGGTCATAATCATACTAACAATTGTCCATCAATGAACTACAGGCCAATGAGGACTTTTACCACATCATTCGTCACATTACGGTAATAATTATACCGAATAATCCCTGGTCATAATCATACCAAGTCCATCTATGCACGTAAGCCAAAGATGACTTTCATCACAATATAAGCATGAGGATGATGAATATGACATAATAATTCAATAAAACAAGTTCAAGGATAAATTTTAAAGATTTATAATTTAATTTATCCAGAAATTAATAACGTCCAAATTGTCAACATGATACTGCTTTATAGAGTAAAATTCAAGAATCATATTCATGTACCAAAAATAATTTGGACAGAAAAAAAAATATTTTTCGGGTGAATAGTGAATGAATAGTACTTGAGAATAACCCAGTGAATACTTTGAAAATAGTACCCCATAACCGAAAGTAATGATACTAGAGTGAATAGTAATTGGGTGACAAAAAGTATAATAAGAATCCTGAAAGTGAATGATACTAGAGTGAATATAATAATAGAGTGAATAGTAAATGGGTGAATAGTAACTTATAAAAAAAATACCAAAGATAATGATATTCCATGACGAGTACAAAAGAAATGATATCTCAGGCGAGTATAATAGAATATACGAAACTACAAATGGATTTTCACCTGCCATGCGGTAATCCGCGTAGACAGATCATTTCCACAATTTAATAAAGAATGAATATGAAGGATCATTCACCATGCATGCGGTAATCCACATTGACAGGTTATTCTAACAGAATAATAAAGAATGGAACCAGGTCATACGTAATCCGCACAGACAGGATATTCTAACATAATAATAAAGAACGGAACCAGGTCATGCGTAATCCGCACAGACAGGATATTCCAACAAAATAATAAAGAATGAAATAACAACATAATTCACCCGGCATGCGATAGACCGCACGGACAGGTTATTCCAATAGAATAATAAAGAATGAAATAACAGAAGAATTCACGAGGCATGCGATTGACCGCACAGACAGGTTATTCCAACAGAGTAATAAAGAATGAAATAACAGAAGAATTTCACCATATATGCAGTACTTCACATAGACATGTTATTCCAACGTAATAATAAAGAATGGAATAACAGCTCTTATGAGTATTGAAAGAAAATAATTCTCTTCATGAATACGAAAGAAATAATACCGCTTAGCTCAGAAGAAGACTAGATACTGGAGTAGTGAAGTAGCAGACTACTCTTCTTTTTTCTCTCTATAGCTTCTCTCTCTATAATAATTGCTCTATAGCTTTAGTGAATTGGTAAAAAATAATGAAGGAATGAGCTTCTATTTATAGGAAAATATAGTTTCAATAATTGCACATTTTGGGGCTCGAAATATTACAGTATAATACCTTCTTCTTTTTCTTCAATTTTAATTTAGTCCTGCAAGTATTATCAAACTTGCACCACCTCCCCTAATAGTAAATCATGTGAATCAATAGTAAATCATGTGACTCAATAGTTCTAAACATGTGAAAAAAATTAATTATAGTATAGTTCCTTCATCTATACCTCCATTTTTAACTTAGTCATGCAAGTATTATCAATCTTGCACCAACTCCCCTAATAGTAAACCATGTGAATCAATAGTACACACATGTGAACACATAGTTATCAGCATGTGAATTAATAGCAATTAATTACTCATTTATCCGATTAATTACCCGATTGGTCAATATAACCTCCAGACATCAATTATTATCGAAATAAATGTCGATTTTCACTAACACTAATAATTCCAACACAATGGAACTATCAATTTCATCTTTAATCAACACGAACTTATTCATCATTAATATTATAATTCATAATATTTAACAACCAGGTCGTTCCCAGGAAAGAGGGGGCTTTCCGATAAGGATTTCTCCTTATTGGCGCGCGATTAGGTGACCAAACCTCTCTTTGACAGAACTTCTAGACATTGTCAATATTTTAAATAATAATATGAATAACTTTGTTGTCTCAATTATTGATTTAATAATATAACATATTTTACAGATGATATTGTGACAATAATTGAATCAATAATATGAGAGATATGATGCAACAATTACTGTAGCAATAATTGAGCATAACTGAGTGACTTCTTATATAAGCATCAATACTCAATACCGTGTGTTACTATGCAACTACACGTATTACTTTACTTTTACTACCGGGTAGTTCAACAATTTTAACGGTAACAGTTTCGCCGTTATTTTTATAAAAAGATAATTATGTCGTTTTCTTACTACGATAATACTTCCGTTGTGGCGTCCACCAATGATTGTGCCGTCATAAGGATATTTCTGACAAAAAAAATATTCCCCGACCAATCGAATATTATATAACAACTTGCATACTTTGCAAAATTTATAAATATTACCCATAACTATAACATTATATCAAATCCACACCATAATATTCAAAAAAAAAATTCGAGAAATTTAAATATTTATTCATAAAATTTGGGGTCTCACAGATGGGTTAGTCATCATCAAAGGTGGACAGGACGATACTAGATTGCATATCATTTAACTCTCTTAAATGTTTCTTCATTCCTTCAAACCTTCTCTGCATCACTATCCTTAATGTCCTCGTATCAATACGAACACACTTTGCCCAATGAGGAGAATGCACAACCACCTAAAGTTATTTTGATGCAGTGACATAAAAGTAGATTTACCTGATTACGTCGGCCCCATCCACAAAGGTCCATTGTATATACTCTATCGTTCTCGTTGACAAATTTACTCCAATCCTACAAAGAATGAACCTCATTATAAAATTAAAAGTTGAAATGTTGAAAAGATTACATAATTTAGTAGAAATAAACTTGTTTAAATTATACCATTTACTTGTCGTAAGAATATTATAACAAAACTTCTGGGTAAACAATATTTATGGTGTAATTCAACCCATCTTCCGGAAGGAGGACAGTAATACGATCCAAAGATGTGCATCTAGATAGTGCCACATAAAGGTGTCCATGACTAAAAACAGGTGTCAGCAATTTTAAAAATAAAAACACTCAAATAAATTAAAGACACGCAATTTTAAAAAAAAAATCTAACATTCGTGTGCAAATGTGTGTGTTTTGTGTGTGTGCTACTGCTGTGAAAGAAAGAGAGATAGAGTGAGAACACAAATCCTAAGGGTCAAAATCATTAAATAAAACTATGTTCGAAATAAATGTGAATGAGGTAATTAAAAAAAGAATAAGAATGCCTGATTCAAAACTATTAATAAGGCTTAGTCAAAAATATATCCTACAACCTGAGACAAATTATTACATAGAAGATAATATTGATATATATTAAATCAAATTCTACCACTCTTTAAACAATAATGTGAGACCCCGAATTTTTTGAAATGAAAGTATTCAATTTTCTTATAATTATTATGTTATTTAGTAAATGGTTAAATTGATAAAGGTTAAAGTTAAGGGTGATATTTGAAAATTTTGCAAAGTAAGCAAATTGATATAAAATATTCGTTGTGTCGGGGAATATTCAATTAGTCAGGGAATATTCATTTTAACAGAGAATATTCGTACAACGGCAGAATCATTGGTGGACCCCACAACGGAAGTATTGTCGTAGTAAGAAAACAACAGAATTATCTTTTTATAAAAATAAAGGCGAAAGTGTTACCGTTAAAATTGTTGAACTACCCGATAGAAAAAGTACAGTAATACGCGTGGTTGCATAGTAGCACACAGTATTGATTATTGATGCTTACGTAAGAAGTCACTAAGTTATACTCAATTATTGCTACAGTAATTGCTACATCATATCTCTCATATTATTGATTCAATTATTGTCACAAAGATCATCATCGTGATAATATGTTATATTATTAAATCAATAATGGAGACGACAAAGTTATTCATATTATTATTTGCAATATCGACAATGTCTAGAAGTTCACAAGGAGAGGTTTGGTCACCTAATTGCGCGCCAATAATGAGAAATCCTTATCAGAAAGCCCCCTTTTCCGGAACGACGACTCGTTGTTAAATATGGTGAATTATAATATTAATGATGAATAAGTTCGTGTTGATTAAAGATGAAATTGATAATTTCATCAGGTTGGAATTATTAGTGTTAGTGAAAATCGACATTTATTTCGATAATAATTGATGTCTGGAGGTTATATTGACCAATCTGTAATTAACTAGGATAAATGAGCAATTAATTGCTATTGATTCACATGATTATAACTATTTGTTCACATGTGTGTACTATTGATTCACATTCATTTACTATTAGGGGAGTTGGTGCAAGATTGATAATACTTGTATGGCTAAGTTAAAAATGGAGTTATAGATGGAGGTATTATACTGTTATTCGTATTTTCACATGTCTAGAACTATTGATTCACATGATTTACTATTGATTCACATGATTTACTATTAGGGGAGATGGTGCAAGTTTGATAATACTTGCAGGACTAAATTAAAAATGAAGGAAAAGAGGAAGGTATTATACTGTAATATTTCGAGCCCCAAAACGTGCAATTATCAAAAATATATTTTTCTATAAATAGAAGCTCATTCCTTCATTATTTTTCACTAACTCACTAAAACTATAGAATAATTATTATAGAGAGAAATTATAGAGAGAAAGAAGAAGAGAAGTCTGCTACCTCACTATTCCAGTATCCAGTCTTCTTTTGAGGTAAGGGGTATTATTCTTTCGTATTCATGAAGAGAGTTATTTTCTTTCAATACTCATAAGGGTTGTTATTCCATTCTTTATTATTATGTTGGAATAACCTGTCTATGCGAAGTACAACATACATGGTGAAATTCTTTTGTTATTACATTCTTTATTATTATGTTAGAATAACTTGTCTATGCGAAGTACCGCATACATGGTGACATTCTTCTGTTATTCCATTCTTTATTATTCGTTTGAATAACTCGTCTGCAAGCGGTCTATTGCATGCCTCGGTGAATTCGTTGTTATTCCATTCTTTATTATTTCGTTGAATATCCCGCTTAAAGTGGATTACGCATGACCTGGTTTCAATCTTTATTATTATGTTGGAATATCCTATTTGTGCGGATTACGCATGACATGGTTCCATTCTTTATTATTCTGTTGGAATAACCTGTCTGTGCGGTCTATCGCATGCTTGGTGAATTCTTTTGTTATTCCATTCTTTATTATTCTGTTGGAATAACCTGTCTGTGTGGACTACCGCATGCATGGTGAAAGATCCTGCGTATTCATTCCTTATTAAATTGCGGAAATGATCTGTCTACGTGGATTACCGCATGGCAGGTGAAAATCTATTTGCAGTTTCGTATATTCTATTATACTCATCTGGGATATCATTTCTTTTGTACTCGTCATAAAATATCATTTTCTTTGATATTTTTTTGTTACGAGTTACTATCCACGGGTTACTATTCACCCAGTTACTATTCACTCTGGTATTATTCACTCGGGTATTCGGGTTACTTTTCGTGCTGGAGTACTATTCACGAGTTACTATTCACTCTAATATCATTCACTCGGGTATTCGGGACACTTTTTGTGTCGAGGTACTATTCACAGGGTACTATTCCCGAAGTACTATTCACGGGGTACTATTCACCTAAAAAATATATTTCTTTTTTGTCCAAATTATTTTTGGTACATGAATATTATTCTTGAATTTTACTCTACAAAGCAGATCATGTCGACAATTTGATGTTATTGATTCCTAGATAAATTAAATTATAAATCTTTAAAATTTATCCTTGAACTTATTTTATTGAATTATTATGTCATCACATCATCCTCATGCTTATATTGTGATTAAAGTCATCTTTGGCTTACATGCATAGATGGACTTGGTATGATTACGACTAGGATTATTCTAAGATAATCATAACCGTAATGTGACTTAATGATGTGGTAAAAGTCCTCATCGGCTCGTAGTTCATCGATGAAAAGTTGTTGGTATGATTATGACCATGGATTATTCTAAGATAATCATGACCATTGATGATTATATGAATATCCTGGCCGTGGTGCAAGGATGATTCGATTTTATTTATTGTCGAGTCTCAAATGATAAAGTTGATGATTTTTTTAAATCATGAAGATAGTAGATTTTATGCTCTACTTGACTCTTCTAATGGATCGCTTATTTCATTGCAGCTTGTTGATCTAAAACTTGTTGTCTATTGTATTCTATCGCTTGTTATATCGTTGAAGGCTAAGGATAATTTATTCTCGCATTATCTTAGTCATAATATTTTTACTAGGCTAGTTGAGCTCACCCTTTTCTTTCATTGTTCTCTTCTGTGAAATGAGAATATAGCCGGGATTTAGTCCGGAAATGGAGTGATGGTCCAGGATAAGTGGCTTTAGTAGTCCTCACTATTCTGTGAAATAGTGTGATAATAATTTTAATGAGGACTCCATTGAGAGTGGATATTGTCTATAAGGCAATATTCTTGTTTAAACTCTCAGCTATGTTTTTTCGTATATTACCCGACAATTGTATAATTAAGTTTGTATTTGATTTATGTACCTTGTATTTGGTGACTCAAGATGGGTGATGTATTCCTGTTTTGGGGGTGTCACAAATAACCCCAAATAGTTTCATCTTAAATTCACTTTACCTTAGATGCAACCTACATGAAATTTTTAAATCACGTGTTTTTCTCTTCCTCTAGAAGAGTTTTACAACAAAATATATGATCCAGGTTTTAATTCAATCACATGTTTTCCCATTCCCTTCCTCCAAATCAAATTTCCGTTGTATTCTTTGATTCAAGTTTTCTAGAAAACATAGTAAACAATTTGGATAACATATCCTCTTTCTATTTTTAGGTTATAACTGAAAACATTTATTTTAAAAATGATGGTCAATACCCAAAGAACAAAAAATTAAAACTGGAAAACAACAAAAAGAGCATAGATTTGGTCAATATCCCACAAGTAAAATAAACTTTAATAGAAATAATTTCCTAGAACCAATTTTCAAATCACATCATATTTCCGAAAGTAAAAGCAAAGTTTTAATTGGATCATTGCATTTAACACATATGATCCAAGTTCCCCTTGAGCTCCTCAATAACCAAACTACAAAAAAAAAATCTAACTATATAATCCAAACAGACAACTTATGGTAAGAATCAAGTGTCATCATTTGAACCTCATCCACTTAGTAAGAGTCTATTTCAAATAATCATTAAGCATTTAACACAATATAGGTCTCCGCATTTGATAAGGCATCCAAAAAAACATGGTGAACTGTATGTTCTACTAATAAATAAGCAAATGCCTAGAAGTAAGGTGGTAGGCTGGAAGCTCACTTGATGGAAGCAAAAGAGTTGTCACCGAGTTAGAAGAAAGCTGAGGTTTTGCTGGAACACGTGCTTCTTGTAAGACCCCGAATTTTATGAAATAAAAGTATTCAATTTTTTTATAATTATTATTCAGTAAATGGTTCAATTTATAAAAAGTTAAAGTTAATGGTGATATATGTAAAGTTTACAAAATACGCAAGTGGTTATAAAATACTCATTGTTGTCGGGGAATATTCGTTTGGTCGTGAAATATTCTTGCTGTCGAAGAATATTCGTACGACGGCGCAGCCATTTGTGGGCCCTATAACAGAATAATTGTCGAATGAAGAAAATGACAAGTTTGAGTTTTTATAAATAACGACGTAGTTGTTACCGTTAAAACTGTTGGAATACCCGGTGGGTAAAGTAAATTAATACGCGTTGTTGCACAGTAGCACACGGTATTGCACAGTATTTTTAAATTATTGATTCTTATGTAAGAAGACACTACTCAATAATTTTTACAATAATTAATGTTCAATATTTTATTTTATTGGTTCAATAATTGCTACGTTGATATTTTATATTATTGTTGTTTTAATAATTGTCACGGCACGGTATTTCCATTATCAGATCAATAATTCATATTATTTGAATAATATTATTAGATAGCATTATTGTCAATGTCTAGAAAGTTCTGTCAAGGAGAGGTTTGGTCACCTAATTGCGCGCCAGTAAGGAGAAATCCTTATTGAAAAGCCCCCTCTTTCCTAAGAACGACCTGGTTGTCAGTATTGTGATTCTGTAATATTATATGTGAATAATTAATTATTGATTTATATGATAAGGAAAATATTCATTTTATGTGGATATAGATGGAAAAAAATTTTAATGTGACAATTGTTAAAAATTGATATTTTATCTTTTCTGATAAAATAATTTGTTTAAATATATTATTATATTATAATATTATAATAATGGTGATATTTTTACAATGAATGTGTGATATATGAATAAATGAGGAGGAAGAGTATTTTTATTACAATAAATATTTAAAACATGTTTTGTGTGTTGGTGGACCCTATTTTTGACTGAAATTAGATTATAGCCTGCAAAATCGCCCTTATGTGGATTTCGGTCATTTTTCGTTTGGAATTTGGAAAACTTTTCTTCTACAAAGTTGTAGAGAATTCAATTTTCTATGGAATGGACATAAAATTCATATTTTTCTGATAAAAAGGCTATTTATTATGAATTATTAAAGTTCCAGAATATTGGGTCTGAATTGATTTTGTTTAAAACATGTTTTTCTAGAAGGTGGGCCCCACAATTGTACTTTTGCATGTGGAAAATGCTAGAATCTGAATTCAAAAGAGGCGTATGAATTTTGTTATATAAATATATTATTTTATTAAATTTTCTGCTTTGGTTTTCTAAGCAATTTCCTACAAATAGGGTGCTTAGGTTAGAATTGAAAATCACACCAGAAACTGAATTTTTCTCTCTCTATATTATCGAGCGTATTTTTGTGAGTATTTAGATATCTTGAGTGTTGTTATACGGTGCAAGTTCCCTTCAGCGTTATATCCGATATTCCAGTTAGAAGTACTGCTCTATTGTGGTAAGGGATATTGTCATTATTATGGTAAGGGATTATAAGGGTTATTATGTTTTTCAGTTTTGTAATTTTTCCTACCTTCAAAAATTCTAGAAAAACATGAAATGATAATTTGATGAGTTTTCTAGATTGTGTCCAAAAATGGCAATTTTTGGATGTATAGATTAGGAGTTATGAATTTTATGGGAAAAGAGTATTTTAAAAGTAAACCCTTATAACTCCTTGTGATTAACTCCAAAATTGGTGAAATTTTTATTGGGAATACATGTATATAACAGCAGTATACTCTATAAATTTTGGAATTTTTAGACAAAAGTATAGTTTATGATAAATGTCTAAATATTCTGTTGTTTTGGCCATATAAAAAATAGTAAATGAATTTTAAAAATTCCGAGAAAAATATATGTTCAATATGGGACTATATTCTTCTAAATCCCAGAAAAGAAAATTTTCTGGGACTGATTTGGTATTTTTCATAAAAATGGACTAGTTATGAGTAAATGAATTAAATATGTTATGTGAAGTAAGAAAATTGAAAAATAGGATTTTATGGTTTGAGAATCCTATATAAGGTATATGAAGATTTTTGATGAGGGTTTTGGTTATTGGTGATGAAATCTTATGAGTTTGGCATTTTAAGATGATTAAATGCATTAATCAGTAAAGTGTAAATAATTAAAACAAATTGTTTATAAGTTTAAGAAATGATTAAAATATTGTTGTAATATTAATAATATTAGATTATGAGATTATTAAGTGATTTATAACATTTGGATTAAGGTGTTATAAATATTGATATGGATTTTATTGTGAAACTTTATTTTTTCGTGTTTGGGAGTTCTTATTCACGATATACGACACTATTGATATATACAACACTATTCATGATATGGCACTATTTTACGATATGCATTTACTATATGCGAATACGAGTCTTTATTCATGAGTTACTATTCACGAGTCACTATTCATAGGTTACTATTCACGAGTTACTATTCATTGGGTACTATTCACGATAAAATTGGTTTCTTTTTCTGACCAAATTGTCGTTGATTTATGAATATTGCTCTTGAAATTAAATTCATGTTTTGATCATATTGTTTTTATTATCATATATAATGTTTTTATAATCCTGGTGATGAAACTTCTATTTGACTTGAGTGTAAAGATTGGTAGATTATTGGTATGATCGTGACTATGGGTTCTCTTTGATCAGTAGTGCAAAGATGAATTGTTGACTGGTATGATCATGACCATTGAAATTATAATTGAATATCTTTAGCTTAAGTGCAATTGATCAACATGATTATAATTATTGTTTATATAAATTCTGAAATGATTATATATTTCTTTGAGATATTAATATTTTTGGCACGTAGTGCAAAGATGATCTGTTGTTGAATATCTTTGGCATGTAGTGTAAAGATAAACTGTTGATGAATATCTTTGGCCCGTAGTGCAAAGATGAAATTATTAGTATGATTATGAACACGAACTGTGATTTGGTATAACCATGATCTTTGATGTTTCAGGTAAAGACATGTGATGAAAATTATCTTCGTCCTAGATGAGAAGAGGAATTTAGAACTACAATTATGATTATGAGTTATACACGTGATTGTGGACAGAAACTGTTGATTGATGTTACAGGGATAAAACATTGTTGGTGGACTTTTAACATGGAGAAGATAATAGACTTTATGGTCTATTTGACTCTTCTAATGGATTGCTCGTTCCGCTGCAACTATGGTTGAAAAGTTTATTCATCTACCATATGTTCTAAATCTCTGATTCATTATTGATGAAGGCTATTGATAATTTAATTATCTTTAGTCATGATATTCTTTATTGGGCTAGTTGTGCTCACCCTTTTGTTTCACAATTCCTTTCAGGTAATAAGAGTGTAGCTGGGTCGAGCAGGGGTAACAGGGGAATAGAACAGTGGTCTATAGCTATTGAGGTTCTCCCTAAAAAGTATGGAAATAATTTTATTAAGAAGTTGAGATAAGTGTGTCGTATTTTAACCGTTGATTTTGGTGAACCAAATAGGGTGAGGTGAACTAAACTTTGGAAGGGTGTTTTGTCACTATTATACAAGATGTCTAATAACCTACGACTTCGTGTTATCATAAGACAGGGTTGTGCACATCCACTTGCTGAGTATATCTACGAGCACTACTTATATAATCTTGGAGTTTGGTTGAAATATAATTTTCAATTGCAGATAGTGGAGGTAGTTATATGTCAAGAGAAGACTCACCATTGGAAAGAACATGATAGTAATCTTCTTATTTTTCTTTGGGGTCTATTGGGTCAACCAAGGATAATTCTTGAGTCATATGATATCTATTACAAGTTAGATGGATGGCCTCCCATGTACGAAGGTTTCCTTGAGCACTTCCCAAAGATTTTAATTTCTAAAACAATTATTGACTATACCTTTATGTAATGTATCAATGTGAGGTGCTGACACAATTTGGTGTCCAGAGTCACAGTTGGCATTTAAACTCACAGTATATGTGTTGTCATATTTTGCACGACAATTGTAATAATAAAGTTGTAGTTGTTTTCTGTACCATGTATTTGGCGACTCAGAATAGGTTGGATGGAATGGACCTATTTTGGGGGCGTCGCACTTCTCATAAAGTAGTCGATTTATAAATATGGTTCTGATCCTTCGCCTGCAAATTTAGATTATTTTATTAGTTTTGCCTCACAAATGTTGCTTTGCTTTCCTGTATTGTTAAGTTCTTAAACCAAAATGAGATGTAAAATTGTCTTCAATCAGTTAAACAAAAATGAAGTACGCTTTTAGCATGTTTTCTACTCTTAAAACAGAATCTAACATCTATTTTGGTTGTCTCCATTTTTTCATGTATTGGTCAATCATGGTTACTTGGGTTTTAGCACGATAGTGAACGATCCAATTCTATCCATAGGTTGAGGGGATCCCAGATATAGGTGGTTGTTGCAGACTGATGTTCAAAGGATTTACACCTACTACTTAGCCAATATGAACCAAAATGGTTAACTAATATGAGCTTATGCTTTTAGAGGAATTTCTAACCAAAATGGAAAATTATCATGGTTAAAGTCCTGCTCTAGACTCGTACAGGGCTATTTTTCCCTCCCTTTTTTACTCTGTTCAAGTAGCATATTGAAATTCTTGATTAGGATCTAATTAATCAAAATTTGACATAGTTCCTATTGTTTTATTAGTATAAGGGAAAAAAAGTGATTCATTATCTGAGATGCTACCCAACCCCAATATACAGATGGCCTTGAGTGGGCACTAACTATTTCAAAATTAATAATTTAGTAGCAAAGCCTCGATAGGAATCATCAACATTGAACAAACATGAGACAGGGATAAAATAACAGACAAAAGGAAAGGCCATGGTTACAAAGATTTTTGAAACCAAAAATAAATTAAAAAAAACATAATTCTTGAAATAAAATAATAAAGAATCAAAGGAATCCAAAAACTGCATCCGAACTTCCGGCTTATTCGTTAGATTAAATCCCAGCCACATAAATAAAAATATAAGAAATCTCGAGGAAACTACAATTTTCAAAAAAACATTCCTTGCGTTACTTCATTATCAGTCTAAAATTTAATTGAAAATATACTATTAACTATCATTATCAGTAATGCAACATTTGTTAGGGGGTGAAATTGTAAGACCCTTTATATAATAGACACTTCCTTGCAATATAGAAACTCCTAACATTAAGAACATTTACATGTATTTGAATTAAGGTTTGATCATCAAAATACTAACACGATCTATGGCCTATTTAACATGGCTACAAAATAGTTCCTGTCATATTTGTGGAAAGGCCTCTTAGAGACCCAATAAAAGAATTTCAAAAAAGAATCAGTGCTTTTATGAGTTATGAGCTTGAGAGCCACTGAGACTGGCTTAAGATGTGAAAAATCCATGTACTGCATGATTGGTCCTGAAGGCGATCTTACAGTAAGATCTCCTTGTTTTAAGTCCAGAAATTTTATTTCCATTCGGTCTTTCAGGGATTGGGAAAAATAGTTTTCAAAGAACAACTCTTTGAATCTATCCCAAGGAACAATTTCAGTTTCTACCCGACCTTTGGTTGATTCCCACCAATAATTAGCCTCACCCTTCAAGAAAAAGGTTGCAAAAGTTGTCTTTTGGTTATTATTAACATTGGTTACTAGGAAAAATTTCTCTATCTCAGAAATCCAAATTTGTGCATCTACAGGTTCTGATGTACCTATAAACTCGGGTGGTTCTACTAATTTAAAGTCTTTAAAAGTTGTATTCTGGTTCACAGGTCTATTTACAACTCCTAGCATAAGGTCTACTAACTGCTGGGTAGAATTATCATCATTCATTTCTCTTTGGGGTCTTCTGGTTGGTGGCATGATTCTATATAAACTAATAAAAATTCACATAAGAATTTGAGTAACACAACATATTGTTTATTTCATATATCAAAATAGTATTACACAACTTCATAATTAAACATACTACTATCTTACAAAGTATTGATTACATTTCAAACTTTGAATGCTTCTTTATTGTACTAATATAAAACATTCAATCACCTATGCTACTCTCTAGAATTCATTGATATCATCAAACGAATCCTGAATCATGTGACAAACCACAGATCGATAGATGAGATAAACCGTCTTCTTCTCCTCTACCGGATATCGAACTACACGGCGCTGCAAATCATTAAAAGTATCTCGAACACCCAGAGATGTTTTAAGAAGCCTTGACTGAATTTCCTTTCTGCCCCTCTGTGCGTGGTGCAGTTGTACTTTTAGTCATTGACTATGTCCTCTCTCATGCTGTAGCATTCCTTCAGCTATATCAGCCCTAAACCTTATCTTATTACCCTCATATTCTGTTGTCTTCAATAGTGATGTTATTGCCTCATCATGCTCATCAATTCTCATTAACTGTCCTGCCACTGGATCCTCTTCTTCCTCAGCATCTAACAGTTGTTGATCATGAAGCAATTCCTCATCTTCTACATCACTGGCTATATATAACTCTATTTGTGGTGGATTATTGGCTATTACCATTTCCTCAGCATTGGAGTTGGCCATCTATAAAAGAAAACTCCTTAAATACTGTATAGAAATTTACACAACAAAATAATTTTAATGTTATATTTTATGTATACTTTTAAAATTTTTACGGACTCGAAGACTATATACTAAGATTTCTCTTCCTTATATCTATAGCCTTAACAACTTTGATACCAAAATTGTAACGCCCCCATATCTATACTCCCATGGTATCTGATATGGTGTTTATAGAAAATCAACATAATGCTTTTAAATCTATACACCCATGGTATCTGATTATAAAATTACATTAAATAGAGGGACTAGCAGATATAATTCTCATAGATCCAAAATTCACAGTATCCCATAATAGTTGTCAATTCTCAAGAGAACTTTTACTGTGTTTGGATACCCTCACTTGGATATATGAACTGTATCTGTGACTAGAGTCTATCTATTCGAAATTCAGAGTATCAGTAATAACATGAACAGTCCATATTACTAATACCCTCACCCAGATGTATAGTCTAAGCCAAACAAATTTATACTATCGTATCGATAGTAACTATCTATTCAAAATCCAGAGTATCAATAACAACATGAACAATCCATGCTATTAATACCCTCACTTAGATAAATAGTTCCCAAGGATCTCAACTAGATTTGAAGAAGTCTAATTTTACATCTATGTATGTAAGAAAACACGGTTGCGAAAATAAAGATGTTATATATATCATAATATTAAGATTCGATTACATGATTCTCATAATGAGTTCTTATTACAAGGTATTCAAACAAACAAGAATATAATCTAATCTATGTAGGGACGCTTCCCTTTATCTACTCCGAAGTTCCGGGATTACCATCTAAAACCGCAAAGGGAATAATTTGCAAGGGTGAGCTATTACATGCTCAAAGAAGTTTTGTATTTATAACAATATAGGATTTGAAGAAATATAATACGATCAAAATTTCAATCGATAGTTGTACCATTTCGGATTTCTAATTTCAACCATTTTTGGAATTTTCTTTATTTCATTAGTCACATGACTTAGAAATTTTGTTCGAGATATGAGATAAGGGATCATTTACTTAACATCTTAGGAGTATGCATATCATCCTACCAAAGGCTCAAAATACACTAAATGTCAATATATGAATCGATTAACTTTCAATCCTTACGGATACCCAACTTCAAAGATAAGATGTCTTACCAAAACAATTTGGTTTGACTCAACAGTTTATACTCAATAAACATTATCATATGAATAAATAATTCATTTCTTAGTTATGCTGGAACTATAGCAATAACTTTACAATAAAAAGGTAATTCAATTGTAGGTGTAGTATATTATATCCACAACATATCAAGATTAAAATCTTGTCCAATGAATAAACAGGGTTTAAGAAATTTGCTTTATAAGAAATTTAAGGATAGAGAACTTGCCTTATAAGAGATTTAAGGATAGAGAACTTGCTTTATAAGAGATTTAAGGATAGAGAACTTGCCTGAGTGTAGATCAGTCAAGTTATACTATTCAATCGTTAATAAATACCTACGAAGTTCATATATATAAATCTAACACGTTAGTATTAATAACAATACTCAATTATAACATTAATATAATATCGGGTTAGATTAATAGGGTTTTGTGTTTAATACCTTTGATAAATGGACAAAATTTTATTTATAAAATTTAATTATAATTTAAAATACCTTTTTAGAAATTTTAAAGTATTTAAAACATTTATTTTGATTTTTAAATCATTTATTTCTATTTATAAGTAATTAATATTTACTTAAAATTTTACAAAAACATTAATTATAATTTTAAATAATTTATATTCATTTATTATAATTTTATATCATTAATAATATTTTTCCATAATTATTTAGTATTTATAAATAATTATTCTAATTTCTTTATTAATAAGTTAATTATTAATAATATCAAAATAATATAAAATAATTATTGAATTTATGTAAAAATATCGTAATTTATTTATAATAATTTAATATAATTTTTAAAACTGCTTTATATTTATTTATTAATTATTTCTAATTTTTATAATTTATTGTTAGAAAAATAATTTTTGTCTGTCGCTAAAGCCCTTCAAAGGATGAAAGTGTCATCAGAGGTGTTCTTGAGTTTCGGGTAGTAGTTTGGTCCGTGGTAAAGGTATTGGTTTTGACTATTAATTATAAGGCTACTGTTAATGAGTTTTGGTTTGTTCAAGAGTTGATGTTGTAGTACTCATACAATAGTATAACATGAAACAAATTTTAGGCTTTAACCTACATATAACAAGAAGTTATAGAGGCTCAAAGTCACTGTCAGAGCTGTTCTTGAGTGTCTGGGTAACCCAGAACAGAAGTCATGGTCGGTCAACGGTTTTGTGGCTTAAATATCTTAGATTCTGTGTATTTGATGTGTGTAATGTTTGTTGTAACATGTAGTATATATATCAGGGTACATATATATATCATTAACATGAACAAAGCATAAATCTAAGGTCTCTATTTATGCTGGTCAAAGTACAGCCAAACGCTGTTCTTCGTGTTCTTAAGTTTTCTGGAAAACCCAGAAAACATGGTCAAGCTCGATCAATGGATTTTGACGATTAATTCCAGTAAACCTATACGTTGTTTGTTCCATTAAAGATTATAGATATGTAGTACATATAACAGAGTATTGATCTATAACAAAAACTTAAAAAAATAACAAACAGAAGATGATTAAATAGATTGGTCAAAGTAGCTGGTTCAACTGTTCTTGAGCTTTCTGGGTAACCCATAAAACTGCAATCCGTGAACGGTCAACCCACTTTGACTGCTTATAACTTAAAATCTATGGTTCAAATGAACCTGGTTTCTTTTCCAGATTAAAGACCTACTAACAGGCTACAAATACCAAACAATTAACAGACCAAAACATAAACACATATGAATTTATAGGCTCTGACATTCGACTGTCAGACTTAGTTTTTCAAAATTTCCAGATTTCTTAAAACACTTAATTAAGGTATCTAATGTTATGAAAACGTGTTCTACCAATCTAACATACTTTCTGACATACTAATACATAATTCTAAACATCTAACCAACAAATCTAACATAGGATCAAAGAGCTAATTATGAACTAGGGTTTGTACCTTTTCTTAAGCAATTTTTGATTCCAACTTCTGATGTTGTTGCTGCTATCACCCAGGCTTGATTTGGTAGGTTTATAAGTGTATCTAGGCTTAGGAATTTCGTGAGTTTGCTTAGCCCTAAGGTTCTTATTTATAGAATTCTTCAACTTGGCTTTTTGGTCATTTTTGAGCAACTTGCCTCTACAAAGATCTGATCTGATGACTATGGTGATGCTTGGGAGTTACAAGCATGTCATGTGCTACCTTGGATCTTGCAATGGTGACTCCTAACCTCCTTGTGAGCTAGTTAGGTTTGTTTAGTAGCTTAATTAGGCTTTAATCTTCACTAATCTTGATTAGGGTTTTGTTTCTAATGATTAGGAATGTTAAGTAATGTTAATTAGTACCTAATTGAAGTTTACTAACCATGATTAGGTGTTAACATAAGCTAATTAGAGTTAATTTAGCTAATTAGGGTTAGGTTTACAAATTAGGGTTAGGGTTTGTTAATCTAGGATTGTTAACCTAAATTTCTCACTAATCCTAACAAGCACGACAAAGCGTTTTGTCAGTGTAAGCACGACAAAGCAACTTGTCAAAATAATTTTACCGAAAAGTCCGAATATAGAAAAAAAAAATTAAGCGCGAGGTGTCAAGAACGACGTTTTCCGGACAAAAAATTATTTGGTCAAATTTGTAAAACCAAGTATATATTAACACATAACACATTTAGAACGGAGAAATTTTATTTATATAATGGGATTTTATACATACGAGTCTTATTAGGGTTTTGTGTTTTTACATTAAATCACTTTTATCCTTAATCACTTTAAATCATTTTGAATCACTTTAAATCACTTATTGTCTGTTCAAAGTAAAGTTTAATTCATAAAAGTAAAGTTTGAAATTTAAAATCACCTTATAGTGACCAAATGCACTAAATATTACTGTAGCAAATACTATAAACACTATAACTAAACATAACCTAAAACATTTCCTTAACTGCAATGTAGATTATGGATACAAAATCTAGTGAGGCCAATTGGAAATAAGCCAATCATTTCCCCTTCAAGATCTAATTTTGTTTAATGAAATGTTTTTTGTTTTGATGCCTCTTTCTCTTTTACCGAAATTCTCGAGTAGTATTGAAAGGTGTGCATATAGACCAACACAACTCAAATTTCTTTAAACTAAATTAATATAAATATTAAAATTTATTTCTAGCTGCCTCACTTGATTAAGAGAAGTCACTCTAATTAAGAAGAACAATTTTTTATTTCTAATCCATAACCCAAAAAATAAGGCATGTCCATGCTCAAAGAAAACATGCATGCAATCCAAATGTTTGTCTAATAACCTCTTTGAAACAATCTATCATACATGACTCGATCACAATCAACACCAGCCTAATTTAGCCGGCTAAGTTGAAACGAACAGGAACACCAATATCACCCTTCAACCAGCAGTATATTTCATAGAATTAGTTTATCTATGTTCAAAGCTATACAATTATCACCATAGTTTCAGCTTTATATTAGTTCTATTTTTAATCATTTTATTTTCGTCTATGAATATATTTAAATTTTAAGTTATTGCTCCAAAAATATGTCTTTTAAATTATGCACTATTTGTGTTGTGCAGGTAGAACTGAGATGTTGTAGCAGTGGAACTGTTTACGTTTGTTGTGGTTCTGGTTTTGGAGGTGACCAGCAATCGCCAGCTCTCAGATTACTTCAAAGAGTTAAATTATCTTGTACTCGAATGCCTAGCGGAGCGCACCTTGTCTGATCGCTACCAAGTAATGAAGTTTGGTGGTGATAGTTTTGATCCTCGTAGTATGTGTTTCTGTTCATGTCTAATTAATGTTTTGTCATTATGTTGGTTATTGATTTACACATTGGTGTAAGACCCCAACTTATTATAAATAAAATCAAATTTCCTCTATTTATTATTTTGAAATAGTAAGGGTTGATTTGATTAATGTGGTTAGTTATGGGTAAAATGCGCAAATATTTCAAATATGCAAGTGGTTATAAAATATTCATTTTTATCGGAGAATATTTGTTTGGTCGTGGAATATTCTTACTGTCGGGGAATATTCTTACGACAGCGCAGCCTTGTGTGGGCCCCATAACAGAAAGCGATTGGATGAAGAAAACGACAAGTATAAGTTGTTTATAAATAACGGCGTGATAGTTGTTACCTGCTAATATCTTGTTGGAATACCCGGTGGTTAAAATACAAGATTATTACCGGTATTGCATCAATTATTGATTCTTACGTAGGAAGGCATTACTCAATAATTGTTACAAGATTATTGCTCAATATTTTATTTTATTGATTCAATAATTGCTACATTGATATTCTATATTATTGTTGTTTCAATAATTGTCACTACACAGTATTTTTATTATCGATCAATAATTCATATTATTTGAATAATATTTTTAGATAACATTATTTGCAATGTCTAGAAAGTTACATACAAGGAGAGGTTTGGTCACCTAATTCAAGGGCCTTGAGGAGAAATCCTTATTGGAAAGTCCCTCTTTCTCAGAAGCGCCTGGTTGTTACTATTGTGATTACGTAATATTATTTGTGAATAATTAATTATTGATTTATATGATAAGGAAAATATTCATTTTATGTGGATATAGATTGAGAAAATTTTTAATGTGATAATTGTTGAAAAATTGTTATTTTATCTTTTCTGATAAATAATTCATTTAAATATATTATTATATTTTAATAATATAATAATGGTGATATTTTTACAATGAATGTGGGATATATGAGTATATGAGGAGGAGGAGTATTTTTGTTACAATTAATGTTTAAAACATGTTAAACATGTCGGTGGACACCATTTCTTGATTGAAATTAGTTTATAGCCCGTAAAATCGCCCGTTTGAGGATTTCGGTCAACTTCTGCTTGGAATTTGGAAAAAATTAAACTTACAAAGTTGTAGAGAATGGAATTTCCCATAGAAAAGACATGTGGTTCGACTTTTTCTGATAAAAGGGCTATTTATTATGAATTATTGAAGTTCCGTAGTTCCGAAATAATTGATTTTTGAAAGTTTTAATTATTTTTAATAACAAAAAGTTTTTTTTGTTTTTGTCATTATTTGGTGGCTAAATTCAGATGGTCAAGGTAGGCTAAGCAAAATTTAATAAATATATTAATATTTTATTAAATTTTCTGCTTTGGTGTTCTAAGCATTTTCCTATAAATAGGGTGCTTAGGTTAGAATTGAAAATTACACCAAAAATTGAAGTTTTCTCTCTCTTTCTCTCTCTATATTATCGAGCGTATTCTTGTGAGTATTTTGATACTTTGAGTGTTGCTATACGGTGCAAGTTCCTTCAAAGACTATATCTAGTATTCCAAATTTTAAGTACGATCTTTTCAAGGTAAGGATATTTTTTTTAAAATGATATTATTTCTTCTAATATTATTATGCCGGAATATTGGTAAGATTTTTCTTGTGAAATTCTTGACTTTTAGTGTCGGGGTTACTATTCACGTATACGGCACTATTCACAGAAAAATTAAATTTTGGTTCTAGAAAGTTGTTTTAGTAGTCCTCACCATTTTTGTAAAATAATGTACCAATAATTGTAATGAGGACTTATTTGGGTGTGAATATTGTCTGACTGCAATATTTGTATTTAAACTCACAGTTTTCATGTTGTATTAATAAAGTTGTAGTTGTTTCTGTACCATGTTATTGACGACTTAAAATGGGTGATGTATACCTATTTTGGGGGCATCACATTGGTGTGCAGTTATTCAGAGAATGCTATGGGCTAAATGTTAATAGATCTCTAAATTTCAACTTTGGCGTGCTGGTGCTCAAGATGGAGAAGTTTATCTGGCTTGCCCGAGTAACTAATAGTTAATCTAGCTCAAATGTCCTAACTATTTATGTACTCTTTTCACCGAGTAAACTGAAAGACTTTACATAATATCATTAGATATCATTTCTTCTATAGTGCTATTTTTTTATTGAGATAACCTAGGGTTTTTTAGGGTTAGGGAACATGACGTTGGTGAAGAGAACAGAGAAGTAGCGACAGACATGGCGTGGTGGCGTAGTCTGAGCATTAAACTTCTTGCGACTACTATAGAGCTCTGGAATACTTTATGATGACTCTTTTGTAACATGTTAAAGGCACTTTTGTAACATGTTAAAGGCTCTTGACTACTATAAGGTGCTTAGAAGATAAAATTCAAAAGAGAGAAAATGTATACACCTAGCCTAACCTTGGCAAGTCTAATGTCGAAAAAAAATTCCTAATCCAATAAAAGTTTCAATTTTGCTATAATATAAAAAAGAAATTTGCAAGAAAATCTCACCATTTACTACAACAAAACAAATGTAAAAGAAATTAAATTTTACCAAAATCCAAACCCATATAAAAAAATAGAAATAATAAGCTTTAGTGATTACCAACACGTCATACATTAAAACTAACAAATGAAGAGCATTTCAAATAAATTGCATATTTAATCCTATTGTTATATATAATAATCATTGATACATCCTCCATTTTATCAACTCTTGGTGGTGAAGACGAAATGAGAATTTCAAAACAATAGGGCCTGAACATGCATTCAAACAAACAAATTGACATGACATACTCAAGTCACTACAAGAAAAAGGGTCATTGGCGACGAGCATATTGGTGACGGCACAGTACCCGTCGGTAATGACCTTAATGCCGACTGGGAAGCCGTCGAGAATGGGTACCGTCGAGAATGCCATTTCCTATGGGATAATTTGGTGCAAAAATTTGCCGGGGAGGGAAATTTCATTGGTGACAGACAAATAAATAAAAGGCATCGGCAACGCCGTTGCCGTCGAGAATAACTCAATACCGACGGGGTCATTATCGATGGCCGTGCCGTCGAGAATGAGTTCTATAAATTAAAACCCTGGTTCGCGACGGCAACGACTCATTTTCATTTTTCCCTCTCTTCTCTTTTGCTCTGAAATTCTCCCATTACTATATGATTTTCCCACTTAATTCTCAAATATGCAGTCTTAAATCTATTATTTGGTCAATTGAATTCCCCCATTTCCCTCATCTTGCCCAGTTTGCCCATTTCCCTCATCCTCGCTGAGCTCCTCCACTTTCCTTTTCGTCACGCAACTTCTGCATTGGCGGTCGTGTCTTCTTCCCATTTCGCCATCAGAACTCCGGAGGTCGTATACATGCTTGTATACCTAATTGGGGCTAGTATAAATTTTCAGTTCATCTCCTCTCTATATACATGTAAGATTTTCAGTTCATCTCCTCTTTCTCTCTCTCTCTCTCTCTATATATATATATATATATATATGTTTTGAATATTTTTGGGGGTCTCTGCTATTTTTGGGGTATGTAATTTTTCTATTTTCATGTGCTATTCATATAAGGGTCTGTAATTTTTGGTTGGTTAATTTGTTTGTTTGTTTGGTACAAACATTACTTAGCTCAGTTCATTCATTTGACAAGTTTATATATCTAATCGATTAAAGGGTCAAATATTAGTAGCATGTCGAATGTGTATTTGAGTATGCATTTTGCAAGATTTTGAGTTAGTTATTGATCTAAGGAAGAGGAAGAAGAAGAGATATATATTCATGGGTATTGCAATAGTTATTAATCAAAGCTTCATGGGCATTGCAATATTCATTCCAAAAAATTCTCAAGCAAAATCTTGAGACTCATTTAATATAGAACAAAAATGTTATTTAACGTTGTATGTCAATTTTTTTTAAAAGTTTTGAAAGATAATCCTAAAAAGTGGACAAACACAATTGGTATTATCCCTTTTTGTCATTTTTGTTAGCACTACACTTTGGAAAGAGAGAAGACTACACTTTTCCACAATTGATGTATTCAAATATAGATACATCATATATGTATGAAGATACCCATCTTTATTGATAACATTTGAATTTGTTTTTAAAAAATTAGTTGGCATTAAAAACACTTTTTTGTTGGGTGAGCATGGAATGGTTAGCTGGGGAAAAGACCAAAGTAACAGGACCATTCTGACCTCGTACTCAGGGTTAGTGAGAAGGACACTGCAGGATAGACAAACATATATTCAATTGAGGTCAGTAGTTTCAAGATTTTTAATCATCAGGGGTTTCTCGCTTCGTTGTATATATTCTATATATGAACAAAATGTAGTAGAGGTAACATTCCTATCATAAGAAAGAGTACGTGAAGCTTTATATGCACTTGCTTATCTCAATTAGAAAAACTCAGATAAAACAAATTACTATGTTTTGAAGATGAAATTTGAGAATGAATTCAGTACATATATTATTTTACTTAAAGTAAGATGATTTTTTGACAAGTGCACTTAAAGGTGATAATTATTTTGTTATGAAACTGTCATTTCTGTTCTTGATCAAAAGTCCTTTAGTTTGAAATGGCCACAGGAGGGGTTTGCTATCAAGACCAACTAATTATAATCATCCACCACGAACTTTTGTGTATTTGTGTATTTCATCCACTTTTTCTTGAACCCATTGTAGCCATTTCCAGAAACATTACTTAGTAAGCTAGCTTAATTAAGTTGAGATCTCAATGATTCTCATGTCAAAAATGTAGCATGTGTACTTTTGGTTGACATACATCTATTTGAAACGAATATAATGCTTTCTCAATATAAATTACCATGTCTTTGTTTCTATTTTCTTGCTTAATTAAAATGCATGGTAGCATTGTGTTATTCTAAATATGTTGTAGAGGATTATTTAATATGTAGTTTTTTATTTAGTATACTCATGAGAGTCGATGAATTAATTTCTTTTAGTGTGGTTCATACGTGCATATTTTCAAATAGTTTAGGAAGCTTAGAAACCCGTTTGAGATTCACTTAGTAGGAGTGAATCTTAAATAGTCCCCGTTTTGGGACTGTTCTTGTATGTTTCGATCTCACTTAGGTCGGTGTTAATGACTTGAGCACGTCTTTATATTTTTGAATTTTGGTCAAGATATATATCTACTACATGTTCTTGGTGCATATTTAGACTACGATGTGTTAGCTTTATTTCGTGTACTTGAAGACCATGGGGAGAATCTTCTTAAAATTTTGAAAAATTTAAATATGTGTTCAAGTTGTTGCATCGGTGGTGACACATCCAGAATGGGATAGAAGCCTGACCCGTTAGAGTGGGAGATGAAGTAAGGAAACTCATAAGCTTGCATATACATTAACTTGGAGACTTGATTGTGTTTGTCTAACTTTCCATATATATAGCAGATAGTTGTCCGAGATGTCTATTGATCAAAGTTGGATGGAACGTAGGGTAGCCACTAATAGGAGTGGGCTTAGCTCTGAGTATCGTAGTGGGGTTGAACAGTTTCTCAACTTCGCGTTTGAGCAAGTCAGCGGCGATGAGATCAGATGTCCTTGTAAGAGGTGTGTGAATGTAGTGTGGAAGGAAAGGAGTGATGTCATGTGCGACTTATTTGCGTATGGGTTCAAGCAGGGTTATACGACATGGATCTATCATGGGGAAACCTGGTTGGATGAACATGAATCAGAACTGGAATCCGGAGGTGATGAAACCTTTGACTGTACTAACATGATAGTCGAAGCTGCTGGTTCATACTTCTAGTGGAATATAGACGGGGATGACAGTAGCGTCGAGAAAGAGCCAAATGATGGGGCTAAGGGTTTCTATGAGTTATTGCATGAAGCAGCGACGCCACTGTATGACGGGCATGAAAAGCACACCGTCTTATCTGCCGTGACTAAGTTTTTACACTTCAAGAACGAAAGCATGACATCAGTATGGCGAGAGAGTTTTTAATGTATTAAGCATTACGAAGGAGTGCTTACCTCTGAGCAATAAGTTACCGGAGTCGTACTATGATGTGAAGAAAATGGTCAAAAGGCTCAATCTAGGGTATGAGAAGATTGATGCTTGTGAGAATGACTGTATGTTGTATTACGGTGGACGTCAATAAAGATAAGAGGTCATGTGATATTTGTGGTAAAAGTAGAATCCGTGTGAATGGGCAGGTAAGAAAAAGGAAAAGACGCGTTTGAGAAAGATCTTACGTTACTTTCCCATTGCCCCGAGGCTTCAACGATTGTTCGTGTCAACACATCTACCACGGATATGAGGTGGCACTCTACATGGGACATAGTCGAAGGTCGTTGGCGCGACCCGACGGATGGGCTTGAGTGGAAAAATTTTGATAACAAGCACCCCTCGTTTGCTGAAGAGGTTCGCAATGTTAGGCTTGGACTTGCTACGGATGGGTTTAATCCGTTTAACGGACCTTACACAAAGCCCTACTCAACTTGGTGAGTGATTATTGTGGTGTATAACCTCCCTCCTTCGATGTGCATGAAAGATCCCTACATGTTCATGCCTTTACTGATTCCGGGTGATAAGAGTCCGAGTAAAGACATCAATGTATACCTCAGGCCTTTAGTTGATGAGTTGAAGATGTTGTGGGAAAAAGGGGTTCAAACTTATGATGTATCTCTTAAGCAGAACTTTGACATGAGGGCAGCTTTACTGTGGACAATAAATGACTTCCCGGCGTTAGGAATGATCAGTGGATGGTCGACTCACGGGGGCTTGTTGTAAGACCCCGAAATTTTTTTAAATAAAAAGGAATTTTCTTTATTTATTATTTTGAAATAGTAAGGGTTGATTTGATTAATGTGGATAGTTAAGGGTTAAATATGCAAATATTTCAAAATAAGCAAGTGGTTATAAAATATTCATTATAAAATGGGGAATATTCGTTTGGTCGTGGAATATTTAGATCTTGTCGGGAATATTAAATATTGACTGTTGTATGACCATGTGTGGGCCCCATAACCGAAAAGCGATTGGATGAAGAAAGCGACAAATATAAGTTGTTTTTAAATACTTGGCAGAAGTTGTTCCAGTTATTATCTTGTTGGAATACCCGGTGGTTAAAACACACTAATCTGCGTTGTTGAGCAAGAAGAGACACCAGTATTGCACCAATTATTGATTCTTACGTAAGAAGGCACTACTCAATAATGGTTCTGTAATTAATCGCTCAAATATTTTATTGAGTTAATAATTCTTTGCGTTGATATTTTATATTCTTTGTTGTTTTGATAATTGTCATTACACGTATCTTTCATTATCGGAAAGCAATAATTCATATTATCTGAATAATATTATTAGATAACATTATTGGCAATGTCTAGAAAGTTACATCTAAGGAGAGGTTTGGTCACCTAATTGCGCGGCCAAGAAGAAGAAATTCTTATTGGAAAGCCCCTCTTTCCTGGAGCGCACGGTTGTCAATATTGTGATTACGTAATATTATTGGTGAATAAGTAATTATTGATTTATATGATGAGGAAAATATTGATTTTATGTGGATATAGATGGAGAAAATTTTTAAAATGATAATTGTTGAAAATTAATAATTTATCTTTTTACGATAAAATAATTCATTTAAATATATTATTTTAATAATATATAATAACGGTGATATTTTTACAATGAATGTGGGATATATGAGTATACGAGGAGGAAGAGTATTTTTGTTGCAATAAATGTTTAAAACATGTTAAACATGTCGGTGGACCCCATTTATTATTTGAAATTTGATTATAACTGTAAAATCGCTTGGTTTGTGGATTTTGGTCGATTGCATTTGGAATTTGGAAAAACTTTCTTACGCAAAGTTGTAGAGAATTGAATTTCCTATAAAAACTCGCTAGATTCGAATTTTCTGATGAAAGGGCTATTTATTATGAATTATTGAAGTTCAAGCTCAAAATAATTAATTTTGGAAGTTTTAATTATTTTATTATGAAAAACGTTTTTGTCATTAAAGGTGGGTCTTGCATGTGATGTAAATGCTGAATTCAGATCCTTAAAAAGTGGGCGAGGAATTTGTAATATTAATATTATTAATATATTAAATTTTACGCTTTGGTGTTCTAAGCATTTTCCTATAAATAGGGTGCTTAGGTTAGAATTGAAAATCACACCGTAAATGAAGTTTTCTCTCTATATTATCGAGCGTATTCTTGTGAGTATTTTGAGTATACTTTGAGTATTGCTATACTGATGCAAGTCCAAGTCATAGCCTATATCAGGTGTTTCAAATTTAGAAGTAACCGATCTTTCGAGGTAAGGGATATTATTTTTTTTTTTTGTAATGATATTATTTCTTCAATATCATTATCTTTGAAATGTTGATCTGAAGTTTTATCAAATTTGGAATTTTTTCATGTCGGGGTTACTATTCATGGGTTCTTATTCATGAGTTACTATTCACGAGTTACTATTAAGATGAGTTCTTATTCACGAGTTACTATTCACGAGTACTATTCATGAAGCGTGAAGATGATTTTTTGTGGAATTTCTATCTTTTGGTGTCGGAGTTACTTTTCACGTATCTGACACTATTCACGATATCTCTGCACTATTCAATAGAAAAATAAAATTTCTTCTTTTTGTCCAAAATATCTATTCTCGGATATTAGCTACGATTGTATCCATATTTTGACCATTCTTGAATTTTACACCACTATGATTATTTTTGAGGTATTTTTTGGACGTGGATAAAACCAAGTACTAATCCTTAATCCTTAATCCTTGTCATTTTGTTTCCTTTGGATTCGTTTCTTTAAAAATATTTTTCATCATCCTCGGTCTTAAATGATGATATTATTGAATATCTTTGGCACTGTAGTGCAAAGATGAATGATTCTGAAGAATATCTTTGGCTGTAGTGCAAAGATGAGCAGTGTTGAGATGAACATGACCGATTGATTAATATCTTTGGCTGTAGTGCAAAGATGAGCAGTGTTTAAATGAAACATAACGGTGATGAATATCTTTGGCACTGTAGTGCAAAGATGAATATTTGATTCGAGATGAATATGGATTGATGTTACGAGGGATAAAATATTGATGATGGATCGTTAAATTCATAGATTATAGTAGATTTCATTTCTACGTAACTCTTCTATGAATTATTATTTCATTATGCGAATATTGATCCGAAACTTGTTGTCTATTGTATTCTATCGATTTTTCCTGTTGAAGACTAACGATAATTTGTTGTATATTATCTTAGTCATAATATTCTTTTCTTGGGCTAGTTGAGCTCACCCTTTTCCTTGTTGTTCCATTTTTCTTCTCGGGGAGGCGAGAATGTAGCGAGTACTAGTCGGGGTATGGAATGAAGGTTCTAGAGAGAGTTGTTTAGTAGTCCTCACCATTTTTGTAAAATAATGAACCAATAATGTGATGAGGATTTATTTGAGTATAGATATTGTCTAGAAGATAATATTTGTATTCAAACTCACGCTTTCTTGTTGTAATAATAAAGTTGTAGTTGTTTTTGTACCATGTATTTGGCGACTCGAATGGGTGTGTGTGTATACCTATTTTGGGGGCGTCACACTTGTCATGTCCCGTGTGCATGGGGTCAGTTAAAGCTGTGCGGCTCAAACATTGGGGGGGGGGGGAAATGAGTTTCTTTGCAACATCCAGACAGTTTTTGCCAATTGAACATCGTTATCGATGGATGAGTAGACAATTTAATCGAAAAATAGAGAAACGTCAAGTACCTGGCCATCTTTCTGGGTCAGCAGCGTTGAGTTGGATTAGTCATTTGAAGTTTCCACCTCCGGGGAAGAATCATGATTTGAAGCGAGCTTATAGTTACGCAAGAAGGTTCACAACCGGACACACAGATCCATGTTCTTTGACACATTTAATTGGGCTACACTCTACATCCATCATTGTTTAGATCCGATGCATCTTGAGAAGAACGTGTTTGATAACATTTTTATACGATCTAGATGCCTTTGGTAGAAAAAGGACAACAACAAGTCGAGGCTTGATTTGGTAGAAATGAACATTAGGGAAGATCATTGTAAGACCCCAACTTATTATTAAAGAAATTTAATTTTCTATTTATTATTTTGAAATAGTAAGGGTTGATGTGATTAATGTGGATAGTTAGGGGTAAAATCGCAAATATTTCAAAATAAGCAAGTGGTTATAAAATATTCATTGTTGTTGGGGAATATTCGTTTGGTCGTGGAATATTAGATCTTTGTCGGGGAATATTAAATGCGGCGGTAGCATGACCATGTGTGGGCCCCATAACTGAAAGCGATTGGATGAAGAAACGACAAATATAAGTTGGTTAAAAATAACGGCGTAGTTATTACTGAATTAGATTATCTTGTTAAAATACTCGGTGGTTAAAAAACAAGAGAGCATACGGTATTGCACCAATTATTGATTCTTACGTAGAAGGCACTACTCGATAATGGTTACGATAATTATTATTTCGTTATTTTATTGAGTTAATAATTTCTTTGCGTTGATATTTTATATTCTTTGTTGTTTCAATAATTGTCATTACACGGTATTTTTCATTATCGAAGCAATAATTCATATTATCTGAATAATATTATTAAATAACATTATTGGCAATGTCTAGAAAGTTACATCTAAGGAGAGGTTTGGTCACCTAATTGCGCCAAGATGAAGAAATTCTTATTGAAAGCCCCTCTCTCACAGAACCGCCGGTTGTCAATATTGTGATTTCGTAATATAATTTATGAATAATTAATTATTGATTCATATGATGAGAAAAATATTGATTTTATGTGGATATAGATGGAGAAAAATTTTAATGTGACAATTGTTGAAAATTGAAATTTTATCTTTTTCGATAAAATAATTCTTTTAAATATATTATTATATTTTAATAATATAATAATGGTGATATTTTTACAACGAATGTGGGATATATGAGTATACGAGGAGGAAGAGTATTTTTGTTGCAATAAATGTTTAAAACATGTTAAACATGTCAATTGGACCCCATTTATTGGTGAAATTTGATTATAACTGTAAAATCCCCGTTTGTGGATTTGGTCAATTACATTTGGAATTTGAAAAACTTTCTTCGCAAAGTTGTAGAGAATTGAATTTCCTATAAAAATTAGCGAGATTTGAATTTTACGATAAAAGGGCTATTTATTGTGAATTATTGAAGTTCAAGCTCAAAATAATTGATTTTTGGAAGTTTTAATTATTATTTTAAAGAAAAACGTTTTTTTTCATTTAAGTGGGCTAATATGTGATATTAATTGCTGAAATCAGATCTTCAAAGATGGGCTAAGGAAATTTATAATATATATTAATATTTTATTAAATTTTACGCTTTTGGTGTTCTAAGCATTTTCTATAAATAGGGTGCTTAGGTTAGAATTAAAAATCACACCGTAAGCGAAGTTTTCTCTCTCTATATTATCGAGTGTATTCTTGTGAGTATTTTGAGTATACTTTGAGTATTGTTAGGCGGTGCAAGTTCCTTCAAAGACTATACCCTAGATTCCGCCTGTAAGTACTAATCTTTCGAGGTAAGGGATATTATTTTTTTCGTAATGATATTATTTCTTCAATATCATTATGTTGAAATATTGATCTGAAGTTTTATCAAATTTAGAACTTTTGGTGTTTGAGTTACTATTCACGTATCGACCTTTATTCACGATATCTGATCTTATTCACGAAATACTTCAAGACTATTCATCGAAAAATGAAAAATTTTCTTTTACTAAAAAATATCTATTCGGATACTAGCTTTGATTGTATCCATGTTTTGATCATTCTTGAATTTTACACCACTATGATTATTTTTGAGGTATTTTTGAACATGGATAAAACAAAGTACGAATCCTTAATCCTTAATCCTTGTCATTTTGTTTCTTTGGATTCGTTTCTTTAAAAAATATTTTCATCATCCTTAGTCTTAAATGATGATATTATTGAATATCTTTGGCTTTGTAGTGCAAAGATGAATGATTTTGAAGAATATCTTTGTCACGTAGTAAAGATGAGCAGTGTTTAGATGAACATGATTAAGTGATGAATATCTTTGGCACAGTATGGCAAAAGATGAATATTTGATTCGGATGTATATTGATTGATGTTACGGGGATAAAAGATGAGCGATGAACTTTTAAATTCATACATAGAAGATAGTAGTTTGCATTCTCTACTTAACTCTTCTAATGAATTATTATTTCCATTGCGAATATTGATTTAAAATTTGTTGTCTATTGTATTCTATTAGATTTTTCCTGTTGAAGACTAACGATAATTTGTTGTATATTATCTTAGTCATAATATTCTTTTCTTGGGCTAGTTGAGATCACCCTTTTCTTTTTTGTTCCATTTTTCTTCTCGGGAGGCGAGAATATAAGCGAGTCTGCAGTGGGGTATGGAATGAAGGTTTTAGAAAGGATTGTTTAGTAGTCCTCACCATTTTTGTAAAATAATGTATCAATAAATGTGATGAGGATTTATTTGAGTATAGATATTATCAGAAGATAATATTTGTTTTCAAACTCACAGTTTCTTGTTGTAATAATAAAGTTGTAGTTGTTTACATACCATGTATTGACAACTCGAATAGGTGATGTATACCTATTTTTGGGGCGTCACGGTTGGTATCGAGCTTAGGATATGATCTCTGGCGGAGATCGTGAATAGAACTAAGAGGGGAGGCACGAGTAAATCCTTAGCTAGTGTGTCCTACCTAAGCTTATTTTTTAGTTGGTCAAGATATAAGGATATTATGTGATATATTGATTTCCTTAATTAACCCTTGTTTTATGGCGATGATTTGAGAATGTCATCGAGAATATTAACAATGGAAATGAGACCGTGGAGACGCGTGTACTCACCAACGAGGAGAGCGTGCAACAGTGGCAATGTTCCTCTGTGAACAACACCTTGGAAAGATGATGAGCGAGGGGATGTTTAGAAGTTTTTTGCGATTCATGCAAAATCAGACAAGGTGACTCGTGTTCAAAATACAAGAGAAATGATAGCAATTCACGGGTTGTCACAACCAAGCGGTTCAAAGAGTTGGGACCACGAATTTAAGGGAAAGCTAGATCCGATCATGGCGGAAACATGGGTCAAGCAAATTACCAAGATATTCGATGTCTTGGGATGCACGGAGGAACAGAAGGTTCCATTCGCCACCTTTATGTTACGTGGCGAAGGCGGACTCTTGGTGGGAGATGCGAAGCGTATCCATCCGCCGCACTCGGCATGATCTTGGGAAGCGTTTGAAACTATTTAAAGACAAATACTTTCACGAAAGTGTTGTTCGTCATATGAAGGAAGTGGAGTTCATCAGTTAGAGCAAAAAAACATGGCGGTGTCGATGACGAGGCAAAGTTTGCAGAGTTATCCAGTTTGCACCTCATTTGGTGGAGAATAAGGAGCGATTACGCGGATGTTTCTTAGAGGTTTGAAACCCGGCATGCGTCAATATCTCATTTCTCATAAATTTTCTCTCTATTAGGATGTTGTCAAAATGAGGGCTCAATTATTAGAAGCGAGATAACGAGTACGGTCAACCGAGGGACCACAACCGAGGATCGTACGGAGATAGTAGTCAGCAGAATAATGATAACCGGCGGAGAAAGAAGCAGACGGACAAAATGGTAACCACTC
This sequence comes from Panax quinquefolius, assembly GCA_020205615.1. Taxonomy (NCBI): domain Eukaryota; kingdom Viridiplantae; phylum Streptophyta; class Magnoliopsida; order Apiales; family Araliaceae; genus Panax; species Panax quinquefolius. Next base: position 31,196,643 of record CM035158.1, read on the forward strand.
TGGTGGTAATCATGGCCATGAAAATAGAAGAAGCGAGTCGGGAGGAGATTTTAAAAGAGGAGATTTAACAATGACCATGTGAAAGGCAGCAGTTAAGCGAAAAGAATCGGTTCTAAGGGGAGGAAGAAACGACCACCGGTCGTATGTTACAAATGCGGAAAAGAGGACATATCGGTCCAAAGCTGTCCATAACAGATTCAAGGTATGCTATAATTGTAGAAAGGAAGGACATATCGCTTTCGAGATTATGCAGTGGCGAGCGAAACCTAGTTCATTCGGGGGACGGTGACTCAAAAGATCGTCAGAAAAGTCAAAGTCAACGATTTCGGGAAGAGCGTTTGTTGTATTTGGTCAAAATGCGAGGAACCCAAACGAGGTGATCACGGGTAAGCTATTTATAAATTCTCTGCGAAGTTTATACCTTACTTGACACCGGTGCTACCCATTCATTTATCTCTCCCGCTTGTGCTCAACGTTTAAACTTGACTCAGGAGAAATTAGACTTTGACCTATCTGTGGAAACCGTTGGGAGAAACTTTCATCACATCCTTTGTTTATAAATCTTGTTTGATTCAAGTTGGCACCATTACCTTTACATTGACCTTATCTCTTTAAAGATACTTGCTTTTGATGTGATTTTAGGGATTGATTGGTTAACTACTCATCATGCCAAAATTGATTGTTTTCGTAAGGTTGTTAGTTTTCATATTCTAACCAACTTGTTATGCAATTCAAGCAACTAAACCATTAAAATCAATCATCGTCATATCTAATCATAAAGCTATTCGTTTATTGAAAAGCGGATGTCAAGCTTTCTTAGCCCATGTTATGGATTTGAATAAAGACACGTCAAATTTGAATAATATTCTGTTGTTATTGACTTTTCCGACGTATTTCGAAGAACTTCCCCGGGTCACCCCGAGCGTGAAGTTGAATTCTTTATTGATCTTGAACTGGTACAAAGCCCATTTCTAAAACCCCATATCGAATGGCTCCTATTGAACTTCGAGGAGTTAAAGGTCCAACTACGAGGAATTGTTGGACATCGGTTTCATTCGTCCTAGTACATCTCCTTGGGGTGCTCTGTTTTATTTGTAAAGAAGAAAAGGCGGGAGTATGCGACTTTGTATTGATTATCGGGAATTGAACCATGTCACCATCAAGAATAGGTATCCTCTACCTCGTATTGATGACTTGTTTGACCGATTTGCAGGGGCACAATTCTTTTCAAAAATCGATCTTCGATTCGGATATCATCAATTTGAAGAGTAGGCGAGGGTATTCAAAGACGCCCGAGAACTTCGGTATGGGCATTATGAATTCTTAGTCATGTCTTTCGGACTAACTAATGCTCCTATGGCTTTCATGGATATGATGATGAACCGAGTATTCAAGGAATATTTGGATCGATTCGTTGTTGTCTTTATTGATGACATCCTTATATATTCCAAAAGTCGTGAAGATCATGAGCACCATTTGAAATTTGGTACTCAAAGGCTTCGTGAAAACAAACTATATGCCAAATTGAAGAAATGCGAGTTCGGCTTGAGGAAGTAGCATTCCTTGGGCGCGTGGTGTTGAAACATGGAGTATCTGTTGATCCGTGAAGATTGAAGCAATACAAAGTTAGAGAGCAACCGAAGTCGGTGATGAAGTACGTAGCTTTTGGGCTTATTTGGTTATTATCGGAGATTCGTGGAAGGGTTTTCTCGAATCGCTACTCCATTAACTTTTAACTTCGAAGGATACAAAATTCGTTTGGAGTGAAGAATGCGAGAAGAGTTTCCAAGAGCTTAAGAGGAGACTTATTTAAGACTGTTCTAACAATACCATCCGGTTCGGATGGATTTGTTATCTCTGATGATGCTTCGTGCAAAGGGCTAGGATGTGTTCTCATGCAGCGTGGAAAAAGTCATAGCCTATGCCTCGCGACAACTTAAAGAGTATGAGAGGAATTATCCTACTCATGATCTAGAGTTAGCGGTGATCGTTTTCAAGGCTAAAAAATATGGAGGCACTATCTATATGGGGAGAAAGTGGAGATATATTCGGACCATAAAAGCCTTAAATATTTCTTTCTTCAAAAAAAGAACTCAACATGCGGCAATGACATTGGCTCGAGCTATTGAAAGACTATGACCACACTATTCAATACCATCCGGAAAGGCGAACGTTAGAAATGGCGTTGTTGAGTAGAAGATCATATCTTGAGGAACGAAAGTGCGATGATGTCAAGTATCACGATAGAGCCAACTTTAATAGAAAAAGTTAAGGTTGCTCAAGCCACCCCAGGCCGAGGATGATGCGTATGAAGAAGAAAGTACAAGAAGGAGCTATTAGGAGCGAGAATTGATGAAGAAGGAATACTTGAGTCCACTCTAGACTTTGTGTTCCTAACGACTACGATTTGAAGTACAAGATTATGATGGAGGCACCTGATACACCATTTGCAATCCATCACGGAAGTACTAAAATGTATCGTGATCTTGACATACATTTTGGAGGAACAATATGAAGAGAGAGATTGCAAAGTTTATCTCAATGTGTTTAACTTGTCAGCGTGTAAAGGCGAGTATCTGGTACCTAAGGGTCCGTTTGCAACCACTTGAGATTCCGAAATGGAAGTGGGAACACATTACCATGGATTTCGTTCACGGGTCTTCCTCTACGGTTTCTCAAGGCATCAATGCTATTTGGGTTATTGTTGATAGATTAACCAAGTCCGCTCATTTCTTGCGATCACGGAGACTTATTCCTTGAGCGTCTTGCTAGTATGTCGTGAATGAGATTGTGAGGTTGCATGGCATGCCAGTATCCATAGTTTGGATCGTGACCCAAGATTCACTTCAAGATTTTGGGTTAGCTTGCAAAAAGGCTATGGAGCGCAGATTTGCGATTTAGTTAAGCATACCATCCCCAAGCGGACGGACAATCGAGAGGACTATTCAAACTCTTGAAGATCTATTAAGACTACGTGTCCTAGACTTCAAGGCGGTTGGGATAAGTATTTATCATTGGTGGAATTCTCCTACAACAACAGTTATCGAGCAAGTATAGGTGTGGCTCCATTGAAGCATTATATGGATGAAAATGTCGTTCTCCAATATGTTGGGATGAGGTGGGTGAAGCAACATTGTTGGGACCCGAAAGTTAATACGATATGACTCACCGAAAAGATTCAAATGATTCGACAACGTATACAAAGCGGCACAAGATCGACAAAAGAGTTATGCGGATCTTCATCGAAAGGACGTGGAATTTAGTGTGGGGATCATGTATTGTCATGAGTTGCTCCATGGAAGGGAGTTACAAGATTTGGGAAGAGAGGAAAGCTCGATCCACGATTTATTGGTCCATTTCAAATTCTTGACCGAGTAGGAAATGTAGCCTATAGACTTGCGTTACCTCAAGTATGTCTCGTGTTCATAATGTGTTTCACATATCTGTACTTCGTAAATATGTGAAAGACCGAACCACGTTATAGAATTAGAACCGGACGAAATAGTCGAAGACTTAACGTATGAGGAGGTACCTGTCAAGATCTTGGATAGGAAGGAGCATGTCCTACGCATAAAAGGTCATACCACAAGTTAAAGTTTTGTGGAGGAATCATGCTATAGAGGAAATGACACAGGAATTGGAAGCGGAAATGAAAGCGAGGTATCCTCACCTTTTGAAACACCAGTATCGTCGTCAATTTCGAGCGACTTAAATTTCATAAGGAGGGAGGTTGTAAGACCCCAACTTATTATTAATGAAATTTAATTTTCTCTATTTATTATTTTGAAATAGTAAGGGTTGATGTGATTAATGTGGATAGTTAGGGGTAAAATACGCAAATATTTCAAAATAAGCAAGTGGTTATAAAATATTCATTGTTGTCGGGGAATATTCGTTTTGGTCGTGGAATATTAAATCTTGTGGGGAATATTAAATGCAACAGCCTTGACCATGTGTGGGCCCCATGTGAAAGCGATTGGATGAAGAAAGCGACAAATATAAGTTGGTTAAAAATAACAGCGTAGTTATTCTGTATTAATCTTGTTAAAATACTCAAATTGGTTAAAACAACAATAGCACCGGTATTGTACCAATTATTGATTCTTACGTGAAGAAGGCACTACTCAATAATGGTTACGGTAATTATTATTCAAGTATTTTATTGAGTTAATAATTGCTGCGTTGATATTTTATATTCTTTGTTGTTTGATAATTGTCATTACACGGTTATTTTCATTATCGAAGCAATAATTCATATTATCTGAATAATATTATTAAATAACATTATTGGCAATGACTAGAAAGTTACATCTAAGGAGTGGTTTGGTCACCTAATTGCTTGGCCATGAGAAGAAGAAATTCTTATTGGAAAGCCCCTCTTTCTGAGGCTGCACGGTTGTTAATATTGTGATTACGTAATATTATTTATGAATAATTAATTATTGATTCATATGATGAGAAAAATATTGATTTTATGTGGATATAGATGGAGAAAAATTTTAATGTGACAATTGTTGAAAATTGAAATTTTATCTTTTTCTGATAAAATAATTCTTTTAAATATATTATTATATTTTAATAATATAATAATGGTGATATTTTTACAACGAATGTGGGATATATGAGTATACGAGGAGGAAGAGTATTTTTGTTACAATAAATGTTTAAAACATGTTAAACATGTCAGTGGACCCCATTTATTGACTGAAATTTGATTATAGCTTGTAAAATCCCCCGTTTGTGGATTTCGGTCAATTTTTGTTTGGAATTTGAAAAAACTTTCTTCTGCAAAGTTGTAGAGAATTGAATTTCCTATAAAAACTCGCGTGATTTGAATTTTCTGATAAAAGGGCTATTTATTATGAATTATTGAAGTTCCGAAGCTCCGAAATAATTGATTTTTGGAAGTTTTAATTATTATTTTAAAGAAAAACGTTTTTTTTGCATTTAAGTGGGCTAACATGTGATTAATTGCTGAAATCAGATCTTCAAAGATGGGCTAAGGAAATTTATAATATATATTAATATTTTATTAAATTTTCTGCTTTGGTGTTCTAAGCATTTTCCTATAAATAGGGTCTTAGGTTAGAATTGAAAATCACACCGAAGCGAAGTTTTTCTCTCTATATTATCGGCGTATTCTTGTGAGTATTTTGAGTATACTTTGAGTATTGTTAGGCGGTCTGAAGTTCCCTTCAAAGACTATACCCTAGTATTCCATTTAGAAGTCTTAATCTTCGAGGTAAGGGATATTATTTTTTTCGTAATGATATTATTTCTTCAATATCATTATGTTGAAATATTGATCTGAAGTTTTTATCAAATTTGGAACTTTTGGTGTGAGAGTTACTATTCACGTATCGACCTTTATTCACGATATCTGATACTTATTCACGAATCTGACTTTTTATTATTCATCGAAAAATGAAAAATTTTCTTTTAAGCCCAAAATATCTATTCGGATACTAGCTTTGATTGTATCCATGTTTTGATCATTCTTGAATTTTACACCACTATGATTATTTTTGAGGTATTTTTGAACATGGATAAAACAAAGTACTGAATCCTTAATCCTTAATCCTTGTCATTTTGTTTCTTTGGATTCGTTTCTTTAAAAAAATATTTTTCATCATCCTCGGTCTTAAATGATGATATTATTGAATATCTTTGGCACGTAGTGCAAAAGATGAATGATTTCTTAAGAATATCTTTGGCACAGAGTGCAAAGATGAATGATTTCTGAAGAATATCTTTGGCACAGAGAGTGCAAAGATGAGCAGTGTTTAAATGAACATGACCAATCGTGATGAATATCTTTGGCTGTAGTGCAAAAGATGAATATTTGATTCGGATGTATATTGATTGATGTTACGAGGGGTAAAAGATGAGCGATGAACTTTTAAATTCATACATAGAAGATAGTAGTTTGCATTCTCTACTTAACTCTTCTAATGAATTATTATTTCCGCTGCGAATATTGATTTAAAATTTGTTGTCTATTGTATTCTATTAGAAATTTCCCTGTTGAAGACTAACGGTAATTTGTTGTATATTATCTTAGTCATAATATTCTTTACTGGGCTAGTTGAGCTCACCATTTTCCTTTTTGTTCCATTTTTCTTCTCAGGAGGCGAGAATATAGGGAGTACGAGTTGGGGTATGGAATGAAGGTTTTAGAAATGATTGTTTAGTAGTCCTCACCATTTTTGTAAAATAATGTATCAATAAATATGATGAGGATTTATTTGAGTATAGATATTGTCTAGAAGATAATATTTGTTTTCAAACTCACAGTTTTACTGTTGTAATAATAAAGTTGTAGTTGTTTCTGTACCATATATTGACAACTCGGAATAGGTGATGTATACCTATTTTGGGGGCGTCACATCTGTGGCTGTATCAGGAGGGTAGTAAGACGGTAACGCCTAAAGCTGAATATACTTTGACCAGGGAATAGTTGATATTGATATGTAATTGGATCAGTGGACTGAAGCTCCTAGATGGATATTCTTCGAATATAGCAAGGTGTTGTAAAGTCAAAGAGCTGAAGTTTTGGGGTATCAAAAGTCATGATTATCACGTATTCATGCGAAGTTGATCCACGTGGCATTTATCGACTTATTTATCAAACGTGTGGTTGAAGCAATCGACAAAGCTTTAATTTTCTTGAGAGATCTATGCTTGGCGGAGCTTGTGTCAAAGACATAGATAAAATGGAGATGCAGATAGTGGAAATAATGTGCAAGTTAGAAATGATCTTCCCTCCATCGATTTTGGATTCAATGGAGCATTTGCCTATTCACTTGCCATACGAAGCTAAGTTTGGCGGTCCCGTACAATATAGATGGATGTATCCATTCGAGAGGTAATGACATTAATGTGTTTAATATGGTAAAATGTTTATTTTTTCTTGCTAATCTATATATCACATAGGTATGTCACGACGTCTAAAGCAAAAGGTGAAGAATAGAGGCGTGTAGAGGGGTCGATTCTTTGAAAAGTTATGTTATGGAGGAACTTGTTAATTTTCGCTCATTGTACTTTTGAGTAGAATGTTGATAAAAAGCACAATTGCAGCTTGCGTCGAAATTAAATTTGTTGAGCACGAGGAAAATGGAGAACTAACGGCCTTTAGTCATCCTGTTCGCCCATTTGATGGTAAAAAAGGCGATTCTTGACCGATAGTAAGTATGCAGCTGCCACATTGTATGCACTTGTCAACATAAATGAAGTAGCGCCATACATTAAGTAAGTAGTCATAACTATATATGTCTGGTGTAACTGTGCTGCAGTCAATATGATGCTAAAGTACGTGAAGCGAATCTGAGTATATCGGACGGGGATTTGCAAAATTTGAGAAATGGAGAATTTGTGCAATGGTTTAAAGATCATGTAAGTCTAACCTTTATAAGTTCAATGAATCTACCATCATAGATTTATTCTTATGGCGTAATTAACATTTGTGCAATGTTGTGTTAATGTACATTAGGTCCTCGCGGATGAGTTAGGCGACAATCGGCTAAAGCTTATATAACCGATACTGAAAGATCTGTAGATACTTATACATCTTTGCATTGTCAATCTGATTCTGATTTAAGTGTTGCGATATCGGGGAAGTCGTTTCTGCTGATTCTGGTGTTGTGGTGAAAGGTAGCTGCTACGATAACATTTGGGATGACTGGTATGGACGATTGCTAGAAGTTGTCGTGCTCAAGTATTGGGGTCATAAAGAATTAGTTTGCTTCAATTGTCATTGATTTGATGTTGAGAATAGAGTTAAAGTAGATAAAAAATCAGGACGGGTGATTGTTTAACGTTAAGTCAAAACTAAGACTGATGAGTGGTATGGATGAGCCTTTTATTCTAGGAAGTCAAGAAACATAGGTGTACTACGCGTGGAGTGTTAAGACTCCTGCAAGCCCATGGCATGCGGTTATAACCACCAAAGCCCGTGGTTTTCAAGGCACAACTCCTCATCCAGACGATGAACCTTTACAAGTCGAGTCTACTAGTGTCACACCTGCTGATGTGACAATTATTAGTGAGTCTAGTGAAGAAGAGGATGATGTTGTCGCCGTCGAAAATGAAGACGATGTGGTTGAGGAGGTAGATATAATTGAAGAAATCGTTGAGGAAGACGAAGATGGTGATGACAACGATAGTGAAGATCTACTACTCAAAGATGATGATTCTGATATTGATGGCTTTGATGATATAAATGATTAGAAGTATGTACTCTTTATGTCTACATGTTGTATCCTTTTAGTTGTATCTACATGTTGTATCCTTTTAGTTGTATCTACATGTTGTATCCTTTTAGTTGTATTCAAATGTCATAGCTGTTTCCTTTTAGTTATATCTGCATATTGTATCCTTTTAGTTGTATGTGCATGATGATTCTGATATTTGTGTTTGTATCCTTTTAGTTGTATCCGCATATTATCTTCTTGATGATGACTTGACAGTATATATACAGATATGGCGCGTACACCACATGGCGATCGTGGTGGGCTTGCTGGTAGTTCAGGCTGTAGGGGCCGTGGAGGTAGTGTTGGTGAGGATCAGGCCGGATCATCAGGTATAATTACATGTATTGTTGTTATACATCTTATTGTTTGTAATTTTATATAATATTGACATTATATTCGTTTATATAAATATTGTTGTATTTCACTACATAGGTGATCGACGTAGGCCTCGTGAGACTAATGACGTGGATTGCTAGGAATCCCCAGTAGTAGCTTATATCTTGGGGTCGGGACTACTAGGTAACATATACATTACGTTTGTATTAATTATTTAGTTCTTATATATTCTTTGTAATTTGGAAATTTAATAATTTCAATTTTAGTATCCTTGACGTGACGCCTTGAGGAACACGTTGCTTGGGATCATCCATGATCGATTCTCGGCCAAGTGGATGAGGTGGGCGGATGTGGATATTGACGCTGCGTGGGCTTATTATTCTTGAGTTTAGGGTAAGAAGTCATTCATTCATATGTTAGTTTTAATTTGTGCTTTTGAATATTTATTTACCGCTTTGCTTTTATGTTGTCTACTAAGTAGCTAGCGATATTCATATGTTGTCTTCTTGCAAAGATATTATCGCTTGAGTGGGCGGGAGGCCCATGGGATGACTGTTTTCTCGGGAAGTATCTCGAGATGAATTAGCACAAGTGGGTCTCTACGATGGAAGAAGAAGGCCCAGACCAAGATGGTGATGGATGACACTTAGAGATGTCGGCCAGATTTCATTAGTCTGCTGCGGTGTGAGGGGTAGATGTGCGATATCACGGGAGGGCGAGGCGTTAGGAAGATGTCGGCACAATGTCTGTTGCCGACAATGAGTCGTCTCCCCACCGCACTAGGAGTCAGTCGTACAACCTCTACAGGGAGAGACTCGAGGCGAGTCTAAAGCACCGACCTTTCCACCTCGAGTTTTGGTGGCACGCTCACCAAAAAAAAGGTGACGTGTGACGCCCCCAAAATTAGGTATACATCACCCATCTTTGGTCGCCACTTACATGGTACAGAATTTAAATACAACTTACTAACATAAGCATGCCGTGTACAATACGACATAAACTATGAGTTTAAATACAAATATAAATCTACTAGATATTATATAAACTCAAAAAGGAGTCCTCATTACAATTATTATCACTTTATTTCACGCAGAATAGTGAGGACTACTAATGCTATCTTCGGGACCATCACTCGTTTTCCCGACTCGTCCCGGCTATATTCTCATTTCACGAAGAAACGGTGAAAGAAAGGGTGAGCTCAACTAGCCCAAGAAGAAATATTATGACTAAGATAATGCGAGAATAAATTATCAATAGTCTTCAACAATGTTAAAGCGATAAAATACAATAGACAACCGGTTTAAGCTGCGGTGAATATATGCAATCCATTAAAAGAGTCAAGTAGAAAATAAAGTCTACTATCTTTTAGGTTTTAAAAGGTTTTTCATCTTTGTTATATTTGAGACTCGACTTTAATAAATATTCCACATCATCGAATCACCCCACTTTTCTGGCCGAGGATATTCTTTAGTATCACGACCACAATTATTCATGCACTACGGCCAAGAATAGTTGTGTATTCATTAATGGTCATGATCATGCCAACAACTGTCCATCAATGCACTACGGCCACTGAGGATTTTTATCACATCATTTGTAACATTACGGTCATGATTACACCGAATAGTCTTTGGTCATAATCATACCAAGTCCATCTATGCACTACAGGCCACAGATGACTTTCAACATAATATAAACATGAGGATGATGACAATGATATAAGAATTCAATAAAACAAGTTCAAGAATTATTTTATCCAGGAATTATTAACGTCCAAATTATCAACATGATACTGTTTTGTAGAGTAAAATTCAAGAATGATCAGAAGAATATTTTCATGAAAAGAGATCTTTGGATGAAACGCAAATATCAAGGATAATCCACTAATTTCATGGAGTATAGAAGTCAAAGTTTTAACCAATTTGGGTATAATAAAGAATGGAATAACAAAAGAAATCACCATGCATGCGATAGGCCGCATGCAGAAAAGTTATTCTAATGAATAATAAATAACGGAAACGAAGTCGGTGAAATTCACCGCAAGCGGGATGTTCCAAGAATAATAAAGATGGAACCAGATCACGGTGTAAAACACGCGAGATAGGATATTCAACAGAATGATAAAAAGCGGAACGAGTCCGGTGTGTAAACACACGACGAGGATGTTCAGCAGAATAATAAAAGATGAAACCGGTCCGGTGTAAAACACGCGAACGGGATGTTCCAGAATAATAATAAAGGCGGAACCGGTCGGTGTAAAACACATGCATGAGGATGTTCCATGAGAATAATAGAAGAATGTCACCAAGTATAGGGTAAAACCATTATCTGAGTTATTCCAGCGAGAATAATAAGCGATGGAATAACAATAGTTCTCTTCATGAATAAGAAAGAATAACACCCCTTACTTTTGGTAGGAGATTGAATCTGCGGCGGTGTAGTAACAAAATACTCTTCTTCTTTCTCTCTTATTCTCTATATTTTCTCTCTCTATAGCTTGAATGAATTAAGTGAAAATAATGAAGCACTAGGCCTCTATTTATAGAAGATTTCTAGCTTAGCTTTCTTAGAGTGTGAAAAGGCAAGTGGCTTGAGCGACTAATAATGTGAAAAGAAAAGTGGTTTGGCCTTTTGTAATGTGAAACGACAAGTGGTTTGGCGCTTTGTAATGTGAAACGACAAGTGGTTCGACGTACGGTAAAGGTAATTACTATTGACGAAGGTAATTACTATTCACAAGAGGTAATTACTATTAACGAAGGTAATTACTATTAACGAAGGTAAATACTATTGTGAAGATAATTACTATTCACAGAGAGGTAATTACTATTGACGAAGAGACTCTTAGATGATGACATATGAGCCCCTGATAAAATAATCAAACTTACCACAAATCATTTTATTTTCATCAACACATATTTAATCTTTCAACAATTATTAATCATTTATAACTTGTCGTCTCAATTATTGATTTAATACTATAACATATTATCTGAGATGATATTGTGACAATAATTGAATCAATAATATAAGAGATACGATCAAAGGCCAATTCTTTGTAGCAATAATTAAGCATATTTGAGTGACTTCTCATGTAAGCATCAATAATCAATCTGTGTGTCTTCTCTATGCGACCCACGCGTATTATTGTACTTTACCCCGGGTAGTTCAACGATTTTAACGGTAACACCTCCAGTTATTTTTATAAAATATTTTTGTCGTTTTCTCAATCAAGCAATAATTACATTATGGGGTCCACCAATAATTGAGTAGTTGTACGAATATTCCCTAACAAAAAGAATATTCCCAGACCAAACGAATATTTTATAACAACTTGCATACTTTACAAAATTTATAAATATTACCCACAACTATAACATTATATCAAATTTATTCCATAATATTCAAATATAATATTTATAGAAAAATTCATCTTTATTTATAAAAGTTGGGGTCTTACAACCTCCCTTCTTATGAAATTTAGCCCTCGAAATTAGAGGTGCGATACACTGGTATGTCGAAGAGGTAAGGATACCTTGATTTCATTTTAGATTCTAACTCCCAAGTCATTTCCTCAACATCGTGGTTCCTCCACAAAACTTTGACTTGAGGTATAACCTTGGGCGTAGAATATGTTCCTTCTTATCCAAAATTTGAGCAGGAACCTCTTCATACGTCAAATCTTCCGCTATTTCGTCGGGTTCTAACTCAATAATATGGTTCGGGTCTTTCACATATTTACGTAACATGGATATGTGAAAAGCGTTATGAACACGAGACATACTTGGCGGTAGAAAGCGAGTCTATAGGCCACAGTTCCTACTCGATCGAGGATTAAAATGGATAGATGAATCGAGGATTGAGTTTCCTCTCTTTCCAAATCTTGTAACTCCTTTCCATGGAGCAACTCTTAATAACACATGAATCTCTATATCGAATTCCACGTCCTTTCGATGAAGATCAAGATAACTCTTTTGTCGATTTTGTGAGGTTTTTATCGTTGTCGGATCGTTTGAATCTTTTAAAAGTAGTCATACGTACCAACTCCGGTCCCAACAACATTGCTTCACCCACCTCATCCCCAAAGACATCTTTGAGAAACGACACTTTCTTCCATACAACGCTTGAATGGAGCCATGCGATACTTGCTTGATAGCTGTTGTGTAGGAAAACTCCACCAATGGTAAGAACTTGTCCCAACCCCTTGAAATCAAGGACATGAGTCTTAATAGATCTTCAAGAGTTTGAATAGTCCTCTCCATTGTCCATCCGTTTGAGGATGATCTGTAGAAGCTAAATCGTGAAAGTCGTGCCCATAGCTTTTTGCAAACTAACCCAAAATCGTGAAGTGAATCTTGGGTCTCGATCGGAAACTATGGATACCGGCATACCATGCGGTCTTACAATCTCGTTTATGTACATATGAGCAAGACGTTCAAGTGTATAAGTTTCTCGTATCGATAAGAAATGAGCAGACTTGGTCAATCTATCAACAATGACCCAAATCGCATCAATGCCTTGAGAAACCTTAGGAAGGCCGAGTGCTTGAAATCCATGGTAATGTGCTCCCACTTCCATTACGGAATTTCAAGTGGTTGCAATGGACCTTTTGGTACTTGATGCTCGCTTTAACTCGTTGACAAGTTAGACACCTTGAGATAAGCAGCGCTATCTCTCTCTTCATATTGCTCCACCAAAATGTATGGCGAATATCATGATACATTTTGGTACTCCCGAGATGGATTGCAAATGGTGTGTTATGCGCCTCCATCATGATATTATACTTTAAATCGGGGTCGTTAGGAACACAAAGTGCGGAGTTGATTTCGAAGTATTCCTTCTTCATCAATTCTTGCTTGCGTAGCACCTTCTTGCACTTTCTTCCTCATACGCATCGGCTCCAGTGCGTAGCTTGGCGACTTTAACTTTATCGATTAAAGTCGGTTCTACTCGTATACTCGCTATTATCACATGCGTCCACAGAGTCTTTAACTCTATCTCCATCCTTTGCAAGTCACACAAAATGGGCCTTTGCGTTGACAATATCGCTTTTCGTACTTGCATATGATTTTCTACTCAATGCGTCACTACCACGTTTCGCTTTTCGAGGATGGTATTGGATGGTATGATCATAATCTTTCAGCAGTTCAAGCCAGCGTTGTTGTCGCATGTTGAGTTCCTTTTGAGTGAAGAAATATTTGAGGCTTTTATGATCAAGTAAAGATCTCCACTTTCTCCCCATACAAGTAATGCCTCCAAATTTTAAGTGAAGACAACAATTTGCCAACTCTAGATCATGAGTAGGATAATTCCTCTCATATTCTTTTAGTTGTCATGAGGCATAGGCTATAACTTTTCCATGTTGCATGAGAACACATCCCAACCCTTTGCGAAGCATCATTTGTAGATGACAAATCCGTCAAAGGCGGATGGTATTGTTAGAGCAGTCTTTGAAATAAGTCTCCTCTTGAGTTCTTGAAAACTCTTCTCACATTCTTCGCTCAATAGAACTTTGTATCTTTTCGAGTCGAAATTTGAGTCGATGGAGTAGCGATTCGAGAAAATCCTTCCACGAATCTCCGATAATAACCGACTAAGCGAGAAAGCTACGACTTTGGTCCTTCGATTTAGGTTGTTCCCGACTTTGAATAGCTTCAATCTTTCTTTGGGTCAACGGATATTCCATGACTTGATACCACGTGCCCAAGGAATGCTACTTCTTCAAGCCGAACTCGCACTTCTTCAACTTGGCATAAAGCTTATATTCACGAAGCTTTTGGAGTGTCGACCTCAAGTGTTGCTCATGATCTTCACGGCTTTTGGAATAAATAAGGATGTCATCAATAAAGGCGACCACAAAGTGATCTAAATATTCCTTGAATACTCGGTTCATCATATCCATGAAGGCGGCGAGGAGCATTAGTCGATCAAAGGACATGACTAGGAGATTTCATAATGCCGTCTGGGAGTTACGAAAGCCGTCTTTGGAATGTCGGCGGTTCTAATCTTCAATTGGTGATATCCGGAACGAAGATCTATCTTTGAAAAGAATTTGGCTCCTTACAATTTGGTCGAAACAGGTCATTAATACGTGGCAATGGATACTATTTTTGATGGTGACATGATTCAACTCCAGATAATCAATTCAAAGTCGCATACTCCCATCTTTCTTCTTCACGAATAGAGCAGGAGCACCCAAGGAGAAGTACTAGGACTAATAAAGCCGATGTCTAACAATTCACTGTAGTTGGGTCTTTAACTCACGAAGTTGATAGAGCCATTCGATATGGGGCTTTGGAAATAGGTTTTGTATAGGGGTTCAAGGTCGATACAAAATTCAATTTCACGCTCTGGGGGTAGGCCGGGAAGTTCTTGGGAATACGTCGGGAAATTTATTAACAATAGAAATATCATTCAAAAGCGGCGTATTTTTGTTTAAATGTGACATGAGCTAAGAAAGAAACGACATCCGTTTTTCAATAAGCGAATAGCTTTATGGCTTGAGATGACCGTGATTGATTTTAATGGTTTGGTCGTTTGAATTCGCATAATAGGTTGATTAGGAATATGAAAGCTAACAACCTTACGAAAACAATCAATTTTTGCATGATAAGTAGTTAACCAATCAATCCCTAGAATCACGTCAAATGCAAGTATTTTTAATGAAATAAGATCGACGGGTAATGTGAGGGTCTTGATTTGAACCAAACAAGACTTATAAGCGATGGATGTAATGAAGGTTTCTCCCAAGCGGAGTTTCCACAGATAAGTCAAAGTCTAATTTCTCGAGTCAAATTTAATCGATGGCGCAAGTAGGAGAAATAAAAGAATGGGTAGAACCGATTATCAAATAAAGTATAGACTTCATTAGAGTTTATGATAAGCTTACTCGTGATGACCTCATTTGGGTTCCTTTGCTCTGGGAGGTCACAACAAACGCTCTCCCTTGCACTTCTAGGTTTTGACTTTTACGGGATGGCCTTTGGTGCCTCCATCCTAGTTGAATTTGTCTTGATGAAAACGACAAAATCGAGCCAAGTGACCTTCTCTTCCATAATTATAACATGCTTTGAATGGCATGGCGCATAATTTGGACCGATGTGTCCCTCTCCTCGCATTTGAAGCATATGATAGGTGGTCTTTCGCTTCCTTAACAATTGGTCTTTGGTCTTGGCGTCTTTCCATCATTGTTGAATCTCCTTTTCTTAAAATGTCCATTCTTATTGTTTTGGTACTGATTACCACCGAAGTGGTTACCATATCCGGCCATTGATTCCCTCCACGCTTGTTGTCACCGCCGATGACTAGTCTCATTTGGTATTATAATTTTGCTGGTTTGCTCTCTTTTAGTTGTGTTGACTCGTTATCGCGCTCCACTAATCGAGCCCTATTTACAACATCCGAATACAAACACGGTTTATGAGAAATAAGATGTTGGCGTATCTCCGACTTCAAACCTCTTAAAAACAATCGCGCCATTCTTTCTTCATTATCCACCAAGTGGGACGCAAATCATGATAACTCCGCAAATTTTGCCTCGTATTGCGATACGGTCATATTTTTTTATTCTAACTTGATAAACTCCACCTCCTTCATATGGCGAATACTTTCGGGAAAGTATTTGTCGTTGAAAAACTCTGGAACTTCTCCCAAGATATCTTGATGACAAAGAGGTGAGAGTCGTTTTCTACCGATTCACCGATGAAACCGCCTCTCCGCGCAACATAAAAGCGTGAAAAGGACCTTTTGCTCCTCGGAGCATCCCAAGACATCAAATATCTTGGTAATCTGCTTTATCCATGCTTCCGCCGAAGTGGTTTTGGCTCTCCCTTAAACTCCGGTGGTCCCGGCTCCTTGAATTGTTTAGCGGTGACCACCGAGAGTTTTCCGTGTTTCCACCCACGTTTTGGATAGGAGTCGCTCTCGCTTTCTTTGTTGCATAAATTGCATAAAGCCTCTCGAACATTTGATCATTCATCATTTGGTCGGTGTTGTTGTTGTTTGCATGAGGATTGTCGCCTTTCGATGCACATTATCACGATTATTGATATGTGGTGAATCAACGATCTTTGTGCTCCATTGCTATTCTCAACATTCTCGGATGTCATTTTCGAATCGCCACAAAACAAAAGGTTAATTGACATGTAACAAATTATCCCTATCTTCCGACCAACCAATAAAATAGCACATAAACTTAGGTAGGTCATACTAGCGAAGGTATTCCCGTCTCTCCCCTCCTAGTACTATTCTCACATCTTAGCTTGGGATTATATCCTAAGCTCGATACCAAGCGTGCGCCCCCAAAATTAGGTATACATCACCCATCTTGGGTCGCCACTTACACATGGTATGTAATTTAAATACAACTTACTAACATAAGCGTAAGGTATACAATACGACATAAAGCGTGAGTTTAAATACAAATATATAAATCTACTAGATATTATACAAACTCAAAAGGAGTCCTCATTACAATTATTATCACACTATTTCACAGAATAGTGAGGACTACTAATGCTATCTTCGGGACCATCACTCGTTTTCCGACTCGTCCCGGCTATATTCTCATTTCAAGAAGAAACGGTGAAAGAAAGGGTGAGCTCAACTAGCCCAAGAAGAAATATTATGACTAAGATAATGCGAGAATAAATTATCAATAGTCTTCAACAATGTTAAAGCGATAAAATACAATAGAAAACCGGTTTAAGCTGCGGTGGAATATCGATCCATTAAAAGAGTCAAGTAGAAAATAAAGTCTACTATCTTTTAGGTTTTAAAAGGTTTTCATCTTTGTTATATTTGAGACTCGAACTTTAATAAATATTCCACATCATCGAATCACCCCCGCACTACTGCCGAGGATATTCTTTAGTATCGCGACCACAATTATTCATGCACTACTCACGGGCGAGAATAGTTGTGTATTCATTAATGGTCATGATCATGCCAACAACTGTCCATCGATGCACTACTGACCCATCGAGGATTTTTATCACATCATTTGTAACATTACGGTCCATGATTACACAAGAATAGTCTCGGTCATAATCATACCAAGTCCATCTATGCACTACTGTGCCATGGATGACTTTCAACATAATATAAACATGAGGATGATGAAAATGATATAAGAATTCAATAAAACAAGTTCAAGAATTATTTTATCCGGGAATTATTAACGTCCAAATTATCAACATGATCTTGTTTTTGTAGAGTAAAATTCAAGAATGATCGGAAGAATATTTTCATGAAAAGATCTTTGGATGAAACGCAAATATCAAGGATATTCCACTAATTTCATGGAGTATAAGTCAAAGTTTTAACCAATTTGGGTATAATAAAGAATGGAATAACAAAAGAAATCACCGTGCATGCGATAGGCCGCATAGAGGCGAGTTATTCAATGCAGAATAATAAATAACGGAACGAGTCGGTGAAATTCACAAGCGGGATGTTCCAACAAAATAATAAAGATGGAACCAGATCGGTGTAAAATGCACAGATAGGATATTCCAACAGAATGATAGAGAGCGGAACCGGTCAGGTGTAAAACACATGATGAGGATGTTCCAGCGAGAATAATAAAGGCGGAACGGTCAGGTGTAAAACACATGACGAGCAGGATGTTCCAATGAATAATAATAAAAGCGGAACCAGGTGGGTGTAAAACACTATGACAGGATGTTCCACGAGAATAATAGAAGAATGTCACCAAGTATAGGGTAAACCCGCATTATCACGAGTTATTCCAATGAGAATAATAAGCAATGGAATAACAATAGTTCTCTTCATGAATAAGAAGAATAACACCCTTACTTTTGGTAGGAGATTGAATCTGCGGCGAGTGTAGTAACAAAATACTCTTCTTCTTCTCTCTTATTCTCTCTATACTTTCTCTCTCTATAAGCTTGAATGAATTCGTGAAAATAATGAAGCACTAGACCTCTATTTATAGAAGATTTCTAGCTTACCGCTTTTCTTAGTGTGAAAAGGCAAGTGGCTTGGCGACTAATAATGTGAAAAGAAAAGTGGTTTGGCCTTTGTAATGTGAAAGCGACAAGTGGTTCGGCTTTTGTAATGTGAAACGACAAGTGGTTCGATGCTCGTAATGTGAAACAACAAGTGGTTCGACGTCTCGGTAAAGGTAATTACTATTGGCGAAGGTAATTACTATTCACAAGGGTAATTACTATTGGCGAAGGTAATTACTATTGACGAAGGTAAATACTATTAATGAAGGTAATTACTATTCACAAAGGTAATTACTATTGTGAAGAGACTCTTAGATGATGACATATGAGCCCCCATAAAATAATCAAACTTACCACAAATCATTTTATTTTTCATCAACACATATTTAATCTTTCAACAATTATTAATCATTTATAACTTGTCGTCTCAATTATTGATTTAATACTATAACATATTATCTGAGATGATCTTGTGACAATAATTGAATCAATAATATAAGAGATACTGATGCAAAGAATTATTGTAGCAATAATTAAGCATATTTGAGTGACTTCTCACGTAAGCATCGATAATCAATCTTAGTGTACTTACGCAACCACGCAGTATTCTTTATTACTTTACCTTAGGGGTAGTTCAACAGTTTTAACGGTAACACCTCGTAGTTATTTTTATAAAATATTTTTGTCGTTTTCTCAATCAAACAATAATTACATTATGGGGTCCACCAATGATTGAGTAGTTATGCGAATATTCCCTAACAAAAAGAATATTCCCAGACCAAACGAATATTTTATAACAACTTGCATACTTTGCAAAATTTATAAATATTACCCACAACTATAACATTATATCAAATTTATTCCATAATATTCAAAAATAATATTTATAGAAAAATTTATCTTTATTTATAAAAGTTGGGGTCTTACATGACGGTGGTTATATCTCACCTGAGGCAGAGCGCATTGCGGTAAGTAATTTAATTATTTCATTTAGTATGTATTTGATGGCTCTGAAATTCTTTTGAATTTTTTTGTGTAATACTTGCTTTTCACCTATTTTTGTGTTTTTTCAGACACGGTTCGAGGACCTTTCTGTGGCCCGGAGCACCCAAAGAGGTGATACTCCAGTGGCTGATGCTGAGCGTGAGGACGAGGAGATGGTGGACTGGCTGGAGGCTACAGGGGGGGTGAAGAAGGGTAGAGTTGTGGGCATCCCCCGTGTCCTAGCCTACACTATAGTCCCTGCTGCGAGATCTCGACGTCACCCACCCACCAAAGGTAGTGGTGCAAGTGAATCAAGTGCCAGCCCTTCATTATCTGACGACTTCTTCGAGCGGATCATAGAGGGGTGCATGGAGAGCAGTGTCGTGCAGTCAGGCGCACCATCACGCGAGCGGATCTACCAGTTTGCTCAAGAGGTTGTCCACGGCTCCATAGATTCTGCAGCTGCCGCTGACGACCTCATGGGTGTAGTCCAGGAGGAGGCCATCCGTGTATGTGCAGTTGTCTTGGCCAACATCTTTCCTCCACATATTCGACAGGTAAAACTTATTATTGATGTATTTCTTTATTTGTTTATATATTGCTAATATAAACTGTTAAATAACTAATTAACACGCCTAGGCATAGGCAATAGACACGCGTTAGAACTTACGGGACTCGATTCCGACATACGAAATCTGAGTTATCGCCCAGTTTGCAAAACTCGCCAACACTTGGTCAAAAAGCCGAAAAATAGGTCAAAATGCGCTTCGATCGCCCGAACGCCACACAAACATACACATAGCACCGAGTAGGTATTAGACACGTGTTAGAACTTACGGGTCTCGATTCCAACATACGAAATCCGAGTTATCGCCCAATTTGCAAAACTCACCAACACTTGGTCAAAAAGCCAAAAAATAGGTCAAAACGCGCTTCGGTCGCCCGAACGCCACATAAACACACACATAGCAACGAGTAGGCAATAGACACGCGTTAGAACTTACGGGACTTGATTCCGACATACGAAATCCGAGTTATCGCCCAGTTTGCAAAACTCGCCAACACTTGGTCAAAAAGCCGAAAATAGGTCAAAACGCGCTTCGGTCGCCCGAACGCCACACAAACACACACATAGCACCGAGTAGGCAATAGACACATGTTAGAACTTACGGGACTCGATTCCGACATACGGAATCCGAGTTATCGCCCAGTTTGCAAAACTCGCCAACACTTGGTCAAAAAGCTGAAAAATAGGTCAAAACGCGCTTCGGTCGCCCGAATGCCACACAAACACACACATAGCACCGAGTAGGCAATAGATACTTGTTAGAACTTATGGGACTCGATTCCGACATACAGAATTCGAGTTATCGCCTAGTTTGCAAAACTCGCCAACACTTGGTCAAAAAGCCAAAAAATAGGTCAAAACGCGCTTCGGTTGCCTGAACGCCACACAAACACACACATAGCACCGAGTAGGTATTAGACACGCGCTAGAACTTAAAATAATATAAATATGTTTTCATTTTGATTTTGTTATTAATATTTTAATTTTGTAGGGTCTTGTTGACGAGACTCGTGGAGGTGGAGGTGGAGGTGGAGGCACTAGTGATGACCGTCGAGCTGATGACGAGCAGCCTCCTCCAGTACAGGGCGATGACCGTCGAGTTGACGAGCAGCCTCCTCCAGTACAGGGTGATGACCGCCGACTAGATGATATGGAGACAGGCGACGGGTTGTAATTAGTTTAGTTTATGTTATATTCTCAGTTTTATGTATGTATTTGTACAGATTTTGAGTTGTGCCGACGACCATTATATTTTTTATGTAAATATTTGATTTAGGTTACTAGTTTATAACACGTATAGTTGTGATTTGATGGTTGTTATTAGTTTATAACAGGTGTATATTTGTAAATGAACAGGGAAATTTTGAAATGTAAAAAAAAAATTCAAAATTTATGAAGTCATTGCCGACGGGGGTAAGGCCGATGGCTATGCCATCGGTAATGAGTTTTTTCCTAAAAAAGGTTATTGGTCGATCTTTGTGGCCTTGCCATCGATATCGCCCGTCAGTAGTATTGTATGTCGTCGCCATTTGACCGCGTCGGTAATGACAATGATCTTAAAGCGGTTGGCGGACGGAACTAGGGCGACGACACTGGGGGCGACAATAAGGTCGACAATGATGCCGTCGCCAATGACTCAATGCCGACAAAGACTTTATGGTCATAAGCAATGGCGGCGTCTGCCGTCAAGAATAGTGATTTTCTCAGTAGTATTTGTAATTCAAATGAAAATTGTTAAGTATCTTGTTTTGGAATTGTGCACGACTGAGAGTGTGTGGGTGTGTGGGTGCGTGTGTGCGAGTGAGAGGAGAAAGAAGGTTGAGTAAGTGCATGTTATATCTTCAACCAAGTAACCAGGTAAAAATGCAGAAACAATCATCAGCACATAGCACATGAGATATCAGAGATATTTTAACCAGCATGTGAGCATGATATGCAAATTAACTACAATAATTTTTTTTTATTAAGAATAGATGAAAAAGAGAGAAAACCAAGTGAAAGAAGAAAACAGTCATCCTGTTAAGTATGACAATTAAGGGATATAAAGTGATCTAACTGTAGCAAAATGGATTGACATTATAGACAATTTGTGGACTTTCTTGCTCAATCAACAACTTTATTACTCCCTCCATTCCAAAATTAAAGTCCAGAGATAACTTTGTAAAACAACAACTTTTAAGTCAAAATGTCTATTATTCCTTATTTTTACACTAATTTGTGAGGAACCAAATCACAAGTAAGAGACAAACTTTTAAATCTCTAAATTGAAAAAAGTAAAGTAATATAAGGTCGTTGTTTACTTCAACATAATTAGTACTACTTCATACAAATAAAGTTCAACCAAATAACTTAGGATTATGGATATTGAAATTTGCATCTACCTTTAATGCTCTATATAATTAATAGCCTTTTGCACTTGGAAGTTAACACAACAAAACTTAAGTTAAGCTAAAATTGCAAAAATAAAAAAAAATCCAAGGAAGAAGCTATTAATGTTAGACCTCTTATGAATTTCCTATATTTTTTGGGTGAACCACGTAAATCTTGTGTCTTGTGCGATTGTTTTCTTTTAATTTTTTCTTTGCTTTTGTTTTTCGCTGTGTTGTTATTCTCTAACATGTTTCTCTATTAGTTTTTGAAAAGAAAAAAAAACTTTGCGAAATTTGACCATAACCAAAAATATTAAAGCCAATAATAATAGCAGAGTATAATTTAGAATTAGCAATTCATGACAAATTCGTCACTTAAGCTAAATCTCCTGTAATCATTCCACTACAAAATGAAAAACCAATTCTAACACCTTAAATTTAAGGAGGAAAGACAGCTGTGTAAATACACTTATAACAACTATACACTTATAACAACTAAGAATCCATCATCTGACACCATATTTAAGCAATTAATAGAATATACAACTTGTACTGATTTTCGCTTGCTACAATGATACAAAAAGCAACAACCTTTGTGAGAGGTGCTCGCTTAAGATGTGATTGTGAGTTCTTTTGGAAGGAAGCCTCCAACTTTACTTTCTCCTCCCTCCAAAATAAAACTCACAACATGCTTTTGCATGTGATACTTGTTATGTATGTCTTGCAAATTCAGAATAATTAACTTTTCTTATTATTGTAATTTACTGAAGTTGCAATAAACAATAGTATGAATTTCTGAAAGCTTTGTTTAGATTGTGTATTGATATCTTCTATGTGAAAATAAATTGGGAGGAAAAATAAATTTCTTAATGAAATTTTAAAGTTTTTAAAAACATATACATATACATACATATATATATATATATATTTAAAAATTAACATAAACCCAAGAAATGTGGAATTAATTTTCATAATACCAGGGAATAAACAAAAAATGTTGAATTAATTTTCGAACACCAAACCCAAGAAATCATTTTTATTTTTATTTTGCCAACCAAACATGAAACATTCAAAAATATAGCACATTCTCTTAAAAAAAAGATACATTTCCCTTAAAAACAAACAGATCCTAATATTACAGAAATAACCAATTAAAAAATAGTGTATACCAAGACTAACTCTAGTAATTAACTAATCACTGGACTTTGCTAGAAAAAATTATCAAATACCGCATGAATCCTCAAAACTACTATCTGCACCCATAAAATATAATAAACAAACCAAGGTATTTATAAGTGAATTGAGGTTAGATTAATCGCCCACAGATAAAGCAATTAATAACAAAAATAGCAACAATCATACTAAAATGTCACTGAATCCATATCACCAAATAATATCCAAAACAAGAAACACTAATTTCCACCACCACTTAGTCATTAATTCAGAACAGACTAAAATGTAATAACAAACATCAAATTAATATCCCCCAACAGCAAAATGAACAAATAAAAATTGATAAATTGAATTTCCACGACTATTATTAAGCGCATAAATCCCAAAACAGAGCACCCAAAACAATAAAAAAAAACCAAAATAGAAAATTTAGGAAATTACAAGAAATAAATTAGGGGTTTTATTTCTACTCACCAGAACAAAATTGTTCTCACAACCAGGCTTCTTTGGGGCCACGTCTTCTTGATGAACTATATCACCAGCAAACACCAGCAAAGAACACAAACTCACAGCTAGCAAAACCTTTACCAGACCAAATGAAATTTTTTTAGCTCCTTCATTAAAGTAAATTAAGCTTCACCCACTATAGCAACTAAACAAAGGGTAAATAAAAATTGATAAATTGAATTTCCACGACTATTATTAAGAGCATAAATCCCAAAACAGAGCACCCAAAACAATAAAAAATAAAATAAACCCAAATAGAAAATTTAGGAAATTACAAGAAATAAATTAGGGGTTTTATTTCTACTCACCAGAACAAAATTGTTCTCACAACCAGGCTTCTTTGGGGCCACATCATCTTGATGAACTATATCACCAGCGAAGAACACAAAATCACAGCTAGCAAAACCTTTACCAGACCAAATGAAACTTTTTTTTAGCTCAAATGAGATATATTACCCACCAGAAATTCTCAAATGGGTATGAGAGATTTTGGGCTGGAATTAGGGTTGGGTATGAGAGCTAAGAGATTTAGGGGAGTTGAGAGGGATCGAGGGTGTGTAAGAACAGAGAGAGAGTGAAAGAGCTGGAATTAGGGCTGGGTATGAGAGCAGGGTTGAGAGAGAGCTCAGTGTGTGCAAGAAGAGAGAGAAAGAGTGTTAAGAGGATTTGAAATTTGAATAAGGGTGAATGAGAGAACTGATGACGTCAATTTTGGATGGGGCACTTGTCTTTTTTCTCTCTCTGTTCTGTTTTATATTATAGATTATTCCTTTAATTATAGAATATTTTACTTGTAATTTTATTTTTACAGTAAGGAGACTAAGGTTAGTCTAAAAGGTTCTAATCTGGGTTGAATTAGATTTTTTACAAACAAGTTTAAGGAATCATGAATGCTTGGGATACATAAGTGTACATGGTGAGCAAAAGTGTTCAAGTGAGTATAGGTACTCAAGGGGTGCACAAGTTGAACAAAAGTATTCGGAAAAAATTATAAAGTTGTTGTGTAACGGTGATATATTGATTAATAAAGCGAGTCTCCAATATTAGTTGGTATTGGACGTGGATTAGAACACTCATATGCTTGATTAATTGTGCTTATTTTAATTGCTCATTATATAGTTTAATTTTAATAGAAAAATATAATTGGAATACCTTAATACTTCATCAAAATATTAATTAATTCAACTCGAGTCATCAATTAGTATAAGTTTATAAATATTGTCAGACATAAAGTTTTTTATTAAATATTTAAATTGCAAAAATTTAACATCGTTAGTTCTCACATTTATTCAACCTCCCTTCTATGTATGTCTATATCTGAATTTCATATTCTTTTTAATATGTTATAAGAAGAAGAAAAAAATAAACTAAAAGAAAAAGAATACCACCAAATAACATCAAAGAAGAAGGCAATGGATTATCAATTTATCATTAATAAAATTCACACTGAAAGGCATTTCTCACTGACAGGACTACTCAGTACTCCGGTTTTTCATGATACAAAAATGGATAAAAAAAAATCATCCATATCTTGAAAACATCAAATACTACTTCCCAGGATAAGGTTGAAGGGGATTATGAGTGTGTGCAGGTGTGGGGTGGAGGGAGAGTTATAACCCTCGAAATTAAAAGAAAACACACAAAAAAAATAGTTCTAAACATATTGGGGAAGAATTGGAGAGCCCACACGATTTGTGGCGTATTCAGGGTATTAATATACATGTTTGAAACCCAATTTGACCCAAAAACTTGAGTTATTAGGTCTTGGGTCAATTCATGTATATTAATCATTCACTCTTTCACTATTTATCTGATGTGGGACTCCAACTCACTTGTGATATCCTAACAATTTTTGGGGAGAATGAATAACAGTAAGCCTTTTTGTTAATTTGAAAGTGCATTCGCAAAAAAGAATACGGCTAATTGGCTATCATTTGCAAATGTATGGTTCACTTAGCTCAAATATGTAAACATGAATTCCTAAAACTTTAAGAACACGTACAGTTGTACACACAAACTCTGTTTCTCACCAGGGAAACATTTAAAAGGCATTAATGGTAGTTAGAGAAAGTTATGTGTGTACTTGTGAAGTGATACCCAGTTCTGCATCGGAACATGTCAATGGGTCTTCACTCTTTTTCCAGCTTCTCAATTTCATTTTTATATGCTTCTCAATAAATAAAAGAGGAGTGCTACAAACACCTATTCTGCACACCTAATTTTATACCCTGATGCCATTGGTTGACTACATTCTTCTTGAACTGAAAAGACAATAGGATCTAATTTCCAACAATCCAATGAAAGATAAAGGAATTGCTAATTGCCTATTTGACATTTTCCGCACGTTTAATATTATAAATCTGGAGATATAAAACTGATTTGTGTATCTAAATATGCAGAGCTGTTCTTGAGCACGGGCGGGAGGATCGACCGTCCTGATTCTCTGATCAGAGAGGCCCCAATTGAAGATTTTGGCTCTAGGAATACTATAAGAATATCTTTCAATGAATGTATTATAATGTATTTTGTTGTAGAATAACTATTTAAATGAACTTGGCATATATTTTCTTTGTAATTAACTATTATGTTTTAAAAGCTACGAAAACGCACTTTTTAGATACAACTCAGATTTTTATTTATTTATTTTTACCTTTATTTTTGGACGAAAACAATGTTTTGAAAATGATCTCGTTTTTATTTTTTTGCCCTGGGCCAACAAAATCTCAAGAACGGATTTGTCAATATGTTACTCCCATATTATTTTTTACCATGCACAATTAAGCTAAATAGTTTAGGTGTATTCAGCATTTTCCTAAATTATAGTCCTTAAAGTTTAATTTTTTCTAAAACTACCAAACACATTTTCATCATCCAAAATTGGAAACAACACTAATAATCACAGTCTTAGTTTAAAACTAATAAAACCCTAAAAGCATACTCAAATGTAATAAATTTAAAGCCGAATACAAGATAAATATCTAAAAATTCTGAAATGCTGTAAATTAATCAATGAAACCCTAATACATAAATTTTACTAGCTGGTACATGGCTTTGGGGAAGAGGTGGTGATGGGAGGCATAGGCATCAGTGGGTGGAACTATGCTCTTAAAGTGAAAATGTGAAAGAATTTTCAGATCGGGAAATGGCTCTTCTTGTTGCCCTGTTGCGAAACAGAGTAGAAAGAATAGGACCCTCCATTAAATTACTCCACAAGATAAAGTGTATTTAGTCGATTTAGTAGTATTTAAAAGACCCTCCATTAAATTGAAGGTCCAAATATAGCGTGTGTACAAGTAAGCAGTGAGATCAAGCTCATTGACTGACTGAAAGAGAGAGACGATGCTGTTGGCTATTTTCTTTTCTGAGTGAAGAGTTAACCGGAGAATATAGAGATTTTGAGTTTATATGGACTTAAATACCAACTAAAATTAAAATTAAATGAATTAATATCAATTTCTCAAGTTAAAACTTCAAAAAAATCAATAATTATTTTATATTTTTAAAAATAATAGAGTATTTTTTTCGTTAGCACATTATATAACATAATTACATTTCACTATAAATATATCGCTAGATACATTATTATTGTTATTATAATCAAAATTTCTTAAATAACTTTTTCTAATTCAACAAAAATGCATAACAAACCATTTGATGTAAAATGGAAACTCTAATATTTATCTTTAATTTGCCTTTTATAATCTAGGAAATTATAAGTGAATCATGGAAGATTATTGCAAAGCTGAAAATCTCGTTGAGGCATTGCGGTTATTGGATGACATTCCATCAAGGGGTGTTCAACCAGATTCTTTTGTTTTTAATGTTCTGATTAGTGGGTGCTGCAACAAGGAAGGAAATTTAGGAGGGTGTATTCAATTAAGACTTTTAAATATTTTTTTTAAATGACAAACTTTTGTAGAGTTTGTGGATTTTAATAATTTTTAAAGACTATTAAAATTACTTTTAAATACTCCATGAAATAAATGACAGATTTTTACAGACTTTTTACCAAGACATTGATAGACTTTTGTATACTTCTAATATATCTTGCAACTTATATTAATTGTTAAAAAGTTAACAAAGATCTTATATTTTAGATGAAATGAGTATGATATTAAATAATATTAAAATATTTTGACCATGTCTAATTTGAAATAAAAGGTATTCTTTGAAGTTAAATTATTATATCATACCCAGTCTATTACAAGAAATGTTATATTTCATAAAAAATAAATTTCTACTAACGATAATATAAAATAACAATTTTGATTTTAAAATTGTTCATTGTCGCTTTTCCTATCAAGTCATTATTACTAAACTAACAATTTATAATTTTTAACAAATAAAAAAAAACTAACCAATCTATTAATTTTAAAAATAAACATAAAAAAATACCTCCTTAATATTTACAAATATAATAAATGAGATTTTTTTATGGGAGAGAAGAAGTATAAAATGATATTAAAATATTTGTTATCTTCACTATACAATTGGTTCTATTTGGAACCCTTAACGCTACCCCTTTTTTAACTCTTCCTCCTTTTTCACTCTTCTCACCTGCTATAATAGCTCTCTTTCCTTTTGGAGTTTTTATTTTGAAAGGACTGAGGTAGAGAGAGAGCAAGTGAGAAATATATATATATATATTGATTTGTTTTCTCTTCTTTATTTGATCTCCTCTATCTCTTTCTCTTTCTCCTTTGTTCATCTTCTCTCTTTCTCAAATATTTAGAAGTCTTTGAAAGTCTTTAGAGATGAGGTCAGACTTTGGATATGAGTATCCCTTCTTTTAAAGTCTGTCAAACTCTACCATTTGATAAAAATTGAAAAATGTATAACTTTTTGAATACCAAAATACTTTTATAGACTTTGCAAAAGTCTCAATTCAATATCACCTAACTTTTAAAGATATTACAAAAGTTGTAATTGAATACTAGTAAACTTTTATAAACTCTTTAAATATCTTGATTGAATACAACCAAACTTTAAAAGTCTTTAAAAATCTTAATTGAATACACCCTCCTTAGAGAAAGATTTGCCATTATTTGATTATGTGACGCCCCCAAAATAGGTATACAACACCCATTTTGAGTCGCCAAATACATGGTACAGAAAGCAAACTATAACTTTAATAATACAATTATCGTGCAAAATACGACAACACAAACTGTGAGTTTAAATACAAATATTGTCTTCTAGACAATATCCACACTCAAATAAATCCTCATTACAATTATTTATACACTATTTTACAGAAATAGTGAGGACTGCTAAAACATCTTTCTAGAACTATCACTCCATACCCCGACTAGATCCTGCTATGTTCTCACCTCCTGAGAAGAAAAATGGAACAAAAGAAAAAGAGTGAGCTCAACTAGCCCAGTAAAGGATATTATGACTAAGATAACATACAACAAATTATCATTAGTCTTCAACAGGAAAAAATCTGATAGAATATAATAGACAACAAGTTTTAGATCAATATTCTGCAGCGGAAACAACAATCCATTAGAAGAGTCACGTAGAGAATTAATTCTACTATCTTCTAAGATTTAAAAGTTCATCATCAATATTTTATCCCTATAACAACAATCAATATACATCTTTAATCAAATATTCATCTTTGGACTACAGGCCAAAGATATTCATTCATATCACAGGTTAATGGTCATGTTCATCTCAACACCTGTTCATCTTTGCATTACGGGCCAAAGATATTCATCAGTTAATCATTCATCTTTGCACTACAGGCCAAAGATATTCAGTAATATCATCATTAAGGACTGAGGATGATGAAAAACATTTTAGAGAACGAATCTAGTAAGACAGAAGGACAAATATTAGGGATTCGTATAACAGTTTATCCAAGATCAATAATACTTCATAATAACCAATTGTGAAGCAGAATTCAAAAATAACGATCAAAACATGGATACAATCAAAGATGTATAATAGACATCTTGGACAAAAGGAAAAATTTTATTTTTCAGTGAATAGTGTCGTATTCACGAATAGTGCTGTATACGTGAATAGTGCCGTATTCATGAATAGTAACCCCGACACATAAAGTTTCAAATTTGATTAAAAAGTTTAAACCAATATTTCAGCATAATGATATTGAAGAAAATAATATCATTTAAGAAGAAAATAATATCCCTTACCTCAAAATAATCGTACTTCTGACTGAATTTTGGATATAAAGCCGACAGAAACTTGCACGGAATAGCAACTCTCAAAGTATCAAAATACTCACAAAATACGCTCGATAATCTAGAGAGAAAGAAAACTTGTTTCTAGTGTGATTTTCAATTCTAACTTAAGCGTCTATTTATAGGAAAATGCTAGAACGCCATAGGAGACTAAAATAATAAAATATTATTATTTCTTTCTTTTTCTCTACGCACACCTTTGGAAAAATCAAGCATGCCATCTTGGAAGAAAAAAATAGCAGCCCATGTGTATTCAACACCAACCCAAAAGTGGGTCCCACCCATAAATTAATAAAAATTATTTTATTTTTCAAAACTTCAACAATTCATAAAAAAATAGCTCGTTTATTAGAAAAATACGAATTTTATGTCCATTCTGCCTGAAATCGAATTCTCTACAACTTTACAGAAGAAAGTTTTTCCAAATTCCCAACAAAAAATATCCGAAATCCACAAACGGATGATTTTTAATATCTCCACTCTGATAAAATATTGATAAAACACCTCAGCATTAATTCTTTCATTTATAACCACATAAATAGATCCATCATTTATATCCACATCAAATAAATATTTCCTTATCATATAAATCAATAATTAATTATTCTCAAATAATATTACAGAATCACAATTATGACAAACCGCACGGTTTGAGGAAAGAGGGGCTTTCCAATAAGGATTTCTCCTTATTAGTAGCGCAATTAGGTGACCAAACCTCTCCTGCGAGCAGAACTTTCTAGACATTGCCAATAATGTTATCTAATAATATTATTCAAATAATATGAATTATTGATCTGATAATGGGAAATACTGTGCAGTGATAATTATTGAAACAACAATAATATAAAATATTAATATAACAATTATTGAATCAATAAAATAAAATATTAAATAAAGAATTCACTGTAATAATTATTGAGTAGTGTCTTCTTACATACGAATCAATAATTCAACAATATCTTGCAATACCTGGTGCTACTATGCCACCACGCCAGACATCGTATTTTAACCACCGTGTATTCAACAAATTGTTAATTGTAGACAATTACGCCGTTATTTATAAAACTCAAATTTTGTCATTTTTTTCATCTGACAGTTATTCTGTTATGAGCCCCACGAATGGCTACGCCGTCGTACGAATATTTTCCTACAAAAAGAATATTCCACGACAAAATGAATATTTTATAACCATTGCTTATTTTGTAAAATTTGCACATTTCACCCATAACCAAAGTATTATATCAAATTAACTCCTTATTATTTCAAGATAATAAATAGAGAAAATTTAATTTTATTCATAATAAGTTGGGGTCTTACATATTACATGGAGAACATGAACATTGCATGTATCTACTTTCAACACTTTAATTAACGAGTTCTGCAAACTAGGGAAGCTGATTGAAGCAAATGTTGGCGAAAGACATGGTCACTAAGAATTTCAAGCCTAATCATGTTACCTTCACGATTTTAATTGATTATCACTGCAAGATGGGAATGATGGAAGAAGTAGAAAAGCTTTTTCTGGAGATGCTAAAGAGGAATCTTATGTCGACTGTTGTAACTTATTATACTACCCAATATATTACATGGCTAAAACAGAAAGATCCGAGATGTTTTCACTTTTCGAGAAAATGATGCCAAAGGGTATTGAACCTAATAGAATTATTTATAGTTTGGTTAATGCTCAGTGCAAGGAAGGAAATTCTGAGAATGCCTTAAAGTTTTGTAATGAATTAGTTGACAGGGGTTTATTTAGCAGAAATGTGTATCAAGTACTTCCTCCGTCCCTAGAAAAGTGTTTTTGTCCCTTAATATAAGTTGTTTGAGAATTTTAAGTAAGCATTAATTGCTTAGTTTCCAATATTACCCTAAGTATTAAATATTATAACTTTTGTTCTCTCACAATTTTTTCTCCAATAAATAACACTCTCTTTTTCCAATACAATGACAATTTAAACAATTGATATTATATTTAATACTATACAATCATTTCCTTAATTCTTGTGCACAACTCTAAAAGAACTTATATTAAGTGACGGAGGGAGCATTAATAATTCCTAATCCCTAGGAGTTTTTTACGAAAGTTCATACATAGTTTTCCATTTAGCTAATTTATTTCTTCTTTTATACCTTTTCTTTTCTGCTAGCACTAGGTTTTATTTAACTGTTACATTGAGTGCTGTATTTTTTTATTGTTTTAAGAGTGTTTTGCTGTGAATATTACTGGGTATTTGAAATTTCATGTGTTAATTATGAATTAGTTATAAATTTCATGGGTTAAGTATGAATTAGTTATAAAAATCTCCATGTGTATATCATGGTAGTTTATGCTCTTTGTACCCGCATAATTTTAAACAATTGGAGGTGTGGCAGATAATTTACTAACAAACTTGAGGGGATGTTCAATATATGAATCTCTCTTCAAGTGTTTTCTCTAATATTGATTGAACTCATTACTTAATATGAAATTTTGGACTATGAGTTGGTACATGAATTGTGTACTTTTAAGTCTTTTTTGATATGAATATTCGACAAATTATTAAATCCATTATTCAATATATTTACAAATGTAAGTGATATGTCATGCAAAAATGTATTGAAAAGTTTATATAAAAATAACTTATTATATAAAAAAAATTATTTTTCTCATCGCAATTTTAACACAATGATCAATAATTATATCAACTCGTGAGAAACTTCTTCAGTTGTCTTTACTATTCAGCCAAAAGCCAACATATCAAACTAAGTAAGAATCGAGTAACTAACAAACTAAGTACTTTTGAAAAGCTACGTATGCAAGTCCAGTTTGGGAAATGTCAAACTCCAGATTAATGCAATAACGATCAGATGCAAGAGTATGAAGCTCTCTTTTTTCAGCTGCATTAGATTTTCAATCAGAAAAGCAAACATATCTTAGGACATTCATGGGCGGACCCAGAGCAAGCAGAGGTGGAACCAGGGGGGTCGAGGGGGCATATACCCCCACAGAATCTCCCGGCAAGAAGCGTGAATGGATTCATCTTTTGAATGACAAGAAGGCGGTGGGGCGGATGCACCTTAGGGACAGAGAATGTAATTGCCCCTTGTCCACGGTTGTAGGAATACTCAACCGAACACTTGCATACATGAAGCTTAGCCAATCAAAATATGGAGCACTACATACCATTCTTTCACTTGGTTCTCACTTCCGACGATTTGCTCTCTCTCTCTCTCTTCTCAAAATCTCTTGTAATTGCTAATAAGGGATATAGCCCTGTAAATCTCTCACTCACCTTCTAATCTATTTGGTATAGTTACCAATTTGCCCATTCCCAATAAAATGTAACATGACCATTACTTTATGTTTTTTTTTCCTGCATTTTATTAAGTAGGAGTATTAAAATTTAAAAATAGGACATAACTTTTAAATTAAATAAAAGTGTGACCCTTTAACACCAACAAAATTGTAGCAAATGAATTAAAATCATTTATTTAGGGGGAAAAAAGAAGTATTTTACGTGACAAATACTCTATATATTTGGTTCATGTTAAATATAAGGATGAATTAATCTTTTTTAGAGCTTTTTTCCGTTTTTTTGGTACAAGGAAGGAGAAATGACAATATTTATTAGTGCGTGACTGATTTGGAATTTTTAGAGTCTAAAAACATTTAATAATATTGTTAGTTTTTAGAGTCTAAAAACATCTAACAATATTGGAGTTCAATCCGAATGATATTGTTAGTGATCCAAAGATACATATGTGTTGCAATCAATCAGTTGGGTCTGATTATTGGTGATTTTGTCGGTAGCGTGCTGCCTTGTACATTGGGCCACGATTCTCTGGTCGGTATGCATTGGGCTGCTAATATACTTTCCATTTTTTCAATCTGGGTCAAAATCAAACCCAAGGACCTTAACTCCGTTTTCTCGCTGCTGCAACCTACACATCGTTGCTCCGAATTTTCGGTAACCGCCCTCAAATTTTGACCCCTCTCAAATTTTGTTCTGGTTCCACCACTGAGAGCAAGGGCAGGGGGCACATGCCCCTACTGGATTTTTACCTCTTCACACACACACATATATATATATATATATATATATATATATATATATATATACACACACACACACACACTATTCTTATTAATATATTCATAAATTTTAAGGCATAGTAAAACAAAATAAATAGTAGTATTACAGTTATATTAGTACACTACTATTATGCTATTGAGAAAAATAATATACTACTATATTGTTAAAATAAAATACTACTATAAGAATTTAAGTATTTTATTGTCTTGATCAATTTACTTCTCTTGAATACCAAGAAGGTAAAATTAAAAACAGAAGAGTTACAGTTACTAAAAATTGTGAAAGATTTCAGTTAGAGTTTCTATAATTTCCCCGAATTTTTCAAGAAAAAAATAGTGCCTAGTAAATATTCCTATATTATGCAGATGGGTGCTCTCATTTCATTAGTAGTAGTAGTAGTAGTAGTATAAAATTCGAGATCAACATCATTATATTTATTTTCTCCCAATAATGTCGCCAACTGTTGTGGAACAATCCAACAGTCACTTAATCAAATTTAAACAATTTAAAGTATATTAAAATGTTTATCTATCGTATTAACAAGATATTAGCATATTCTTTTTTTCAGTAACATAATAGTAGTGTACTAATATAATTGTATCTTTCTACTTATTTTGTTTCACTAAGCCTTAAAATTTGTGAATATATTACTGTTATTAATATATGATATTTTTGTAACTATTAAAAATGAGGCTATCATACAATAATTTTAAGTAATAAAATCTCGAAAAATGTTATTGTAAACAATATTTAGGGATTATTTAGTTTCGTGATTCATTTTATTAAATTTTTATTCTTAAATAATTTTTTCAAATTTCAATTTAATCGAACTTTCGAAATTTGGATCCGCTCATGAGGATATCAAGAGATGAAGCATTCATATGTTGAGGAAAAATCGAAGGCCTTCGCTACTTCAAAGCAATCTATTCAATATAATTAGCTTGTAGTAGTTGTCATAGCACCAAAGCAAATCTTCTCATATTCACCCCCACAGTTTTGACCCTGAAAGGCAAAATCACCTAATTAAGCTAATTTGCACCACCTGAACTAATTCTCTGAAGTCTATATCACGCTGACACAATAATCCAACTCCACGGCTCCACCTCCATGTGTAATCTAGACAAAGGAATCTTTGAATACTAAGGTTGTATTGTATAATTTATGCATTTATTTTCTACGGATAAAGACACAAAGATTAAGTATGTTCCTTTCTTTTTCGATAAAAGCTATCCATATGATCTTCCTAACTATTTTTAAAATCAAATAGTTTAAATAATAAATCAAAAAAAAAATGTTGTGTTTTAGCCTAGCCTCTTTATCAATCGTTAAGTATGCAAAATTATTTCAAATTTGTAATACCCGGAAAAAAGGAATTAAAATAAAATAAATAAATGACATTTAAATTTGTGTTTTAAATATTTTAATTGGGTTTTTCTTATGTTCGGCAGTTTGAGTCAAATTGAAATTATATTTAATTTATGTGGATTATAATAAGTATGTGATTACATTAATTTAGACCTTTGTACTAATTGGGTCAAATTAATTTCAAATTATTTAAGTTGGGCTTGTTAAACTAATTGAGCCCAATTCAAATTGTTGGGTTGAAGATCAAATTATAATAGGATTCCTTACACTACTATATAACAATTAGAAAGTAATTACAAGATTAGTGCATCAACAAAATAATTACAAAAAGAGTGCAACACAATAACCACGTCATATTATTCAATTTCACAAAAATAAAAAATCCTGAAATCAAGGAGAAATCTTCTCCTGTAGTATGCGGAAGTTACCAACCAAATCAAACATTCAAAATCACGAGAAATAGAAGAAGCCGGATACCACGAAGCAGAATCTATAATTAAAACACGAACAGAGAAGAAGAAGTCGAAGTTACCAAAATTTTCAAAAGATAAATTCAGATTCGGCATAAGGAGTCTAATTTACCCAAGCCAGAGATCATTCAAAATCAGTAACAAATAAGAAGAAAAGAAGAAGACGGAGTAGTCACGAATAAAGAAGAAGTCGGAATAGCAGAATTTTGCACAAAGGAGATCCAAAACTGACATTCACGAAAAGATCTAAGGAATTCGAAAAAGTAATTCTGCTGCAAATATAAATTCGAAACTGGAACATAATTACAAAGGTAAGTAAACCATAATCTGAATCTATATATTGAAATCTCTTAATTTAACTTTGAATCGGACATTGAGTATAAGATTTTGAATAGTAACCATAAACAAAACTAATAGAAGGATTAGTAGTTGTTTATTGATGGCTTTCAAATTGGTATAAACAACAATTAAAGATTGGAACTTTGGAATTAGTCTTTCCAGGTTCAATACATGATCTGACCCGTAGTTATTACACATTCATAGTTTGGCTACATTCATATAAGGGTTTGGTTACCTTAGTTTAATTGTTCAGTCTTTAATTTGTCACCACATCATGATAGTCAGTGATTTGTTTATAAACTGATTGAAAACATTATGTTGAAGATGTATGGTTACTAAAAATATATATTTTGGTTACTGTATAATATTGATTTGGTCAACATTTACAATATTGTATTAATTTTAATGTTTTAGTTGTCAGACAGTATTTGTTACACATTCATAGTTTGACTACATTTATATAAGGGTTTGGTTACCTTGGATTAATTGTCCAGTCTTTAATTGGTCACCACGTTATGGTAGTCATTGATTTGTTTATAAACTGAATGAAAACAATGTGATGAACATATATGGTTACTAATAATATATATTTTGGTTACTGTATAATGTTGATTTGGTCACCATTTACAATATTGAATTAATTTTAATGTTTCAGTTGTCAGACAATGGAGATGATTCCAGTTGTACTTTATTTTAACGGGACGTGGTCTGACAGTAACCAATACCACAATTTCGAAGTTACCGGCCTACTAGTCCCTTCAACTTGTTCATTCACAGAAATGCACAACTTGATATGCAGTGCAATAAGGCTAGACACCAACACAATAGAATTGTCAATCAAATTTCAGATTAAAAGCAACATTCCGCTGATCAGTGTGACAAATGAAGCAACCTTCAGATTCTTTATGGAAGTTAGTAGAAAATCAGATGAACATGGCAAGTTTCCACTAATTATATATAATGTATACAACAATGGAGGCCCTACAATCTTACAGAACTTGTGAAAAGCAGAAGAAAATAGGATGCAAGCTGTAACACTAATAAGATTGACACAGTGGAATTCTGAACTTGTACCGTTAGCAACACAAGATTACCAAATTAGATCACAATATTTTGAGAAGCTTGCCATCGAAGCTATTAATCAAGAACAAGACAGACAATAAGACATAGCATACACTGGAGAACAATATGATGAGGTCACATCAGATCCAAATGAATTTGAAGTCAAAATACATCAAACTTATAAAGACAAAAAAATCCTAGCATAAGCAATAAGACTGCATTCAATCAGGCAAAATCGACAACATAAGGTTGAAAGAACAAGTGGTAGAGATTTTGTGCTAGTATGCATAGATTGTGACGCCCCCAAAATAGGTATACATCACCCATTTTGAGTCGCCAAATACATGGTACAAAATACAAATACAAACTTAAATATACAACATAAGTTGTGAGTTTTAATACAAATATTATCTTCTAGATAATATTCAAACTCAAAATAAGTCTTCATTACATTTATTATCACACTATTTCACAGAATAGCGAGGACTACTAATGCAAACATTTGGACCGTCACTCCGTTCCCCGACTAGTCCCAGCTATATTCTCATTTCCTGAAGAGAACAATGAAAGCAAAGGGTGAGCTCAACTAGCCCAGTAAGAAATATTATGACTAAGATAATGTAGAATAAATTATCGTTAGCTTTCAACAGTGTTAAATTGATAAAATATAATAAACATCAAGTTTAACTACAGCGGAACAAGCAATCCATTAAAAGAGTCAAGTAGAGCATAATATCTACTATATTTTATGATTTAAAAAGTTTATCATCAATTTTATTGCTGAGACTCAACTTAATAAATAATCCACATCATCGAATCATCCTTACACTACGGCCAAGGATATTCATTAGTATCACGACCACGAATTATCCATGCACTATGGGCCAAAGATATTCGTGTTTTCATCAATGGTCATGATCATGCCAACAACTGTCCATCAATGCACTACGGGCCAATGAGGACATTTACCACATCATTTGTAATATTACAGTCATGATTATACCGAAATAATCTTTGGTTATAATCATACCAAGTCCATCTATGCACTACGGGCCACAGATGACTTTCATCATAATATAAGCATGAGGATGATGACAATGATAAAAGAATTCAATTAAAAGAAAGTAAATGATAAATTTTTAAAGATTTATAATTTAATTTATCCTGAATTCAATAACGTCCAAATTATCAACATGAAACTACTTTGTGGAGTAAAATTCAAGAACAATATTGTATCAAAAATGATTTGGACCAAAAAGAAATTAATTTTTGTCACGAATAGTACCCCGGGTGAATAGTAACTGAGTGAATAGTATCCCATGAATAGTACTTCGGGAATAATAACTCCGTGAATATTACTCCGACATAAAAAAGTTAAAACTTATCAAGAATGCTCAGAATAATATTTCCACGAAAAGATACTGGATGAAGCGCAAATATGAAGAATATTCTACTAATTTCATGGAGTATAAAAGCCAAAACTTTAACAAAATGAGTATAGAATTCAGAATCTAGAACAAAATAATATTACTTACATACTACAGAGTATGGAAGAAAATATTTTTTCATATGAATATTGAACAAAAATAATATCCCTTACCTTGAAAAGAAGCGTATTCCAACTGGTATAGTGGGGATATTCTTGAAGAAAACTTGAACTATTTTCTATGCTCAAAGCTTTCTAAAACTCGAAAGAAATACGCTCAATATTATAGAAGAAGAATTCTTTAATTCTGATGTGATTTTCAATTCTAACTAAACATCCTATTTATAGGAGAATGGAAACGGTACTGTTTAAAATTCTCACGGACGAAATAGTTTCAGATTCACACACGTTTTCAAAATTTTGTATAACTTTACTATGCAAATACTATGCATAATAAAATATAATATATTCTATTTTTCATAAAAAAACAAAACTTATAATAATATTATTAATAATAATAATACAACCTGCCATCTTTTTCTTCTTCCATACTCGTGACAAACATAAGTTCCCACCCCATTTTCATTTTCCACACATGGGCCCCACATGTGTCCCCCAACTTTATTATATAAAAATATACTGAACAAGTTTCTACCGATTATTTTAAAAAATGGGTAAGTGGGGGTCCATATAATAAGCAACATTTACAACAAATACTTCACAAAAATCCCTAAATATTTTTAACAACCTTTATTCATATTATTATAACTCACAATATTAACAACCAGATCGTTCCCAGGAAAGAGGGGATTTCCGATAAGGATTTCTCCCTATTGGGGCACAATTAGGTGACCAAACCCCTTTCCTCGACAGAACTTTCTAGACATTATTAATTATGCAAATAATAATATGAATAACTTGTCATCTCAATTATTGATTTAATAATATAAAATATTGTAACAATAATTGAATCAAATAACCTGAGATACTATGCAGCAATTATTGTAGCAATAATTAAATAAAACTGAGTGACTTCTCACGTAAGCATCAATAATCAATATCGTGTGCTACTATGCAACCACGTGTATTACTTTACTTTTAACACTGGGTATTTCAATAGTTAATGGTAAAAATTTTGTCGTTATTTTTATAAAGAGATATTTTTGTCATTTTCTCAATCCGATAATAATTCCGTTGTGGGGTCCACCAATGATTGTGCCATTGTATGAATATTCCCTGTTAAAACGAATATTCCCCGAGCAATCGAATATAATATAACAACTTGCGTACTTTGCAAAATTTATAAATATTACCCAAAACTATAACATTATATCAAATTCACTCCTTAATATTCAAAAATGATATTTATAGAAAATTCATCTTTATTCATAAAAGTCGGGGTCTTACAACATCCCCTTCTTATAAAATTTTGCCCTCGAAATTAGGGTACATACCTGGTATGTCGAAGAGGTGAGGATATCTTGATTTCATTTCAGATTCTAACTCCCAGGTCATTTCCTCAACATCGTGGTTTCTCGACAAAACTTTGACTTAAGGTATAACCTTGGAGCGTAGAATATTTCCTTCTTATCCAAGATTTTACAGGTACCTCTTCATACGTTAAATCTTCCACTATCTCGTCTGGTTCTAACTCAATAATGTGGTTCAGGTCTTCCACATATTTACGTAACATGCATATGTGAAAAACGTTATGAACACGAGACATACTTGGCGGTAAAGCGAGTCTATAGGCTACAGTAACTCCTTTCCATGGAGCAACACGTAACAACACATGTTCTTCAACATTGAATTCCTCGTTCTTTTGACGAAGATCAACATAACTCTTTTGTCTATCTTGTGAGGTTTTTATACGTTGTCAGATCATTTGAATCTTTTTCGTAGTCATGCGTACCAATTACGGTCTCAATAACATTGCTTCACCCACCTCGTCCCAGCATACTGAAGAACAACACTTAGGTCCATACAAAGCATTGAATGGAGCCATGCCAATACTTACTTAATTACTGTTGTTGTAGGAGAATTCCACTAATGGCAAGAACTTGTCCCAACTTCCTTTTAAGTCAAAAACATATAGTCTT
Source organism: Panax quinquefolius (assembly GCA_020205615.1). Taxonomy (NCBI): domain Eukaryota; kingdom Viridiplantae; phylum Streptophyta; class Magnoliopsida; order Apiales; family Araliaceae; genus Panax; species Panax quinquefolius. The sequence continues at coordinate 31,237,843 of CM035158.1, forward strand.
AATAGATCCTCAAGAGTTTGAATAGTCCTCTCCGATTACCCGTCCGTTTGAGGATGATAAGCCGAACTGAATCATAAATCCGTGCCCATAGCTTTTTGCAAACTAACCCAAAACCGTGAAGTGATTCTTGGGTTTTGATCAGAAACTATGGATACTGGCATACCATGCAGTCTTACAATCTCATTTATGTAAATACGAGTAAGATGTTCAAGTGAATAAGTTTCTCGTATAGGTAAGAAATGAGCAGACTTGGTAAATCTATCAACAATAACCTAAATTGCATCTATGCCTTGAGAAACCTTGGGAACACTGAAAGTAGTATGCACACAAGCCAATCATGTTTGATGATAAAGCATATACTTTGTAACAATCTTATTCATTTATTAATAAAAAGTATTAATTTATTAAAGGCTTTTAATTATCTACATGATGCTGTTTTATAATATGTGATAAACCCATAGTTTTAAGCAATGCTTTTAGAATAATGATGATGATCATTCTAATGAGATCTAAATTCTTAGAAAGCTTAAAACTAAAATAGTTCCCAATCGTTGGATTACTAAATTGGGGATTAGTGAATCCGGATAGATTGGTACATACGTTGCTTGCTCATTGGATGAGGATGATTGATCTCATGATCATTTGTGTGGAGACACTAAAGCAAGTATGTAGGTGCTTATTAGAGAATAAGTTCATTTGAGCATTGGCTCGCTAAGGAATACCTAATGGAGTTTTATTTGCTCGTCAATAGGAATTCTGTAGTGATAGTAAGACAAGTGATCCTTGGACTTGAGATCATCATAGTATCTTGTGTATGATGAGTTATACTTTGACTTATTCCTTAAGACCCTTAGGGTATATCAAAGGGTATGCTTGGGTATAATAAGTTGTCATATGGAGATAATGTATGATCAATAAAGAATCTACCACTTCTAATAAAAGAAGAGAAATGTCAATGTGATTCGATAAATGACAACTCAAAGAGTCCTTGGTTAGCAAGGAGAATGAAATTAGAAAGGAGTTTCTAATTTGCATTATTTGTAGTTGTGCATTTAAGGATCGAAATACATATAATTAAATAAAATAAGACTTGTGATAATTTCATGTCTTATATTTAATTGGGACATTGTATGGTGGAAGGATTGAATTGTACGATAACTATTTACTCAAAGGTTCTTTAATGATTAATGTTAAAATCTATATTATCTGGAAAGTCGTTGATCGCTAGGGAGGCTTATCCCTATTGTAGAATAAATATTATTTAAATAAATTAATTGTTTAATTTATTTATTTAAATAAGATTAGAATTGTTCTAATTGATTTATTCACAATGGGTTTAATATGGAGAACCTAAAGGGTCACACCATAAAAGGAAGAATAATTATTTAAGAAGTTAATGGCATAATCGTAATAATGTGTTATGTATATTTAATTTAATCTATGGTGATAGAATAAATTAAATAGCTTAATATTTATTATTTAATATTTTAGAAATATTAAATATAAATTAATAAGAGGAGTCTTATTAATATTATTACAATTATTATTATTTTAATTTCTAAAAGAGTTTAGGAATTAATTTAATATAAGTACTCTCATTTATTCCTAATAGGATTAGAAGGGAAAATTAGTTAAAGGAGTTTAATTAATTATCCCTAATAAGATTAGGGAGCTTAATTAATTAAAAGAATTTAATTAATTAAATAAAACCCAATTCCTTAATTGTTAAGGTGGGTTGCCCACATCTATAAATAAGAGGAGTCTTATTATGGGTAGTATGGGTTGTTGATTTTTCAACATACGTAATAATTCCAATTGTTGGGAGAGTACACCCTTTCTATAGAGATAGAAAAACTAGGGTTTAGCCAACCACCCTTCTTCTTGAATTTTATTCTTCCTTGGTGGATCACCTCTAGAGGCCAAACATTTGGGTGGCTAACGTTGATCAAAGGAAGGAACCAAACCCGGTGGATTCAAGATTGAACGCGAAAGGATTTGGAGGTGAACTTGTACCTGAGGAAGCTCGATCTTCAAGGGTATGATTTTATTCTTTATCTTTTCGTTTAATTAATAATTATGCATAAAGGGTGATCCGGGTATATGGTTTGTAAATTTTTAAACTCTGATTTTTTCACGCTTCCGCATTATTTTTGCAATTTGATTGCGTTATGAATATTACAAACCTAACAGTGGCATCAGAGCCAAACCTTTATGCGAATTATTAATTATTTTAATTTGATATGTATATTGATATGTGTTTAGAACAATTTAATTGGGCATAATTTTATTATATAAAATTTATTAAAAAAAAAAAAAAAGATTACATAATCAAGAATTTCAAAAACCTAAAGCAGCTTTTTTTGAAATTTTGTTTTTTGAAAAAAGTACGCAGTTTATTAGTGGTTAGTGGTAAGGCAAATTGTGAATTTTTTTTTTTTTAGAAAGAGGTCATCATAGTTGGAATCATGTTATTATTTGAAATCGAGAAACAACATAAAAGTAACTGGTGATCAAGGCAAAGGTAACGCGTTTTATATATATATATATATATATATTGATTATTATATTATATATATATATAATAGTTATATATATATATATACCATATATATATATATATATTATTCTTAATTATTTTATAATTAAAATAAAATGTTAATTTTAATTTTAAAATAAAAGGTTTATTTTAATATTAAAATATAAAGTTTATTTTAATTTTAAAATTAGAATTTCATGCTAACTAATTAGAGTTGGAATTGGATTCCATAATAACTAATTGGAGTTGAAATTGGATTTTATTTTTCCTAAAATAAAGGAGTTTATTTGTGAATAGGGAAGTAAATCCATCTTTCCTTAAATAAAGGAGTTTGTTTAGATATGAAATAAGATTTCATATTATTCAAAATAAAAGAGTTTATTTGTGAATAGGAAAGAGAATCCTAATTTCATTAAATAAAAGAGTTTATTTAGATATGAAATAAGATTTCATATTATTCAAAATAAAGGAGTTTATTTGTGAATAGGAAAGAATATCCGTGTTTCCTTTAAATAAAAGATTTTTTTTTACATGGAATTGGATTCCATAATTAATTAAAATAAAAGAGTTTATTTTAATTAAAGATTTTTATTACATGGAATTGGATTCCATAATTAATTAAAATAAAGGAGTTTATTTTGATTAAAATTTTGATTAAAATAAAATAGTTTATTTTATTCAAAATTGGATAAATTAAAATAAAATAGTTTTATTTTGATTTAAATTTGGATTTAAATAAAGGAGTTTATTTTTATTCAAAAATAGATTTTATACTAACTAAATTTGCCCATTAAATGATATCAATATATATATTAAATGTTTATTATTCATGAGATGAATGTTATTTATTGATGCATATGGTGATGTGTATGATAATAAATGGGATTGATTATGGACTATTGACCAATATGATTGGATTTTATTTTAGTTGGATGCATGAATGTATGGGTTTTATTAAATGGGTCTGCACAGACTGCCTTCTCTAATTTTTCTTAATGTAAATTCTAACTCCTCCTATGTACTTCCCTCGATCACGATCAAGGTTTCTATTTATTTTAAAATAGTTTTGTAATAGGAATAATTAGAATTATTTTGAAAAATTGGAGATCAAGGGACAAGAAGCGCTTGAAGACTTGGTTTTGTAATGGAGCCCAGGGTTTAAATGTAATAGTTATATTTAAATATTATTTCTTGCACCCCTGGGGGTTTGACCCTTTGGTTCACTTGGTGGCTCTAGTGAACCAAACTAGAATAAAAGTCCATAATCAATTCGGGTAGAATATAGTATTCTATATGTGCATGCTATACTATATATATATATATTATATATTATGCAAACATGCTTCGCATGTTAATTAATATGACGCGTATTTTATATATATATGTGCATGCGCGCTAAACAAGATGAGACAAATTAATAACAAAACCCTCAATTTTTTATATTAAGTCCTAAGCGTTCAAAGATATTTGGAATATCGAACGTCGCCTTCTAGCATGATAAAATTAATAGAGTATTAAATATTTAATATGAGTTTGTTGTGTCACCACAAGGCAAGTATTAAGTATTTAAGATGTTAATTTATCACATTTGATGCTTATAAAGAAAATTGAACAATATTATTTTGTTGTGTCACCACAAGGATGATATTTTTCTTTTTTGAATATATGGAGTGCTAGGTCGGACTTAACTTGGATAATTTTGATTAGGATGTGCCACCACTGATCAAAATAATCTAAGAGGCAAAATACAAGGAGTTGCATAGTTGATGTAATTGACAAAAGTTGTCTACCTATTTATTTATATATAGTTTGTTGTGTCACCACAAGGCTATATACATTTGAAATGGGATCCTTATTCTCACTAGCAAATCTTTAATTAGATTTTGCTGAACTATATAAGTGAGGGTAATATAGTTTGAAGAAAATAGTGGGAGATACCAATTTAAAAACAAGACCTAATTTATTTTGGTAATTAATAAAAGAATGTATGTTAAAATGTTGTTAATTACAAATTCATTTACGTAATTTTACAATGTCTAAAATTACTATCATCATGCGAAGCATATTAGATGCTAAATTAACGAATCAATTAAATGGATTGGTTAAGGAATATGAGAATAGTTCTCATAGTCTGAAAAGCTATCTTATGTCCTTAATACGCCTATCCTCGCAATGGTTGCGCATAATGCCTCCGAGGAAGACATTGCTACTTTTAGAAAGTGGCAAGATGATGCACATTGGCTCAATGCATCATGCTCGCATCCATGAGTAACGAGCTTCTTGCCACAAGATGAAACTATGGATGCTCCTACTATATTCCCGCACATCAAGTAGTTGATGGTGAGGAAAGTAGGACCGATAGATATCGAGATATTTAAGGAGCTCTTCCGATCTAGAATGGCCAATGACACTATAAGTACAGACAAAAGTCCTAAACATTATCAATTTGATTGATCAATTAGGATAATGGTTTTGTCATGGATGGAGAGTTGAGCTAAGATTTGATCTTTCACTCATTTCAGGACTCCTTTCACAATTGTTGTGAATTTTCATATGAACAAGCTAAATATCGGGCCTCATTGATTTGCTTAATATATTGAAAAATGTTGAGAGTCACTTTCCAACCAAGAAAGACCAAGTCTTACTGGTAGGGGCCAAAGGATCTTCTAAAAAGAAGAACGATTCAAAGAAGGTATATAGAAAGGCATAAACAAAGGATAATAAGAGCAAAACTGATACGGATAGCAAAGGAGTTTGCTTCCACTGCAACAAGCCTGGACACTGGAAAGAAACTGCAGAAGCATCTTGCAGAGGCTAACCACTGAAGCTTAGTGAAGTTTTGCCATAATACAATTTTGTTCATGATTTAAATAAATTTTTACGTAAGTCAAGGTTCTACTTGGGTATTGGATACCGACTTTTGGTTATCATAAATATAGATTTATGAAGGACCAAGGTAAGTAGAAAGCTAAACAAATATAAGTAATCCTATGTGTTGCAAATGAAGCAAAGGTTCACGCATATTAGCCATAGAAACTTATAGTTTAGCATCGCTTACTGAGCAAATCTATTAAGTCAATAAGTTGTTATTGTATTCCAATTCTTGTTAGAAACATTATTTCCATTTTATTGTTGGACAATAAAATTTTTGGTATTATAATTAAGAACAATTGTTGTTCTATTTATAATAATAATGTTTTGTATAGAACTGGAATATTACTTAATAAATTTTGTATACTTGACTTACATGAAAATAATTTTGTATATTGAACAAACTAGTATAAGAAAAAGAGATGATCATTCAAAGAGTTGAATGTATGTATTTGTTGAAATACAAGTGTGAATTATTTGAAAGGTTCAAAGAATTCAGAAGTGAAACAAATTGGCAATGTATTAAGATTCTTTGATTAGATCAAGGAATAAATACTTGTGCAATAAGTTTCTGGATCATCTCAAATGGTTTTCTCATAATGGACACATCCTGATACGCAATAATTGATTGATGTATCTGAATGAAAAATCATACCTTGTTGAACATGGTGCGATCCATAATGATTTTACCGACATTCCAAAGATCCTTTCGGGATAATGTCCTAGAAATGGTCGTGATATCTACGAAAATGGTAACCTCAAAATCAAGCCCCAAGACTCCATAAAAGTTATGGATGGGGAGGATTCCTAATCTTAAGTATGTTAAGATAAGGGGTTGTCCAACTTATGTGAAAAGGTTTCAAAGGATAAGTTTGGGACAAGATTTGACATGTACAGATTTGTGGAACATCCTAAAGTAAGTTTAGGGTATATGTTCTATAATTTTACTTAGCAAAAGGTGTTTGTTACGAAACACGCTGCCTTCTAAGATAAAGGCGTTTATCATTAAAAGGGGCTAGTGGGAGGATAATAGATCTTGAAAAGTCCAAGAACCACAAAACACTATAAGTCAAATAAGAGGAACCTGTAGATAGACCTATTGTACCACAACCGAATCGTAAATCTGGAATAGTACCGAAGATACCTAGGAGGTATGGATTCATCATAGATGATGATGATGAGGTACGCATCATAGAAGATGATGATCCAGTTACATACGATGAGTTAAGAGTTGTAGACACTCAGAGAAATTGATTGAAGCAATATTCTCAAAAATGGAACATTCGTTTTGATGAAACAAATCAAAAGAGTTTGATTTTATCAAAAATAAGAATGAACCTAAGTGTGTACAAAAGGGTCGATTGGGAGCATCGTGACATTCCTAGTACTACATGTTGATATACTACGGATAAGGAATGACATACTAATGCTACAATCAAGTAAAGATAAAGTTGTTTCAAACATTCCTCCATGAATGATTTGGAAGAGTATCTTAATTGGGGATATAAATCTATATAGATAGATTCAAGAGGATGCTCGACTTAACCCAAGGAACGTATATTCATTTGATGCTAAAGTCGTTTAGCATGGCAAACTCCAAGAGATGTCTCATGTTGATGAGCTATGGAGTGTATCTCTCTAATAGTCCCCATAGACTCCAAAGAAGAGAGATCGCATGAGTGACAATCATGTATGCAATGAAATATACGAGACCCGATGTTGATCGCATCATATTTCGAGAAGATCAACGTGAAGACGTTGAAAAACATCTTTAAGTTCTTAACCCAAGCACTAAGGATGTGAGCATACATGGTGGGTCCGAATTAAAACAAGAGGGCTTAATGACTCAAGTTTTTCAGACAGACAAGACGACGTAAAATCCACTTTAAGGTAAAGTGTTACCTTGAACAAGTGGAATGCGTTGAATTGGAAAGGTTCCAAACAAAGAAAGAGTTCTTTGGTTTAGTGATAAAGACAAAGTATATAGCTATAAATGAAGCTGCAAGTTGATTGTTTGGATTAAAAGTTCATTACAGAACTAGGAATAGTTCCCAAGTCTCATCTTGGATCTAAACATGTGTTGTGGCACTTTCATTTGATTATTAGAATCATTGAAAGATGGGAAATCACTATAGAGATAGTGGACTCTCAAGAACAACATTACATATCCATTAACTAAAGCTTATCCAAATGCCAGGATAATCGTCACTTAGAGAAGAAGAGTATGAGATACCATGACGATTGGCTTTAGTGCAAGTGGGAGATTGAAAGTAGTATGCACACAAGCCAATCATGTTTGATGATAAAACATATACTTTGTAACAATCTTATTCATTTATTAATAAAAAGTATTAATTTATTAAAGGCTTTTAATTATCTACATGATGTCGTTTTTATAATATGTGATAAACCCATAGTTTTAAGCAATGCTTTTAGAATAATGATGATGATCATTCTAATGAGATCTAAATTCTTAGAAAGCTTAAAACTAAAAAATAGTTCCCAATCGTTGGATTACTAAATTGGGGATTAGTGAATTCGGATAGATTGGTACATACGTTGCTTGCTTTCATTGGATGAGGATGATTGATCTCATGATCATTTGTGTGGAGACACTAAAGCAAGTATGTAGGTGCTTATTAGAGAATAAGTTCATCGAACGTGGCTCGCTAAGGAATACCTAATGGAGTTTTATTTGCTGTCAATAGGAATTTCAGAGTGATAGTAGTACAAGTGATCCTTGGACTTGAGATCATCATAGTATCTTGTGTATGATGAGTTATACTTTGACTTATTCCTTAAGACCCTTAGGGTATATCAAAGGGTATGCTTGGGAATAATAAGTTGTACATGGAGATAATGTATGATCAATAAAGAATCTACCACTTCTAATAAAAGAAGAGAAATGTCCTATGTGATTCGATAAATGACAACTCAAGAGTCCTGGTTAAGCGTAATGAAATTAGAAAGGAGTTTCTAATTTGCATTATTTGAGTTGTGCATTTAAGGATCGAAAATACATATAATTAAATAAAATAAGACTTGACAAGAATTCCATGTCTTATATTTAATTGGGACATCAGTATGGTGGAAGGATTGAATTGCACAGTAACTATTTACTCAAAGGTTCTTTAATGATTAATGTTGAAATCTATATTATCCGGAAAGTCGTTGATCGCTAGGGAGGCTTATCCCTTATTGTAGAATAAATATTATTTAAATAAATTAATTGTTTAATTTATTTATTTAAATAAGATTAGAATTGTTCTAATTGATTTATTCATTAATTTGGTTTAATATGGAGAACCTAAAGGGTCACACCATAAAAGGAAGAATAATTATTTAAGAAGTTAATGGCATAATCGTAATAATGTGTTATGTATATTTAATTTAATCTATGGTGATAGAATAAATTAAATAGCTTAATATTTATTATTTAATATTTTAGAAATATTAAATATAAATTAATAAGAGGAGTCTTATTAATATTATTACAATTATTATTATTTTAATTTCTAAAAGAGTTTAGGAATTAATTTAATATAAGTACTCTCATTTATTCCTAATAGGATTAGGGAGGAAAATTAGTTAAAGGAGTTTAATTAATTATCCCTAATAAGATTAGGGAGCTTAATTAATTAAAAGAATTTAATTAATTAAATAAAACCCAATTCCTTAATTGTTAAGGTGGGTTGCCCACATCTATAAATAAGAGGAGTCTTATTATGGGTAGTATGGGTTGTTGATTTTTCAACATACGTAATAATTCCAATTGTTGGGAGAGTACACCTTTCTATAGAGATATAAAAAACTAGGGTTTAGCCAACCACCCTTCTTCTTGAATTTTATTCTTCCTCGTGGATCACCTCAGAGGCCAAACATTTGGGTGGCTAACGTTGATCAAAGGAAGGAACCAAACCCGGTGGATTCAAGATTGAACGCGAAAGGATTTGGAGGTGAACTTGTACCTGAGGAAGCTCGATCTTCAAGGGTATGATTTTATTCTTTATCTTTTCGTTTAATTAATAATTATGCATAAAGGGTGATCCGGGTATATGGTTTGTAAATTTTTTAAACTCTGATTTTTACACGCTTCCGCATTATTTTTGCAATTTGATTGCGTTATGAATATTACAAACCTAACAAACACCAGTAACGAAATCCATGGTAATATACTCCCACTTTCAATCTGGAATTTCAAGTGGTTGCAATGGACCTTTTGGCACTTGATGCTCCGCCTTGACACGTTGACAAGTTAAACACCTTGAGATAAACTCTATGATCTCTCTTTTAATATTGCTCCACCAAAATGCATGTCGAAGATCACGATACATCTTGGTACTTCCAGAATGGATTGCAAACGGTGTGTTGTGCGCCTCCATCAAGATTTTATACTTTAAATCAGGGTCTTATGAACACAAATTCTGGAGTTGACTCTAAGTATTCCTTCTTCATTGATTCTTACTTCCGGGATAACACATTCTTGCACTTTCTTCTTCATACGCATCAGCTCCAGGTCTGTAGCTTGAGCAACTTTAACTTTATTGATTAAAGTCGGTTCAACTCGTATATTTACCATCATCACGTGCGTCCCTGGAGTCTTTAACTCTATCTCCATTCTTTGCAAGTCATACAAAATGGGCCTTTGCGTTGACAACATCGCACTCATACATGCATATGATCTTCTACTCAATGCGTTAGCTACCACGTTCGCTTTTCTAGGATGGCATTGAGTGGTATGATCATAATCTTTCAACAATTCAAGCCAACGTCATTTCCGCATGTTGAGTTCCTTTTGGGTGAAGAAATATTTGAGGCTTTTATGATCCATAAAGATCTCCATTTTCTCCTCATACAAGTAATGCCTCCAAATTTTAAGTGCAAAGACAACAGCTGCCAACTCTAGAACATGAGTAGGATAATTCTTCTCATATTCTTTGAGTTATCGTGAGGCGTAGGCTATGACTTTCCTATGTTGTATGAGAACACATCCTAAACCTTTGCCTGAAGCATCATTATAGATGACAAATCCCTCCGAGCCAGATGGTATTGTCAGAACAGGTGCTGAAATGAGTCTCCTATTGAGTTCTTGAAAACTCTTCTCACATTTCTCGCTCCAACCAAATTTTATATCTTTCCAAGTCAGCTGAGTTAATGGAGTAGCAATTCAAGAAAACCCTTTTACGAATCTCCGATAATAAGCAGCTAAGCCGAGAAAGCTATATACTTCGGTCACTAATTTAGGTTGCTCCCAGCTTTGAATTACATCAATCTTTGCTGGGTCAACAGATATTCCGTGATTGGATATCACATGCCCAAGAAATGCTACTTCCTCAAGCCAGAACTCGCATTTCTTCAACTTGGCATATAACTTGTTCTCACGAAGCTTTTGGAGTATCAGCCTCAAGTGTTGCTCATAATCTTCACGGCTTTTTGAGTAAATGAGGATGTCATCAATAAAGACGACTATAAAGTGATCCAAATATTCCTTAAATACTCGGTTCATCATATCCATGGAGGCAGCAGGAGCATTAGTCAATCCAAAAGACATGACTAGAAATTCGTAATGCCCATACCGAGTTCTGAAAGCAGTCTTTGGAATGTCATCGGTTTTAATCTTTAACTGATGATATCCAGAATGAAGATTGATCTTTGAAAAGAATTTGGCACCTTGCAACTGGTCAAATAGGTCATCAATACGAGGCAATGGGTACCTATTTTTGACAGTAACATGGTTCAACTCCTGATAATCAATACAAAGTCGCATACTCCCATCTTTCATCTTCAAGAATAGAACATGAGCACCCCAAGGAGACGTACTAGGACGAATGAAACCGATGTTTAACAATTCCTGCAGTTGGGTCTTTAACTCCTAAAGTTTAATAGGAGCCATTCGATATGGGGCTTTGGAAATGGGTTTTATACCAGGTTCAAGGTCGATACAAAATTTAATTTCACGCTCTGGGGGTAGGCCAGGAAGTTCTTCAGGGAATACGTCAGGAAATTTATTAACAATAGAAATATCATTCAAAACTGACATATTTTTGTTTAAATCCGTGACATGAGCTAAGAAAGCTTGACATCCATTTTTCAATAAATGAATAGCTTTATGGCTTGATATGATAGTGATTGACTTTAGTGGTTTGGTCACTTGAATTGGCATAATAGGTTGGTTAGGAATATGAAAGCTAACAACCTTACGAAAATAATCAATTTTAGCATGATGAATAGTTAACCAATCAATCCCTAGAATCACGTCAAATGCAAGTATTTTCAAAGAAATAAGATCGTCAGGTAACATGCGGGTGCCGATTTGAATCAAATAAGACTTATAAACAGTGGATGTAAAAAAGGTTTCTCCTAACGGAGTTTCAACAGATAAGTCAAAGTCTAATTTCTTTGGAGTCAAATTTAAACGTTGAGCGCAAGTAGAAGAAATAAAAGAATTGGTAGAACTAGTATCAAATAAGGTATAAACTTCACTAGAGTTTATGATTAGCTTACCTGTGATGACCTCATTTGGGTTCCTTGCTTTCTGGGAGGTCACAACAAACGCTCTCCCTTGAATTACTGGTTTTGACTTGTTTGGGACAACATTTGGTGTCACCATCCCAACTGGACTTGGCTTTGCTGCATGACAAAATCGAGCTAGGTGACCTTCTCTTCCACAATTGTAACACGTTTTGTATTTCTGCATGCAATTTGGATTGATATGTTCCTCCCCTCCGCATTTGAAGCATATGATAGGTGGTCGCTGGTGCTGACGTCTTTCCATCATTGTTGAATCTCCTTTTCTTGAAATGTCCACTTTTATTATCTTGGCCATGATTACCACCGAAGTGGTTACCATTTCTGGCGTGTTGATTCCCTCCACGTTTGTTGTCACCGATTCGATGACTGCTACTACTGGCATTATCGTTTTGTCGGTGGCTCTCTTTTGGTTGAGTTGACTCATTATCGCACTCCAACAACTGAGCCCTATTTACAACATCTGAATATAGGCATAGTTTGTGAGAAATTAGGTATTGACATATCTCGAGTTTCAAACCTCGCAGAAATATTCGCGTCATCCTTTCCTCATTATCAACCAAGTGGGATGCAAACTGGGACAAAACGGCAAACTTAGCTTCGTACTGCGACACGGTCATATTGTTTTGCTCCAGCTTGATAAACTCCACCTCTTTCATGTGACGAATACTTTCGGGAAAGTACTTGTCATTGAACAGTTCTTGGAACTTCTCCCAAGACATCTTTAGTGCGGCAGGTTGAGTACGCTTTACAGATTCCCACCAGTAATCTGCCTCTTTTCACAATATGAAGGTGACAAAGGGAACCTTTTGCTCCTCGGAGCATCCCAAGACATCAAATATCTTGCTGATCTACTTTATCCACGTCTCCGCCTTAAATGGTTTTGGCTCTCCCAAAAACTTCGGTGGTCCCAGCACCTTGAACTACTTAGCAGTGACCATCTGAGAGTTACTAGTGTTTCCACCTGCATTATGAATAGGAGCCGCACTCACCTGATGTTGCATGAATTGTATAAAGCCTCTGAACATCCCATCGTTCATCATTTGATTGTTGTTTACCTGAGGATTATTGCCTTACTATTGTACATTATCCTGGGTATTGATCTGTGGTGACTCAATGGTCTCCTGTGCTCCATTGCTATTCTCAACATTCTCGGATGTCATTTTCAAATACTGCCACAAAACAAGGGTTAATTGAAATGTAACATATTATCCCTATATTCTGACCGACCAATTAAATAACAAATAAACTTAGGTAGGTCATACTAGTGAAGGAATTACCAGTCTCTCCCCTCCTAGTTCTAGTCTAACATCTTATCTAGAGATCATATCCCTAAGCTTTGATACCAACTGTGTCACCCTCAAAATAGGTATACATCACCCATTTCGAGTCGCCAAATACATGGTACAGAATACAAATACAAACTTAAATATACAACATGAGCTGTGAGTTTTAATACAAATATTATCTTCTAGACAATATTCATACTCAAAATAAGTCCTCATTACATTTATTATCACACTATTTCACAGAATAGTGAGGACTACTAATGCAAACATCTGGACCGTCACTCCGTTCCCCGACTAGTCCCAACTATATTCTCATTTCCTGAAGAAAATAATGAAAGCAAAGGGTGAGCTCAACTAGCCTAGTAAGAAATATTATGACTAAGATAATGCAAAATAAATTATCGTTAGCCTTCAATAGTGTTAAACTGATAAAATATAATAAATATCAAGTTTAACTACAGCGGAACAAGCAATCCATTAGAAGAGTCAAGTAGAGCATGATATCTACTATCTTCTATGATTTAAAAAGTTTATCATCAATTTTATCGTTGAGACTCAGCTTAATAAATAATCCACATCATCGAATCATCCCTGCACTACGGCCAATGATATTCATTAGTATCACGACCACGAATTATTTATGCACTACGGGCCAATGATATTCGTGTTTTCATCAATGGTCATGATTATGCCAATAACTATCCATCAATGCACTACGGGTCAATGAGGACTTTTACCACATCATTTGTAACATTACGGTCATGATTATACCGAAATAATCCATAGTTACAATCATACCAAGTCCATCTATGCACTACGGGCCACATATGACTTTTATCATAATATAAGCATGAGGATGATGATAATGATATAAGAATTCAATTAAAAGAAAGCAAAAGATAAATTTTTAAATATTTATAATTTAATCTATCCTGAATTCAACAACGTCGAAACTATTAACATGAAACTGATTTGTGGAGTAAAATTCAAGAACAATATTGTATCAAAAATGATTTAGACCAAAAAGAAATCATTTTTTATCATGAATAGTACCTCAGGTGAATAGTAACCTGAGGATTATTTCCTTCCTATTGTACATTATCCTGGGTATTGATCTGTGGTGACTCAACGGTCTCCTGTGCTCCATTGCTATTCTCAACATTCTCGGATGTCATTTTCAAATACTGCCACAAAACAAGGGTTAATTGAAATGCAACATATTATCCCTATATTCGAATTCGACCAATTAAATAACAAATAAACTTAGGTAGGTCATACTAGCGGAAGGAATTAAGATCGCCTCCCTCCTAGTTCTAGTCTAACATCTTATCCGGAGATCATATCCCATGCTTTGATATTAATCAGTGTCACCCTCAAAATAGGTATACATCACCCATTTCGAAGTCGCCAAATACATGGTACGTAATACAAATACAAACTTAAATATACAACATGAAATTTGAGTTTTAATACAAATATTATCTTCTAGACAATATTCATACTCAAAATAAGTCCTCATTACATTTATTATCACACTATTTCACGTAATAGTGAGGACTACTAATGCAAACATACGATAATCACTCCGTTCCCCGACTAGTCCCAACTATATTCTCATTTCCTGAAGAAAATAATGAAAGCAAAGGGTGAGCTCAACTAGCCTAGTAAGAAATATTATGACTAAGATAATGCAAAATAAATTATCGTTAGCCTTCAATAGTGTTAAACTGATAAAATATAATAAATATGAAGTTTAACTGCAGCGGAACAAGCAATCCATTAGAAGAGTCAAGTAGAGCATGATATCTACTATCTTCTATGATTTAAAAAGTTTATCATCAATTTTATCGTTGAGACTCAAATTTTAATAAATAATCCACATCATCGAATCATCCCCTCGCACTACTACCAATGATATTCATTAGTATCAACGATTACTAATTATTTACGACTACGCCAATGATATTCGTGTTTTCATCAATGGTCATGATTATGCCAATAACTATCCATCAATGCACTACGGGTCAATGAGGACTTTTACCACATCATTTGTAACATTACGGTCATGATTATACCAAAATAATCCATAGTTACAATCATACCAAGTCCATCTACGCACCACGGGCCACATATGACTTTTTATCATAATATAAGCATGAGGATGATGATAATGATATAAGAATTCAATTAAAAGAAAGCAAAAGATAAATTTTTAAATATTTATAATTTAATCTATCCCGAATTCAACAACGTCGAAACTATTAACATGAAACCGATTTGTGGAGTAAAATTCAAGAACAATATTGTATCAAAAATGATTTAGACCAAAAAGAAATCATTTTTTATCATGAATAGTACCTCAGGTGAATAGTAACCTGAGGATTATTTCCTTCCTATTGTACATTATCCTGGGTATTGATCTGTGGTGACTCAACGGTCTCCTGTGCTCCATTGCTATTCTCAACATTCTCGGATGTCATTTTCAAATACTGCCACAAAACAAGGGTTAATTGAAATGCAACATATTATCCCTATATTCTGACCGACCAATTAAATAACAAATAAACTTAGGTAGGTCATACTAGCGAAGGAATTACCCGTCTCTCCCCTCCTAGTTCTAGTCTAACATCTTATCCAGAGATCATATCCCTATGCTTTGATACCAACTGTGTCACCCTCAAAATAGGTATACATCACCCATTTCGAGTCGCCAAATACATGGTACAGAATACAAATACAAACTTAAATATACAACATGAGCTGTGAGTTTTAATACAAATATTATCTTCTAGACAATATTCATACTCAAAATAAGTCCTCATTACATTTATTATCACACTATTTCACAGAATAGTGAGGACTACTAATGCAAACATCTGGACCGTCACTCCGTTCCCCGACTAGTCCCAACTATATTCTCATTTCCTGAAGAAAATAATGAAAGCAAAGGGTGAGCTCAACTAGCCTAGTAAGAAATATTATGACTAAGATAATGCAAAATAAATTATCGTTAGCCTTCAATAGTGTTAAACTGATAAAATATAATAAATATGAAGTTTAATCTGCAGTGAACAAGCAATCCATTGTAAGAGTCAAGTAGTAGCATGATATCTACTATCTTCTATGATTTAAAAGTTTATCATCAATTTTATATTGAGACTCGATTTTTAATAAATAATCCACATCATCGAATCATCCCTGCACTACGGCCAATGATATTCATTAGTATCACGACCACGAATTATCTATGCACTACGGGCCAATGATATTCGTGTTTTCATCAATGGTTATGATTATGCCAATAACTGTCCATCAATGCACTACGGGCCAATGAGGACTTTTACCACATCATTTGTAACATCACGGTCATGATTATACCGAAATAATCCATAGTTACAATCATACCAAGTCCATCTATGCACTACGGGCCACATATGATTTTTATCATAATATAAGCATGGGGATGATGATAATGATATAAGAATTCAATTAAAAGAAAGCAAAGGATAAATTTTTAAATATTTATAATTTAATCTATCCTGAATTCAACAACGTCGAAACTATTAACATGAAACTGCTTTGTGGAGTAAAATTCAAGAACAATATTGTATCAAAAATGATTTAGACCAAAAAGAAATCATTTTTTATCATGAATAGTACCTCAGGTGAATAGTAACCTAAGGATTATTTCCTTCCTATTGTACATTATCCTGGGTATTGATCTGTGGTGACTCAACGGTCTCCTATGCTCCATTGCTATTCTCAACATTCTCGGATGTCATTTTCAAATACTGCCACAAAACAAGGGTTAATTGAAATGCAACATATTATCCCTATATTCTGATCGACCAATTAAATAACAAATAAACTTAGGTAGGTCATACTAGCGAAGGAATTACCCGTCTCTCCCCTCCTAGTTCTAGTCTAACATCTTATCCAGAGATCATATCCCTAAGCTTTGATACCAACTGTGTCACCCTCAAAATAGGTATACATCACCCATTTCGAGTCGCCAAATACATGGTACAGAATACAAATACAAACTTAAATATACAACATGAGCTGTGAGTTTTAATACAAATATTATCTTCTAGACAATATTCATACTCAAAATAAGTCCTCATTACATTTATTATCACAAGATTTCACGTAATAGTGATAACTACTAATGCAAACATCTGGACCGTCACTCCGTTCCCCGACTAGTCCCAACTATATTCTTATTTCCTGAAGAAAATAATGAAAGCAAAGGGTGAGCTCAACTAGCCTAGTAAGAAATATTATGACTAAGATAATGCAAAATAAATTATCGTTAGCCTTCAACAAAGTGTTAAAGCGATAAAATATAATAAACATCAAGTTTAATGCAATGAACAAGCAATCCATTAGAAGAGTCAAGTAGAGCATGATATCTACTATCTTCTATGATTTAAAAGTTTATCATCAATTTTATCGCCGAGACTCAAATTTTAATAAATAATCCACATCATCGAATCATCCCCGCTTCTACTACCAAGGATATTCATTAGTATCACGACCATTTAATTATCTATGACTACTGGGCCAATGATATTCGTGTTTTCATCAATGGTCATGATTATGCCAATAACTGTCCATCAATGCACTACGGGCCAATAAGGACTTTACCACATCATTTGTAACATTACGGTCATGATTATACCGAAATAATCCCTAGTTACAATCATACCAAGTCCATCTATGCACTACGGGCCACATATGACTTTTATCATAATATAAGCATGAGGATGATGATAATGATATAAGAATTCAATTAAAAGAAAGCAAAGGATAAATTTTTAAATATTTATAATTTAATCTATCCTGAATTCAACAACGTCGAAACTATTAACATGAAACTGCTTTGTGGAGTAAAATTCAAGAACAATATTGTATCAAAAATGATTTAGACAAAAAAGAAATCATTTTTTTTATCATGAATAGTACCTCAGGTGAATAGTAACCGAGTGAATAGTACCCCATGAATATTACTTCTGGAATAGTAACCCCGTGAATATTACTCCGGCATAAAAAAGTTAAAACTTATCAAGAATGCTCAGAATAATATTTCCATGAAAATATACTGGATGAAGCGCAAATATCAAGGATATTCTACTAATTTCATGGAGTATAGAAGTCAAAACTTTAACAAAATGAGTATAGAATTCGGAATCTGAAATGAAATAATATTACTTACATACTACAGAGTATGGAAGAAAATATTATTTCATATAAATATTGAACAAAAATAACATCCCTTACCTTGAAAAGAAGAGTATTCCAATTGGTATAGCGGGGATATTCTTGAAAAAAACTTGAACTGTTTTCTATGTTCAAAGCTTTCTAAAACTCGAAAGAAATACGCTCAATATTATAAAAGAAGAATTCTCTGATTCTTGTGTGATTTTCAATTCTAACTAAGCATCCTATTTATAGGAGAATGGAAGGAGTACTGTTTGAAATTCTCACGGACGAAATAGTTTCAGATTCACGAACGTTTTCAAAATTTCGTATAACTTTACTATGCAAAATAAAATATAATATATTCTACTTTTCATAAAAAAACAAAACTTATAATAATATTATTAATAATAATAATACAACCTGCCATCTTTTTCTTCTTCCAAACCCGTGACAAACATAAGTTCCCACCCCATTTTCATTTTCCACACGTGGCCCCCACATGTGGCCCCCACCTTTATTATATAAAAATATATTGAACAACTTTTTACCGATTCTTTTAAAAAATGGGTAAGTGGGGGTCCATATAGTAAGCAACATTTACAACAAATACTTCATAAAAATCCCTCAATATTTTTAACAACCTTTATTCATATTATTATAACTCGCAATATTAACAATCAGATCGTTCTCAGGAAAGAGGGGGCTTTCTGATAAGGATTTTTCCCTATTGGCGCGCAATTAGGTGACCAAACCCCTTTCCTCGACAAAACTTTCTGGACATTGTTAATTATGCAAATAATAATATGAATAACTTGTCATCATAATTATTGATTTAATAATATAAAATATTGTAACAATAATTGAATCAAATAACGTGAGATACTATGCAGCAATTATTGTAACAATAATTGAATAAAACTGAGTGACTTCTCACGTAAGCATCAATAATCAATACCGTGTGCTACTATGTAACCACGTGTATTACTGTACTTTTAACACCGGGTATTTCAACAGTTAACTGTAAAACTTTCGCCATTATTTTTCTAAAAAGATATTTTTGTCGTTTTCTCAATCCGACAATAATTCCGTTGTGGGGTCCACCAATGATTGTGCCATCGTACGAATATTCCCTGTTAAAATGAATATTTCCCGACCAATCGAATATAATATAAAAACTTGTGTACTTTGCAAAATTTATAAATATTACCCACAACTATAACATTATATCAAATTCACTCCTTAATATTCAAAAATGATATTTATAGAAAATTCATCTCATAAAAGTTGGGGTCTTACATAGATAATGAAAACTGCAAATGGAAATTAAGAGCATTAAAGTTTCGGAAAACAACTATGTTCACGGTGAGAGAATTTAATGATTTCCACACTTGTTCATCCGACATTATGCTGGAAGATCACAGACAAGCAAATAGTGAGATGGTTAGTGAATGCATAATGTATAGATTAACAAATTTGAAGAAAATTTACATACCAACATATATTGTGGAAGACATGATGACAGAGTATAATGTGTCCATCTCTTACCAAAAAGCATGGAGATCAAAGGAGAAAGCATTGGAAAAAGTAAGAGGAAATCCACACGACTACTCTCTGATCCCTTCATTGTTGCACGTGTTGAAAAAAACAAATCCAGATAACAGTTGAAAACTGTTCTTTAAATTTTTGTAATTAATCGGTAACCCAATAAAACTGAATTGGTTACCTTTGTATGAAGGTTTGGCTACTAACTGCACTATGAAAAAACATATAAAAATGGTTTTTTGCAGGTAATCAATATCTACATAAAAGGTTACTCTTAAATGGCATTTTGGACATCGTTTGCTCCATATGGAAAAAATTAAATGCTAATTAATTAGATACCAGTAACCATATACATGGTTATCCTCGACTAAAATTTTGGACAATATCTGTTACATATATTTACATTGATAGTACTTAAATTTCATTTTAGGTTCCATCACAGCCATGGAGTTGAAAAAAATGGTCATTTCAAGTATCTCTTCTTTGCCATGGGAGAATCCATTGAAGCATGAAATCATTACTTCCCAATCATTATAATTGATGGCACATTCATACAATCAACCTACGAGGGACACTCCTAATAGCAAGCACCCATGATGCAAACAGAAACATTATACCGATTGCTTTTGCAGTGGTTGACAGTGAAAATAAATAATCTTGGAGATGGTTTTTCGTTAATTTGAGAAATGCTTATGGATTTAGGGAAGGACAATGTATTGTTTCAGATAGACATAAAGCCATTGTTCAGGGACTGAACTTTGTATTCCCTGATGTCATGAACGGTTCATGCACATAACATATTTTGAAAAATATAAAAAACAGATTCAGAAAGAAAGGAAAAGAACTCAAAAAAGCATACAACGGGGCTTGTAGAGGTTACACTATTGAACAATTCAACATACACATGGCTGACCTTGATGCAATTGATGCTCGAATAAGGACATATTTGGAGAAAGAGGTTAAGTTAGATAAGTGCATGAGGGTCTATGGGATTGTAAGTCGCTACTCAACAATGCAATTAAGGGTATCATGGAACTTCCAGTTCCGTCAATGATTGAATGCCTTCGTTGTATGGTTCAAAGATGGTATTTCACAAATAAACAGGCAGCCATATCAACATTCACTACCCTTTTCACAACAACTGAGAGAAGACTGCAATCTAATATCATTGAATCAAAGAAACTTAAGGTCAGTGACATAACTTTTAAATTATTACATGCATGTCTACCAAAAGTTGCATTTGTATTTTAAGGAAACCACATTAGTCATTTTTGGTTACCTTTATATACTGAAAAAGTTACCAACATTACATATGCCTTCCATTATTCCGAATTACATAAACAAAATGATTATACATACTAACTACACCATTAAATTGTGTTGTAGGTTGAGACATCAAGCCTAGTGATTTTCATTATTTACGATGTCACCAAACAGTTTATTGTGGACATGGAACAAAGGACATGCATATGCCATAAATTTTAGTACCATGAGATGCCTTGTCCACACGTTGTTGCTGTTATTAACAAAAGGAATTTGAGCTGTTATGAATTTTACTCAAAATACTACTTAAAAACAACTTTGGTAGACACGTATTCAACTTCCATCCTGCCATTAGATGACAAAGAGAATTGGGATGTGCCGGATGAAATAAGAAACATATGTGTAAAACCACCAAATACAAGAAGACCAGTTGGAAGACCAAAGATAGGAAGGTACAAGCATGGATCTGAAAATAGAATTCAAAAGAAATTTAGCAGATGCCAAAAAAAAGGACACAACAGGAAAACATGCAATAATCCACCAATTTTACGACCAAAAAAGGTCTGATATAGTACATCAGCAAAAAGTGTAAATAAAAAAACTCCTTAATGTTTACTGTGAGTAATCAATAACCCGACATATGTTAACCCTTTTATTGATGTAAAAAAATCGATTTTGTCTTGCACAACATTGAATGATTTTTTGCATTTTTTTCTTTTTACAATAAGTAATAGGAAAACCACATGACCACTCTCTGATTCTATCTGGAATTAACAATATATATAAAACACATACATGTGAGCATTGGTTAACTATTTTGGAATTTTTTTATGACAATTTGGTTACCCACAAAAACTAAAATGGTTACCTTTGTACCATATTAAAAATAATTTTATTTTTTAAAGGTTATTTATAAGTAAGCACCAGCTACATAATTGGGGACTCTTACATGGCATTTCGGATACCATCCACACCTTCTGATAAAATAAATAAATTAATCATACATACATTACCATCACTATAAAATTGATCATTTGGGATGGGATTTATTGGTCACTACATATTAGACAATTGATCACCTGGTTATTGTGTTGTCTACTTTGGGAATATTATACATGATAACTTCGACATACATTAACTGGATACGTACAAAGTTAAATTCAGAAATCATTATAAATTGGATAATTAATAATGGAATTTCTCAATATGTTTAATGTGTCAAAATAATCAAAAGATAAATAGTAACCAACATAATGAAGTTCTATCACTCACTAAAACGCATTTGGTTACCTCTAAAGAAAAGAGTCCAAAACCCCAATGTGAACCAACAAAACAATGTCAAACAACTGATAATACAAACAAATACATAATTCCATTATCAGGAAATTTATAAAACAGTTAAAAGTCAATAACCATAACAAATGGTTACGAATATCCAAAAAAAACAAGATAATTTTTTTTTACAAGAGACTACATTTACAACAAAACTATTCTTCTATGACAAATCTGCCTGGATATTCTGTATGAGAATCGTATCCCCCTACTTGCTTGTTCCTAGTGTAGACACTCAAAATTTTCTGTACACCTGTTACTAACATTTTTGGAAGGCAGAATCGTCTTTCAGAGATAACCCTGAAAGACAACTCATATTCATCCAGGAAATACCACCGGAGGCTCAGTCCATCTCGAAAAACACACCGGGAGTAACATTTCTAAATTCAGAGATAACCCTGAGGCATGCAGTTCAAATACCGAAAATTCCACCAGAGAAGGACGATCCATCTCAGAGATAACCCCGAGATATTCAGTCTTAGACCCGAAAACAACACCGGGAAAGACAATGTCAACCTTGGAGATAACCCCAAGGAGTGCAGTTGCAGTTCCGGCGATAACCCCGGAAATGCTTGTTTCAAATGCATGCAACTTCAACCTTGGAACTCACACCGAGGCACTCAGTACAAGACCCGAAGATAACCCCGGGAAGACAGGAACACCTCAGAGATGACCCTGAGGACCTTCAGCACTTTTAACAGTCCAATCTCAAAGATAACCTTGAGCAACGTCTGCTTTATTAGCCCAAATCGGAGATAACCCCGGTGAGGGGCAAAATCATTATTTTGCCACCTCGACTCCACATTGCGCCGTCTCAACATTTCATACATACATACACAAAAATATCCGACAAGAACCAAGGAGTTGCCATCCCGAGTGACTACTACGCGAGGTAGCACACCAGATAGAATTTGAAGCTCGAAGAGATAGGACATGGTTCCATCTTCCTGACTTTTTACAACCTCTAATCCTATGTCACTGCATAGCTCTCGACAAAAGTATTCCGAAATAGGTCTTATACACCTTAATCAGATGCTCGAATTGACGTTCCAGAAGCTCGAGCAGACATTGTAGTGCACGAGTGCACGTACTTCGAGATGACAGGATCCACGGAGCCCGGGACACCCTGGGCAGGTGCAGGTGTTAGGTTTGTAATATTCATGGACGCAATCAAATTGCATAAAAAGTGCGGAAGCGTGATAAAATCAGAGTTTAAAAAATTTACAAACCATAAACCCGGATCATCCTTTATGCATAATTATTAATTAAACGAAAAGATAAAGAATAAAATCATACCCTTGAAGATCGAGCTTCCTCAGGTACAAGTTCACCTCCAAATCCTTTCGCGTTCAACTTGAATCCACCGGGTTTGGTTCCTTCCTTTGATCAACGTTAGCCACCCATATGTTTGGCCTCTAGAGGTGATCCACCAAGGAAGAATAAAATTCAAGAAGATGGGTGTTATGGCTAACCCTAGTTTTCTATCTCTATAGAAAAGGGTACTCTCCAACAAATTGGAATTATGTCGTTGTAAAAGTCAACAACCCTTACCCACCCATAATAAGACTCCTCTTATTTATAGATGTGGGTAACCCACCTTAACAATTAAGGAATTGGGTTTTATTTAATTAATTAAATTCTTTTAATTAATTAGGCTCCCTAATCTTATTAGGGATAATTAATTAAACTCTTTTAATTAATTTAACCTCCTAATCTTATTAGGAATAAATGAGAGTACTTATATTAAATTAATTCCTAAACTCTTTTAGAAATTAAAATAATAATAATTGTAATAATATTAATAAGACTCCTCTTATTAATTAATATTTAATATTTCTAAAATATTAAATAATAAATATTAAGCTATTTAATTTATTCTATCACCATAGATTAAATTAAATATACATAACTATATATTATTACGATTATGCCATTAACTTCTTAAATAATTATTCTTCCTTTTATGGTGTGACCCTTTAGGTTCTCCATATTAAACCGGTTGTGAATAAATCAATTAGAACAATTCTAATCTTATTTAAATAAATAACTTAAACAATTAATTTATTTAAATAATATTTATTCTACAATAGGATAAGCCTCCAGCGATCAACGACTTTCCAGATAATATAGATTTCAACATTAATCATTAAAGAACCTTTGAGTAAATAGTTACTGCACAATTCAATCCTTCCACCATACAATGTCCCAATTAAATATAAGACATGGAATTTATTGTCAAGTCTTATTTTATTTAATTATATGTATTTCGACTCTTAAATGCACAACTCCAAATAATGCAAATTAGAAACTCCTTTCTAATTTCATTCTCGCCGCCAAGGACTACTGGGTTGTCATTTATCGAATCACATAGGACATTCTCTTCTTTTATTAGAAGTGGTAGATTCTTTATTGATCATACATTATCTCCATGTACAACTTATTATACCCAAGCATACCCTTTGATATACCCTAAGGGTCTTAAGGAATAAGTCAAAGTATAACTCATCATACACAAGATACTATGATGATCTCAAGTCCAAGGATTACTTGTACTACTATCACTACAGAATTCCTATCGACAGCAAATAAAACTCCATTAGGTATTCCTTAGCGAGCCAACGTTCAATGAACTTATTCTCTAATAAGCACCTACATACTTGCTTTAGTGTTCCACACAAATGATCATGAGATCAATCATCCTCATCCAATGAGCAAGAACGTATGTACCAATCTATCCGGATTCACTAATCCCCAATTTAGTAATCCAATGATTGGGAACTATTTTAGTTTTAAGCTTTCTAAGAATTTAGATCTCATTAGAATGATCATCATCATTATTCTAAAAGCATTGCTTAAAACTATGGGTTTATCACATATAATAAAACAAAGATCATGTAGATAATTAAAAGCCTTTAATAAATTAATACTTTTTATTAATAAATGAATAAGATTGTTACAAAGTATATGCTTTATCATCAAACATGATTGGCTTGTGTGCATACTACTTTCAAATAGTACATCTGCATGGCAATTGAGTACATCTGCTAAGCAAACAAGTAGTATATTCTGTGTACCACAGCAGTACACTCATGGCTCCCTCTATAAATAGAGGGCTTGGGATGGCCATTTTATAAGAGAAAAAGGCGAGGAAGCCCGGTTAAATTTTCTCTGTACACACCCCATATTGAGTGCTTTCTCATTTTAAACACTTGTTAGCTCATATATAGCTATATTTTTACCAGCTGGAGCCGAGTGTTCATCCACTTAAAGTCATAGAAGTCTTCTTTGGCAGCCTACTGTAAGCCTTCTTACACATTATAAAGCCTTTCTCTTCATCTTTGCACACACTCTTCTTCACATTGAGAGTCATGTTGTGTGTGTATGCCTGAACTTTGGTTCGTGGTTTTCATTTCTGTCTGTATATATATACTTATATATATATATTTTTATATATGGACTAACATTATCGAGTTATGCCTCGATTGAGCCTAGACTTATGTCTGGAGCGTTTACTTGTTCATATATATATATGAACTGTTGTCGGACTCTGTCCGATGAGCCTGTATTTTACATCCAGAGCATTTACTGCTTATATATATATATATATATTTATATATATATATATAGCGACAAATCATCGAAATGATAAATCGAGCCATGATCGATATATATCCTGCGCGTTTACCGCCTGGAGTTTACTTCGTGGTGGTTTATCGTTTTTACTGCTTTCTTTACATTTAGTCTCGCCTGGAGTTTACTTCGTGGCGGTTGATCGCATTTACTGCTTTATTTACATTTTTGATCCCCCATAGAGATGCTTCGTGGTGGTTGATCATGTCTCTATATATATATATTTACATTTCCGATCCCCCATGGAGGTGCTTCGTGGTTGTTGATCATGTCGGTATATATATATATATATATATATATATATATTTACAACTTTTATATATATAACTGCTTATTGCTTTTCATATAAACTGCGGCATCATGTGAGCTTAGGAATCATGTGATCACAGATTCAGTCCAATGAATCTAGATTCAGTTCCTGTGATGGACATTTTCAGCTGTAAGCAGCTTGTAAATTATTCACGATGTTTGAATTTCCTTAGATGACTTTCATGCCCATGAGGAGTTCGGCACTGCTATATATTATTTTCTTGAAGATGTTTCGCATCTCGAAAATAAAAGCAACCAACCCAAACATTTTAATAAAATGGAAGTATGAAAAGGTCTCAATTACTATTGAGCATAGGGTTTGAAAAACCTCTTTTACAAAACCTCACTGCTATATTAAGCTAAAACTAAATTTTTTATACAAATTCAAACCCTTTGTATATAGGTGCGAACGAGACCTCGCACTACTTCCAAATAAAAGCACATTGACCTACACACACACACACATTCATATAACAGTTTCTTGAAAAGTGGCGGTTATTGTGGCAACACGAATGTCGGGGGGTGCCTAACACCATTCCTCAACATAACCAAGCCCCCGAACCCAAATGAATCTTGGTTTCACAGACCCGTTTAGCAGTGTCACATCACTGGGTCAATGTGCAACCCTTTTCTCGGTTGCGTTGGTGCAACCAGTTAAAAACACCAACTGGCGACTCTTACAGTCAAATCATTGACATATATATGTCGGACCTTTGCATAACTTGTTTTTTCAAACAAATCTCACCTAACATGAGAACACCAAAGAACAAGAACAGAAAAGGGACAAATAAAAATCCTGACGTCGACAGGTGGCGACTCTGCTAGGGACAACAGTAAGAGGGCTTAAGCCGCCACTATAAACTTTTCAAAACTGTTATATGCTTGTGTGTGGATGTTGCATTTACATTTATGATGAATGTGTACGAATGCATTTATTTACTGCACTGTAATATATATATCTGTGATATTAGTGCTTCGCACATGTTATTATTTTCATAAACGGTAAGACACATTGTATGTGAATGTATGTTGTGTGGTTCCTCCATTAGGAGGCTATCCTGTCGGTGTTTGATTACTGGACTCGTAAGGAGACTAATTTGAACGAGGCTCAGGAAAGGCACCACCCAAGTTCGCTCTAGTTGAAAGACCAAATTAACTTCCCGTCAAGTAGATTGCGATAATATGGGAACTTTCATGCCAAAAAGCAGCGAGAGTAAACCTAAGATAGGTCAGCCTCTGATAAACTAAACGCGGAGGAAAGTTTCTTCATACACCCCATTTTCAATTACTTGTAAAAAGCATTTATTTGTAGAATCATGCCATATCAATCTCATTGTAATGGGAAATATGAAGAAATATGTGCACATGCATATTTAAATTAGCATGTTATCCTGTATTACAAAACAGCTAACATCTGTTTTGCAGGATAATATTCCTAAAATGGAAACATCGCATAACATGTAAACATTTACATTATCCCTAAGACTAAACTACATAAGTTTTTTGTAGGGAAACAATTGGGCCTGTTACCCGCTCAAATTCCAAAAAGGTCACGAGCCTACAACCAATCATGTCTTCATCTGACCAGTCTAATCCTGTTTCTTATGAAGAATTTAACGGATTAAGTAAACAAATTACAGACTTGGTTATTTTGCTTAAAGAACTGTATCAGTCTACTCAGGGCCCAAAGATGCCTACACATATAGAATCCTCTGCACAGGGAGGAACTCAAGGTTCGGATACAACAAATCTAGAACCTTAGTTGGATACGAACAATAAAGATCCTGAAAGCACCCATCTCAAAGGAGATCCCAACACCGGTGATATCAGGAAAAAGTCCTTCATATGGAAGAAACCATTCGTTCTCTCAAAGGGATTGGAGCACATGGAAGTGTTTCATATGCTGATCTTTGTATATTTCCTGGTGTTCATTATCTAGAGAAATTTAAAACCCCTGACTTTGAAAAGTATGATGGGTTAGGGGATCCTTACACACATTTGAAGGTGTTCATCAGAGAACTTGGATCTTATGCAGAGGACGAGAAGCTCAGAATGCAGCTGTTCCAGAAGAGTCTGACTGGAGAAGCCCGTTCATGGTATACCAAATTAGACAACTCAAAGATCTATAGCTGGGAAGAGCTAGTTCATGCCTTCCTCACTCAATACAGCTTTCAGTCTCAGATGGCTCCTGACCGGTACCAGATTTCCAAGGTCAAGAAACAGTCCAATGAGTCTTTCAGAGAATATGCTCAAAGGTGGAGGCGCCTCGCTGCTCAAGTTATTCCTTCTATGACTGAGTCAGAAATGGTTATGACCTTCATAGACATACAAGAAGCTCCTTTCTATAAAAGAGTCTTAGCTGGCATTGGCAAGCCATTTTTTGAAATGATCAAACACAAAGAGATGGCTGAGATGGGATTGAAGTCAGGAAAGATTCAAGACCTAGCCGCTCTTAAAGTAGTTGCTGAGCACATCCAGTCTGGAACTTATAGTAACAACCCCCGGAGGGTCCATAAAAAGAAAGAGGAAGATGTTTCCTTGATACTACAAGGTCAAAAAGACAATCAGAATATGCCTATCCAAATGAAAAACTACTCCCCTTTTCAAGCACAGTCTTCAAACCCTCCATTACCTAAAGGTGGTGAAGCAAAGCACACTCGAACGTTCACACCCTTAGGGGACTCACTCGAGAATATTCTTACTCTTCTGACGACTCAAAAGAAAATCACACATCTTCTTCCACCAGCCAACCCGAATGAGAAGGGTTTTAATGCTACTCGGAAGTGTGCTTATCATGCCGGGGCACCTGGACATGATAATCAAGATTGTTGGGCCTTGAAACATAAGATCCAAGTTTTAATAGACAACGGTGAGATCGTGGTCACCAAGCCAGATCAACCTCATGTGCAAGACAACCCTCTTCTTCAACACAAAGAAGAAGATGTTAATATTATTAATTGGAGCAGTGGACAGAGTTCCAATCTCAATGGTGAATCATCCCAGATCCTCAAAGATGATGTTAACAAATGGGATTATGCAAAGTTCCAATTTCCGATGGAATGAAAGATGAAAGCTCTCTGCAAGAAAATTGAGCAATTAGCAGAACTGGTGATCCATCAGCATCAAGTCACATGCCAATTAGTTAGCCAAGAGCATGCCAGTCTCCTTCCTTTTGTTATGAATATTCCATCATCGCCTTAAGAAAGTGAAACACTGGAGGACAAAGTTGCGAGGAGAGCAAGTGCCAAAGCCTGTTGGGATTTTGCCAATAGAAGGGAATTTACATACATGGGCCAACCTATGGAGGAGATATTTCAGATGCTGATCAATGAAGGAAGGATCACCTCCCTTTTACCTCTAATTAATACCCGTTCAAGATGGTTCAACTCTGATGGAGTATGTCAATATCATTCACATTCTCGCGGTCACAGCACAGAAGAATGTTGGGAACTCTGCCACCTTATTCAGAATCTAATTGACAGCGGTGTCCTGTAGCTGGCAGATGATAACACTGTGCTACTCAAGAGTGGGAATACCTGTCCTACCAAATGGAAGGGATTCGTAGCAGTTATATCCACTGAGGCTAATGAGATTGTCAAACCTTTCATAATACAAGCAATCTAACTCAAAGGTATTAACAATCCTTTGAAAGTGGCTGCACGAGAGCCAATTTGCTTACCATTAAGACCACAATATCCTGTTGTCAGCTTACAAAAAGTCCCATGGAATTATGGAGAAGCTGAAGGATCCATGTCTTATATAACTACTGCAGTGTTGAAGGATAATCCACTGTATCTTCCCCGACAGGTGATGAAGCCTACCATCAAATCAAAGGGGAAAATTCCCATAGAGAAGATTGAAAAATTCCTCCGTACTATGGGCCATAATGAAGCCAAGGTGGTTTTAAGCTTAAAAGAAGCTCCACATCAAATTTCAATACTGGACTTAGTTTTCTCTTTTAAGGATCACAGGAAGATCTTACTGAAGGCCTTGGAAGAAGCCTTCTTGCCAAAATCAGTAGATGTGGAAAAATTTCAACATCTGGTTGATCAAATTTTCAACAATAATGTTATATCTTTCACTGATGATGACATACCGCTCGAAGGGACTAGTCATTACAAGCTGTTGCACATTATAATTTTGTCCTCTGGATATATGCTAGCCAGAGTCTTGATAGATGGAGGTTCATCTTTGAATATCTGTCCATATGCCACTTTGGTGAAGATGAATGTCAACCTTAAACGTATCCGAAGTAGCCATACGGTTATTAAAGCTTTTGATGGATCCCGCCGAAATTTAGTCAGAGATATTGAACTACCAATTGAGATTGGTCCCCATATATTCTGTATATCTTTTCATGTGTTCAAGATAGATTCAGGATATAACCTGTTATTAGGGAGACCATGGATCCACATGACTGGAGCCGTCCCTTCGACCCTTCATCAATAACTCAAGTACATTATCAATAATAGCCTAGTCACTATTAACGTTGAGCCGGAATATCTTGAACTGGGTGACATACCACTCATCAGCTTCAATTCAAAAGTTGAACCGGTCAGTTTTCACACCATGGAAGTGAGCAACACGCAATACCATCCTATTGGGACGCCACTTCCCGTACCCTAGATTTCTGTCAAAGTAATGTCAGCTAACAAAGAAATGATATCATTGGGTCATCATCCTGGACAAGGGTTGGGTAAAAATCATCAGGGCATTAAGTGCCCAATTCAAGTGTCCAGTCAAACTGGGATAGCCGGACTAGGCTATTCTGCCAGTTCTAGTCATAGGAATCCTCATAAGCACAAACAGATTCCTCAAGCTTCTGCCACACGACGATTATCTCCACTTGCAAATCCTGAGCCTATATAGTCTCCGATAATAGTGCCAGCCAACGTAATGGCTATGTTATTTCCAAAACTGATACCGATTAAAGCAAAAGAGGTCCTGATTCCTGATGCCGAAGTGGAAGAGAGGGAACAAAGATTTAAACAAGACATCACCATGATGATGTCAGGCATGCGTATCATTGTTCATGATGAGCATACAAATAGATATACCCAGACGATGATTGCCCAGATGTTATGGTCATCATTCGGGAGAAGGAGGACGATGACAGCCCCTCCATCACTGCAGTCCATCAGGACTTTACCCTTGACAATTGGAACAACACTCCATCCATTGGTCGATAAGGGTAAAATGGGCAGAAAATCCCTTTGTCTGTAGATATCATTAACTTCTTGCTTTTATACAGTATTAGTAGTTGTTTTGTTAGTACATGCTAACTTTTGTATGATTAAACAATTTCATATATTAAGTGAAAGCATATTTTGTTTCAGGTCTCTAAATTTAGATGTGCCTGTACTTGCTAATGAGGTGCCTTTTCTCCACAAGGATTGTAACTTTGATGAAAAGTTAAACTCAGACTTGATGGAAATACAAGAGGACATCGAGATACCTCAGGAGATCAAAAAATGGGTCAAAGATAAACCTAAACCCAACCTTGATCAAACCATTTCTTTCAATCTCGGAACCTTAGAAAGCCCTATGCTAATCTAGATTGGTTCAGACCTCTTTCCAAACCAAAAGAATAACATGGTTAAGTTATTAACCCAATTCTAGGATGTGTTTGCATGGTCTCATGAAGACATGGTGGGTTTGTCCACTGAAATTGTTCTTCATTGCCTTCCCACTAAAGAGGGATTCAAGCCAGTCAGGCAGAAGCTCAAGTGATTGAAACCTGAGTGGAGTTTAAAGGTTAAAGAAGAAATTGTGAAATAATTTCAAGCGGGCATCATCATGTTGTCTACATACCCTGAATGGCTATCAAACATAGTCCCCGTGCCGAAACTAGGAGGAAAGGTGCGAGTTTGCGTGGATTACCGGGATCTGAACAAAACTTTCGTTAAGGATAGCTTTCCCGTGCCATTTATCCACATTCTAATTGACAATACTGCTCAATACGACATGTACTCCTTTGCGGATTGCTTCATGGGGTCTCATCAACTAATGGTTGCTGAAGAGGATCGTAAGAAAACTGCTTTCATCATGCCTTGTGGAACCTTTTGTTATAGACGGTTATCATTCGGCCCATCAATGTTGGATCAACCTACCAGCGAGCTATGATGGCTCTTTTCCATTATTTAATGCACAAAGAGATAGAGATCTACGTGGATGAAATCATTGTCAAGTCCCGAAGGGAAGAAGACCACTTAGACCATCTCAGAAAGCTCTTCAACAGGTTGTGTAAGTACAACTTGAAGTTGAATCCAGCCAAGTGCGCCTTTAGTATTAAATTTGGCAAGTTGCTAGAATTCCTATTCAGCCGCAGAGGGATTGAGTTGGATCCCGCCAAAATCCAGGCCAACAAGAATCAACTTCATTAACATGTTTATTTCTCAACTCATAGTAACCTGTGAGCCCATCTTCAAGCTGTCAAGGAAGAACTCCTCCATGAAATGGAACAATGAGTGTCAGAAAGCCTTCCTTATAATCAAAGAGCAACTGGTTAATGCTCCTATTTTGGTACCTCCCAGGGATGATGTTCTCCTGTTCATGTACCTGTTCATTAATGACAATTCCATAGGCTGCATGCTGGGGCAAAAATACGATAGAGGCTAAGAGTGAGCTATCTATTACCACAGCAAAAGATTCAGCAGTAGTGAACACAAGTACACTCTGATTGAGAAGACTTGTTGTGCTTTAACATGGGCTTCCATGGGGTTACTGTGAGACCCCAAATTTTATGAATAAAGATTTAAATTTCTCAATTTTTTTTTTAATATTATTGTGTGGATTTGATATAATGTTATAGTTGTGGGTAGTATTTATAAATTTTGCAAAGTATGCAAGTTGTTATTAAATATTCGTTTAGCCGAGGAATATTCTTTTTGTCGGGGAATATCCGTACGACGGCACAATCATTGGTGGACCCCACAACGGAAGTATTGTCGTAGTTAGAAAACGACAGAATTATCATTTTATAAACGACGAAAGTGTTACCGTTAAAACTGTTGAACTACCTGGTAGTAAAAGTACTTTAATACGCGTGATTGCATAGTAGCACACGATATTGATTATTGATGCTTACGTAAGAAGTCACTCAGTTATACTCAATTATTGCTATTGTAATTGCTACATCATATCTTTTATATTATTGATTTAATTATTGTCATAGTATCATCTGTATAATATGTTATATTATTAAATCAATAATTGAGAAGGCAAAGTTATTCATATTATTATTTTCAATAGTGACAATGTCTAGAAGTTCTGTCAAGGAGAGGTTTGGTCACCTAATTGCGCGCCAATAAGGAGAAATCCTTATCGGAAAGCTCCCTCTTTCCTGGGAACGACATGGTTGTTAAATATTGTGAATTATAATATTAATGATGAATAAGTTTGTGTTGATTAAGGATGAAATTGATAGTTCCACTGTGTTGGAATTATTAGTGTTAGTGGAAGTCAACATTTATTTCGATAATAATTGATGTCTGGAGGTTATATTGACCAATCGGGTAATTAACCGGATAAATGAGCAATTAATTGCTATTGATTCACATGATTATAACTATTTATTCATATGTGTGTCCTATTGATTCACATTCTTGTACTATTAGTGGAGGTGGTGCAAGATTGATAATACTTGCATGACTAAGTTAAAAATGGAGGTATAGTTGAAGGCACTATACTGTAATTCGTATTTTCACATGATTATAACTATTGATTCACATGATTGAACTATTGATTCACATTATTTACTATTAGGGGAGGTGGTGAAAGTTTGATAATACTTGCAGGACTAAATTAAAAATGAAGAAAAAGAGGAAGGTATAATACTGTAATATTTCGAGCCCCAAAATGTACAATTATTGAAACTATATTATCCTATAAATAAAAGCTCATTCTTCTTTCATTTTCACTAATTCACTAAAGCTATAGAGCAATTATTATAGAGAGAAATTTTAGAGAGAAAGAAGAAGAGAAGTCTGCTACCTCACTATTCTAGTATCCAGTTTTCTTCTAAGGTAAGGGGTATTATTCTTTCGTATTCATGAAGAGAGTTATTTTCTTTCAATACTCATAAGGGTTGTTATTCCATTCTTTATTATTATGTTGGAATAACCTGTCTATGCGAAGTACTACATACATGGTGAAATTATTCTGTTATTCCATTCGTTATTATTCTATTGGAATAACCTGTCTGTGCGGTCTATCGCATGCCTGGTGAATTCTGTTGTTATCTCATTCTTTATTATTATGTTGGAATAACCTGTCTATGCGAAGTACCACATACATGGTGAAATTCTTCTGTTATTCCATTCTTTATTATTCTGTTGAAATATCCTGTATATGCGGATTACGCATGAACTGGTTCCATTCTTTATTATTCTGTTGGAATATCCTGTTTGTACGGATTACACATGACCTGGTTTCATTCTTTATTATTCTATTTGAATATCCCGTCTGTGCGGATTACGTATGACCTGGTTCCATTCTTTATTATTACATTGGAATATCTCACATACGCATGTGGATTACGCATGATCCGGTTCCATTCTTTATTATTATGTTGGGAATAAAGCGTCGTGTGGTCTATCGCATTTATGTTGAATTCTTCTATTATTCCATTCTTTATTATTACATTGTAATAACTCGTCATGTGGATTATCGATACATGGTGAATGATCCTTCAGTATTCATTCTTTATTAAATTGTGGAAATGATCTGTCTACGTGGATTACCGCATGACGGGTGAAAATCCATTTGCAGTTTCGTATATTCTATTATACTCATCTGGGATATCATTTCTTTTGTACCCATTATGAAATATCGTTTTCTTTGGTATTTTTCTGTTACGAGTTACTATTCATGGGTTACTATTCACCCGGTTACTATTCACTCAGGTATTCGGGATACTTTTCGTGCCGGAGTACTATTCACGAGTTACTATTCATGGGTTACTATTCACCCGATTACTATCCACTCTAGTATCATTCACTCGGGTATTTGGGACACTTTTCATGTTGGGGTACTATTCATGGGGTACTATTCTCGAAGTACTATTCACGGGGTACTATTCACCCAAAAAATATATTTCTTTTCTGTCCAAATTATTTTTGATACATGAATAATATTCTTGAATTTTACTCTACAAAGCAGTATCATGTTGACAATTTGGACGTTATTGATTCCTGGATAAATTAAATTATAAATCTTTAAAATTTATCCTTGAACTTATTTTATTGAATTATTATGTCATTGTTATCATCCTCATGCTTATATTGTGATTAAAGTCATCTTTGGCTTACGTGCATAGATGGACTTGGTATGATTATGACCAGGGATTATTCGGTATAATCATGACTGTAATGTGACGAATGATGTGGTAAAAGTCCTCATTGGCCTGTAGTTCATTGATGGACAGTTGTTGGTATGATTATGACCAGGGATTATTCGGTATAATCATGACCATTTATGATTACATGAATATCCTTGGCCGTGGTGCGTGGATGATTTGATTTTATTTATTAAGCTGAGTCTCAACGATAAAGTTGATAAAAAACTCTTTAAATCATAGAAGATAGTAGATTTTATGCTCTACTTAACTCTTCTAATGGATTGCTTATTTCCACTGCAGTTGTTGATCTAAAACTTGTTGTCTATTGTATTCTATCAGTTGTTATACTGTTGAAGGCTAAGGATAATTTATTCTACATTATCTTAGTCATAATATTTCTTATTGGGCTAGTTGAGCTCACCCTTTCTTTCATTGTTCTCTTCAGGAAATGAGAATATAGCTGGGACGAGTCGGGGGATGGAGTGATGGTCCAGGATAAATGGCTTTAGTAGTCCTCACTATTCTACGGAATAATGTGATAATAATTGTAATGAGGACACAATTGAGTGTGTATATTGTCTAGATGACAATATTCTTGTTTAAACTCTCAGCTATGTTTTGTCGTATTTTACACGACTGTTGTATAAATAAGTTGTATTTAAATTTATATACCATGTATCTGGCAACTCAAGATGGGTGATGTATACCTGTTTTGGGGCCGTCACAGTTGGTATCAAAGCTTAGGGATATGATCCCTGGCTGAGATTTGAGACAAGAACTAGGAGGGGAGAGACGGGAAATTCCTTCGCTAGTATGACATACCTATGTTTATTTGGTATTTAATTGGTTGGTCATAGTATAGGGATAATATGTGATATATCAATTAATCCTTGTTTTGTGACAGTGTTTGAAAATGGCATCTGAAAATGTTGAGATCAGCAATGAAGCACATGAGACTGTTGAGTCACCAACGATTAATACCCAGGATAATGTGCAACAGAAGATAATAATCCTCAGGTAAATAACAACACCGATCAAATGATGAACGATGGGATGTTCAGAGGCTTTATGCAATTCATGCAACATCAGGTAAGAGAGACTCCTGTTCAAAATATAGGTGGAAATAATGGCAACCCACGGTCGGTCACCGCTAAGCAGTTCAAGGAGCTGAGACCGCCGGAGTTTTTGGGAAAGCCAGAACCACTTAAGGCGGAGACGTGGTTAAAACAAATCACCAAGATATTTGATGTCTTGGGATGCCGTTGGTCGGATAACTGATCACTAAACATGCGCAAGTATACGTGGTCTAACAAGTAATATAGTGATAAGTGGAGTATCGTACCCACGAGGAACTATCACTAATATTTACCAAATACCGACTTTGTATCGCTAAAGTCTTATTCGAACATCAATAAATAGAAGAGTGATTAATCTTAAGCATAACTAATTATCAAAGCAAGTAAATGGATAATGAATGGTAATCTAAGGAATAACAAGCTAAGGTTACAACTTCATCCCACTTAGGCATTCTGTCGAACACCTGGCGTGCTATGTTTCATTAAACTAGTTACCCTTCTCTCTCTGGTCTAAATGGTCACGACAATTTGTCGACCGAGAACACACAAGTGCTCATACACTTCTGTCGAGGTATGTACGAACATATCCTTTCCAGATCCACCCGATAGCGAATAGAACAGAAAAGAATGCCCAAGCTAGATACAATCCTACATATGTCTATGCGAATTGACCAGAACAAGGATTTAATCTTAAGCTCTCAATTAGGTCGCACATGGTACACAGATATATGTCTATTCTACGCACAACTTATGCATTCGAAACCCATAATCACATGCCAATATATTCAGGTGTAAATCTATAATTCTTCTGTCGATATCATGTAAATTACCAAAATCATCGCTAATGTCTTAGCGAGAATCATTAAGCATAAATATATCAAACCAAATCATATGGTGCCAACCAAAGAGATACGACAGTTAATTTAAATCACAAATGGTTTCATTGTAACCTTAGAGAAAATATTCAGTTCATAGCTATTGAATAAAATACAAGTAGCAATAAGGACAACATTTATGGATTACAAAATCAGAGAAGATAAATAGATAAGAAGAAACTCTGTTAAGGCCCTTCAATCTCTAACTATTCTGCTCGAATCAAGCTCTCCAGACCGTGTAGCTCACTACTCTTGATGCTCCAAAGAAACCCAAACTTCTCCCTAATCTAGCTAATCTATATTTACAAACATTTATCAGAAGAAAGGAAGAGAAATTACAAAAGAAATAAAATCCTAAAATTAAACTACTCTCTAGATCTCCTTCTCTCTCTATATGATATCTGATATCTTGCAGCCTCCCTTTCCTTATATGCTTTTCCCTCCTTTGCTAGGTCAAAAGCAAGCCTTCTCTGCCTAGGAACCGGAGGTGGCGCACTACCAAGACGGGCCAATTGAAGCTTTAGATGGAAATTGCAATCACCACTTTAGTACCATGGACACGAGACTCGTGCAAATATGAGCCCATAAAGGAACGATGCACCGCAACAAGCAATGAAGACGTCGCAAGAATGACAAAGGAGTTTGTGACACATGGCCATACGAGACCAAAGCTTTGCTTTGGTGCAAGTGGCAGCGTGTATGTAGGATTTAACTATTTTACCCCATGTATGCTAGAAAACACCTGTAAAGCTCTGCAATATATATGTTAAGCGCAATAACACTATAAATATCTAAAAACTATATAAAAACTACGAATTCAGGTAAGTATTTAAGTCATAAAGTATCCGATTCGCGGGTATAAATTCCACTCATCAAATACCCCCAAACTTAAGTCTTTGCTTGTCCTCAAGAAAACTATCTAGTACACATTAACAAAAGTAAAACACACGCGAAAGACAAATAAAACTGTAATATAGCATCATGGCCTCAAAGCAAAACTGTGATGCCCCCAAAATTGGTATACATCACCCATTTTGAGTCGTCAATAACATGGTACAGAAACAACTACAATTTTATTAATACAACATGAAAACTGTGAGTTTAAATACAAATATTGCCGTCTAGACAATATTCACACCCAAATAAGTCCTCATTACAATTATTGGTACATTATTTTACAAAAATGGTGAGTACTACTAAAACAACTTTCTAGAACCATCATTCCACACCCCGACTAGAACTCGCTACATTCTCGCCTCCTGAGAAGAAAAATGGAACAAAAAGGAAAAGGGTGAGCTCAACTAGCCCAGTGAAGAATATTATGACTAAGATAATATAGAACAAATTATCGTTAGTCTTCAACAGGGAAAAAATCTGATAAAATACAATAGACAACAAGTTCAGATCAATATTCACAGCAGAAATAATAATTCATAGAAGAGTTATGTAGAGAATGAAATCTACTATAATCTATGAATTTAAAAGTCCATCATCGATATTTTATCTCTGTAACATCAACCAATATTCATCTTGAATCAAATATTCATCTTTGCACTATAGGCCAAAGATATTCATCAGTCGGTCATGTTCATCTCAACACCTGTACATCTTTGCACTATGGGCCAAAGATATTCATAAGAAAATCAACCATCTTTGCACTACAGGCCAAAGATATTCAGTAATACCATCATTTAGGATTGAGGATGATGGAAAATATTTTAAAGAAAACGAATCCAGTGAAACAAAAGAACAAGTATTATAGATTCGTACTTTAAACAATCTGTGTTCAAAAATACTTCATAAATAATCATAGTGAACTAAAATTCAAGAATGATCAAAACATGAATACAATCAAAGCTAGTATCCACAATAGATATTTTGGACAAAACGAAAATTTAATTTTTCTGTGAATAGTGCCGTATACGTGAATAGTAACCCCGACACTAAAAGTCAAAAATTTCACAAGAAAAATCTTACCAATATTCCGGCATAATGATATTAGAAGAAATAATATCATTTTTAAAAAAAATAATATCCCTTACCTTGAAAGGACTGTACTTTTAGCTGGAATACCGGATATAGTGCTGAAGGGAACTTGCACTGTATAGCAACACTCAAAGTATCAAAATACTCACAAGAATACGATCGATATTATAGAGAGAGAAAGAGAGAGAAAGCTTCAGTTTCTGGTGTAATTTTTAATTCTAACCTAAGCACCCTATTTATAGGAAAATGCTTAGAACACCAAAACAGAAAATTTAATAAAATATTAATATATTTATAAAATTTTCCTTAGCATACTTTGACCATCTGAATTCAGCCACCAAATAATGACAAAAACAAAAAAAAATGTTTTTGTTATTAAAAATAATTAAAACTTTCAAAAATTAATTATTTCGAAACTACGGAACTTCAATAATTCATAATAAATAGCCCCTTTATCAGAAAAATTCAAACCGCATGTCCTTTCCGTAGGAAATTCCATTCTTTACAACTTTGTAAGTTTAAGTTTTTCCAAATTCCAAGCAGAAGTTGACCGAAATCCACAAACGGATGATTTTACGGGCTATAAACTAATTTCAGTCAAGAAATGGGGTCCACCGACATGTTTAACATGTTTTAAACATTAATTGTAACAAAAATACTCCTCCTCCACCTCATATACTCATATATCCCACATTCATTGTAAAAATATCACCATTATTATATTATTAAAATATAATAATATATTTAAATGAATTATTTATCAGAAAAGATAAAATAACAATTTTTCAACAATTGTCACATTAAAAATTTTCTCCATCTATATCCACATAAAATGAATATTTTCCTTATCATATAAATCAATAATTAATTATTCACAAATAATATTACGTAATCACAACATCGACAACCAGCAGGTTTCGTGAAAGAGGGGCTTTCCAATAAGGATTTCTCCTTACTAGCGCGCAATTAGGTGACCAAACCTCTCCTTAGACCGAACTTTCTAGACAATGCCAATAATGTTATCTAATAATATTATTCAAATAATATGAATTATTGATCTGATAATGAAAATACTGTGTAGTGACAATTATTGAAACAACAATAATATAAAATATCAATGTAGCAATTATTGAATCAATAAAATAAAATATTGAACAGTAAGTACTGTAACAATTATTGAGTAATGCCTTCCTACGTAAGAATCAATAATTGATGCAATACTATGTGCTACTGTGTTTTAACCACTGGGTATTCCAATAGTATTAACGGTAACAACTACGCCGTTATTTATAAACAACTTATACTTGTCGTTTTCTTCATCCAATCGCTTTCTGTTATGGGGCCCACACAAGGCTGCGCTGTCGTAAGAATATTCCCCGACAGTAAGAATATTCCACGACCAAACGAATATTCTCCGATAAAAATGAATATTTTATAACCACTTGCATATTTGAAATATTTGCGCATTTTACCCATAACTAACCACATTAATCAAATCAATCCTTACTATTTCAAAATAATAAATAGAGGAAATTTGATTTTATTTATAATAAGTTGGGGTCTTACAAAAACGTTACTCCAAGAGAACATGGCAATCACAAACATGAATAAGGGTTCAATCAATTTCAAGCATAAGACTGTATTCGATCCATTCTATGTGTGTGTGTGGAGACCAACCGTCCTGACTAATCATAGCTTCCAAATAAGTTCGCACAGTCGATTGTTAATACAAGTTTGCACACTCCGCAACTTAAACATTCAACAAGCATTAAGAATAAGACACAAGTGCAGTAACGGATCAAAAGACTCTAGCATGAAGACTGTAAAACTTGACTCGGACAGTCCTTAATTACCTTAGGCTAATCAAAACTACCCATTAATGAGCTTTTGATCAGTGACTCCCAAACCAGATGGCTTTAGGGCACTAGGTGTAGAACACCCCTAAGAATCTAGTAACTCGAGTAGCTAAGGCCACGTATTCAACATAAGCCAAATTAGACTTTACGAGCACCAAAGATTATTAGACGAGTGCCTTTTATGCTCCATCTCAATATCGGTCCTGCGTTTATGGGCGAGTGCGTTTTACGCTCAATCTCAACCCACCACAAGACTTTCGATATTCAATCTTCAATAACAAATTATTATTTATTTTTTATATATATATTTTTATATCTAATCATGCACGAATCCAAGATCCACAACTGTAAAAACGTCTAAGCCTTTTATTACCTTGGAAAAATGAAAATTTATAAGAGTGAACAAATGCTCAAAGCAATAAACACGCGAACTCAATTTTGAAAAAAATTACTAGTTAACACAGTTGGTCGGTGCTTGCTAGAAGGATGGATCAATAACAGTCTAAACTTATCAATTGAAAAACCCCTAACTCATACATGCATGTCACGACTCTAAGAGATAGACCATAAAACTTGGTGCTTGTCATCAGCCATAATAAAAAAAAATAATGATAACTATAACACCCTTGCTAAATAGCAGCTTAAAATAGGGTGAAAAAGGCCATTCAAATGGCACAAGCATCTAATCTGTATAAGCCCCAAAAAGATGGCTATAAATCACAATCATGCTAAAAATAATCAATGCATAAATAAGTAAAACCAAAAATATTTCATGGCATCCATAATGATAAAAATTCAAACATAATCCCGCAGTTCAAAAGATTGCACCACAATACTGATAAATTAAAACATAATAAAGAACTAAAGTCTGGCAACCTAACATGGCAGTATGAAAATAAACAGATAAAAGCCAAACACACCCCTAAACTTGAGGTGAGCAATGCCCTCATTGCTAAACATAAAGCAATTTAATACAAGAGGGCTTCCCTGAAGATCGCTCACTCAGCAGCGGTATCGGCTTCATCCTCATCATCTGCGTCCTGATCAGCTTCGGCGGGCGGTGATGGTGGAGGGTATGGTGGGAAGATAAGAGGCTCTGGAAACTGGTATGGCGTGAACTCAGTGCTCTCGCCATAATAGTCTGTGTAGATGCTCTGCATAGTGTTCACCATTTCACTGCATCAGATCGCTATCTCCCGCCTCGAGCCACATTTGCTATGTGCCTCCGCCTTTGTACCTCGGCGTCCTATTTACGAAAGCAGGTGAGGATGCCATGATGTGTCGCCAAAAGACCACGACTAGCCGGGCTCGCCTCGGTGCTTGAGAAGGCTTTGGGTCTCACAAGGAGGTGGCACTCTAGGCGGCCAGTATCCTCGCCCGGCATGAGACTCGCCCGCCCCACTCATAGTAACGTTTGATAGTCGGTGGTCAATGATCGTATCATCGCCGGTTGTAGGCTATCTCCTCTGCCCCAATGGATACCTTCCGCTTGCATAATGTAGTGATCAATGATGGATGAGGAAGTTCAGCAGCGACGGTAGTTTTTATTGCCTTCTGAATGGAGTCATGAATGAGCACACCAATATCCACATGTAGGCCCGTGACAATGGTGAAAAGTAGTATCGCCCTATCCTTAGTCACGTCGCTTAAATGACGGGTGGGGATCATGTTAACACAAATGAAGCCAAACCACGCCTTCCCGTAGCGACTGAGTGCCAAAGACGGGAAACTGGTCTTTTCCCCTGTGTAATCATTTTTCTTCCACTCAGTCCCAGGTTTGCAAAGCCGCCTAATGATATCATCAAGATTATAACTGCGGAGTCCTAACTACATGTAATCATTGCCCGCATAGTTGGGAGTTTTGAACAAAGCATTGATGGCCTGGCTACTGTACGCCACTTGCTTCCCCCGAACTTGAACAACAGACGGGCCTTCGGGACTGGCGTTTGCATAGAACTCCCGAACCACAGATACAACAGCTGAGATGGGTGGTTTTGTGAAGTTGATCCAATGCCACTCCAATATCATGGTGTTTAGCTCACCATCTTTCCTATCCGGCCTGAACCCCCGCTCAGGAATCAGTTTGCGTGAGCCGAAAGAACTTTTGTACCTTTTCCAGGCCTCCTTATTGATAAATTTGTCTCTATCTTAACCCGTGGGTGGTGGTGCGGCGGACGATGAAGACCCTCCTACGCTCAAGCGTTGCGTTTTTGGAGCCATGCCAAATTTCAGTCGAGTTGATGCAAAAACAGTCTTGAACAATGCCCAAACTTCCCCCAAACTTAGGCCAAGAAGACCCCAGCAATAGCCAAAATCAAACAGCCCTAAAACACTCAGATTCTTCTCTTAGGCAATTTGTCGAACACCTTGTGTGTGTTCCTCAAACCAAACTTGGACAACCTTTGTTTGTGATTGCTTTAACCCTGATTTTCGTCAGTGGAAATCTCACCAATACATAGCAAGAAAAACCCCAAATCTAAATAGTGAATCGCACCAATAGTTTCTGATTTGACAGTAATCACAAAAAATTACCTTGAATTGAGAAACCCTAGTGTGAGAACTATGTGGGCTCGCAATCTGACATGTACTTGTTGATAGCTCTTGGATTAGATTAGTGCTTTGTATGTGTTAAGGGCTTTTGGTCGCTAGAAGATCGATTGACAAGGACTTTGAGGGCTGTGAGGCAATGAGACCGAGTGTTGAGTGCTGAGAGTGCCAAGAGATGTCGAGGGACTAGGGAGAATATGGAGAGGCGTGGTGTAACTTTTGCTTAAAATTGCACTTAAAATTTAAAAACTCGCTACTCGCGCCATGGCGCAAGGAATCCTTTCTTGGTTGGCGCTGCGGCGCGACTTAGCAGTAGCTAGGTCTCGCTTGTGGTGCCGTGGCGTGATCTACCCTTTGTTAGTTGGCGCTGCGGCGCGAGTTGGCAATGGGCTAAGTATGCT
This sequence comes from Panax quinquefolius, assembly GCA_020205615.1. Classification (NCBI taxonomy): domain Eukaryota; kingdom Viridiplantae; phylum Streptophyta; class Magnoliopsida; order Apiales; family Araliaceae; genus Panax; species Panax quinquefolius. The sequence goes on from CM035158.1 coordinate 31,282,423, forward strand.
CATGGCGCCTTGGCGCGAGATGCGATTCATAATAAGTCATGCCCATGAGAGATACAATTTGAGTTTTTACTTTTTTATATCTCGCACATGCCAAGACAAGAACAAAAACTACACTACAAAGGCAAAAAATACATTATTAAGAACACAATACACACTATTATAATATGCAGTACATCATACTAAACATGCTGCCTGTAAATGTTAGACACAAAACATTAATGCACAATCTGGCAGTCATGTTAACACTATAATGAACAGTTACATGGTAAACTAAAACATAAGTAAAGAAAACAGATAGAATTTTATACCGAGATGGGGGTGCCTCCCCACCAAGCGCTTGTTTTAAAGTCTTCGGCTTGACTATATTGATGTCGTTCAATCCAGCTCATAAGCAAAAATGACCTTTACATGCCGCCTATTCGTCAATTCCTTTAAAGTATTGGCTGACATTGAAGATTGGCCATTCTTCTGCCCATCATCCATCCAGTCATCCTTCGGCACAAAGAATTGCTCGCCACTAGAATTATCCACTAATTCGCTTATTTTATTAAATTGAAAGCATTCTTCATGCTCCATTGGGCCCTCCGGGGTTTTCACAGTCGGGAGCGTGGTTTCTGACTGTAGATCGGCAATGACTATACAACAACTATTTCTTCGTTTGTCTGCAACTTCAGACTCCACTGATTGGTTAGTTTGCACTATGACATCTCCCTCAATAGCTGTGCGAAACTCATCACATTTTCCTTGCGTATCCACCGTGCAATACTCTAATGCTTCGTCGTTGAGATCAATTAAGACAGGAAGATTTTCTTGCGGTGGATTTGTGATGGCATTGATGAGTTGCCCCAATTGATTCTCAAGGCTGTGCAATGCGGCTTCTTGGCTTGCCATCCAAATTTCATTTCTTTCTATAAAGATGGTGAGAAGCTCTTCAAGCCGGTTCTCTTCTTCACGTGTTGAGGATTCAGAAAAGTTCTCATTCGGCTGAGATGTCCACTCATAGGGCGGCAGAGACTGATATTCAAACTGAGATGCATGATTCGGATCATGATACTGCTCTTGACTGTAGTCCCAAGAGTTTGGATAACCTTGGTAGTTTAAATGATAGAATATCGGTTCAAAGTCAGCTCGTTCTTGACAGTAGGCATTCTGAGTGGACTGACACTCAAGATTGTCAGAACACCTCAAGGCATTGGCAATTTGAACTTTCAATTTCTCGAGTCCTTCTTCCGAGCTTGGTGACGTCGTCCACTTATAAGGCCATTGATAACATTGATCGTCCATAATCTGTAAACTTCAAAACAAAAGAAAGGAAGATCAAACAGATAAAAGAAATATATATATATATATATATATATACGTTCAAAGTAAGACTAAATTGATTGATATCAATATTGGACAATATTAGAATAACAGATCCTCGGCAACGACGCCAAAAACTTGTTGGTCGGATAACCAATCACTAAACATGTGTAAGTATACGCGGTCTAACAAGTAATACAGTGATAAGTGGAGTGCCGTACCCACGAGGAACTATCACTAATATTTACCAAATACCGACTTTGTATCGCTAAAGTCTTATTCGAACATCAATAAATGGAAGAGTGATTAATCTAAGCATAACTAATTATCAAAGCAAGTAAATGGATAACGAATGGTAATCTAAGGAATAACAAGCTAAGGTTACAACTTCACCCCACTCAGGTATTCTGTCTAACACCTGGCATGTTATGTTTCATTAAACTAGATATCCTTCTCTCTCTGGTCTAAATGGTCACGGCAATTTATCGACTGAGAACACACAAGTGCTCATACACCTCTATCGAGGTATGTACGAACATATCCTTTCCAGATCCACCCGATAGGGAATAGAACAGAAAAGAATGCCCAAGCTAGATACAATCCTGCATATGTCTATACGAATTGACCAGAACAAGGATTTAAGCTTAAGCTCTCAATTAGGTCGCACGTGGTGCACAGATATATATCTATTCTACGCACAACTTATGCAGTCGAAACCCATAATTACATGCCAATATATTCAGGTGTAAATCTACAATTCTTCTGTCGATATCATGTAAATTACCAAAATCATCGCTAATGTCTTAGTGAGAATCATTAAGCATAAATATATCGAACCAAATCATATGGTGCCAACCAAAGAGATACGACTGTAGGATTTGACTGTTTTGCCCCATGTATGCTAGAAAACACCTATAAAGCTCTGCAATATATATGTTAAGCGTAATAACACTATAAATATATAAAAACTATATAAAAACTACGAATTCAGGCAAGTATTTAAGTCATAAAGTACCTAATTTGTGGGTATAAATTCCACTCATCAGATGCTCTGAGGATCAAAAGGTTCCCTTTTCCACCTTTATGTTGCGTGAAGAGGTAGAGATTGGTGGGAATCAGAAACGCATTACCCGACCGACGCGACTCAAGATGTCTTGGGAGAAGTTCCAAGAGTTGTTCAATGATAAGTACTTTCCCGAAAGTATTCGTCACATGAAGGAGGTGGAGTTTATCAAGTTAGAGTAAAACAATATGACCGTGTCGCAATACGAGGCTAAATTTGTGGAGTTATCCCGGTTTGCATCCCATTGGGTCGATATTGAGGAGCGAATGACGCGAATGTTTCTAAGAGATTTGAAACCTGATATACGTCAATACCTCATTTCTCACAAACTTTGTTTACATTCAGATGTTGTGAATAGGGCTCAGTTATTGGAACGCGATAATGAGTCAGCACAACCAAAAGGTAACGACCAACAACACGATAATAATCGTACCGGTGGCAACGACCATCGGAACAATGATAACAATTATGGGGGAAATTATCATGCCAAGAATGGTAACCACTTCGGTGGTAATCATGGCCAAGATAATAGAAGTGGAAAATTCAAGAAGAGAAGATTTAACGATGATGGGAAGACATTGGCAGCAGCACCAACACCAGCAACAAATTCTAAGGGAGGAGAACGACTGCCAGTTAGATGTTATAGATGCGGAGAGGAGGGACACATAAGTCCAAACTGTTCACAACCTTCCAAGGTATGTTTTAGTTGTGGAAAAAATGGTCACATAGCTCGATTTTGTCCTGTAACGAAATCAAGTCCAGTTGGGACGGTGGCACCAAAGGCGGATACGGACAAAATAAAGTCGGTGGTTTCAAGAAGAGCATTTTTCGTGACTTCTCAAAAAGCGAGTAACCCGAACGAAGTTAGCACGGGTTATGTGAGACCCCAAATTTTATGAATAAAGATTTAAATTTCTCAAAATATATTTTTTAATATTAAGGTGTGGATTTGATATAATGTTATAGTTGTGGGTAATATTTATAAATTTTGCACAGTAAGCAAGTTGTTATATAATGTTCAATTGGTCGAGGAATATTCGTACGACGGTACAATCATTAGTGGACCCCATAACGGAAGTATTGTCGTAGTTAGAAAATGACAGAATTATCATTTTATAAAAATAACGGCAAAAGTGTTACCGTTAAAATTGTTGAACTACTCGGTAGTAAAGTAAAGAAATGCGATGTCTCGCATAGTTGCATAGTAGTACCGGTATTGATTATTGATGCTTACGTAAGAAGTCACTCAGTTATATTGAGTTATTGCCACGAGAATTGTCGCATCATATCTCTCTCATATTATTGATTCAATATCATCTGTATAATATGTTATATTATTAAATCAATAATTGAGACGAAAAAGTTATTCATATTATTATTTGCAATATTGACAATGTCTAGAAGTTCTGTCAAGGAGAGGTTAGATAATCTAATTGCGCGCCAATAAAGAGAAATCCTTATCGGAAAGCCCCCTCTTTCCTGGGAACGACCTGGTTGTTAAATATTGAGAGTTATAATATTAATGATGAGTAAGTCGTGTTGATTAAAGATGAATTTGATAGTTCCATTGTGTTGGAATTATTAATGTTAGTGAAAATTGACATTTATTGATGTCTGGAAGTTATATTGATCAATCGGGTAATTAATCGGATAATTGAGCAATTAATTTCTATTAATTCACATGATTATAACTATTTGTTCACATGTGTGTACTATTGATTCACATTCTTGTACTATTAGGGGAGGTGGTGCAAGATTGATAATATTTGCATGACTAAGTTAAAAATAGAGGTATAGATGGAGGTACTATACTGTAAATTTTATTTTCACATGTCTAGAACTATTTATTCACATGATTTACTATTTATTCACATGATTTTGTATTAGGGGAGGTGGTGCAAGTTTGATAATACTTGCAGGACTAAATTAAAAATAAAGGAAAAGAAGAAGGTATTATACTGTAATATTCTAAGCCCCAAAACGTGCAATTATTAAAACTATATTTTCCTATAAATAGAAGCTCATTCCTTCATTATTCTTCACCAATTTACTAAATCTATAAAGCAATTATTATAGAGAGAAATTATAGAGAGAAAGAAGAAGAGAAGTCTGCTACCTCACTATTCCAGTATCCAGTCTTCTTCTGAGGTAAGGGATATTATTTCTTTCGTATTCATGAAGAGATCTATTGTTATTCCATTTCTTATTATTCTGTTGGAATAACTTGTATACGCGGACTACCGTATACATGGTGAAATTCTTCTATTATTCCATTCTTTATTAATATGTTGGAATAACCTGTCTATGCAAAGTACCGCATACATGGTGAAATTCTTCTGTTATTCCATTCTTTATTATTATGTTGGAATAACCTGTTTATGCGAAGTACCACATATATGGAGAAATTCTTTCGTTACTCCATTCTTTATTATTATGTTAGAATAACCTGTCTATGCGAAGTACCACATACATAGTAAAATTCTTCTATTATTCCATTCTTTATTATTCTGTTGGAATATCCTGTCTGTGCGGATTACGCATGACCTGGTTCCATTCTTTATTATTTTGTTGAAATATCCCGTCTGTGCGGATTACGCATGACCTGGTTCCATTCTTTATTGTATTGTTGGAATATCCTGTCTGTGCGAATTACGCATGACCTGGTTCCAATATTTATTATTACATTGGAATAACCACATGCATGCGGTCTATCGCATGCCTAGTGAATTCTTACGTTATTCCATTATTTATTATTACATTGGAATAACCTATTGCATGTGGGACTACCGCATGCTTGGTGAATGACCTTCAGTATTCATTTCTTATTAAATTGTGGAAATGATCTGCTCACGTGGATTCTGGTATGGCGATGTAAAATCCATTTGCGATTTCATATATTCTATTATACTCATTTGGTAAAAGTTTTGGCTTCTATACTCCATGAAATTAGTAGAATATCTTGGATATTTGCGCTACATCCAGTATCTTTTCATGGAAATATTCTTCTGAGCATTCTTGAATTTTACTCTACAAAGTAGTATCATGTTGACAATTTGGACGTTATTTATTTCAGGATAAATTAGATTATAAATCTTTAAAATTTATCCTTGAACTTGTTTTATTGAATTATTATGTCATTGTCATCATCCTCATGCTTATATTGTGATGAAAGTCATCTTTGGCTTGCGTGCATAGATGGACTCAGTATGATTATGACCAGGGATCATTCGGTATAATCATGACCTGTAATGTTATAAATGATGTGGTAAAAGTCCTCAATGGCCTGTAGTGCATTGATGGACAGTTTTTGGTATGATTATGACCAGAGATTATTCAGTATAGTCATGACCATTGATGATTTAATGAATATCCTTGGCCCGTAGTGCAGGGATGATTCGATGATATGGTTTATTTATTAAGCTGAGTCTCAGCGATAAAAATTGATGAAAACATTTTAAATCATAGAAGATAGTAGATATCATGCTCTACTTGACTCTTCTAATGGATTGCTTATTCCGCTGTAGTTAAACTTGATGTCTATTATATTTTATCAGTTTAACACTGTTGAAGACTAATGATAATTTATTATGCATTACCTTATTCATAATATTTTTTACTGGGCTAGTTGAGCTCACCCTTTTGCTTTCATTGTTCTCTTCAGGAAATGAGAACGTAGCCAGGACTAGTCGGGGAACGGAGTGATGGTCCGAGATGGTGTATTAGTAGTCCTCACTATTCTATAAAATAGTGTGACAATAAATGTAACGACGACTCTATTTGAGAGTGGATATTGTCTAGAAGGCAATATTCCTGTTTAAACTCTCAGCTATGTTTTGTCGTATATTACATGACAGTTTTATAATTAAGTTTGTATTTGATTTATGTACCATGTATTTGACGACTCAAGATGGGTGATGTATACTTATTTTGGGGGCGTCACAGTTGGTATCAACGCTTAGGGATATGATCCCTGGCTGAGATGTGAGACAAGAACTAGGAGAGGAGAGACGGGGAATTCCTTCACTAGTATGACCTACCTAAGTTTATTTGGTATTTAATCAGTCGGTCAGAGTATAGGTATAATATGTGATATGTTAATTAACCCTTGTTTTGTGGCAGTGTTTGAAATGCAGCTGAAAATGTTTACAATGGAGTGAATGAGACCGTTGAGACACCTTTAATCACTAATCAGGTTAATGTGGTGTCAGATGAAGAAGAAATTAGAGATATCTACATGGTGAGTGAAGAACTAATAGTTGCACCCGAGCTAGTTGTAGAGGTAGCAGCTGAGAGTGAGGAAGAAGCGGAAGAAGAGGAACCTGAGGATAATTTATTAGAATAATTTTATGATCGAAATTTAGAATTACAAAATCGTATTCATGAGTTAGAAGAGCAGGCTGAAGAACGGCAGGCGGTCGTGGAGCAAAGAGATGCAATAATTCAAAATTGTGTTACCCGATGTGCGATGCTTGAACAGAAGCACTCTTTGGCAGAGTATAAGATATTAGAGCTGGAATCTGAGAATGCTATGATCAAAGTACTGATGAAAGAAGAAACAACTGAACGAAGGAGAATAGATGATGCATGGGTAAAAGCCGCACGACGCGTAGATATTGTAGAAAAAGACGTCCGATCCAATAAGGCCAAAATAGATGAAATGGATTTTTCTTTTTGGACAACAATTGGGAGAATCCAACATCGAATTTAGAATTACCCCGTGCAGAGCGGTCAACCCCAATTCGATATGGATCGGAGAGTAATGATTCGAACCATGGATCAGGAATGTGACGAAGCAATTAAGGGTGGAATGTACCCTATAGCAAAGTTAAATCCGGTATTTTAAGTGAGAGCATTTGTCGAGAAACTCGAACCAAGTTATTACGAGTAAGTTAATTATAATCTCTTGCGAAGTCTATACCTTATTCGATACCAGTTCTACCCACTCTTTTATTTCTTCTACTTGCACTCAATGTTTAAATTTGACTCCAGAGAAATTAGACTTTGATTTATCTGTTGAAACTCCGTTGGGAGAAACCTTCGTTACCTCCACTATTTATAAATCTTGTTTGATTCAAGTCAACACTTTCACGTTACCTGTCGATCTTATCTCTTTGAAAATACTTGCATTTGATGTGATTTTAGTGATTGATTGGTTAACTACTCATCAAGCTTTTCGTAAGGTTGTTAGCTTTTATATTCCTAACCAAATTGTTATGCGAATTCAAGCAACCAAACCACTAAAGTCAATCACTGTCACATCAAGCCATAAGTAAATATCCCCGAGCCTTTCACTGGTGACTTCCTTGTGTGGAAGGCACCGAAGCCAGACTATCCACAGGGGACGTTGTGAATGACGATGGCAAGTTGATAGGTATCAATGTGACATACTATCCAAGCCTTGGATGAGAGTCACAGTTTTGAATGATATTTCTATTGTTAATAAATTTCCTGACGTATTCTCTGAAGACTTCTTAGCCTACCCCTAGAGCATGAAATCGAATTTTGTATTGACCCTAGTACAAAACCCATTTCTAAAACCCTTAAATATTTCTTCACCTAGAACGAACGTATTATGCACTAAAGACGTTGGCTCGAGCTGTTGAAGATTATGACTATACCATTCAATATCATCGTGGAAGCGCGAACGTGGTAGCTAACACGTTGAGTAGAAGATCGTATACGTTTACGAGTGCGATGTTGTTAACACAAAAACCCATTTCGTATAATATAAAAATGATGAAGATAAAGTTAAAGACTCTAGAGACCCACGTGAAGACAACGAATATACGATTAGAATCAACTTTAATCGATAAAGTTAAAGCCGCTCAAACAACACACCCGAAGCTGATGAATATGAAGAAGAAGGTTCAAGAGGGCGTTATTCTAGAAGCAAGAATCGACGAAGAGAGGAAATCTCAACCCTCGATTTAATTGGCCCATTTGAAATCCTCGATCGAGTATGAACTGTGGCCTATAGACTCATTTTACCGCCAAGTATGTCGCGTGTTCATAACGTTTTTCACGTATCGTTGTTAGTAAAAACTTAGTCTTGAGGGACTTTGGAGCCAAATTTTGGAATAATTAATGAATCTAAAAAATTATGAAATCATAAGGGTTTTATAGAGCATGTTACAAGCTTTCCATAGCCTTAAAAACGGACTAATTCCGATAACGGATGAAGAAGTTATGAAGATTTGAAGTATGTGCGTCAAAAGTTGCAAAATCTAGAAAATTGGAGTTAAGTGTCAAGGGTCGAGCACCTAGGTACTAGGCTCGGAGCTTAGATTCTGTTCTTGGGCGCCTAGGCGCTTGCCCAAGGCCAAATTTGGGTGCCTAGGCGCTGGTCAAGTGTTAAGCCAAAATCTGTCCGGACGTCCTTTAGTAAATTGGGCATAACCTTTTCATACAAACTCCGATTGAAGTCATTCAGGATGATTCGGAAAGATAACGAGTTGACCTAAAACTTTCATTCTTTATGTTTTGAGATTTGAGGTATGTATAAAGGCCTAAAAGGGCTATTTTAGGGACAGATGTGCATTCAGAGGCAATCAGAGGACATCGGGCATGCACGTATGTAACATGTAATGTTTTCGACGATAAAGGTATTCAAGGTATCCTCACCTTTTTCGGTATACCAGGTACGTAAGTAAATTTTGAGGGCAAAATTTCATAAGGAGGGGAGTTACCCCAAATTTTATGAATAAAGATTTAAATTTCTCGAAATATTTTTTTTAATATTAAGGTGTGGATTTGATATAATGTTATAGTTGTGGGTAATATTTATAAATTTTGCACAATAAGCAAGTTGTTATATAATATTCGATTGGTAGGGGAATATTCGTTTTAACAGGGAATATTCGTACGACGACACAATCATTGGTGAACCCCATAACGGATGTATTGTCGTAGTTCTGTCAAGGAGAGGTTAGATAATCTAATTGCGCGCCAATAGGGAGAAATCCTTATCGAAATGCCCCCTCTTTCCTGGGAACGACCTGGTTGTTAAATATTGAGAGTTATAATATTAATGATGAATAAGTCGTGTTGATTAAAGATGAATTTGATAGTTCCATTGTGTTGGAATTATTAGTGTTAGTGAAAATTGACATTTATTGATGTCTGGAAGTTATATTGATCAATCGGGAAATTAACCGGATAATTGAGCAATTAATTGCTATTAATTCACATGATTATAACTAGTTGTTCACATATGTGTACTATTGATTCACATTCTTGTACTATTAGGGGAGGTGGTGCAAGATTGATAATACTTACATGACTAAGTTAAAAATGGAGGTATAGATGGAGGCACTATACTGTAAATTGTATTTTCACATGTCTAGAACTATTGATTCACATGATTTACTATTGATTCACATGATTTACTATTAGGGGAGGTGGTGCAAGTTTGATAATACTTGCAGAACTAAATTAAAAATAAAGGAAAAGAGGAAGGTATTATACTATAATATTCTGAGCCCCAAAACGTGCAATTATCGAAACTATATTTTCCTATAAATAGAAGCTCATTCCTTCATTATTCTTCACCAATTCACTAAAGCTATAGAGCAATTATTATAGAGAGAAATTATACAGAGAAAGAAGAAGAGAAGTCTGCTACCTCACTATTCCAGTATCTAGTCTTCATCTGAGGTAAGGGATATTATTTCTTTCATATTCATGAAGAGAGCTATTGTTATTCCATTCCTTATTATTCTATTGGAATAACCTGCATACACGGACTACCGTATACATGGTGAAATTCTTCTGTTATTCCATTCTTTATTATTATGTTGGAATAACCTGTCTATGCGAAGTACCGCATACATGGTGAAATTCTTCTGTTATTCCATTCTTTATTATTATGTTGAAATAACCTGTTTATGCGAAGTAACGCATACATAGTGAAATTCTTCTGCTATTCCATTCTTTATTATTTTGTTGGAATATCCTGTGACGCCCCCAAAATAGGTATACATTACCCATCTTGAGTCGCCAGATACATGGTACAGAAATCAACTATAAACTTAATTATACAACTGTCGTGACAAATACGACAAAACATAGCTGAGAGTTTACATGAATATTGCCTCATAGACAGTATACAAACTCAAATTCAGTCCTAATTACACTTATTATCACACTAAGTAGTGAGGATTGCTATAGCCACCATATCGGACCATCACTCCGTTCCCCGACTCGTCACAGCTATATTCTCATTTCCTGAAGAGAAAAGTGAAAGAAAAGGGTGAGCTCAACTAGCCCAGTAAGAAATATTATGACTAAGATAATGCAGAATAAATTATCCTTTGCCTTCAACAGTGTTAAACTGATAAAATACAATAAACATCAAGTTTAACTGCAGCGGAATAAGCAATCCATTAGAAGAGTCAAGTAGAACATAATGTCTACTATCTCCTCTAGATTAAAAGTCCATCGTTAATATTTTATTCCTGTAATACTCATCAACAGTTCTTTGTTATACCCAAGACAAAAAAACTATCATCACCTATCTTCACCTAAACCACCAAAGATTATAGTTAAATCCACAATTCCTATTTATAATCATGTAAATCAACAATTCCTCCTTGCCACCAAGGCTTAATAGAACATTTACTCAATATCCTCACCCCAAAGGCTAAAGATATTCAAATGTAATAACAATGATCATACGAATCAGTTGTCTATCTTTGCACTACTGGCCAAAGATATTCAACTATAAAACCTATGGTCATGATCATACCAATCAATTGCCTGTCAGTGCACTACGGCCAAAGACATTCAACTGTTAACTAATGGTCATGATCCTGCCAATCACATCATTGAATTATCCCTGTACTACAACCAAGGATATTCATTAGTATCACAAGTGGTCATGATCATGTCATACACCTGTCCATCTTTGCACTACGGGCCAAAGCTATCAATTAACAATTAATCTTTGCACTACGACCGAAGATATCAATCAACAGTTCATCTTAGCACGTAAGCCAAAGATATACTATTATAAAACCAATAATCAACAGTCCATCTTTGCACGTAAGCAAAAGATATACAACTGTAAAACTAATAATCAATAGTCCATCTTTGCACGTAAGCCAAAGATATACAACTATAAAACCAATAATCAACAATTTGTCTTTGCACTTAAGCCCAAGATATACAACTGTAAAACCAATAATCAACAGTCCATCTATGCACGTAAGCCAAAGATGACTATCGTCACAATATAAGTATGAGGATGATGACAATGATATATGCATTAATCAAATGAAATCAAGGATAAATATTAAAGACTTTAATTTATCCAGAGTTTAAAAATATCCAAATTGCCAACATGATACTGCTTTATGGAGTAAAATTTAAGAATAATATTCATGTACCAAAAATAATTTGGACAGAAAAGAAATATATTTTTCGGGTGAATAGTACCTCGTGAATAGTACTTTGGGAATAGTACCCCGACATTAAAAGTACTCTAAATACCCGAGTGAATAATATTCGGGTGAATAGTAATTTGGGTGAATAGTAACTTGTGAATAGTAACTCGTGAATGAATAGTACTCGACACGAAAAGTGCCCCCGAATAATAGAGTGAATAATACTAGAGTGAATAAGTAGGGTGAATAGTAACTTTGTGAATAGTAACCATAAAAAAATACCAAAGAAAATGATATTCCATGACGAGTACAAAAGAAATGATATCTCATACGAGTATAATAGAATATACGAAACTGCAAATGAATTTTCTCCCGCCATGCGGTAATCCACATAGACTGATCATTTCCACAATTTAATAAAGAATGAATACGAAGGATCATTCACCAAGCTTGCGGTAATCCACATAGATAGGTTATTCCAACAGAATAATAAAGAATGGAATAACAACATAATTCACCAGGCATGTGATAGATTGCACAGACATGTCATTCCAACAGAATAATAAAGAATGGAACCAGGTCATGCGTAATACACATAGACAGGATATTCCAACAGAATAATAAAGAACGGAACCAGGTCATGCGTAATCCGCACAGACAGGATATTCCAACAGAATAATAAAGAATGGAATAACAATAGAATTCACCAGGCATGCAATAAACCGCACAGACAGGTTATTCCAACAGAATAATAAAGAATGAAACCAGGTCATGCGTAATCTGCACAGACAGGATATTCCAATAGAATAATAAAGAATGGAATAACAACAGAATTTTACCATGTATGCGGTACTTCGCATAGACAGGTTATTCCAGCATAATAATAAAAAATGGAATAACAGAAGAATTTCACCATGTATGCGGTGCTTCGCATAGATAGGTTATTCCAACATAATAATAAAGAATGGAGTAATAGAAGAATTTCAACATGTATACGGTACTTCGCATAGACATGTTATTCCAACATAATAATAAAGAATGGAATAACAGAAGCTCTCTTCATGAATACGAAAGAAATAATACCCTTACCTCAAAAGAAGACTGGATACTGGAATAGTGAGGTAGCAGACTTCTCTTCTTCTTTCTCTCTATAATTTCTCTCTATAATAATTGCTCTATAGCTTTAGTGAATTAGTGAAGAATAATGAAGGAATGAGCTTCTATTTATAGGAAAATATAGTTTCGATAATTGCACATTTTGGGGCTCGAAATATTACAGTACAATACCTTCCTCTTTTTCTTCATTTTTAATTTAGTCCTGCAAGTATTATCCAACTTGCACCACCTCCCCTAATAGTAAATCATGTGAATCAATAGTAAATCATGTGAATAAATAGTTCTAGACATATGAAAATACGAATTATAGTATAGTACCTCCATCTATTCCTCAATTTTTAACTTAGTCATGCAAGTATTATCAATCTTGCACCAACTCCCGTAATAGTACAAGAATGTGAGTCAATAGTACACACATGTGAACAAATAGTTATAATCATGTGAATTAATAGCAATTAATTGCACATTTATCCGGTTGATTACCCGACTGGTCAGTATAATTTCCAGACATCAATTAATATCGAAATAAATGTCGATTTCCACTAACACTAATAATTCCAACACAATGGAACTATCAATTTCATCTTTAATCAACACAAACTTATTCTTCATTAATATTATAGTTCACAATATTTAACAACCAGGTCGTTCCCAGGAAAGAGGGGGCTTTCCGATAAGGATTTATCCTATTGGCGCGCAATTAGGTGACCAAACCTCTCCTTGATAGAACTTCTAGACATTGTCAATATTGTAAATAATAATATGAATAACTTTTTCGTCTCAATTATTGATTTAATAATATAACATATTATACAGATGATACTGTGACAATAATTGAATCAATAATTTGAGAGATATGATGCAGCAATTACTATAGCAATAATTGAGTATAACTGAGTGACTTCTTACGTAAGCATCAATAATTAATACTGTATGCTACTATGCAACCACACGTATTACTGTACTTTTACTACTGTTTATTTTATGACAACTTGCTTACTTTGAAAAATTTTCACATATCACCCTTAACTTTAAACTTTTATCAATTTAACTATTTAGCAAAATAGAAAAATTGAATACTTTTATTTCATAAATTTCGGGATCTCACAATCTCCCTTCCTTATGAAATTTCGCCCTCAAAATTTACGTACCTGATAGTTTAAAGAGATAAGAATACCTTGCTTTCTTTTCGTTTTGTACCTTCCCGGTTATTTCCTCTCTATCATGATTTTCCCATTTCTCATCTCCTGTATTTCAGATATCATTCTAGATTATAGATTCAAAATAAGGGTTAATTGACATACCACATATTATCTCTATATACGTGACCAATTGAATAACAAATAAACTTAGGTAGGTCATACTAATGAAGAATTCCCGTCTCTCCTCCTAGTTCTTGTCTCACATCTCTACCTTTAGGATCATATCCTAAGCTTTGATACCTGTGATGGCGCCCAAAAGCGGTATACATCACCGATCTTGAGTCGCCAGATACATGGTACAGAAATCAACTACAAACTTAATTATACAATTGTCGTGCCAAATATGACAAAACATAACTGAGAGTTTACATGAATATTGCCTCATAGACAGTATACAAACTCAAATTCATTCCTCATTACACTTATTATCACACTAAGTAGTGAGGACTGCTATAGCCACCATATCGGACCATCACTCCGGTTCACAGGTCTCGTAAATCGCCTATATTCTCATTTTCGAAAGGAACAGTGAAAGAAAAGGGTGAGCTCAACTAGCCCAGTAAGAAATATTATGACTAAGATAATACAGAATAAATTATCCTTAGCCTTCAACAGTGTTAAATTGATAAAATACAATAAACATCAAGTTTAACTGCAGCGGAATAAGCAATCCGTTAGAATAGTCAAGTAGAACATAATGTCTACTATCTCCTATAGATTAAAAGTTCATCATTAATATTTCATTCCTGTAATACTCATCAACAGTTCTTTGTTATACCCAAGACAAAAAGAACTATCATCGCCTGTCTTCACCTAAACCACCAAAGATTATAGTTAAATCCACAATTCCTATTTATAATCATGTAAATCAACAATTTCTCCTTGCCACCAAGCCTTAATAGAACATTTACTCAATATCTTTACCCCAAAGGCTAAAGATATTCAAATGTAATAACAATGATCATATGAATCAGTTGTCTATCTTTGCACTACTGGCCAAAGATATTCAACTATAAAACCAATGGTCATGATCATACCAATCAATTGCCTGTTAACTAATGGTCATGATCCTGCCAATCACATCATCGAATTATCCCTGCACTACGACCAAGGATATTCATTAGTATCACAAGTGGTCATGATCATGTCATACACATGTCCATCTTTGGACTACGGGGCAAAGCTATCAATTAACAGTTCATCTTTGCACTACGACCAAAGATATCAATCAACAGTTCATCTTAGCACGTAAGCCAAAGATACACTACTGTAAAACCAATAATCAACAGTCTATCTTTGCACGTAAGCCAAAGATATACAACTATAAAATTAATAATCAACAATCCATCTTTTGCACGTAAGCCAAAGATATTCAACTATAAAACCAATAATCAACAATTTGTCTTTGCACGTCAGCCAAAGATATACAACTGTAAAACCAATAATCAACAGTTCATCTATGCACGAAATCTAAAGATGACTTTCATCACAATATAAGCATGAGGATGATGACAATGATATAAGCATTAATCAAACGAAATCAAGGATAAATATTAAAGACTTTAAATTTATCCAGAGTTTAAAAATATCCAAATTGTCAACATGATACTGCTTTGTGGAGTAAAATTCAAGAATAATATTCATGTACAAAAAATAATTTGGACAGAAAAGAAATATATTTTTTGGGTGAATAGTATCCCATGAATAGTACTTCGGGAATAGTACCCCGTGAATAGTACATTGGCATAAAAAGTACTCTAAATACCCGAGTGAATAATATTTAGGTGAATAGTAATTTGGGTGAATAGTAACCCGTGAATAGTAACTCGTGAATAGTACTCTGACACAAAAAGTGCCCTGAATACCCGAGTGAATAATACTAGAGTGAATAGTAACCAGGTGAATAGTAACTCGTAAAAAAAATACCAAAGAAAATGATATTTCATGACGAGTACAAAAGAAATGATATCTCATACGAGTATAATAGAATATACAAAACTGCAAATGAATTTTCACCCGCCATGCAGTAATCCACATAGACAGATCATTTCCACAATTTAATAAAGAATGAATACGAAGGATCATTCACCGTACTATGATAATCCACATAGACATGTTATTCCAGCGTAATAATAAAGAATGGAATAACAACGAGAATTCACCGTGCATGCGATAATCCGCATAACAAAAGTTATTCAGCAATGTAATAATAAAGAATGGAACTAGGTCATGCGTAATACCCACAGACAGGATATTCCAATAGAATAATAAAGAACGAAACTAGGTCATGCGTAATTGGCACAGACAGGATATTCCAACAGAATAATAAAGAATGGAATAACAACAGAATTCACTAGGCATACGATAGACCACACAGACATATTATTCCAACAGAATAATAAAGAATGGAACCAGGTCATGCGTTATCCGCACGGACAGGATATTCTAACAGAATAATAAAGAATAGAATAACAACAAAATTTCACCATGTATGCGGTACTTATGCATGAGATGAGTTATTCCAACATAATAATAAAGAATGGAATAATGAGAAGAATTTCACCACGTATGTATGCGATTGCTTGTATATGAGCAGAGTTATTCCAACATAATAATAAAAGAATGGAGTAATGAGAAGAATTTCACCATGTATGCGGTGCCGTATAGGCTGAGTTATTCCAACATAATAATAAAGAATGGAATAACAAAAGCTCTCTTCATGAATACGAAAGAAATAATACCCCTTACCTCAAAAGAAGACTGGATACTGGAATAGTGAGGTAGTAGACTTCTCTTCTTCTTTCTCTCTATAATTTCTCTCTATAATAATTGCTCTATAGCTTTAGTGAATTGGTGAAGAATAATGAAGGAATGAGCTACTATTTATAGGAAAATATAGTTTTGATAATTTCACGTTTTGGGGCTCAGAATATTACAGTACAATACCTTCCTGTTTTCCTTCATTTTTAATTTAGTCCTGCAAGTATTATCAAACTTGCACCACCTCCCCTAATAGTAAATCATGTGAATCAATAGTTCTAGACATGTGAAAATATGAATTATAGTATAGTTCCTCCATCTATACCTCCATTTTTAACTTAGTCATGCAAGTATTATCAATCTTGCACCAACTCCCCTAATAGTACAAGAATGTGAGTTAATAGTACACACATGTGAACAAATAGTTATAATCATGTGAATTAATAGCAATTAATTGTCCATTTATCTGGTTAATTACCCGACTGGTCAGTATAACTTCCAGACATCAATTAATATCGAAATAAATGTCAATTTCCACTAACACTAATAATTCCAACACAATGGAACTATCAATTTCATCTTTAATCAACACGAACTTATTCATCATTAATATTATAATTCACAATATTTAACAACCAGGTCATTCCTAGGAAAGAGGGGGCTTTTCAATAAGGATTTCTCCTTATTGGCTCGCAATTAGGTGACCAAACCTCTCATTGACAGAACTTCTAGACATTTTCAATATTGCAAATAATAATATGAATAACTTTGCCATTTCAATTATTGATTTAATAATATAACATATTATACAGATGATACTGTGACAATAATTGAATCAATAATTTGAGAGATATGATGCAGCAATTACTGTAGCAATAATTGAGTATATCTGAGTGACTTCTTACATAAGCATCAATAATTAATACTGTGAGCTACTATGCAACCAAACGTATTACTGTACTTTTATTACCGGTTATTTTATGACAACTTGCTTACTTTGAAAAATTTTCACATATCACCCTTAACTTTAAACTTTTATCAATTTTACTATTTACCAAAATTGAAAATGAAATACTTTTATTTCATAAAATTTGGGATCTCACATATCTTGTCTGTTCGGATTACGCATGACCTGGTTCCATTCTTTATTATTTTTTTGGAATATCCTGTTTATGCGTATTACGCATAACCTAGTTCCATTCTTTATTGTTCTGTTGGAATATTCTATCTGTGCGGATTACGCATGACTTGGTTCCATTATTTATTATTCTGTTGGAATAACATGTCTGTGCGGTCTATCGCATGCTTGGTGAATTCTTCTGTTATTCTATTATTTATTATTCTGTTGGAATAACCTGTCTGTGTGGACTAACGCATGCATGGTGAATGACCCTTCGTATTCATTTCTTATTAAATTGTGGAAATGATCTGCCTACGTGGATTATCGTATGGCAGGCAAAAATCCATTTGCATTTTCATATATTCTATTATACTCAGTTGGTTAAAGTTTTGTCTTCTATACTCCATGAAATTAGTAGAATATCCTGGATATTTGCGCTTCATCCAGTATCTTTTCACGGAAATATTCTTCTGAGCATTCTTGAATTTTACTCTACAAAGCAGTATCATGTTGACAATTTGGACGTTATTGATTTTTGGATAAATTAGATTATAAATCTTTAAAATTTATCCTTGAACTTTTTTTATTGAATTATTATGTCATTGTCATCATTCTCATGCTTATATTGTGATGAAAGTCATCTTTGGCTTACGTGCATAGATGGACTCGGTATGATTATGACCAGGGATCATTCGGTATAATCATGACCTGTAATGTTATAAATGATGTGATAAAAGTCCTCAGTGGCCTATAGTGCATTGATGGACAGTTTTTGGTATGATTATGACTAGGGATTATTCAGTATAGTCAAGACCATTGATGATTTAATGAATATCCTTGGCCCGTAGTGCATGGATGATTCGATGATGTGATTTATTTATTAAGCTGAGTCTCAACGATAAAAATTGATGAAAACATTTTAAATCAGAGAAGATAGTAGATATCATGCTCTACTTGACTCTTCTAATGGATTACTTATTTCGCTGCAGTTAAACTTGATGTCTATTGTATTTTATCAGTTTAACATTGTTGAAGATTAATGATAATTTATCCTGCATTATCTTAGTCATAATATTTCTTACTGGGCTAGTTGAGCTCACCTTTTTGCTTTCATTGTTCTCTTGAAATGAGAGCGTGAAATGGACTAGTCGGAGAACGGAGTGATGGTCCGAGATGGTGTATTAGTAGTCCTCACTATTCTATAAAATAGTGTGACAATAAATGTAATGAGGTCTCTATTTGAGAGTGGATAGTTTAGAAGGCAATATTCCTGTTTAAACTCTCAGCTATTTTTTATCGTATATTACACTACAATTGTATAATTAAGTTTGTATTTGATTTATGTACCATGTATTTGGCAACTGAAGATGGGTGATGTATACCTATTTTGGGGGCGTCACAAGTTAGTTAATTATAAATTCTTGCGAAGTCTATATCTTATTAGATACCAGTTCTAACCATTCATTTATCTCTCTTACTTGCGCTCAACGTTTAAATTTGACCCCTAAGAAGTTAGACTTTGACTTATTGGTTGAAACTTCGTTAGTAGAAACCTTCGTTACCTCCACTGTTTATAAATCTTGTTGATTCAAATCGACACTTTCACGATTCCTGTCAATCTTATCTCTTTGAAAATACTTGCCTTTGATGCGATTTTAGAAATTGATTGGTTAACTACTCATCATGCTTTTCGTAAGCTTGTTAGATTTCATATTCCTAACCATCCTGTTATGCGAATTCAAGCAACCAAACCACTAAAATTAATCATTGTCATATCAAGCCATAAGTAAAGAGCCCCGATCCTTTCGTTGTTGACTTCCTTGTGTGGAATGTACAGAAACGAGACTTTCTGTAGGCAACGTCGTGAATGACGATGGCAAGTTGATAGGTATCAATGTGATGTACTATCCAAGTCTTGGATGAGAGTCATAGTTTTGATTAATATTTCTATTGTTAATAAATTTCCTGACGTATTATCAAAGAACTTCTTAGCCTACCCCTAGAGTGTGAAATCGAATTTTGTATTGACCCTAGTACAAAACCCATTTCTAAAACCCTCAAATATTTTCTTCACCCAAAATGAACGTATTATGCGCCAAAGATGTTGGCTCGAGCTGTTGAAGATTACGATTATACCATTCAATATCATCGTGGAAGAGCGAACGTGGTAGCTGACGCGTTGAGTAGAAGATCGTATGCGTTTATGAGTGCGATGTTGTTAACACAAAAACCCATTTCATATAACTTACAAATGATGAAGATAGAGTTAAAGACTAGAGAACCACGTGAAGATAGCGAATATACGAGTAAAATCAACTTTAATTGATAAAGTTAAAGATGCTCAAGCTACATACTCAAAGCTGATGAATGTGAAGAAGAAGGTTCAAGAGGGCGTTATTCTAGAAGCAAGAATCGATGAAGAGAGGAAATCTCAACCCTCGATTTAATTGGACCATTTAAAATCCTCGATGAAGTAGGAACTGTGGCCTATAGACTCATTTTACCACCAAGTATGTCGCGTGTTCATAACGTTTTTTTTACGTATCGATGTTACGTAATTATGTGGACGACCCAAACCACATTATTGAATTAGAACTAGACAAGATAGAAAAAGATTTATTGAGGAGATACGTGTTAAAATCTTGGATAAGAAGGATCATATTCGACACTCAAAGGTTATACCTCAAGAGTTAGAATCTAAAATGAAATCAAGGTATACTCATCTCTTCGGCATACCAGGTACGTACGTAAATTTTGAGGGAGAAATTTCATAAGGAGGGGAGATTGTGAGACCCCAAATCTTATGAATAAAGATTTAAATTTCTCAAAATATTTTTTTAATATTATGGTGTGGATTTGATATAATGTTATAGTTGTGGGTAGTATTTATAAATTTTGCAAAGTATGCAAGTTGTTATAAAATATTCGTTTGGTCGGGGAATATTCTTTTTATCAGGGAATATCCGTACAACGACACAATCATTGGTGGACCCCACAACGAAAGTATTGTCGTAGTTAGAAAATGACAGAATTATCATTTTATAAACGGCAAAAGTGTTACCGTTAAAACTGTTGAACTACCCGGTAGTAAAAGTACAGTAATACGCGTGGTTGCATAGTAGAACACGGTATTGATTATTAATGCTTACGTAAGAAGTCACTCTATTATACTCAATTATTATTATTGTAATTGCTGCATCATATCTCTCATATTATTGATTCAATTATTGTCACAGAATCATCTGTATAATATGTTATATTATTAAATCAATAATTGAGACAGTAAAGTTTCATATTATTATTTGCAATATTGACAATGTCTAGAAGTTCTGTCAAGGAGAGGTTTGGTCACCTAATTAAGCGCCAATAAGGAGAAATCCTTATCGGAAAGCCCCCTCTTTCCTGGGAACGATCTGGTTGTGAAATATTGTGAATTATAATATTAATGATGAATAAGTTTGTGTTGATTAAGGATGATAATTATAGTTACATTCTATTGGAATTATTAGTGTTAGTGGAAATCAATATTTATTTCGATAATAATTGATGTCTGGAGGTTATATTGACCAATCGGGTAATTAACCGGATAAATGAGCAATTAATTGCTATTAATTCACATGATTATAACTATTTGTTCACATATGTGTCCTATTGATTCACATTCTTGTACTATTAGGGGAGGTGGTGCAAGATTGATAATACTTGCATGACTAAGTTAAAAATGGAGGTATAGTTGAAGGTACTATACTGTAATTCGTAATTTCACATGATTATAACTATTGATTCACATGATTGAACTATTGATTCACATTATTTACTATTAGGGGAGGTGGTGCAAGTTTGATAATACTTGTAGGACTAAATTAAAAATGAATAAAAAGAGGAAGGCATTATATTGTAATATTTTTAGCCCCAAAATGTGCAATTATTAAAACTATATTATCCTATAAATAGAAGCTCATTCTTCCTTCATTTCTCACCAATTCACTAAAGCTATAGAGCAATTATTATAGAGTGAAATTATAGAGAGAAAGAAGAAGAGAAGTCTGCTACCTCACTATTCCAGTATCCAGTTTCTTCTAAGGTAAGGGCTATTATTCTTCTGTATTCATGAAGAGAGTTATTTTCTTTCAATACTCATAAGGGTTGTTATTCCATTCTTTATTATTATGTTGGAATAACTCTGCCTATACAAGTACCGCATACACGTGGTGAAATTCTTTCATTATTCCATTCTTTATTATTACATTGGAATAACACATGCATCTGAGTCCATCGCATGCCTGGTGAATTCTGTTGTTATTCCATTCTTTATTATTATGTTGGAATAACCTATCAATGCGAAATACCGCATACATGGTAAAATTCTTCTGTTATTCCATTTTTATTATTCTGTTGGAATATCCTGTCTGTGCGGATTACGCATGGCTTGGTTCCATTCTTTATTATTCTGTTGCAATATCCTATCTGTGCGGATTACGCATGATCCGGTTCCATTCTTTATTATTCGTTGGAATATCCTCGCATGCATGCGTATTATATTACGATTTGGTTCCATTCTTTATTATTTTGTTGGGAATTACACGCCATGCGATTCTATCGCATGTATGGTGAATTCTTACGTTATTCCATTCTTTATTATTACATTGGAATAATGCATACATGTGGATTACAGATGCATGGTGAATGATCCTTCGTATTCATTCTTTATTAAATTATGAAAATGATCTCATCTCACGTGGATTACCGCATGGTACGGTGAAAATCCATTTGTAGTTTCATATATTCTATTATACTCATCTGGGATATCATTTCTTTTGTACTCGTTATGAAATATCATTTTCTTTGGTATTTTTCTGTTACGAGTTACTATTCACGGGTTACTATTCACCTAGTTACTATTCACTCTGGTATTATTCACTCGGGTATTCGGGATACTTTTTATGCCGGAGTACTATTCACGAATTACTATTCACTCTAGTATCATTAACTCAGGTATTCGGGACACTTTTCGTGTTGGGGTACTATTTATGGGGGACTATTCACGGGGTACTATTCACCCAAAAAATATATTTCTTTTCTGTCCAAAATATTTTTGGTACATGAATATTATTCTTGAATTTTACTCTACAAAGCAGTATCATGTTGATAATTTGGACGTTATTAATTCCTGGATAAATTAAATTATAAATCATTAAAATTTATCCTTGAACTTGTTTTATTGAATTATTATGTCATTGTTATCATCCTCATGCTTATATTGTGATTAAAGTCGTCTTTGGCTTACGTGCATAGATGAACTTGGTATGATTATGACCAGGGATTATTCGGTATAATCATGACCGTAATGTTACAAATGATGTGGTAAAAGTCCTCATTGGCCTGTAGTTCATTGATGGACAGTTATTGTTATGATTATGACCAGGGATTATTCGGTATAATCATGACCATTAATGATTACATGAATATCCTTGGCCGTAGTGTGCGAGGATGATTCAATTTTATTTATTGTCGAGTCTCGCCGATAAAGTCGATGAAAACTTTTTAAATCATAGAAGATAGTAGATTTTATGCTCTACTTGACTCTTCTAATGGATTACTTATTTCATTGCGATTGTTGATCTAAAACTTGTTGTCGATTGTATTCTATCGGTTTTATCTTTGTTGAAGGCTAAGGATAATTTATACGCATTATCTTAGTCATAATATTTCTTCTTTGGGCTAGTTGAGCTCACCCTTTCTTTCATTGTTCTCTTCATGAAATGAGAATATAGCTGGGACGAGTCGAGGAATGGAGTGATGGTCCAGGATAAATGGCTTTAATAGTCGTCACTATTCCACGGAATAATGTGATAATAATTGTAATGAGGACACCATTGAGTGTGGATATTCTCTAGATGATAATATTCTTGTTTAAACTCTCAGCTATGTTTTGTCGTATTTTACACGTCTGTTGTATAATTAAGTTGTATTTAAATTTATATACCATGTATCTGGCAAGCATCACATTGGCCCTGCAAAAGGCACCAACCTATGGAATTGTGATGGAGAAGTATCGAATGAGCTACCTCCCATCCAACACCCTTGGTATCAACACATCAAAGGAGTACTTATGGGATGGATCTACACCCGCTGAGGCATGCCCGACTAAAAGAAGGCGGATCCATCGACTTGCTATGAAATTCTACCTGAACGATGATGCACTCTACAAAAGAGATACGGGATTAGGTCTCTTTAGATGTCTGGACAAGGACTAAGCTTAGAGCCTGTGACGCCCCCAAATTCAGGTACTTGAAACCAGAACTCAGTGCTTCACGATACCATTTCTATGAGCGAAATAATACTAATAATAATAACTAAAATATAGATACCAAATTTAATTTACATATGCATCAGAGTCTATTCCCAGGTACGCTACCTTTAAACAACCATTACATCATAGATAATAGATATCATTATCTTAATAAACTCTAACTATTACACAGAATTTTATAAAACTCTTTCGAACAGCTTTCCTTTCCCCTTGTTCTTGCCTGATCCTTCGGGTTAATCGTACATAGCTGAAAATATTTAAATTTAAAGCAAGAATGAGCATTTAATTGCCCAACAAGTAATAACAACAATAGATATTAGCTGAAAAGATAAATGTTTTCTTTAAATGACACTTCTACAATGAAGCAACAGTTGTGAAGTAAGCTGAACCAATAATAATTATATATCAATTCTATATCAAATTTTTGAAACTACGTACTGACTATAACTAGAGATTAGTCGACAGACTATGAACATTGTTTTCTATTTTCGAAAAGGTTAAACAGAACTTCATCTATTAACCGTCATAACTTATAGGCACGAGGGGTTATCAGTCCGTTATGCCCTGTATTGATCAATACTACATGCAAGAACGATATTATCGTTCATTTTATCCACCTTAGGTACACAAAAGTTTTCCTATGTTTGGGATGTTCATAATTAGTTGGGAATCCGAACCAAAATAATCTAGTTGGATACAATAAAGTTCTATCTTGTTCAACAATATTTCTAAGTTTCTGTCTAGCCAAATCAAATAGCTTAGATGACTTTTAAGTCAACGTATACATACTGAAAATCAATAAGTATGTATCAACATGTGATTAAAAATAATGATTATCCAAGTGGGGACACTTGTATAACCATATTTAGAAACTAACGAACAAAATAAATATCTGGATTATGCACTAATACTGTGTTGATAAACAATGATCGGATAATTTAAGAACTTGTATGAATATGAATAATTGGATACATAACCAATAACTATAGAGTTAATAATCTTGCACAATAATATGATTCTGAAACTTTCTTACTCATGTCCATTGCATAAAGTAAATGCAAAGGTAGGATACTTGCCTGAGCTGCTGCTTACAATAACGCAACTTAGATTAATCTTTTATATCGAAACCTATCATTAATAAGATCATTCGTTCGATTAGAATAATGTATCATAACACATAGTACTGCTATTTGCTATCAGCACATAACCTAATCACATTGTCACATATGTTTAGCAGTCATTGGTTCACGAATAAACACTTATCTAGTCAAATTATACAAGTCTAGATTAATTTCTGAAATTTTTTGGTGTACCGACGGCTTTATCGGGTAATTATCGAGTCTAAAACTCTATTCTGTAGTTCAATATTCAATTAGATAATTTAAATATCAGTCATATTATCTTTCATAGCCTTATAATAATTTTTAAATAATTATTATAATTTATCATGATTTTTCAAACACTGAAATCATTATAAAATGATTTAAATATTAAATAATTATATTATCATTAATATCTAATTAATATTAAACTATTAATGAAACCATTGCCAAAATATTAAAGTTATTTATAATAACTCAAAATATTTTTAAAGTATTAATATTACCTTAAATGATTTTTAAAACATTTAAAATCATTTTTAAATAATTACCATTAATATTTAAATATTAATGTATTATTCATCTAAATATTAAAAGTCATTTATTATAACTTAAAATATTTTTAATTTATTTATATCATTTTAAATGATTTTTAAATCAATAAAACCATTTTTAATTCATTTATTCAATATTATTATTAAATAAATTAAATATCATTAATATAAAAATATTAATAAAATTTACCTTTAAATATCAAAAGTTATATTTTATAACTTAAAATATTTTTACACTATTTATTTTCATTTAAAATGATTTTTATAATATTAAAATTATTTTTAATTAATTTATTTAATATAATTACTAAATAAATCTAATATCATTAATATTAAATAATTAATGAAACTTATCTTAAAATAATAAAAGTTATTTTTTATAACTTAAAATATTATTAAATACCTTATTATCATTTAAAATGATTTTTAATATAATAAAATCATTTTTAATTAATTTATTTAATACATTTATTAAATAAATTAAATACCAATAATATCCATATAAATATTAATATTTATGAAAAATATGTCAAATTATTAAAAGTTTATTTTTTATAACTTAAAATATTTTTGAATACTATTTTTGTAATTTTTAGAATTTATTTACTATTTTTAATTGATTTTCTAGAAATTAAATTAATTAATTTTAATAAGTCTATCGCTAAAGCCCTTTGGCGACAGTAAGTGTCGCCTTAAGTGTTCTTGAGAAACCCAGAACCTTCATAGACAGTTTTTGTGAGACCCCAAATTTTATGAATAAAGATTTAAATTTTTCGAAATATTTTTTTTTAATATTATGGTGTGGATTTGATATAATGTTATAGTTGTGGGTAGTATTTATAAATTTTGTAAAGTATGCAAGTTGTTATAAAATATTCGTTTGGTCGGAGAATATTCTTTTTGTCGAGGAATATCCGCATTTACTCAAGACAAACATTAAGTGGACCCCTAGCTAAGTATGTCGTAGTTAGAAACGCACGTAATTATCTTTTATAAAAATAACGGTAAAAAGTGTTACCATTAAAGCTGTTGAACTACCCTAAGTAGTAAAAATATAGTAATACGTAGGGTCGCATAAGTAGTAATACTGCGGTATTGATTATTGATGCTTACTTAAGAAGTCACTCAGTTATACTCAATTATTGCTATAGTAATTGTTGCATCATATCTCTCATATTACTGATTCAATTATTGTCACAGTATCATCTATATAATATGTTATATTATTAAATCAATAATTGGGACGACAAAGTTATTCATATTATTAATTGAAATATTGACAATGTCTAGAAGTTCTGTCAATGAGAGGTTAGATAATCTAATTACGCGCCAATAGGGAGAAATCCTTATTGGAAAGCCTCCTCTTTCCTGGGAACGACCTGGTTGTTAAATATTGTGAATTATAATATTAATGATGGATAAGTTCGTGTTGATTAAAGATGAAATTGATAGTTCCATTGTGTTGGAATTATTAGTGTTAGTGAAAATCGACATTTATTTCGATAATAATTGATGTCTGGATGTTATATTGACCAATCAGATAATTACCCGGATAAATGAGAAATTAATTGCTATTAATTCACATGTTTATAACTATTTTTTCACATGTGTGTAGTATTGATTCACATTCATTTACTATTAGGGGAGTTGGTACAAGATTGATAATACTTGCATGACTAAATTAAAAATGGAGGTATAGATGAAGGTACTATACTATAATTAATTTTTTCACATGTTTAGAACTATTGAGTCACATGATTTACTATTGATTCACATGATTTACTATTAGGGGAGGTGATGCAAGTTTGATAATACTTGCAGGACTAAATTAAAAATGAAGAAAAATAGGAAGGTATTATACTGTAATATTTCGAGCCCCAAAATGTGTAATTATTGAAACTATATTTTCCTATAAATAGAAGCTCATTCTTCCTTCATTTCTCACCAATTCACTAAGTCTCACAAGAGCAATTATTATAGAGAAATTATAGAGAGAAAGAAGAAGAGAAGACTTTTACCTCACTATTCTAGTATCCAGTTTTCTTCTAAGGTAAGGGGTATTATTCTTTCGTATTCATGAAGAGAGTTATTTTCTTTCAATACTCGTAAGGGTTGTTATTCCATTCTTTATTATTATGTTGGAATAACCTGTCTATGCGAAGTACCGCATACATGGTAAAATTCTTCTGTTATTCCATTATTTATTATTCTGTTGCAATATCCTGTTTGTGCGGATTATACATGACATGGTTCCATTCTTTATTATTCTGTTGCAATATCCTGTCTGTGCGGATTACGCATGACCTGGTTCCATTCTTTATTATTCTGTTGGGAATAACCTGTCTGTACGGTCTATCGCATGCATGGTGAATTCTTCTGTTATTCCATTCTTTATTATTCTATTGGAATAACTTGCCTATGTGGATTACCGCATGCATGGTAAATGATCGTTCGTATTCATTCCTTATTAAATTGTGAAAATGATCTGTCTACATGGATTACATCATAGCGGATGAAAATTCATTTGCAGTTTCGTTTATTTTATTATACTCGTATGAGATATCATTTCTTTTGTACTCATCATGGAATATCATTTTCTTTGGTATTTTTCTTTTACGAGTTACTATTCACGGGTTATTATTCACCCGATTACTATTCACTCTAGTATTATTCACTCGGGTATTCGGGGTACTTTAAGTGTCGGAGGACTATTCATGAGTTACTATTCATGGGTTACTATTCACCCAGTTACTATTCACTCTATTATCATTCACTCGGGTATTCGGGACACTTTTTGTGTTGGGGTACTATTCTCGAAGTACTATTCACGGGGTACTATTCACCCGGAAAATATATTTCTTTTCTGTCCAAATTATTTTTGGTACATGAATATTATTCTTGAATTTTACTCTACATAACAGTATCATGTTGAAAATTTGGACGTTATTGATTTCTGGATAAATTAAATTATAA
Source organism: Panax quinquefolius (assembly GCA_020205615.1). Lineage (NCBI taxonomy): Eukaryota > Viridiplantae > Streptophyta > Magnoliopsida > Apiales > Araliaceae > Panax > Panax quinquefolius. Next base: position 31,311,306 of record CM035158.1, read on the forward strand.
ATCTTTAAAATTTATCCTTGAACTTGTTTTATTGAATTATTATGTCATTGTCATCATCCTCATGCTTATATTGTGATTAAAGTCATCTTTGGCTTACGTGCATAGATGGACTTGGTATGATTATGACCGAGGATTATTCTAAGTATAATCATGGCCGTAATGTGATGAATGATGTGGTAAAAGTCCTCATTGGCCTGTAGTTCATTGACTGACAGTTGTTGGTATGATTATGACCAGGGATTTTTTGGTATAATCATGACCATGGATGATTACTTCAATATCCTTGGCCGTGGTGCAAGGCTGATTCGATTTTATTTATTAAGCTGAGTCTCAGCGATAAAGTTGATGAAAAAGTTTTTAAATCATAGAAGATAGTAGATTTTATGCTCTACTTGACTCTTCTAATGGATTTCTTATTCCGCTGCAGTTGTTGATCTAAAACTTGTTGTCTATTGTATTCTATCAGTTGTTATACTATTGAAGGCTAAGGATAATTTATCCTGCATTATCTTAGTCATAATATTTCTTACTAAGCTAGTTGAGCTCACCCTTTTCTTTCATTGTTCTCTTCAGGAAATGAGAATATAGTTGGGACGAGTCGGGGAATGGGGTGATGGTCTAGGATAAGTGGCTTTAGTAGTCCTCAATATTCTGTGAAATAGTGTGATAATAATTGTAATGAGGACTCCTTTGAGTGTGGATATTGTCTAGATGACAATATTCTTGTTTAAACTCTCAGCTATGTTTTGTAGTATTTTACACGACTATTGTATTAAAGAAGTTGTATTTGATTTATGTATCATGTATCTGGGGACCCAAGATGGGTGATGTATACCTGTTTTGGAGGCGTCACAGTTTCAAGTGGGTAGGTTTGACCATGGATTAATCACTGACCATGATGTTTCTGGGTATGTTGTTGGTTAGATCTTGTGGTGCTAGTGCAAGACTACATGATCCAACAACAATCTTGGCCAAACAACATAACACTAAGGAGATCTAAGCTTGCAAAGTGGTATCGTGAAACATTGTTCATCAAGTTTTCTGGTCATTTAAAATTTTCGATCATAGCCATCAACGCTTTTGTTGACCTTATATCTATAAATCTGATCATGTATTAGGTAGTTTAGACATTAGACTATGTAGAGTATCTATCAGGGTACATGAATCAAGCACGTATCAGGTTTAGAAAGCATCAAACTAAAAGATCTAGGCCTCAGAAAATCGTGTCAGAGGTTGTTCTTCATTTCTGGGTTTTCCAGAATTGAAGAACAGAACGAGGGTGCTACTTTGGATCCTTATATCTCGCATTCTGAGTTTGCATTATATGATTTATTGGTTCCAGGTTGTAGAAAACATGAAATACTACAGATCTAGTATATAAAACACATATAAAAACAACAGATCAAGTAGACCTAAGCCGATCAAAGGCTGTCAGAACAATGTTCTTAAGTTTTTTTTTGGAATTTCTAGAAAATGTTTTCGTGAACTTTTGTACCACTTTGACCAGCCACTATATTAAATCCATTTGATGTTTAGGAGATTTTATGGCATAAATATGAAGTCCATATAACATACTACAATTCTATTACAACAATGACAACAAAACAACAAACAGAAGCAAGATCAAGGTTCACAAATATCTTGTCAGGCCCTTTCTGGGCAATTTCTGGGTTACCCAGAAATGCCCAGTCGTGGCCAGTCAACGTGGTTTGACCATGAATATATTACAATATATGATAGATCTGACCTTGATTCAAGTTCTAGATCATAGACCACATAACATACTACATGTTTAAACCTTTAAACAACAAATTACATAAACATGATGAGATCTAGATGCTCTGACATTCTTTGTCAAACATCAAAAACAAAAATTTCCTGGTTTTGTAAAACATCAAATCTGAGCTTCTACATGTTATGGATCTAACATCTAGCAACCCAGATCATCAATATATACTACATACAACATGTTTTAACACTTAAACATAACTTTTATCATATCAATCAAGATCAGATTATACATTAGGTTTCATACCTTTACTTGAACAAATTTTGATTCTAGTCTCCTGATCTGTTTATGGGTTATCTAGGAGCTTAATGAGGGACTGAAATACTAATGAATTTCGTGGGTGAGGAAAGAGAGAGAGTCTTGGTTATGTGTTTTGAAATAAATGAACTAGCTCTTGGACATTATCTGTGACGCCCCCAAAATAGGTATACATCACCCATCTTGAGTCGCCAGATACATGGTACAAAATTCAAATACAAACTTAATAATACAATATGAGCTATGAGTTTTAATACAAATATTGTCTTTTAGACATTATTCAAACTCAAAAATTCTCATATATACTGTGAGTTTCAATACAAATATTGTTACGTATATTATATGACAATATTCATATTTAAATTATTATAATGCCATATAAAGTACAGCAGCAAATATATCAAGTCCCCGAAGGAACACGAGAAGATTTCTGTTCTCCTCATTCTAATGGAGTGCACCTTTGACGCTTCCAAATTCTGATTCACCTCACTCTATTGTTGTTCACCAAAATTAAATATCAAATGATGTATAAAACATGTCACACACATTTTAAGTTCTTAGTACGATTATTATGCGACACTGTTTCATAATTTGATTAGGCTTGTGACTAATTCGTATCACCACTTTATACCCATGTTCTCTCTACTAGTCCCAGCTACCCTTTTATTACCTAAAAGGGGTGGTGAAGTAAAAGGGTGAGCTTAACTAGCCCAGTAAGAAATATTATGACTAAGATAATGCAGAACAAATTATCGTTAGTTTTCAACAGTATAATAACTGATAGAATATAATAGAGAACAAGTTTTAGATCAACAACTGCAGCGGAATAAGCAATCCATTAGAAGAGTCAAGTAGAACATAATGTCTACTATCTCCTCTAGATTAAAAGTCCATCGTTAATACTTCATTTCTGTAATACTCATCAAAAGTTCTTTGCTATACTCAAGACAAAGATAACTCTCATCACCTGTATTCACCTGAACCACCACAGATTATAATTAAATCACAATTCATATTTATAATCAAATAAATCAACAAATTCAACTTTGCACTACTGGGCAAAGATATACAACTAAAAACCAATAACCAACGGTCCATCTTTGCACTACAGCCAAAGATATACAATCATAAAACCAATAATCTTTGAGACTACGACATTAATATCACAACCACAAATTATCCATGCACTACGGCCGAGGATATTTGTGTTTTCAATCTGATCATGATTATCCGAATAATCCACGGTCATAATCATACCAAGTCCATCTATGCAATCAGGGCCAAAGATGACTTTTACCACATCATTTGTAACATTACGGTCATGATTATACCGAATAATCCCTGGTCATAATCATACCAAGTCCATCTATGCACTATTGGCCATAGATAACTTTCAACACAATATAAGCATGAGAATGATGACAATGATATAAAGAATCAATCAAATGAGATAAAGGATAAATATTAAAGACTAACAATATAATTTATCCAAAATTCAATAATGTCCAAATTGTCAACACGATCACCAATTGTGGAGTAAAATTCAAGAATAATATTATATCAAAAATGATTTGAATAATATTTCAACAAATATTTAACGAAGATAATAACATTAATCATTATATTATAAACTCCATTTAATATATTCATTATATAATAACATTAAATTCATTTACTAATATTATTAATCATTAATCAATATTTTCATAACACCTTAATCTAAATGTTATCAATCACTTAATAATCGCATAATCTAATATTATTAATATTATAACAATGTTTTAATCATTTCTTAAGCTTATAAATAATTTATTTTAATTGTTTATACTTTACTAATTAATGCATTTAATCATCCTAAAATGTTAAACTCATAAGATTTCATCACTAATAACCAAAACCCTCATCAAAAATATGCATATACCTTATATAGGATTCCCAAGCCATAAAATCCTATTTTTCAATTTTGCTACTTCACATAACATATTTAATTTAATTACTCATAACTAGTCCATTTTCATGAAAAATACCAAAGCAGTACAAACAAATTTTCTTTTCTGGTATTTAGCAGAATATAGTCCCATATTGAACATATATTTTTCTCAGAATTTTTAAAATTCATTTACTATTTTTCATATGGCCAAAACTGTTGAATATTTAGACATTTATCATAAATTGTACTTTTGTCCAAAAATTCCGAAATTTACAGAGTATAAGGCTATTATATACATGTACTCCCAATAAAAATTTAACCAATTTTGGAGTTAACCATAAGGAGTTATAAGGGTTTACTTTTAAAATAGTCTTTTCCCATAAAATTCATAACTCCTAATCTATACATCCAAAAATCGCCATTTTTGGACACAATCTAGAAAACTCATCAAATTATCATTTCAATTTTTCCAGAAATTTTGAAGGTCAGCAAAATTACGAAACATGAAAAACATAATAACCCTTAAAATCCCTCACCTCAAAGGAGCAGTATTTCTGATTGGAATATCGGATGTAAAGCCGAATAAAACTTGCACTGAATAGCAACTCTCAAAGTATCTAAATACTCACAAAATACGCTCGATAATATAGAGAGAAAGAAAACTTGTTTTTGGTGTGATTTTCAATTCTAACTAAGCACCCTATTTATAGGAAAATGCTAGAACGCCATAGGAGACTAAATAATAAAATAATATTATTTTTTTCTTAAGCATGCTTCCTTGACCCAAATATTAGCCACCACAAGTGGGGCCCACCAAAAATCAGTCACCATCCACAAAAACCAAAAGTGGGTCCCACCTTCTAGAAATTTCCACCAAAATCATTTATAAAAATAATTTCAGAATCAATCACCTTTTAAAATTCATAACAAATCATACGTTAATTTTTAACGGTTCAACATTTGTGGACATATACTCAACTTATATATGTATAACATATCCAAAAATCACAACGATCCAACGGTCGGATCAAAATTATAACTCACGCAATAGAGCTTTAAGAACACTGATTTGATTTTTAATACCTCCATCCTGACAAAACACGTCAACATTAATTTCTTCATTTATAACCACATAAAATAAATATTTTTCTATTAATCATTTATGCCCACATAAAATAAATATTTCCATATCATATAAATTTATAATTAATTATTCACAAATAATATTACAGAATCACAATAATGACAACTAGGTCGTTCCCAGGAAAGAGGGGGCTTTCCAGTAAGGATTTCTCCTTACTGGCGCACAATTAGGTGACCAAACCTCTCCTTAACAGAACTTTCTAGACATGGCCAATAATGTTATCTAATAATATTATTCAAATAATATGAATTATTGATATGATAATGGAAAATACTGTGCAGTGATAATTATTGAAACAACAATAATATAAAATATCAACGCAACAATTATTGAATTAATAAAATAAAATATTGAACAGTAATTGCTGTAACAATGATTGAATAGTATCTTCTTACGTAAGAATTAATAATTCAAAAATACTGTACAATACTGTGTGCTACTGTGCAACCACGCGTAGTACTGTATTTTAACCACCAGGTAATCCAACAGTGTTAATGGTAACAATTACGCCGTTATTTATAAAAACTCAAACTTGTCGTTTTTTTCATTCGATAATTATTCTGTTATGGGGCCCACAAATGGCTGCACCGTCGTACGAATATTTCCCGACAACAAGAATATTCCACGACCAAACGAATATTCCCAGACAGAAATGAGTATTTTATAACCACTTGTGTATTTTGAAAATTTTATATATATCACCCTTAACTTTAAACTCTTATCAATTTAACTATTTACTAAATAGAAAAATTGAATACTTTTATTTTATAAAATTCGGGATCTTACATTCTCTCTCTTTAATCTAATATCTCCCTTGTATGCAATGTATTTGGATTATTTACTTGACTGATTTGCAAAGATTCTAGCACATGGGCATATCTAGGGTTGGGGATTTGCCAAGATATGGCAAGATTTGCTAGCATTAATTTCAAGAATGGGACAAAAGGGTAATTAGGTCATTTTGCTAGCAAGTTTAGTGGTATTTTTGTCTATGGTACTTTAATCTAGGGTTTAATCACTAGATTTTAAACCTTAAAGTTTCTCAAATAATTTCTAGAGTTTGAAAAATTAAGTTTAAAGTGTAATAAAATTTTAATTAGAACTTATTAATTAAAATTATGGGTTTTAAATAGAAATTAGGGTTTTTAATAATTAGGGTTCCTTAATATCATTAGGGTTCCCAAATTAACAATTCAATTTACTAAAATAATAATTAGGGTTTCTAATTTTAGCAATTAGGGTTTCTAATTAACAAATTAGGGTTTCTAATTTTAATTAGGGTTTTCAAATATTAATTAGGGTTTTCAAATATTAATTAGGGTTTTTCTAATTAACAAAAATTTTATAATATACAACATAATTCATATAACACAATTTCTGACCGATCTTAAACTCCAGTTTTGAGTTTCCAATTATGGTTTATGACAGTAATACTAGGGTTTGTCATGATACACCAGAATTGACTAACCATTAACAATCTACACATATACAATATATATTTATAACACTGAAAAATAATATTATTTTTAATATAATATTATTATTCTCATTCATTGCTCAAAATCCAAAATTAGGATTTGGATTCCAAATTTGATTTATCTTTCATATATAACATTATTAATTAAGTTAAAATAATTAACTTACATAATCTGAACTAAAATTCATATAACAAAATAATATAATTATTATAATAATTTATAATCATTTCATATATTATTTAAATAATATATAATCATATTTTCATAGAAAATAAATAATAAATACATTTCTACTATAAAATTAATTATTATAAGAATATAATTTATAATTATTAATAATTCTAAAAAATTATTTATAATTATTCAGGTAATAAATAAATTTTCATTTATCACAAATATACATACACATTACTTGACACATATTCCCATCATTAAAATAAAAAAAATTATCTACAAAATTTCTTATTTATTTATATGGAAAATATCGGGTTATTACATTCACCCTCCCTTATAAAGATTCCGTCCCTAGAAACACCACTTCAAAACTTATACATATAAGGGTACAAAGCATACACAACCATTGCTAGTAGATCTCAATCATATTTGATCGAAGTAAACTTTAACTACTCAGCATAAAGCTTGTCTATTTGATTAAACGAAAATTTGATTTCTAAAAGAACTCAAATTCCCCTCTAAATTTTTTTTATAAAATAATTTGCTATATATAGGAAAATCATATATATACACAAAAATAAAAGTTATTTGAATAATACCTAGAGTTCCATTCCCAGTTGCCACAATATCCTGGACTGTCATGTTGAAGACTCTCGCGGTTGTTTTTGTTGGTTTGTTGGTTGAAGTCGGTCCTGTGATCGCCAGAGTCCCGCTGCCTTTTCCCGTGGTTACACTCCCCACCTCCATTTTCCTCTTTGGACAATCCTTCACCTTATGCTCCATAGACCCACACAGAAAACATCCACTGTTCATCCTTGGGTTGGGGCAGTTGGGAGAAATATGACCCTCCTACCCGCACTTGTAACATACAAACTTACCCTTCAGACACTCACTAGAGTGATTTTCCCACAGTTCCCACACTGAACTACCTGCTTCTTTACACCTTCCTATCTCACCTGAACATTCCCAAAATAATTACCCTTTCTTTTCTCACCCCTATTCCCACTATTAGTTTTCACCTTCACAGCTCCTACTTCCTTGGCTTTGTTCTTCTTCTCCTTGTTGTAGAGGCTCATGGCCTCACTCCCCTCCTCAGCTATGATAGCCTTTTCCATGAGTGTTGTAAAAGTATTGATCTGCAACACCGCCACCTTGTTGTAGAGCCAGGGTTTTAAGCCCAGCTCAAACCTCCTTGCCTTCCTAGCCTCCGTATCAACTTGATGCGGAGCAAACCTAGCCAACTCATTAAACTTTGAGGCATACTCCGTAACAGTCATGTTCTCCTGCTTTAATTCCAGAAATTTCACCTCCATCCTAGCCTGCATATTAGCAGAGAGATAATTTTTGAAAAACAAAGTTTTAAACCTATCCCAAGCAACTGCTCCTTCTCCTGCCCTAGTTTGATTTGCCTCCCACCAAAAGTTAGCCTCCCCTTTCATCATATAAGTGGCAAAAGTGATTTTTTACCACTTATCTACCATAGCAATTATGAATGCATTTTCTATCTCGTTAACCCATGTCTGGGCTTCTATAGGGTTAGCTGTTCCCCTGAATTCTGGTGGTCCTACTGCCTTGATGTCTTTAAATTTTGCCAAGCTATTGTCTGACTGGTTTCCTGCGGCTAGTATTCCCTGTTCCATAGCCTGAGCTACCATGTTTGCAATGTTTTGCATCGGGTCTTGCTGTTGTCCCCCAGCATTGTTGATAGATTCTTCTGCCCTTTGATTTCATGTTCGACGTCTTGGCGGCATTATCTGATTACATAAAATCATGAATTTAACTTACATTCTAAACCTTATTGTATAAGTTTAACATGTAACCCACAGTTTTATACCAAACTTATTCCATTAATCAAACATAGATTCGTATTCATTAATTCAAAGTACTTTACATAACATAGCATATACTGCTATCCCTTTGTTACCACAAAATTCGGGAATTACTGCAATAACTTACACAAAAGTTGGGAATATTACATTACACACGTACATTATCAAACATACATAATCAACTACTAATCCTACTTATTTCCTAAGTCACGATCTTTCATCTTTCTTTCCCCCTTCTTGCTCGGAGTCGCGCACGATTTGTTGTTTTTGGCTCCCATCTGATCAATTTGAATTTTAAGCTTATCTTGTTCTTCCATTATTTCTATTAACGCTTTTCGCAACTGACTGTTTAATAGCCTTTCTATTTCTCATAACTTTTCCAGAGAAGAAACCTGGTTCCTCAGATTCTGCACTTCTGTTGATGCTAAATCAGCTCTAACTTTAGTGTTTGAATCACTATCTGTCAGTTCCATCATTTCTGGATCTGGTACTACTTTTTCCAATACCACCACCTCATCAAGGTTGCTTGCACCGTGAGACTCTATTTCAGCTATTGGCTTTGATATTGGCTCCTTCTTTACGATCTAAGGGTATCCTAATTCTTTTCCACCTGACATCTACACACAAATTATCCTGATTAGCAAAAAGTATATACACACAGCAAACAATGGTTTTATAAAAGTTATCTTTTATTTTGTTTAACGATGAATTTATTCAATTCATCTCCTTTTAAACTCTATATGAGTTATTTGTATTTTCAACGTTTCCCTCTGTTCTAAGGTTATAGCCTAAGGTCTATCCCACCTAAGGTTTCTAACCCTAAAGCTCTGATACCAACCTATGACGCCCCTAAATTCAGGTACTTGAAAACCGAACTCAGTGCTTCACGATACCATTTCTATGAGCGGAATAATACTAATAATAATAACAATAATATAGATACCAAATTTAATTTGCATATGCATCAGATTATAGTCCCAGGTACGCGACCTTTAAATATTTATTACATCATAGATAATAGATATCATTGTCTTAATAAACTCTAAATATTACACAGAATTTTATAAAACTCATTCGAACAGCTTTCCTTTCCCCTTGTTCTTGCCTGATCCTTCGGGTTGATCATACATAGCTGAAAACATTTAAATTTATAGGAAGAATGAGCATTTGATTGCCCAACAAGTAATAACAACAATAGATATTAGTTGAAAAGATTAAATATTTTCTTTGAATGACACTTCTACAACGAATCAACAGTTGTGAAGTAAGCTGAACTAATAATAACGACATATCAATTCTATATCAAATTTTTGAAACTACGTACTGACTATAACTAGAGATTAGTCAACAGACTATGAATATTGTTTTCTATTTTTGAAAAGGTTAAATAGAACTTCATCTGTAAACCGTCATAACTTACAGGCACGGGGGGTGATCAGCCCATTATGCCCTGCATTGATCAATACTACATGCAAGAACGATATTATCGTTCATCTTATCCACCTTAAGTGCATAAAAGTTTTCCCATGTTCGGGATGTTCATACTTAGTCGGGAATCCGAACCAAAACAATCTGGTTGGATACAATAAAGTTCTATCTTGTTCAACAATATTTCTAAGTTTGTGTCTAGCCACTACAAGCAAATGGGGCTTCAGTAACAAACGATTTTTGTTGCTAAAGGTGCCAAATTTCATTGCAAAAGGGTTTTGGCAACAACTTTACTGTCGTTGCGTCTTTTGTTCCGCAATGAGTGTTGCTAATTATTCCATAATGAATGTTTTTTTTCGTTACCAAAAGTAATACATTTTGCAACAAAATTTGGCTTTCGTACAGAGACATTGATCCTTTAGCAACAAAATGTATTGTTGCAGAATAATTAAAATTTCGTTGCTAAAATCCCCATTTTGTTGCAAAAGCCTGCTAATTGGCAACGAAATGAGCTATTTTTTTTTTCAACGACCATGCATTTTCGTTGCAATTGACACCATTTTGCAACGACATTTTTCGTTGCAGTAAATTATGAAAATTGTTGCCTAAGCATTCTTTCGTTGCGGAATGTAAACTTTTTAGCAACAATTTTGATTGCTGATTATATTATTTGGCAACAACATTATGCTGAATCAGCAACGAAAATGTTTGTTGCTAGTTATTTTTCAATAGCAATGAAAGTCGTCTATTAGCAACGACATTATATGTTGCCGTTTTTTTATATGTGCAACGAAAGTTGATATGATTTGCAAAAATAAAAAATATTGTCTTTTATGTTAGTATTAGCAACAATATCTTCTCCGTTGTTATTAGGTTAATTTTTCGTTGCCAAATATTATATTTTTAATGCCATTAGCAACGAAAATTTGTTACTAAATGTATAATTTTTTTTTGATATATTAAAACTTGTTCAATGCTTTGGTAACGAATTATATTGTTGCCAATCAATATTTGACATTCTTTTTGTGTACCTGGCTAGCTCAATGTCCACATAGCAAATAATGTCAAAAATACAAGAAACTAAAATATTATTAACTTAATAAAATCATACACTACATAATCATTCATTGTCTTTACAATTAATCATCTAAAGCTACCACAGTTCATCAATCAAAGTATATATCTACATATATAGAGAAAGTACACTTCATAATTTTGTCCCTTGTCTTCCGTAAACGTAGCACAAAAATTTGATACCCAGTATTGTAAGGCAGGTCATAGAAGCAGTCTTCCTGCACATATATAAAAATAATAGAAAGTCAGGAAAATGAAGCAAATAAGTCACCAAATGCACTTAGTGCCAAAATCAATACACAAAGACAATAGAGTTGCTACGTGGTACTAATATACACCGTATTGCTCATAAGTAGAAAAAGACAAATACGAAATCACAATATCATTTGCTACAAATCCAAATAGAAAAAGAACCTTTAGTGCGACTATATGATTGCTCTGTTACAAAAAAAAAATTGGAATCTTAATCGGCCATTTCATGAACCGTCAGTGCGACTATAAATGTTGACATATACATATACTTTTGCAACATAACAAGCTAGACAATTTTGTATGAGTTTGCAACAACTGCCCTAATATATATCAGGAAGAAATCAATTTTTGGTTGATAATTTTATTTATATACGACTTTAGTGAAGACAAACCAGCTTAACCTCAAACTCCACATCGGAATCTTTGCCACACTATAACTGTTACAAATTGAACTTTTCAAATAAAGTTTGGGAACTTTTTTAGTAATTTTATTTAAGATAATATATAGATGTAGCACAAGTACACATGTCAAGTACTGACTTACTCTATCATATGTAGTAGATTAAACAAAGATGAATTTATGCTAAGAAACAAACAAACTTCTAAAAATTTATTGTAGACTACAAGAAATTAAAAACTATTGTAAATAAATAAAATTACCTTGTATTGTCATGATTAGGGTAGTTATCTACATATGAAAGATCCCCGACAAACAACACATCTTTTCCTTTCGTTGGATTTAGTTCATAATGGTTAAGTGTCTGATTCGAATCATAACTCTGACGAAGATCCCTTGCAATAAAATTATTAATAAAGTGAATAAAAGGTATATAGACAACAAAAAATGTCATATAGATTCTTGATGTTACATCGCAATTGTGTTTTCCCTTTTGAGATTCATCTAAACGTGCAAAAAACTCTAGCAATTAGTCTAATTAAAATTTCTTCTTATTTGGTACTTCTTTATTAAGTCCAACTGTCCAAGGTAGTACACTACATTCACATTTATTCAATTCAACTCTTTAAAAGGCATAAAGTAAAAAAGCTTAGAATTCGCCAACAGGACAGAAGATTATTGAACAAATGTCAAAACTTTATTCATTAGCCCTTCTTTGGAATGCTAATATAGGAAGAGCAGCTTACCAATGAGGCCAAAAGTATATGGGACATCAGGTCCAACTACAGGAGTGGTGATGAACCATAAAGTTATCAGAAAGGTTTGTATAACTTACGTATGCAGCTTCATTTTTTGGTTGTATCCAATTGTTTGTTTCCTTTTTCTGATGTGTGCTCTTGTAACCTTCAATTGGATCTCCCTGAAAATCAAATTAGAATAATTAATAACGAGAGCATTATTGTATAATTTTTTGTACAAGGAACATGAATTAAGGCTTAAGTATCTTGGTTTTCTAGTTTCAAGCATAGCTTATCAGTTTGTGTTTCCAGTGTTGTGCTCACCATTTTGTAGATGTTTATTTAAAGTCCTTTTGCCTCATTTCTTATATATTTCAGCGTATGGGAGAAGTATTCCCTAAGAGGTCTGAGAGCTTTGCGATTGTTTTTACACCTTTTGTAACCCCCAAAGCAATACACACACAAAAGTAGTAGTTTAAAGACAACTGCTTTATAATTCTAATAAGAGCTCTGCGCCTGTCTTTCTCTAAGCTCTTTTCTTAGGTCTACAGAATCCTAATTTCAAAAGAAACAAGTAAGCTACAAAATCTAGAAAAAACATATCATAATTGACGGTGAACTCAGAAATAAGTAGAACTACATGTGAGATAAAATAATAAGCAAGAATGCCGATATGCAAGAGAATCAAGAGATCATCCACATTTACAATGAAGAGAAAATTCCTACTTTAATTTGCTAAGAAACAAAATAAATCTTGGTTCATGTATATGGAGAACTCAATAAAATATTTATATACACACTTGACTTATAGCAACGCTTCCTACATCTAAATTCTGATCTTAGAAGATACTTCAGTGGACAGTTAATTACAATGGAAGGAAATTGAAACCTATACAAGAATCTAACTAATGTATGTTAAGTAAATCAACATATACCTTTCCCAAATTGCGTGGTTGTTTGCAACTTTAGCCATTACACAAAAGTAAAACAGACCTTAAGCCAAATCTTAGGTGAAAATACTGGTATTAAATGTTTATCTAGGGAAAATCTCAATAAATTGGTACACAGAAAGTAGACCAAAAGTTCAGAACTTCAAATCGATAGATAAGTACATTTGGTATATTGATTTGAGCATATCCTGTACATCCACAAATTCACAAACATCTAGGTCGCAATTTCATTCTAATATTAACAACACGTATAGTTAAAATGCAATAAACTCATCAACTCTTGAAGAGAGATTATAAATTCTAAAATGTTTATCCTACCCCGAAACTGAATGCCCAATAAGTTTTAAGAAGGCCAAAAATTTGAAATTACAGATTGAAAAGTTACTCATGTTCAAAACCATTACCTAAAATTACAAATTGATAAAGTCATTCTTAAAATCGTTTGGAGAGAGAAAACTGAAACTCAATCACTTAGATGCGCCACTTATTTGGATATTGGGCTGCCGAAAATGTTTCTCAGAGGAGTCGAAGTTGAGGTCAAGGGAATCCCTAATATACAGAGAGCCGCACAGATTTGTGTTGAATAGAGAGAGGCGTATATTTGTTCTAGGCTAAGCTTCTCTTTTTGGAACATAATAGAAGAATGGGCAGGGAAGTATAATTGCTTAGTATAATATTTGATGGCTTAATAAAAGTCCACCTCCTGCTCGGAGTCTATGACTCAGCAGTTGCAGCTTCTTAATTTCCAGCCTTAAATACATTACTAACTTACATGCCCCCTCATATATACGTAATACATAGCTATATAGTAGTATTACATTATATAAATATCCATTACACACATAAATCACTTTATGCGTTACAATTAAAAATTAAATAATTATATATTTATAAAATGTATAATAAAATTATTTCACTAATTATGAAATTAAATTCATAATTAAAATAAACACTCGAAATGAAACGAATTAACTATTTAATTTATGTTATTTTATTTAAATAGTTGATTTAAACTTTTATAATTACATTTTACTACTTCCTTCCATAAATTGATTTTAAAAAATTTATTTAATCTATAGATTTATTTACTCGAAATGGCCAAGTGCTCCCCGGAATAGGGAATCCATGTGATGACATCAGCTGTCAACAACTCCAGCTGTAGGTGGCAATGAATGAAACCCTCAGCTACAAGGATCTCCGCCAGTATGGAATGATGCCATCCCCGTCCTTGTGGATAGGTATCCAGGCCTAGCACACTCACATGACGCAAACATGGGAGCCTCTCACAGGCCCAGAACTGCCAATACAAAGGCAAACATCTGCTGTCAGTCAACACTCTTAACCTGTACATGGGAAATTACAAGAGAAATACTCACCAGCAGAAATGGGTAAAATCCTATCCAAGCCTCGGTCAAGCCCTGCGATCGCATGCGCATTCCCCTGAGGAAATAGGCGAAGGTGTAGGAGCCCCAATCATACTCTCCAATACGGTCCACCTCCTGAGTGGCGCTGATCAAAGCGAATGACACCGTAGAAGAGTTATCAGCTATGAAGCAACCCCTAATGATCATCAAGAACAATCGCCGAAGAATACGATCCCTGACTCTCACATTAGCGGGTATGGGCTCACTCAACAGTCCACTCATAGCATCCACGCTCAAAGGACTCAGACGCACGCAGTTACGCCCTTGAGCACCTGCCGGAGAACTCTATCAAGGATCGGCGACGACGTAGAGGTAATATCCATGCGTACTGAGGCACTGGTGCCCCTCCAAACTCTATCTGTGATAAACCACCAATCCATCATCATCATCATCATCTCCTCACAGTCCAATAAATGGAGTGACTAAGTCTGGTGAAACCAGCGCTCAGACAATGCCCTGAGGAAACCCCAGGGACAACGGTGGGGAAGGATGGAAAAGAACACACCAAATCCCCAGCCATGTACAATCGCTCTATAGTCATCATGCGAGCACAGTACATAGAGTGGATCTTTGAATCGTTCCTCGAGGTCAGGTAAAGCCGGAACCTACATCAAATGCAGATCAACATTAGAATCCTTTACTCCTCATTACTAGGAAAGAATGAAGATTAAGATCTAACTTTATACCTCGTTTGCGTGAAAATAAACTGAAGGGTGTCGACTCAAATCACCCAGAAGCTCTGGGTTCACCACCTGATTACTCGGGAGGTCCCTATGAGGAACATGTGCAGCAGGAGCGGGAGCCTCAACCGGTACATCCTCATCTTCGTCCTCGGCGTCTAGCACATCAACCTGGACTGGACGTATCACCGCCTCCACCAAACTACGAGTTAGTCTAACAAAATGGGGTCGAGGCACTTCAAAAGCCCTCCTCCGTATACCAGAAGTAGTCCTGCGGGAACTACTCGGCTGATCCGGATCCATATATCTGGATAACAAGTCTCCAAATCACCTCAGAAAGGGTGTGGTAAATTCTAACCTGGAGCTTTTCAAAATGCATTTTATGACTATATGCATGCATGTATTATTTTAACATACGTCTACAGCAGAGTTAAAAATGCATGACTACCCAATACCTACATTTTTTTAAAATTTTTCCATAGTTCTCTTTGAAAATAGGACTATCCACATGCACATAGGCATGACTAGGTGGCCATTTAGTAGCACACCTACCCACAGTCATATACATCCTACATGCATTAATACATCATAGTAATAAAATCCATAAGTGTAGTCTAATTACCAGGATTATTTTGCTTTTCCACCTTTACTCATTTGTCCTCAAATAGGATAAGAAATGACAGTAAAAGGTGCCAATTTGACTGTTTCAAAAGTCAAATTTTTTCACATCATTATGTTCAGCATGGTTTAATACTAACATTTACTATGTTGAATATTTTTTATCAAATCATTTCAGCATGCATGTGCACTACTATGTGTTTAGATGCATTTCATGTGATAAGTCATTTTCCAACGGATAAAAACTGGAAAAGAATATATGCATACGTTACCAGGACAATGTAGAACAACGCAACTCATCCATTGATGTACATGTCAATGAAGGTCAAACAACTTTGACGTTATTTTAACCGATGGAAAGTAAATCCATTGAAGCATCGGAAGCCTTCGATGATTTCATTTATTGGTACACGTATCCACAGGAATCCCCGGCGAGGGTTACAACGTAACTCATCCATTGATGTATATGTCAATGAAGGTCAAACAACTTTGATGTTATTTTAACCGATGGCAAGTAAATCCATCGAAGCATCGGAAGCCATTCGATGATTTCTTCTATTGGTGCACGTACCCACAAGAATCCTCGACGGGGGTTACAATGCAACTTATCCATTGAAGTACATGTCAATGAAGGTCAAATAACTTTGACGTTATTTTAACTGATGTCAAGTAAATCCATCGAAGTACCGGAAGCCATTCGATGATTTCATCTATTGGTGCACGTATCCACAGGGATCCCCAGCGGGGGTTACAACGCAACTCATCCATTGATGCACACGTCAATGAAGGTCAAGCAACCTTGACAGTTTTCCCAACATGGATATTATCCGGTGATGAATATGTCAGCGAAAGTCAGGCAACCCTGACAATACATACTGTCGGCAGTAACTCTGACAGAACATTGGTATGTCCTGGCGATACAAACCAGGGAAGACCATCCTCACGGGGGAGGACCAATGATGGAATATGTTATACACATCCTTAAACAGATAACACACATCCCCATAGAGTCTCTTACACATGAGAGATATATCTTTAGTGGAAAGTCTGTATCAAGGATTCAAGACTTTGGAGATAACCCCAACATCAACAATCCTATTTCTGGTAGCTGTGGATCACACGTTCATGATAGTTCATCAGGCTACTTATTTATTGTCGTCCCCAGTAGAAGCAATAGGGAGCCGACAATCTTCCCATCATGTTGGAGAACAATCCAACAAAACACATGCATCATAAATTTGCATCATGTTGCTGCACATGGAATCATGTTTATGTTGTTGCATTTCAAGTTGTCTAGGATTCTTTATCCTATCCATGCCATTGCATTACATGAATATGATAAAGAGGGGCATCTGTAGACACTCAAAATTTTCTGTACACCTATTACTAACATTTCAGGAAGGAAGAATCGTCTTTCAGAGATAACCCTGAAAGACAGCTCATATTCATCCCGAAAATACCACCGGATGTTCAGTCCATCTCGAAAAACACACTGAGAGTAGCATTTACAGCCTCGGAGATAACCCCGAGGCATACAGTTCAAATATCATAAATTCCACCGGAGAAGGCGGATCCATCTCGGAGATAACCCCGAGATATTCAGTCTCAATCCCAGAAATAACACCGGGAAAGACAATGTAAACCTTGGCGATAACTCCAAGGAGTGCAGTTGCAGTTCTGGCGATAACCCCGGAAATGCTTGTTTCAAATGCATGTAGCTTCAACCTCGGAACTCACACCGAGGCACTTAGTACAAGACCCGGAGATAACCTCGGGAAGACAGGCACACCTCAGAGATAACCCTGAGGACCTTCAGCACTTGCAACAATCCAATCTCAGAGATAACCCTGAGCAACGTCTGCTTTATTAGCCCAAACCAGAGATAACCTCGATGAGGGGAAAAATCGTTATTTTTCCACCTCGACCCCACATTGCGTCGTCTCAACATTTCATACATAAATGCACAAAAATGTCCCACAAGAACCAAGGAGTTGCAATCCCGCGTGACTACTATGCGAGGCAGCACACCAGATAGAATTTGAAACTCGAAGTGATAGGACATGGTTCCATCTTCCTAACTTTGTACAACCTTTAATCCCATGTCATTGCGTAGCTCTCGATAAAAGTATGCCGAAATAGGTCTTATACACCGCAATCGGATGCTCGAATTGACGTTCTGGAAGCTCAAGCGGACATTGCAGTGCACGAGTACACGTACTTCAAGACGGCAGGACCCACGGAGCCCAGGACACCTCAGGAAGCCGCAGGTACACTTGCGGCTCCCCCTCTATAAATAGAGGGCTTGGGGTGGCCATTTTATAAGAAAAAAGAAGAGGAAGCCCTGTCAAATTTGCTCTATACACACCCCATATTGAGTGCTTTCTCATTTTAAACACTTGTTAGCTCACATATAGCTATATTTTTACCGGCGAGAGCCGAGTGTTCATCCACTTAAAGTTGTAGAAGTCTTCTTTGGTAGCCCACTGTAAGCCTTCTTACACATTATAAAGCCTTTCTCTTCATCTTTGCACACATTATTCTTCATATTGAGAGTCATGTTGTATGTGTATGCCTGGACTTGATCAAGTGGTTTTCATTGCATCACGTATATATATATACTTATATATATATATTTATATATATGGACTAACATTATCGAGTTATGCCTTGATTGAGCATAGACTTATGTCTGGAGCGTTTAGTTGCTTATATATATATATATATATATATATATATATATATATATAATCTGTTGTCGAACTCTGTTCGATGAGCCTGGATTATACATCCGGTGCGTTTACTACTTTTATATATATATATAGCGACAAATCGCCGATCACCGAAATGATAAACCGAGCCGGGATCGATATATATCCTACGCGTTTACCGCTTATATATATATATATTTACATTCCATTCCGCCTGGAGTTTACTTCGTGGCGGTTGATTGTTTTTACTGCTTTCTTTACATTTAGTCCCGCCTGGAGTTTACTTCGTGGTGGTTGATCTCATTTACTGCTTTATTTACATTTTTGATCCCCCAAAGAGGTGCTTCGTGGTGGTTGATCATGTCTCTATATATATATTTACCTCTTTTATATATTTACATTTCTGATGCCCCATATAGGTGCTTCGTGGTGGTTGATCTTGTCTGTATATATATATTTATAGCTTTTATATATATAACTGCTTATTGCTTTTCATATAAACTGCGGCATCATGTGAGCCTAGGAATCATGTGATCATAGATTCAGTCTACTGAATCTAGATTCGATTCCCATGATAGACATTTTCTGTAAGCAGCTTGTAAATTATTTACGGTGTTTGAATTTCCTTAGATGACTTTCATGCCTATGAGGAGTTCGGCACTGCTATATATTATTTTCTCGAAGATGCTTCGCATCTCGAAAATAAAAGCAACCAAGTCGAACATTTTAATAAAATGGAAGTATGAAAAGGTCTCAATTATTATTGAGCACATGGCTTGAAAAACCTCTTTTACAAAACCTCACTGCTATATTCTGCTAATACTAAATTTTTTATACAAATTCAAACCCTTTGTATATAGGTGCGAATGAGGCCTCGCACTACTTCTAATAGAAGCACATTGACCCCCGCCCCACACACACACACATTCATATAACACTTTCTTGAAAAGTGGCGGTCACCGTGGCAACACGGATGTCGGGGGGTGCCTAACACCTTCCCTTCGCATAATCAAGCCCCCGAACCCAAATAAATCTCTATTTCACGGACCCGTTTAGTAGTGTCACATTACTGGGTCAATGTGCAAACCTTTTCTCGGTTGCGTTGGTGCAACCAGTTAAAAACACCAACTGGCGACTCTTACAGTCAAATCGTCGACATATACATGTCGGACCTTTTCATAACTTGTTTTTCCAAACAAATCTCACCTAACATAAGAACACCAAAGAACAAGAACAGAAAAGGGACAAATAAAAATCCCTACCCCAACGTCGACACCTAGCATGCATGAAGAGGTTAACGCATAAATTTCTTCTGGTATTGCATAATGGGGAATGGATTAGGCATTTCAGCAGACTTTTGGTGAAGAAAATGTTCAGCAAAACAAATCGTAAACATACCGCAATCACTACAAAAACAAACAAAATAGAAAACAAATCAAACCAAACATCATACTGGATAGAATAATTAAAGAAATCAAAACAATATTAACCTTACCCCTTAATTTGTTTAGGTACCCTCTTAACAAATTCAAGATCAATGGTATCATGTTCCCCCTTATTGCGATATGGTTCACTATAGAATTAATATCTGACCTACCCTTCCAAAAACCACACTTAGACAAGATGATGGGTAGAATGAAAATGTAAGGCTCACAAACATCCATAATATTTGTTCGCATGATTGTCCTGTTTGGTTGAAGAGAATTGTAAACTACTAGAAGTCTACGATGCACATCAAAGACCAACAAAAACCAATGCCCTGGAACTGTCATGTGAATGGGAAACAAAACATAATCAGCAGCAACCCATGGTGTGTTCAAATCCATCAATAAACCACTAATGTATTCGGCGACATTACCCTCCCCTGACATTAGAGTCGTATCTTCATTTTTAAGACAATATTCACCATACAAAGCAGACAACTTGACATGAAACCAATAATCTATAGTAGTGACCCTGATTTGAATATTGGCAGAGTGCCTAGCCAATTTTTGAAAGTAATATAAGCAAATGTTGATATGATGAACCAAAAAATAAACCAAAATCAATTAGATGTAAACAATTACCAAAAATTAAAACTTTCTCATAAAGGTAACCAAAACAGTCAAAACTAGTGACCAAAATAATTAAATAAGGTAACCATAACTCACAAAATAGAATTTCAAAAAATATATAAACTCACATCATCATCAAGCCACTATCCTGGAGTCTTTAACTTGTAGAACCATATTTTAGTTGATATTGAGACAGACCCAAATCTGAACGCAGGTTCAATCTCATCATTATCTCTAGAGAATTTTTCAATCCTTCAATATAAAAACATATTGGTAAAAGAGAAAAAATGATTTATTTGTATTAAAAAAAACTAACTATATTATTGTTAAACTACAAATAACATACATTTTTCTGTTATTTATGCAATCTTAAACCATTGATCAAACAATACATCTTCAAATTTGTATGGCACACCCATGCAAAAATTGGGGAAAGTAGAAAGACCTTTATGTATTTGTCTAGGAACCACAACAGAAGAAGATGAATCAGCAAAACCAAACTTCGTTGTATATGGACTCCTCAAAACAACACTCTTTGCAGACGCACAAACAGGTCTAACTACCACATGGTTTAGAAGCACTTTTCTCAACTTCAACATAATAAAGTATATCCTGTGTAGTTAAAACCATTTCATCAAGTACCGACCTGTCTACTAATTAAATTTTATTCTCCTTTAACAATAGACAAAACATGTCACAAAACACAATTATAATTTCAACAAAAAAATCCAAACTGATTGACCAGTAACAAAAATACTATATGGAAGTAACCAATTAAATCTATGAAGGGAACTAATATTGAAAAAAATATGAACCTCGGTAGGGGTAAAATGAACGATCTATTTTCCAGAAGTCTGGCTTAAAATATCAAAACTTGGCATGTCATTGTTCTTGCCAATCTGTAAACATAAAAAACACTAATTGATTAATATAACACAATCATATAACACATGAAAAATAAACAAATATGTTTAACCTTTTCATCATCCCCATCGATGTGAACCCCATTAGGGGTAAACACAACAATTTCTTTCCCATAAGTGTGGCATAAATTATCAAAAGTTGGGTTGTCCTTGTTATTGCCAATCTGTAAAAATAAAAAACATTAAATAATCAACATTAATTCTAAAAACATATAACACAGAAAAAAATAAACATATATGTTTAACCTTTTCATCATCTTCATCACTATGAACCCCACCCATACCACCAACATCATCATCAATTCTTCCATCAAACTGGTTTGCAACATCAGAACCTTTGACTACAACATCGAACTCATCAGACGTAACATCATCATCATCTAAATCATTACCATTACTAGCATCATCATCATCGTCATCATCATTATCATCATCACCTTCATTCCCACCTTCATTAGCATTAGAGCGATCACGTAACTGCTTTCTCAAAATCTTCTTTATGTCCCTGCAAATCTCAATATGAAAAACATGCAATTCATCCTTCAAATCAACCCTTAACTTCTTAATTTATGTCTTAACTTCAATCACCTTCTCTTCCAAATGCCTCACCCGTGCATCGATAATATTTTCAACATCAGAAAGTGAAAATCCCAAGTCTCTACCCTTCCTGGTTTTGTTCACTTTAATATCAACAACATTAGAGTCACCATCATTTCCACTAAAAAAGTGAAAACCACCCAAATCCAAACGCTCCTTCTCATCATCGTAGGAATGAGATTTTGAATCATCAACTGAAACATAGTGATAACAACAAATATATCATGTCAACAATATTGAACAAATAAAAGAAATAAAACAATACACATAAAATAATAAATTAAAGTTAGTAACCATATGTATATATAAAGGTAACCAAAAATAATGTTAATGGTAACCAACATACCTGACCAGAACCAAATACTAAATCATTCAACTTCTCATTTTTAAGAGCCTTCCCTAATTCCTTCCATCTAAATAATCTAACTTCTGACATATGATCATCAATACAGAAACCCCTGACTTTCGTAGGGCAATCCATTCAACTTATAAGATTTACAATAAATGTCCTTGTAAAAATTGTATCTCACACCCCCATTCACACACTTCTTTAAATGACCCTTCACAGCAAGCGATAAAGAATTTTTCGTCTGTTCAAAGGTAAATTTCCCCTACGGATTGCCATAAGACAGAAAATTAATCAATGCCTCATCAACATAATTATCTGAAACAGTAGCTAGTAGAAAATTACAAACCAAGAATATGATGGACATCCTGACTACCTCATCAGTATCATCAAATACAACACTCTGATGTATCCTCCCGATACTAGAATGGGTCACAACTCATCTCCAAAAAACTTTTTCACCTACTGATTTTCCATTCCCTTGAATGCATCAATATTCTCATCTCCTTGCCAAC
Organism: Panax quinquefolius; assembly: GCA_020205615.1. Classification (NCBI taxonomy): domain Eukaryota; kingdom Viridiplantae; phylum Streptophyta; class Magnoliopsida; order Apiales; family Araliaceae; genus Panax; species Panax quinquefolius. Next base: position 31,334,611 of record CM035158.1, read on the forward strand.
TCAAACCAGAAATTAAACAAAATTCTGGCAATCAAAATCTTACCATTTTCTCACCAAACAGAAACCACATCTCCCTATTGTCCCTTTGATAAACTTCTCTCTCCAAAGCCTGATGGATTATTTGTGAAAACATTTGGGGCTCGTCAACATCTACAAAATTCCCAAAATAAGTCAATTTAAACTTTTTTAACTGATCTTCAGTCAATTTATTCTTAAAAACTCTGGGCACTTCCATATCAGTCCAATAAATGATTTTTGCTGTGAAATTGCGATGGCGCTCCTGGTAATATAGATTCCAAATCTGAAAATAGAATACATTACAATAGAAACGCAACCAATATACTCATGATCTAAAATTAAACCAAAGTAATCAAATACATTAAAGTAGATAACCAAATCAAAACTGCATTACTAAAAAACAATAATGAGTATTTGCATTAACATTACATACACATTAACCAAATCAGAATGAAACATTCGTCACACTACAACTTTAGAGTAACAAAACCCATTTCAACAACTATACAATCAATAATGTCCAAATATATTAGCATTAGTAACCAAACAAAATCAGCAGGTTACCAAAACCAAATTAATTAACCTCTATAATGTAAAAAAAATATCTAATAACCAAATCAGAATATAATAGTAACCAAACCTCCACTCGGAGGGAACATAACCATTTTAACATATACAAATTGAACAGTCATCACACTACAACTCTATACTAACAAAACACATTTCAACATCTATACAATCAGTAGTATCTAAATATATTAGCATTAGTAACCAAAACACAATCAGCAGGTTACCAAAACCAAATTAATCAACCTCTGTAATGTAAAAAAGTATCTAGTAACCAAATCAGAATATAATAGTAACCAAACCTCCACTCGGAGGGAACATAACCATTTTAACAAATACAAATTAAATAGTCATCACACTATAACTCTATACTAACAAAACACATTTCAACATCTATACAAGTAGCAATATCTAAATATATTAGTATTAGTAACAAAAACAGAATAAGCAGGTTACCTGTAATGACCCCAAAATTCATACAATTTAATTCTGGCTTCGGCCGTTAATAATATGTCTAACTTCTGATTTTACATCATTATTCGATGTTAAACTTAATAATATACAAAATAATTTAAAGTTTTCTATCTTCTTACTTTAATTCCCTGAATCAAAACCTTTATCATCTACATGTCTTTGAATCATATATAATCCACGATTCACTTCATCACAGTTATTATATAAAATTTTACATTTCAATTCGATAACCTTTGCATATCGGATAACTCAAACTTTAACTTTACAACTCAACATAAAACTATACATCATAAAACATTTAGTACATCTCATGAATCTTAATCATGGTTTAACAAAATAACAACATTAGCTAAAATATTAATCTTCGTGTATTATTTCTGATCCACGTCATTCAAGTAGTACATAGTGTTACCTTCAATCCTTAACCTGTAAAAATGGTTATTTGCAAGGTTGCGCTCGACAGCCCAGCAAGATCTAACATTTTTCATGCATCACATAACATATATAGTATGCTTATCATACAACTCTTAAACATTGAACTAACATAACATACATGCTGTTGTTCAAATAACAAATATAAAGATTGAGTTCCTTACTCAATCAACATTCATTACTCAATCAACATAGTCAGATATTGACTTTAACTTTCCATGTTTTCAACATATATATAACACATCATACTATTTACAATAAAGAATTAAAACAGTTCATCACCAAGTTCACACAGCAAATAGGAACTGAAAGACTTGCCTGGTTCGTTGCTTACCAACTACAACTCACTGCCTTACATTCATCCTACAATAGTTTAGATGTTCATATATACAAGCATTAGTTACATATACACAATGAAATCAATTAGATTGCATTGACTCTTCATCTTATCCTTTTATTTCAAAACTTTTCCTTCTAATCGTCACTCGATGTTCAATCTAGTGTTTAAGTCTTGTTACGACATCTCTTTGTTCAATCAGTTTAATTACATTAAAATTCCTTTTCCTTCTCATTACATTCCACTTTTATTGACACTTGACATTTAGTTAAGTCTTTAACCTTGTCTTTATATCAGCTTAGATATATAATGGTTGTTAACATTATTTTAGTTAACCTTCGTCTCGTATTTCTTTATACTTCTCTTTTAGTCGACACTTAGCATTTGGTTAAGTCGTCATAGCTTGATATTACATTATATTAATGTATTATCTTCATTAAAGTTAATTAAATCAACTTGCATCTCAAGATTTTAACTTACTTCATTCAAATGGTTACATAACATTTAGTCAAGTTCTTACATTAATCTTGCATCTACATCCTTTTAGATGTATATTAAGTTAGTTAAATTAATTAACTTAACCTTCCTATCATTATTTAAATTTTATTTTATACTTTCAAGTTATTTCTTTTAATTGGTACTTAACATGTGGTTAAGTTCTTCACTTATGTCTCCACATCATTATCTTGCATGCTAAACTAGATTAGACCCTTGATTGACAATCCTCAAATACACAGGCTTCTCTGCCTAGGCTCGAGAACGCGGCACTGCATGTGCTGCGCTTCCCAAGCCTTGGCACTGCCGTGGCCGTATTTAGTCAGATTTGCAGAAGATGACGATGGCGGCTTGCTGCTTGGCGTGGTCAGTGCTAAATCACAAGTAGCATTGCGTCGATTACATATGTAAACCTAAGCAGCCTCCGCTTCAGGCCTGACTCCCAAAACCAACTCAATTCTTACAGAAATTCATAAAACTTAACATCTAAACTTATGTAATAACATCAATAAACATGCTATACACCATTCCAAATACATAATCATTACATATACACATATTTGAAGAATCAAAACCTTAATTTTCCAAATTTCTTCATTTTTTACACTTTTAGCGAATTTGATCGCCACGACTTCGTTTCTTAACCAATTAACACGATTTAAACTATGTTGTTTTCGTTTCTTCACATACTAACATAATTCATCACCAATGTGCAGATTACAACAAGTATTGACCATGAAATTTTGTACTTTCTAAGCCATATTCTATAATATAAACACTATTATTTGAAATCTTTTACTACAACCCAATTCTCACGAATTTGATCATCAAATAGCCCTCATAAACGACAATTAACAGATTATAACACCATATATATATATATATATATATATATATATATCAATCCAACATGATTTAACCATTTACCGAGAATGATCATGGAAACTCAAAACATTACATTAGAAGTAAAATATACCTTTAAAACCCTAGTTGTAGGCTAGCAAGAGATGGTGACCCTCCCTCAAAACCACCATGATTCTTCCTTCTAAAAAATCTATGTGTTTTCCTCTTCTAACACTCTGTTTTCTCATTTGGCTTTAGGTTATACGCATAAAACAAATGATATGGCTTTCTCCCACGTTCATCGCCATATAACAAATAATATGCAAGGTTTATTATAATAAGCCAAAGGCCACAAGGCCTTGTTTGGCTACACACAATTCCCCTCATTCCAATTTATTTTGATAAGATTATATTATATAGTTTTTATTTGTCACACCTACCACCAATTTAAATAGCTTACCATTATAATAATTATAATTTTTATTATAATTATTCTGATGATTAATAAATAATTATATATCTAATTTAATTAATAAATTAGACTTAAACATCACTTTATTTAATATAGTTATTTTCTTTAATATTAAACAACTCATTTAATTTAATTAATTCATTAAATTAAATCTTCAAAGAATAAATTTATCTTTGCTTCAATTTAATTATCATACACACGTAACTAAATTATTATACCACAATTTCATAAATTATTTATTTTTCTCAATAAATAAATTATTTAAAATATTTTTTTAATTCAATAAATATTTTAAATAAATCACAAAATTCATTTAATATCTTCAATAGTTAACTTAACTATTAAACCTCACTTTCCCAATATATGAATATATATTTCTTGTGACGCCCCCAAAACAGGTCTACATCACCCATCTTGAATCGTCAGATACATGGTACATAAATTCAAATACAACTTAATTATACAACAGTCGTGTAATATACGACAAAACATAGCTGAGAGTTTAAACAGGAATATTGCCTTCTAGACAATATCCACTCTCAAATAGAGTCCTCATTACATTTATTGTCACATTATTTTACAGAATATATAGTGAGGACTACTAATACACCATCTCGGACCATCACTCTGTTCCCCGACTAGTCCCGGCTACGTTCTCATTTCCTGAAGAGAACAATGAAAGCAAAAGGGTGAGCTCAACTAGCCCAGTAAGAAATATTATGACTAAGATAATGCAGAATAAATTATCATTAGTCTTCAACAATGTTAAACTGATAAAATAAAATAAACAAGTTTAACTGCATCGGAATATGTAATCCATTAGAAGAGTCAAGTAGAGCATGATATCTACTATCTTCTCTGATTTAAAATATTTTCATCAATTTTTATCGCTGAGACTCAGCTTAATAAATAAACAACAACATCGAATCATCACTGCACTACGGGCCAAGGATATTCATTAAATTATCAATGGTCATGACTATACCAAATAATCCCTGGTCATAATCATATCAAAAACTGTCCATCAATGCACTACAGACCACTGAGGACTTTTACCACATCATTTATAACATTACTGGTCATGATTATACCGAATGATCCCTGATCATAATGATACCGAGTCCATCTATGCACGTAAGCCAAAGATGACTTTCATCACAATATAAGCATGAGGATGATGACAATGAATAAGCGTTAATCAAACGAAAACAAGGATAAATATTAAAGACTTTAAATTTATCCAAATATTATCAATCACTTAATAAACTCATAATCTATAATTATTAATATTATAACAATATTTTAATCACTTCTTAAACTTATAAACAATTTATTTCAATTGTTTACACTTTACCAAATAATGCATTTAATCATTCAAAAATGTCATACTCATAAGATTTCATTACCAATGATCAAATCTCTCATCAAAAATTTGCATATACCCTATATCGGATTCCCAAGCCATAAAATCCTATTTTTCAATTTTGTTACTTCACATAACATATTTAATTCATTTACTCATAACTAGTTCATTTTCATGAAAAAATAACAAATCAGCCCAAAAAATATTTTTTTTCTGGGATTTAGCAGAATATAGTCCCATATTGAACATATATTTTTCTCGGAATTTTTAAAATTTATTTACTATTTTTCATATGGCCAAAACTACCGAATATTTAAACATTTATCATAAACTGTACTTTTGTCCAAAAATTCCGAAATTTACAGAGTATACTTATGTTATATATATGTACTCCCAATAAAAATTTCACTAATTTTGGAGTTAACTAGAAGGAGTTATAAGGGTTTACTTTTAAAATAGTATTTTCCCATAAAATTCATAACACCTAATCTATACATCCAAAAATCGCCATTTTCGGACACAATCTAGAAAACTCAACAAATTATCATTTGAAATTTTTCCAGAATTTTTGAGTGTCAAGAAAAATTACGAAAGTGCAAATGGATTTTCACCCGTCATGCGGTAATCCACGTAGAAAGATCATTTCCACAATTTAATAAGGAATGAATACGAAGGATCATTCACCATGCATATGGTAATCCACATATATGCAGTTATTCAACGAATAATAAAACAATGGAATAATGAAGAATTCACCATGCATGCGATAGGCCGCATGCAGACGAGGTTATTCCAACATAATAATAAATAATGGAACCAGGTCATGCGCGAACGCATGCAGACGGGATATTACAGCGAATAATAAATAATGGAATAATAGAAGAATTTCACCATGTATGCGGTACTTCGCATAGACAAGTTATTCCAATATAATAATAAAGAATGGAATAACAGAAGAATTTCACCATATATACGGTAGTTTGCATATACAGGTTATTCCAACAGAATAATAAGGAATGGAATAACAATAGCTCTCTTCATGAATACGAAAGAAATAATACCCTTACCTCAAAAGAATTTGGATCTTTGGAATAGTGAGGTAGCAGACTTCTCTTCTTCTTTCTATCTATAATTTATCTCTATAATAATTGTTCTAAAGCTTTAGTGAATTGGTGAGAAATGAAGGAAGAATGAGCTTCTATTTATAGAAAAATATAGTTTCGATAATTGCACGTTTTGGTGCTCAAAATATTACAGTACCATACCTCCAACTTTTCTTTCATTTTTAATTTAGTCCTGCAAGTATTATCAAACTTGCACCAGCTCCCCTAATAGTAAATAATGTGAATCAATAGTAAATCACGTGAATCAATAGTTCTAGACATGTAAAAATATGAATTACAGTATAATACCTCCATCTATACCTCCATTTTTAACTTAGTCATGCAAGTATTATCAATCTTGCACCAACTCCACTAATAGTACAAGAATGTGAATCAATAGTATACACATGTGAACAAATAGTTATAATCATGTGAATTAATAGCAATTAATTACTCATTTATTCGATTAATTACCCGATTGGTCAATATAACTTCCAGACATCAATTATTATCGAAATAAATGTCGGTTTCCACTAACACTAATAATCCCAACACAATGTAACTATCAGTTTCATCTTTAATCAACACGAACTTATTCATCATTAATATTATAATTCACAATATTTAACAACCAGGTCGTTCACAGGAAATAAGGGGCTTTCCGATAAGGATTTCTCCTTATTGGCGCACAATTAGGTGACCAAACCTCTCCTTGACAGAACTTCTAGACATTATCAATATTGTAAATAATAATATGAATAACTTTGTCGTCTCAATTATTTATTTAATAATATATCATATTATGCAGATGATACTGTGACAATAATTGAATCAATAATATGAGAGATATGATGCAACAATTACTGTAGCAATAATTGAGTATAACTGAGTGACTTCTTACGTAAGCATCAATAATCAATACCGTGTGCTACTATGCAACCACGTGTATTACTGTACTTTAACTACCAGGTAGTTCAACAATTTTAATGGTAACACTTTCGCCGCTATTTTTATAAAAAGATAATTCTGTCATTTTCTTACTACAACAATACTTCCGTTATAGGGTCCACCAATGATTGTGCCATCGTACGAATATCCCCTGTTAAAATGAATATTCCCCGATCAATCGAATATTATATAACCACTTGCTTACTTTTCAAAATTCGTAAATATTACCCACAACTATAACATTATATCAAATCCACACCATAATATTCAAAAAAATATTTTGAGAAATTTAAATCTTTATTCATAAAATCTGGGGTCTCACAATCTCCCCTCCTTATAAAATTTTTTCCTCAAAATTTACGTACGTACCTGGTATGCCAAAGAGGTGAGGATACCTTGAATACCTTTATCATCAAAAACATTACACGTTGCATACGTGCATGCCCGATGTCCTCCGATTGCCTCTGAATGCACATCAGTCCCTAAAATACCCATTTTAGGCCTTGATACCGACCTCAAATCTCAAAATATAAAGAATGAAAGTTTTAGGTCTACTCGTTATCTTTTTGAATCATCCTGAATCATCTCAATCGAAGTTTGTATGAAAATGTTATGCCCAATTTATTATAGGACGTCCGGACAGATTTTGGCTTAACACTTGACCAGCGCCTAGGCGCCCAAGAATAGAATCTAAGCGCCGAGCCTAGCGCCTAGGCGCTCGACCCTTGACACTTAACTCTAATTTTCCAGATTTTGGAACTTTTGACGCACATACTTCAAATCTTCATAACTTCTTCATCCGTTATCGGGATTAGTCCATTTTCGAGGCTATGGAAAGCTTGTAACATGCTCTATAAAACCCCCATGATTTCATAATTTTTTAAATTCATTAATTATTCTAAAATTTGGCTCCAAAGTCCCCGAAGACTAAGTTTTTACTAACAACGATACGTGAAAAACGTTATGAACATGCGACATACTTGGCGGTAAAATGAGTTTATAGGCCACAGTTCCTACTTGATCAAGGATTTCAAATAGACCAATAAAATCAAGGGTTTAAATTTCCTCTCTTCATCGATTCTTGCTTCTAGGATAACGCCCTCTTAAACCTTCTTCTTCACATTCATTAGTTCCGGGTGTGTAGCTTGAACGGCCTTTAACTTTATCGAATAGAGTCGATTCTACTCGTATATTTGATATCACCACATGGGTCCCTAGAGTCTTTAACTCTATCTTCATCATTTGTAAGTTATACGAAATTGGTTTTTGTGTTAACAACATCGCACTCATAAACGCATACGATCTTCTACTCAATGCGTCAGCTACCACGTTCGCTCTTCCACAATGATATTGAATGGTATGGTCGTAATCTTCAACAGCTCGAGCCAACGTCTTTGGCGCATTATACGTTCATTTTGGTTGAAGAAATATTTGAGGGTTTTAGAAATGGGTTTTGTACTGGGGTCAGTAAAATATTCGATTTCACGCTCTAGGGTTAGGCTAAGAAGTCTTCAAGAATACGCCAGGAAATTTATTAACAATAGAAATATCATTCAAAACTGTGACTCTCATCCCAAGACTTGGATAGCACGTCACATTGATACCTATCAACTTGTCATCGTCATTCACGACGTCGCCTACAGAAAGTCTGGCTTCGGTGCATTCCACACAAGGAAGTCAACAACAAAAGGATCGGAGCTCTTTACTTATGGCTTGATATGACAGTGATTAACTTTAGTGGTTTGGTTGCTTGAATTCGCATAACAAGTTAGTTAGGAATATGAAAGCTAACAACCTTACGAAAATCTTGATGAGTAGTTAACCAATCGATTCCAAAAACCACATCAAAGGCAAGTATTTTCAAAGAGATAAGATCAACAAGTAAAGTGAAAGTGTCAATTTGAATTAACAAGATTTATAAATAGTGGAGGTAATCAAGGCTTCTACTAACGAAGTTTCAACCAATAAGTCAAAGTCTAACTTCTCTGGGGTCAAATTTAAATGTTGAACGCAAGCAAGAGAGATAAAATAATGGGTAGAACCGGTATCTAATAAGGTATAGACTTCGCAAGAATTTATAATTAACTAACCCTTGCTAACCGTTCGGGTTACTCTCGGTTTTCGGTTATTCTGAAAAACGCTCTTCCTGAAACCACTGAATTTGTTTTGTCCGTATCCGCCTTTGGTGCCATCGTCCCAGCTGGACTTGACTTTGGTGCACGATAAAATCGGGCTAGGTGACCTTCTTTTTCACAATTGTAACATACTTTGGACTGCATCGTACAATTTGGACTTATGTGTCCTTCCCCTCCATATTTGTAACATACGACCGGCGGTCGTTCTCCTTCCTTAACAACAGGTGCTGGTACTGGTGCTGATGTCTTTCCATCATTATTGAATCACCTCTTCTTTAAATGTCTACTCTTATTGTCATGGCCATGATTACCACCGAAGCGATTACCATTTCTGGCATGTTGATTCCCTCCACGTTTGTTGTCACTGCTTCGATGACTGCTACCACGGGTATTATCGACTTGCCGGCTGCTCTCTCTTGGTTGGGTTGACTCATTATCGCGCTACAAGAACTGAGCCCTATTCACAACATCTAAATACAAACACAATTTATGAGAGATAAGGTATTGACGTATCTCGGGTTTCAAACCTCTTAGAAATATCCGCGTCATTCTCTCCTCATTATCAACCAAGTGGGATGCAAACCGAGATAACTCGGCAAACATAGCTTCGTACTGCGCCACGGTCATATTGTTTTGCTCAAGCTTGATGAACTCTACCTCCTTCATGTGACGAATACTTTTAGGAAAGTACTTGTCGTTGAAAAGCTCTTGGAACTTCTCCCAAGACATTTTGAGTATAGAAATTTGAGTACGCTTTACAGATTCCCACCAGTAATTTGCCTCTGCTCGCAACATGAAGGTTGCAAAGGGAACCATTTGCTCCTTGGAGCATCCCAAGACATCAAATATCTTGTTGATCTGCTTTATCCACGTCTCCGCCTTAAGTGGTTTTGGCTCTCGAAAAAACTCCGGTGGTCCCAGCTCCTTGAACTGCTTAGCGGTGACTATTTGAGAGTTGTCACCTGTATTTTGGACAGGAGCCGCTCTCGTCTGATGTTGCATGAATTGCATAAAGCCTCTGAACATCCCATCGTTCACCATTTCATCGGTGTTATTGTTTACATGAGGATTATTGTCTTCCTCTTGCACATTACCCTGGGTATGGATCATTGGTGACTCAACGGTCTCATGTGCTTCATTGCTTATCTCAACATTTTTGGATGCCATTTTCAAATACTGCCACAAAACAAGGGTTAATTGTAAGACCCCGAAATTTTTTAAATAAAAAGGAATTTCCATTATTTATTATTTTGAAATAGTAAGGGTTGATTTGATTAATGTGGATAGTTAAGGGTTAAATATGCAAATATTTCAAAATAAGCAAGTGGTTATAAAATATTCATTATCGTTGGGAATATTCGTTTGGTCGTGGAATATTAAATCTTTTCGAGAATATTAATTTGACGCAGCGCAATGACCATGTGTGGGCCCCATAACTGAAAGCGATTGGATGAAGAAAGCGACAAATATAAGTTGTTTTTAAATAATGGCGTAGTTGTTACCATTAATCATTGTTGGAATACCCGGTGGTTAAAACACACTGTCACGCGTTGTTGAGCAAGAAGACACGGTATTGCACCAATTATTGATTCTTACGTAAGAAGGCACTACTCAATAATGGTTACGATGAATTCTTCGCTCAAAGATTTTATTGAGTTAATAATTCTTTGCATTGATATTTTATATTATCATTGTTTCAATAATTGTCATTACACAAGTATCTTTCATTATCGAGCAATAATTCATATTATCTCGAATAATATTATTAGATAACATTATTGGCAATGTCTAGAAAGTTACATCTAAGGAGAGGTTTGGTCACCTAATTTGCTTGCATGATGAAGAAATTCTTATTGGAAAGTCCCCTCTTCCACAGAACCGCACTCGTTGTCAATATTGTGATTCGTAATATTATTTATGAATAATTAATTATTGATTTATATGATGAGGAAAATATTGATTTTATGTGGATATAGATGGAGAAAATTTTTAAAATGACAATTGTTGAAAATTAATATTTTATCTTTTTCTGATAAAATAATTCATTTAAATATATTATTTTAATAATATATTAACGGTGATATTTTTACAATGAATGTGGGATATATGAGTATACGAGGAGGAAGAGTATTTTGTTGCAATAAATGTTTAAAACATGTTAAACATGTCGGTGGACCCCATTTATTGATTTGAAATTTGATTATAGCTTTGTAAAATCGCCTGGTTTGTGGATTTGATTACGATTTCATTTTGGAATTTGGAAAACCTTTCTTCTGCAAAGTTGTAGAGAATTGAATTTCCTATAAAAACTAGCGAGATTCGAATTTTCTGATGAAAGGGCTATTTATTATGAATTATTGAAGTTCCAAAGCTCCGAAATAATTAATTTTTGGAAGTTTTAATTATTTTTATTATGAAAAACGTTTTTGTCATTAAAGGTGGGTCTTGCATGTGATGTAAATGCTGAATTCAGATCCTTAAAAGTGGGCGTAGGAATTTGTAATATTAATATTATTAATATATTAAATTTTCTGCTTTGGTGTTCTAAGCAATTTCCTATAAATAGGGTGCTTAGGTTAGAATTGAAAATCACACCAGAAACTGAAGTTTTCTCTCTCTATATTATCGAGCGTATTCTTGTGAGTATTTTGAGTATACTTTGAGTATTGCTATCTGATTGCAAGTCCAAGTCATAGCCTATATCCAGGTGTTTCAAATTTAGAAGTCTTAATCTTTCGAGGTAAGGGATATTATTTTTTTTTGTAATGATATTATTTCTTCAATATCATTATCTTTGAAATGTTGATCTGAAGTTTTTATCAAATTTGGAACTTTTTTTCATGTGGGGTTACTATTCACGAGTTACTATTCATGAGTTACTATTCACGAGTTACTATTCACGAGTACTATTCATGAAAGCGTGAAGATGTTTTTTGTGGAATTTCTATCTTTTGGTGTCTGAGTTACTATTCACGATACGACACTATTCACGATACTCTGCACTATTCATCGAAAAATAAAATTTCTTCTTTTTGTCCAAAATATCTATTCGGATACTAGCTTTGATTGTATCCATGTTTTGATCATTCTTGAATTTTACACCACTATGATTATTTTTGAGGTATTGTTGGACATGGATAAAACAAAGTATGAATCCTTAATCCTTAATCCTTGTCATTTTGTCTCACTTTGGATTCGTTCTTTAAAAATATTTTCATCATCCTCGGTCTTAAATGATGATATTATTGAATATCTTTTGGCTTTCAGTAGTGCAAAGATGAATGATTTCTGAAGAATATCTTTGGCTCAGAGTGCAAAGATGAGCAGTGTTGAGATGAACATGACCGATTGATGAATATCTTTGGCCTTTAGTGCAAAGATGAGCAGTGTTGAGATGAACATGACCAAGTGATGAATATCTTTGGCCAGAGTGAAAAGATGAATATTTGATTCGGATGCATATTGATTGATGTTACGGGGATAAAATATTGATGATGGATCGTTAAATTCATAGATTATAGTAGATTTCATTCTCTACGTAACTCTTCCATGAATTATTATTTCGGCTGCGAATATTGATCTCGAAACTTGTTGTCTATTGTATTCTATCGATTTTTCCTGTTGAAGACTAACGATAATTTGTTGTATATTATCTTAGTCATAATATTTTTCTTTGGGCTAGTTGAGCTCACCCTTTTCCTTGTTGTTCCATTTTTCTTCTCGGGGAGGCGAGAATGTAGCAGTACTAGTGTGGGTATGGAATGAAGGTTCTAGAGAGTTGTTTAGTAGTCCTCACCATTTTGTAAAATAATGTATCAATAATTATGATGGGGATTTATTTGCGTGTGGATATTATGCAGATGGCAATATCTCGTATTTAAACTCAAAGTTTATATGTTGTAATAATAAAGTTGTAGTTATTTCTGTACCATGTATTTGGCGACTCAGAATGGGTTGGATGGAATGGACCTATTTTGGGGGCGTCACATTAATTAACATATCACATATTATCCCTATACTCTGACCTACCAATTAAATACCAAATAAACTTAGGTAGGTCATACTAGCGAAGGAATTCCCCTTCTCTCCCCTCCTAGTTCTTGTCTCACATCTCAGCTAAGGATCATATCCCTAAGCTTTGATACCAACTGTGATGCCCCCAAAATAGGTATACATCACCCATCTTGAGTCGCTAAATATATGGTACAGAATACAAATACAAACATAATTATACAACCGTCGTGTAATATACGACAAAACATAGGTGAGAGTTTAAACATGAATATTGCCTTCTAGATAATAACCATTATATTTATTGTCACACTATTTTACAGAATAGTGAGGACTACTAATACACCATCTCGGACCATCACTCCGTTCCCCGACTAGTCCCGGCTACGTTCTCATTTCCTGAAGAGAACAATGAAAGAAAAAGGGTGAGCTCAACTAGCCCAATAAGAAATATTATGACTAAGATAATGCAGAATAAATTATCATTAGTCTTCAACAATGTTAAACTGATAAAATACAATAGATAACAAGTTTAACTGTAGTGGAATAAGCAATCCATTAGAAGAGTCAAGTAGAGCATGATATCTACTATCTTCTATGATTTAAAATGTTTTCATCAATTTTTTTATCACTGAGACTCAGCTTAATAAATAAACCACAACATCGAATCATCCCTTCACTACAGGCCAAGGATATTCATTAAATCATCAATGGTCATGACTATACCGAATAATCCCTGGTCATAATCATACCAAAAACTGTCCATCAATGCACTACAGGCCACTGAGGACTTTTACCACATCATTTATAGCATTACAGGTCATGATTATACCGAATGATCCCTGGTCATAATCATACCGAGTCCATCTATGCACGTAAGTCAAAGATGACTTTCATCACAATATAAGCATGAGGATGATGATAATGACATAAGCGTTAATCAAACGAAAACAAGGATAAATATTAAAGACTTTAAATTTATCCAAATATTATCAATCACTTAATAAACTCATAATCCAATATTATTAATATTATAACAATATTTTTATCACTTCTTAAACTTATAAATAATTTATTTCAATTGTTTACACTTTACCAAATAATGCATTTAATCATTCAAAAATGCTATACTCATAAGATTTCATCACCAATGATCAAATCTCTCATCAAAAATCTGCATATACCCTATATAGGATTCCCAAGCCATAAAATCATATTTTCCAATTTTGTTACTTCACATAACATATTTAATTCATTTACTCATAACTAGTTCATTTTCATGAAAAATACCAAATCAGTCCCAAATTTTTTTTTTCTGGGATTTAGCAGAATATAGTCCCATATTGAACATTTATTTTTCTCGAAATTTTTAAAATTTATTTACTATTTTCATATGGCCAAAACTGCCGAATATTTAAACATTTATCATAAACTGTACTTTTGTCCAAAATTTCTGAAATTTATAGAGTATACTTATGTTATATATATGTACTCCCAATAAAATTTCACTAATTTTGGAGTTAACTAGAAGGAGTTATAAGGGTTTACTTTTAAAATAGTCTTTTCCCATAAAATTCATAACTCCTAATCTATACATCTAAAAATCGCCATTTTTGGACACAATCTAGAAAACTCAACAAAATATCATTTCAAATTTTTCCAGAATTTTTGAGTGTCAGAAAAATTACGAAACTGCAAATGGATTTTGACCCGCCATGCAATAATCCACGTAAACATATTATTTCCACAATGTAATAAGGAATGAATACGAAGGATCATTCACCATACATGTGGTAATCCACATAGACAGGGTATTCTAACATAATAATAAAGAATGGAATAACAGAAGAATTCACCATGCATGTGATAGACCGCATGCATAAAAGTTATTCCAATGAATAATAAATAATGGAATCAGTCGTGCGTAACGATGTAGGCAGGATATTCTCGACGAATAATAAAGAATGGAACTAGGTCATGGATAAACGCACAGACAAGATATTTCGATAGAATAATAAATAATGGAACCAGGTCATGCGTAAACGCGCAGACAGGATATTCTGACAAAATAATAGATGAATTTTACCATGTATGCGGTACTTCACATAGACAGGTTATTCCAACATAATAATAAAGAATGGAATAACAGAAGAATTTCACCATATATACGGTAGTTTGCGTATACAGGTTATTCCAACAGAATAATAAGGAATGGAATAACAATAGCTCTCTTCATGAATACGAAAGAAATAATACCGCTTACCTCAAAAGAAGACTGGATACTGGAATAGTGAGGTAGCAGAATTCTCTTCTTCTTTCTCTCTATAATTTCTCTCTATAATAATTGCTCTAAAGCTTTAGTGAATTGGTGAGAAATGAAGGAAGAATGAGCTTCTATTTATAGAAAAATATAGTTTCGATAATTGCACGTTTTGGGGCTCAAAATATTACAGTACCATACCTCCAACTTTTCTTTCATTTTTAATTTAGTCCTGCAAGTATTATCAAACTTGCACCAGCTTCCCTAATAGTAAATAATGTGAATCAATAGTAAATCACGTGAATCAATAGTTCTAGACATGTAAAAATATGAATTACAGTATAATACCTCCATCTATACCTCCATTTTTAACTTAGTCATGCAAGTATTATCAATCTTGCACCAACTCCACTAATAGTACAAGAATGTGAATCAATAGTATACACATGTGAACAAATAGTTATAATCATGTGAATTAATAGCAATTAATTACTCATTTATCCGATTAATTACCCGGTTGGTCAATATAACTTCCAGACATCAATTATTATCGACATAAATGTCAGTTTCCACTAACACTAATAATCCCAACATAATGTAACTATCAATTTCATCTTTAATCAACACGAACTTATTCATCATTAATATTATAATTCACAATATTTAACAACCCGTGTCGTTTCTGTGAAATAGGGGCTTTCCGATAAGGATTTCTCCTTATTGGCGCACAATTAGGTGACCAAACCTCTCCTTGACAGAACTTTTAGACATTATCAATATTGTAAATAATAATATGAATAACTTTGCCGTCTCAATTATTTATTTAATAATATATCATATTATGCAGATGATACTGTGACAATAATTGAATCAATAATATGAGAGATATGATGCAAGAAATTCGTAGCAATAATTGAGTATAAGCGAGTGACTTCTCACGTAAGCATCAATAATCAATACCTGGTGCTACTATGCAACCACGCCAGACATCGCACTTTAACTACCGGGTAGTTCAACAATTTTAATGGTAACACTTTCGCCGCTATTTTTATAAAAGTTAATTCTGTCATTTTCTTACTACGACAATACTTCCGTTATGGGGTCCACCAATGATTGTGTTGTCGTACGAATATCCCCTGTTAAAACGAATATTCCCCGATCAATCGAATATTATATAACCACTTGCTTACTTTTCAAAATTCGTAAATATTACCCACAACTATAACATTATATCCAATCCACACCATAATATTCAAAAAAATATTTCGAGAAATTTAAATCTTTATTAATAAAATCTGGGGTCTCACATTTCTCTTCACACCAGATCACTTATTTCAACATATATAGCACATATATATACATACTCAAACTCAAAACACCTCATAATAAGAATTTTAATTATTAAATTTTTATTTTAATAATTTTTAAAAATTCAGGTTGTCACATCTTTCCCCACTTATAAGGATTCCGTCCTCAAAATCAACGAAACCTCCCTTACTCGGTTTTCACCAAATCTCTTTTCAAAATTTATCGTTGAATAACTTCAACACATTACCTTAATATAGGTTTTATATTTCCTACTCCCACCATTATTCATAATAAATTCTTGTAAGTTTTATTTCATAACCTTTACTTAGACTCAATTATATTTGAGTATTACATCTTCTTTGACACGTTCATTATCTTTCTCTAAGGATCATTATCATATACTATATTCTCAAACTCTCGGGACATTACATTCATCCCTTCTTCTAAGAATTTTGTCCTTGAAATTTTTTGACTTACTAATATTCATTCATTCCATTTATCAAAATAGATTTTATGTTAATACTTTATTCATTCATTGGGTTCTGCAACCAAATTCTTTCTCTAAGGATCTTTCTAAGATCATCATATTCCTCACCTCTTCCTCTTCTAAGAGTTTCACATTTCTCTTCTTTCCGGAGTTTCAATTATTTCTTGAAATTATTATGTTTTGCTTAATTTTTTCATCCTTTCCACTTTCACCTTTCAGAGTAATAAGAATCTTCCACAATTGCTCAATAATTGGGAAGCGATATGAATAACAGAAATTTAAAAGATTCTAAATCATGCTAAGGGTCATAAGACCTTGAACTACATCCACGGTTATAAGTAGTACTCTTTCAACTTAAACCTTAACAATCATTAGACTATAGGGACTCCCGTACTTAGGGTGTTACGCCCTTCGTATGATGTATTGTGCACTCTACCCATGGTTATAACTACTCTTTCAACTTAAACCTTAACAGTCATTAGACTGTAGAGACTCTCATACTTAGGGTGATCAGCCCTTCGTACTATGTATTATGCACAAACATCTAAACGCTTTCGCGTAATCTTAATTCGCACCAAAACAATTTGGTTTGTCATAACTTCTCAAGAAACGCTTGAATTTCATGAACATCTTTTAATATTCGTCTAGCTGAATCAAATAGCATAGACTTCTACAACAATTCGGACATCAATAAATATATATATATATATATATATATATATTCTCATATCTTAAAGAAATCTCAAAAATCTTTTTATGACATCATGATACCGCACTGTATTTACAGTCCGTTTGAGGATTCTGCCATTTGGTGATTTTATCATACTACATCATACCATAGTGGGCTGACGATCCTTAGATCACATCCAACACTAAGTAATATTGCATTGATGAGTCCATCGTTTTTATCATCTCTGCACCAGATTCCATGATGTTTTGATTATATAAAAATACATTTTGATATATTTCAAATCATTTTTGTCTAGCTGAAGCAATTAGCATAGACATACTAATAACGATATTATTTTTAAAACTCATTGGTTTTCATCATTTGATCCAATATTTTTCAAGAAAATAGAAGTGCAAACATCAGATGAAGTCAATAAATTTTGAAAGTCTAGCATAGCTAGTAGATTTAGAATATCTATTTTTCTCCATCAATTTCAATCTTTATACTAAATATTCTTGTATTTCAACTTACCATCCTCCTATACCCCCAATATAGTTCATCAAACTTACCGCACATTAGAAGTTCAGGAACTTGCCACAATAATATGAGTTGAAGAACTTATCATAGTCAGACCATAGGCGTCCATTCGCTGAGGGGTTCAAAACATACCATATTATTATGAGTCACGAACTTACCATATGCATTAGTTTTAAGAACCACACCTAATCCTAATAATATCTGACTAATCTTAATAGTTTCTAACTATCAAATATACACATGAGAAAAGAAGCACCTTTTCACCACATATACATTGATAGCGCGACACCAACATTCCAATGATTATCAATATGATAAACTGAGTGCAAACACAAAACCCTCACGCATACAAAGATTTCTACAACTCAACCATCACATGAGTCCTCAATTGAAATCCCACCTAACTCTATCTTGCTTATAACTTGCTCTTTGCTCGATACGAATTCCTCGTATCACATCATCTATATATAACTCCTCGTGAGTTATCTCGTACTATTTCATAGTACATCATCTTTATAGCATCAAGCTATAATTGTAACATTCCAGAATTTTAATTGTTATATTAAATTTTTATTGAATTATTTAAGTATTTAATGGATGTGTTTATGGTTGAATTTGTAATTGTTCAAATTTGATTCGATTTGGTTAATTATTTGTTAAATAAATAATTAAGGAAATTAATTATTTTATTCTAATTTAATTTAATTATTAAGTTGGAAAGTTTTGATTAATTGAATTATTATCCTTTTATTTGAATTTGTAATTCTAATTTTGTGGTATTGATTTATGTGTTGTAATAATTTAATAAAAGGTGACAAATAACCTTTTACAAAGGAGTTATTAAAATAACTTAAAGGAGTTTTAATTCAGTTTTGCCAAACAAGGCATATTGCTTATTAAGTCTTTATTCTAATTGTGTTTTACCAAACAAGGCATAAGGGTTAATTGATTATTTTTTAGTGGTTAGCCAAACAAGCCTTATGGCTTTTGATTTTGAAATAAACATAACTGATGTCAATTAAGTTAGTATTATATATATATATTATTATTATTATTATTATTATTATTATTATTATTATTATTATTATTATTATTATTATTATTATCATACGTTAGATATCTAGTACGCTAGATAGAGTTAGGAAGAAAAGAAAGACTCAGAGGAAGAAGAAGAAGAGAAGAAGAAAAGTGAGAGAGAAAAGAAGAGAGGAAGAAAGGCTAGAGAATTTGAGAAAAGAATTGGGGAAAAGAAGTTTAATAATCAAAAGGGATAGCCATCATCTTCTACAATCAAGGTATTCTACTACCTTTTTTTAAGTTTTAAAGTTCTAGTTTTCTCTTCTCCTATTTCTTTGTAAAATTCTTGTGATAGGGTAAATTTTTGATTTTATGGGTATTCATATGATTAACTAGTGTTGTAAAGTTATTTTCATAAGTTTTATATGATTATAATCAATGAATTGTTGTTATGTATGTAGTTTGTGAAGAAAACCTTTTTATAGAGAGTTTATGTGAATGAATATGGGTTAATTTAAAATAGAAATTATGGGTTGTTTAGTTGTTTTATTGAAAAATTGGCTATTCAATTTGTTAGAGTATGTATATACTTTGATAAAATGCTTTAAATTAACTGTTTTGGTTGAAAAACAAAATCACAGTATTGATTTTCATCAAAAATATCAAAAAGTGAATTTTTATCAAAAATAGTGAAATTGAATGTTTTAAATTAGTTGTTTATGTTGTTGTATGGGTATAATCATGTTAGGAGTTCTTGAATTATGTTTACATGAAGTCTTTGTATGAATTATATGTGAATTAGACTGTTAGAAACGAACTTGTAGGCCAAAATTGGCTTTGTGCATATGATTTTCATAGTCATGTCTCACCAAGTTCACAGTGGCGCGTAGTAGCCGGCAGTAAAGATAAATCTCTACAGTAAGCGCCATCTCCACATCGTAGCGAGGCCTCGTAGCTTATTTTTCGCTACAGAAGCGCCATCTAAAAAGTTGCAGCAATGCCGCACCACAAGATAAATCGTGGAACTGCACATGATGAGTTAGCAGAATGGTCTGACAGTGTACTTTTTGTACTCAAATGTTAAGAAATTGTTATGTGATGATAGTAGGACTGTAAAATGTTGATGTTAGTATTTCTATACTATGAATAAGTATGTTATTAACAATTAACTTGTGTTATAACTTGATTATATGATTAAATAATCAAACCTATATGATGTATGTAGTTAGTTAAATTTGTAAAGTAGTAGTGACTAACTATGTCATGATGACATATATATGTACATATAGGGTATTGTGATCCGAATTGATTCGGTTTAGCCTACGAGCAAGGTAAGTTTTCTAATCCTTTATCTTGCTTGAACTAATTATGGTTTCTAATATAATAATGCAAGGTTTCTAAACTTTGTTTTTGATATTGAACAAGTTATTCTTGTATTTAACTTGTTGTTTAGCATGCCCGAATATATTTGAATAGTTTATCGTTCATATTGCCATGCATGCTTAGTATTCAATTCTAAATAACCTTGGCTTAATATTGTTCAAGCAAGGTGTGTTATAGTTATTCAAGTTGTATGCTATTAGATTCTTCCTAAAGCATGACTTTAATTTACCATGACGATTCAATTACGAGTATTCTATAGTATGATGTTATTGGTGTTAATTCAACTAGTCCTCTAGTTGATGATCGTTGAACTTCAAATTACCATTGAAAGCTTATCCAAACCAAACTCTCTTTGGTGCGGACTTGTACTCTATATACTGAGATGAACAACCCTATTATTAGGGGATAACTTACGCGTAGCGTTAAATGTTTGTGCACAATACATGGTACGAAGGGCTGATCCCCCTAAGTACGAGGAGTCCTTATAGTCTTATGACTGTTAAAGTTGGAGTTGAAAGATTACTTGCAACTGTGGACATAGTTCATGGTCTTATGACCCTCGGTTATGTTTATTCCATACTTTGGATTTCAGTTCCTGATTATCATTGTTAGAATACTATCTAGTTTTGATGAGCCTACTCATTGGCAGTTATTATTATTATTCTTCTATGATTCATTATTTTATCCAGTGAGCAATTGTTTTGCTCACTCTTGCATATTTATAAACTCATTGCAGCTAAAGTGGAGAAGGTAGATGAACCTTCAACTAGCAAAGGAACGGGAAAATTGTACAAGTGATGTTGATTTGTACTTTTATTTATTGTGATGATCTTAGACTTCTTAATAATGATGTTATGTAATAATTTTAATTCCGCATTTGAATGATTGTATTTAAAGGTTAGATAACCTGGGAGATTATATTATGTAACCCTTTAATGGGAAAGATTTTATTTATCCAGTTTTATTGTGATTGGGTAGTTAGATATGAATGTTTGATTAAGTGAACACCAAATCTTGTGGGAATGAAGTACCTGGATTTGGGGGTGTCACAATAATTATTCAAACATTACAGACCATCTTTCCTTTATAACTTAAATAGATCACGCCGTGATCTTATTCTATAATCATCTCCCTTAAAATTCTTTTCTTAACTCGTGATCGTTTTGTTTTACGATCCTCTTTCTTTCCTTTTTCATCATTTACGACATTATTCGTTATCTTGGCTATTGGAGTTAGGTAACTCCCATTTCTTTTCTTTATATCTCTTCAAGATTCTTCTTTGAATTTCCTTGTTTATATAACAATTATTCCTTTAAGAATTTCTAACTTCTTTTACATTACTCAACATTTCATTCAAGTTCCACATTTTCATCATACGTATCCATTTTCTTAAATTACTTCTTATTGTTCAAACTCTATTTGAGCTTATTCTTTCATTATCTTCACATTCCTTCTCTAAGGTTATAGCCTAAGGTACTCCTACCTAAGGTTTATAACCTACATCTTTGATACTAACTGTAACGACCCCAAAATTCATACAATTTAATTTTGACTTCGGTAGTTAATAATACATCTAACTTCTGATTTTACATCATTATTCGATGTTAAACTTAATAATATGCGGAATAATTTAAAATTTTCTATCTTCTTAATTTAATTCCCTGAATCAAAACCTTTATTATCTACATGTCTTTGAATCATATATAATCCATGATTCACTTCATCACAATTATTATATAAAATTTTACATTTCAATTCGATAACCTTTGCATGTCGGATAACTCAAACTTTAACTTTACAACTCAACATAAAACTATACATCATAAAACATTTAGTACATCTCATGAATCTTAATCATGGTTTAAGGAAATAACAACTTTAGCTAAAATATTAATCTTCGTGTATTATTTCTGATCCAGGTCATTCAAGTAGCACATAGTGTTACCTTCAATCCTTAACCTGCAAAAATGGTTATTTGCAAGGTTGAGCTCGACAGCCCAACAAGATCTAACAATTTTCATGCATCACATAACACATAATAGCATGCTTATCACACATCTCTTAAACATTGAACTAACATAACATACATGTTGTTGTTCAAATAACAAATATAAAGATTGAGTTCCGTACTCAATCAACATTCATTACTCAATCAACGTAGTCAGATATTGACTTTAACGTTCCATGTTTTCAACATATATATAACAAATCATACTATTTACAATAAAGAATTAAAACAGTTCATCACCAAGTTCACATAGCAAATAGGAACTGAAAGACTTGCTTGGTTCGTTGATTACCAACTACAGCTTACTGTCTTGCGTTCATCCTACAACAGTTTAGAAGTTCATATATACAAGCATTAGTTACATATACACAATGAAATCAATTAGATTGCATTGACTCTTCATCTTATCCTTTTATTTCAAAACATTTCTTTCTAATCGTCACTCTATGTTCAATCTAGTGTTTAAGTCTTGTTACGACATCTCTTTGTTCAATCAGTTTAATTATATTAAAATTCCTTTTCCTTCTCATTACATTCCACTTTAATTAACACTTGACATTCAGTTAAGTCTTTAACCTTGTCTATATATCACCTTAGATATATAATGGTTGTTAACATTATTTTAGTTAACCTTCGTCTTGTATTTCTTTATACTTCTTTTTTAGTCGACACTTGGCATTTGGTTAAGTCGTCATGGCTTGATATTACATTATATTAATGTATTATCTTCATTAAAGTTAATTAAATCAACTTCCATCTCATGCTTTTAACTTACTTCATTCAAATGGCTACATAACATTTAGTCAAGTTCTTACATTAATCTTGCATCTACATCCTTTTAGATGTATATTAGGTTAGTTAAATTAATTAACTTAACTTTCCTATCATTATTTAAATTTTATTTTATACTTTCAAGTTATTTCTTTTAATTGGTACTTAACATATGGTTAAGTTCTCCACTTATGTCTCCACATCATTATCTTGCATGTTAAACTAGATTAGACCATTGCATGACAATCCTCAAATGTAGCAGGACTTCTGCGCTTTAGGCTCGGGAACGCAGCACTAATTGCCAGCTTCCAAGCACTTAACCTTACCGCATGGCCGTATTTAGTGCTTGATTTGCAAAAGATCGATGGCGAGGTACTTGTGCTTCAAGCTTTGGTCAGTATCAAGAAATTGCCACTTATTAACACTAAATGTAAGCTGCAGCAGACTACGCTTCAGCCCGACTCCCAAAACCAACTCAATTCCTATAGAAATTCATGAAACTTAACATCTGAACTTATGTAATAACCTCAATAAACATGTTATACACCATTCCAAATATATAAACATTACATATACACATATTTGAAGAATCAAAACCTTAATTTCCAAATTTCTTCATTTTTTACAGTTTTAGCGAATTCGATCGCCATGACTTCGTTTCTTAACCAATTGACACGATTTAAACAACATTATTTTCTTTTCTTCACATACTAACATAATCCATCACCAATTCGCAGATTACACCAAGTATTGACCATGAAATTTTGTACTTTGTAAGCCATATTTTATAACATAAACACTGTTATTTGAAATCTTTTACTACAACCCAATTCTCATGAATTTGATCATCAAATAATCCTCACAAACGACGATTAACAGATTATAACACCATATATATATATCAATCCAACATGATTCAACCATTTACAGAGAATGGTCATGGAAACTCGAAACATCACATTAGAAGTTAAATATACCTTTAAAACCCTAGTTGTAGGCTAGCAAGAGATGGTGACCCTCCCTCAAAACTACCATGATTCTTCCTTCTCAAAAATCTCTGTGTTTTTCTCTTCTCACACTCTGTTTTCTCACTTGGCTTTAGGTTATACACATAAAACAAATGATATGGCTTTCTCCCACGTTCATCAGTTACAACAAATAATACGTCTGCGTCTGTTACAATAAGCCAAAGGCCACAAGGCCTTGTTTGGCTACACACAATTCCACTCATTCTAATTTATTTTGATAAGATTATATATTATAGTTTTTATTTGTCACACTTGCCACCAATTTAAATAGCTTACCATTATAATATTTATAATAACTATAATTTTTATTATAATTATTCTGATGATTAATAAATAATTATATATCTAATTTAATTAATAAATTAGACTTAACCATCACTTTATTTAATATACTTATGATTTTCTTTAATATTAAACAACTCATTTAATTTAATTAATTCATTAAATTAAATATTCAAAGAATAAATTTACCTTTGCTTTAATTTAATTATCATACACATGTAACTAAATTATTATACCACAATTTCATAAATTATTTATTTTTCTCAATAAATAAATTATTTAAAATATTTATTTAATTCAATAAATATTTAAAATAAATCACAAAATTCATTTAATTTCTTCAATAGTTAACTTAACTATTAAACCTCACTTTCCCAATATATGAATATATATTTCTCTTCACACCAGATCACATATTTTAACATATATATCACGTATATATACATACTCAAACTCAAAATACCTCATAATAAGAATTTTAATTATTAAATTCTTATTTTAATAATTTATATAAATTCAGGTTGTCACATCTTTCTGAAACCTCCCTTACTCGGTTTTCACAAAATCTCTTTTCAAAATTTATCGTTGAATAAATTCAACACATTACCTTAATATAGGTTTTATATTTCCTACTCCCACCATTATTTATAATAAATTCTTGTAAGTTTTATTTCATAACTTTTACTTAGACTCAATTATATTTGAGTATTACATCTTCTTTGACCAGTTCATTATCTTTCTCTAAGAATCATTATCATATACTATATTCTCAAACTCTCGGGACATTACATTACCAAAACCAAATTAATCAACCTTTGTAATGTAAAAAAGTATCTAGTAACAAAATCATAATATAATAGTAACTATACCTCCACTTGGAGGGTACATAACCATTTTAACGTATAAACATTAATCAGAGGACAACACTAGTTACCAAAACAAATACACAAGTAGCCAGAAACAACTAATGATTCCAAATTCTTAAAAACAATTAAAATAACACACCTTAAGATGTTTTTTGGCGGGGAATTATATTCCGGCTATAAGCATCATCTTCAACCTCTTTCCCAACTTTGTTTGGCGAATCTTCAAAATTAGAATCCAAATCCATCAATTTATTAGCCTTCTTAGAAACATGTCTCCTCGATTTCTTATCCTTAACAGGGGATTTGACCACTAACTTCTTCCCCTGCTTTGGGGACTTTACCACACTAGCCTTCACCTTCACATATTTCTTCACATTCTTAACATAATAATCATCCTTAATTCTTTTCCTCTTCCCATCACTTCTTATCAACTATCCCTTCAACATTCTTCCCCGTAGAAACCATCCTATACAAAACCGGAAGAAATCACAAAGGGCGAAAACCAGTAAAGAAACAAACCACAATCGGCGACAAACAAAAAATAGGAAGACGGAACACCGACGCACTACCAAAGGGCTTGCACCACCACACACTGAACTACCAGACGAGAACGACGACGCACTACCAAAAGGAACGACAGACTGAACTTAGAAGAAAAGAAGTTTGGTTACAAAGTTCCCGAATTATAAAATAAAGGTTTCTAATTGAAAGAGAGAAACGACAAATGGGATATACATGCAATTCAAATTAATACACGATATACACAAAAATCAGGGATAGTTATATATTTGAAAAAATTATTTACCACATCAGCATCTCATTAAAATACACAACTAAATTAAAGGAAAACCAAATTCACTAATTATGTAAATAAAATATTTAAAATGTATTAATTCTGTAAATATTTTATGGATGCACTTTTGTTGTAATTATTTTAAAAAATATACTAAAAAGTGTAAATATCCCATTATAATAAGCGTAACTTTAATATATTAAGTTAGGGTTTTTCTAATATTAATCTAGAAAGATATCGATCATAAGAGATATCTGAAGAATAGGAAGATGGGAAATAATATTAGGGCAAAAAGAAAAGAAAAGGAGAAAGAAAGATTGTGGGATAAAAAGAAAAATTTGGAAACAAGATTGTGAGAGAAAATTCAACAAAATTGTATCTAAAAAAGAAGGTATTTATTGGATTTATTTTTGAATATATCAGTCATTTTATTAGTGTGATTACAATTTTAGAGAATTTGAATACGTCGTTGGTTTAATCAGATGCGTTGCCGCTTTGGTATAATTTTGATATATAATTGTGAATCTGCGATAGTTTATAAGTTAGATAAGAAATAAATTTGTTAATGTAAGTTTGGCTTGTAAACAATTTACATGTATATGTATGGTTCGGAACCGTCGGCTTTGCAATTGTAAAAAGAAGGGCTTCCTGACTCTTTTCATCCATCAGATGGTTAATATAATATTTATAATATAATTTTCATCTATATAAACATATATGTTATATCATAGTAGTCATAATCATTAGGTTCATATATTTTCATAAGTTTGTATGATAACTTAGGAATGCCGAATATGCATCAGGAGTCTAGAAAATGATAGCAGTCATTAATACTTTATTAATACATGACTAGTGGTGATTATATAGATTAGATTTAGGAGGTTTAGTGGTGTGATATTTTGACTTCAGTAAATTGTTTGATACTTTATTCAGGTACATATTTCGTACTATTTTAGCGAGACTCTTTTGATTTTAATTTATTCATTTTGTTTCTCCTTTAAAAATTAATTGGTATTGCCTCTCATGATTATTCAATGTCAAATTTATTGTGATAGTTTTTTTTGGCGTTGATATTAGAACTTATATGTGTACTCTTTGAACTAGTTAATCATGTTAATATGTTTTGGAAACTTTATTCGTTTGTGTCATTCTTCGTATTTTCATTCACATTAGGGAGTTATTTTGATCATTGATATCTTGTGATAATTAAGAATGTTGGTATTTGATAATTCAATGTCATTTGAAAATGGTCATGTAAGCCTTGTGATTTGAACCTCTTTTGACTTATATTTTGTAGTTTGATCCTTAGGGTATACTTGAGCTAACCACTTGTGGGGGAACCACAAGCATGTACTCTTGACACAAGGGCATGACACCTTCCTTGGCAATGTGATCAGTTCACAATGTATCCTTTTATTTTGTATGTTGCTCTCGGTATGAGCTTTGACCATTTAATATATTTGTTCAGGATACGTATGGGTCGACTTAGTATTTGATTTGATTTGATTCAGTTAGCGGATTTGTAACGTATATGTCGTGTGTACTATCCGTTTTGACTTGCATACATCATTGTATCGATGTATTTTGTTAGCCTTTGGCTATTTGTATTTGAGCTCAGTATGAAATTATTACCTTATAACCATTTGATTCAGACTTATTTTGTTTAGAATTCTTTTGACTATAATTGTCAGTTTGATAGTGTTAATCATTTGTATCTTGTCTCACTAATTTCGATATATTTATATTTAGTTTGTAGTTTGTATTGTTTGTAGTTGTATTTTGATGAATATGAAATATGTTATATTTTTATTCCTTAATGCTTAATTTTTTATATTTATTTTGTGTCTAAATATAATCATTGTTCTTAGATTTTTATTTTAAGTATAATTGGAGGGTTGCATGACTTTGAAAATAATTTGGAGATAAATCAAGCATTATTAGACTAAGGGATTAGAAGCTTAATATTACAAGCATGTGGGATATATTATCAAAGTGGGTAGCAACTACATAATCGTTAATTCAATTCAGTGATTTCAAGTTGGCAAATACATTACATATATCACGTGGGCTTTCATTATTCACCAAGTACATGCAAAAGAAAGAATGCTAATTAGTATTCAGTAAATTCCTTTTCAAGTCATCAAAGCATATTCATATCATATGGGTTATTCATGTGGGCCAACGTAGGTGATTTCCTAATAATTTCCTAAGCCATTCACATGGGGTCATTGAAATTAACATATTCAGCAAGCTAAGATGCGAATCATCATCCGTAATCATTATTCATGGAAATCATTCACGCGACAAGTGCAAAATCCGAACGCAAAAAGGAGATCCGAACACGACAATTATGGGATGATTTTTGGATTATAATTCTATTATAATTAGAATTGCTTTGGACTGAGATTTTATTTCCATATTAGATTTTATTTCTTTATGAAAACTAACTATGATTTATAATTCTTTTTAGGATTTAAATTTCTAGTTCTTATAGGATATAGGAACTTATCTAACACTATAAATAGAGGATGATAGTCAGAGTTTTATTCATTCATCAACTATCAATATCATACCTCATTAGAGTGCAGACAAGGAAGCATGTGAGGGTAGTAATTGATTAATTGAGTTATATTATTTATTCTTTCTTACGTGAGATTTATTCTGATAATCTATTTGAGCTTCTTGTATGCTATTTTCTCTGATTAATTTGATGTGGCCTGTTAGATTAATCTGATAAATATCATTTGTTAGATTAAAATATAGTATTAAGCAAGCGATATTATATTTGATCATAAGTTGCAATTTGATAGACTCCACGATACGCTTGCGTGAGGTGGTCGTCGCCCGGATCGTTTCTAGCACAATTGTTGGGTGAATTGCTTGCAACACCTTAACCCCTCGTCTATATTTTAGACGGTAATCTTGGTACAATTGCTCGCGTTTGGAAACTGCGTTGAATGGACACCAACGACACCTTGACCCCTCGCTTATATTGAAGCGGTAATCTCGGTACAATCGACGATTGATGCGGTAGAAGACGCCACACACAACTATGAATTGTTGTATGATAAGCCAAATTGAATGTCAAAGAAATAACTAAGAAACTACTAATTTCTTAGGATTTCTTCAAAGAACCAAAAGTAGAGAATAAACTCACAAATATATTGAATAATGAATAATGTGTTTGATTACATCAACTTAGACATCTATTTATACTACTCAAAATAATTCAAATCCTAATAGGAATTTATAAACTATAACCCTAATAGAAGTCAATTTGGAAAAGAATTCTAATTAAAAGAAGAAGTCCTAATTATAATAGAATTATAAAAATCTAAAAATCGTTGCTGGATATGTAATTCGTGGGCTTAGTAAGAGAAGAATTGGGCTTGTATTAAATTGACCCAAATTTGTGTCTCATCCTTCTCTTTGGGTTTCCTTGTGTTAGCTTTAGCCCAAACATCTTGGATCAATCCATTGAGATCTTGTTTGAACCTCTTTGTTCTAGCCTTGCTTGATCCCCATGTCCCTTTAGTCGTGTTTGAGTCCATGCATGCCATGTCTTCATCATTCCTCTCCTCTTGAAAAGGATTTGTCCTCAAATCGTCACCTACATCAAACGGACTTAGATCAGTAACGTGAAATGTGGCACTATTATTATACTCACCTAGAAAATCCAATTTATAGGCATTATCATTTATACGCTCGAGAACTTGAAATGGACCATCTCCCCTCGAAAGCAATTTTGAACGTCTTTGAATGGGGAATCTTTCTTTCCGCATATGTAACCACTCCCAATCTCCGGGTTCAAAGATCACTTGATGTCGTCTCTTGTTCGCGTGCTTAATGTACTGTTCCGTCCTCCGTTCAATGTTTAGTCTGGCTTTTTCATAAATTTGCTTAACAAGATCAGCCTTTTTCTTTCCATCCATGTTAGTATATTCAGAAACAGGTAATGGTGATAAATCCAACGGTGTCAAGGGATTAAAACCATATATAATTTAAAATGGAGAAAAATTAGTAGCAGAATGAACAGAACGGTTATATGCAAACTCAACATGTGGTAAACATTCTTCCCATTGCTTGATATTCTTTTTAATGATAGCCCGTAATAATGCTGACAAAGTCCTATTTACTACTTCAGTTTGACCATCAGTTTATGGATGACATTTAGTTGAAATAATAGTTTAGTACCCAATTTACACCACAAAGTCTTCCAAAAGTAACTTAAGAATTTTGTATCTCTATCAAAAACAATAGTTTTAGGCATACCATGCAAACGCACAATCTCCCTAAAGAACAAATCAATAACATAAGATGCATCATCAGATTTATGACATGGAATAAAATGTGCCATTTTTTAAAATCTATCCACGACCACAAATATCGAATCATGACCATGCTTAGACCTAGGTAAACCCAACACAAAGTCCATAGAAAGATCAATCCAATGTTCATTAGGAATATGCAATGGTGTATACAATCCATGGGGTTGAACACGAGATTTAGCTTGGCGACAAGTAATACATCTATCACATATTCTTTCCACATCTCGTTTCAGATGAGGCCAATAAAAATGTTCTTTCAAAATAGCAAAAGTTTTATCAACGCCAAAATATCCCATTAAACCACCCCCATGTGATTCCCTAACCAACAACTCATGCAAAGAACATGTAGGAATACATAATTTATTTTCACGAAACAAAAATCCATCAATTCTAAAGTATTTACCCACATCATTCTTTTCACAAGTTTTAAACTCTTCTCCGAAATCAAGGTCATTATCATATAACTCTTTAATTCATTCAAACCCAAGCAATTTCGTATCAAGAGTATTTAACAAAACATAACTGCGAGACAAAGCATTTGCAATGACCTTCTCCTTACCTTGCTTATATCGAATAACATATGGAAATGTCTCGATAAATTCCATCCATCGTGCATGCCTTTCGTTCAACTTGTGTTGACCCTTCAAATATTTCAATGATTCATGATCGGTGTGGATCACAAACTCCTTAGGCCACAAGTAATGTTGCCATGTCTCCAAATCTCTAACCAAAGCGTACATCTCTTTGTCATATGTAGGATAATTCAAAGCTGCCCCACTCAACTTTTTGCTGAGATACGCCACTGGTTTCCCTTCTTGCATCAACACAGCTCCAATCCCTAAACCTGAAACATTACACTCAATCTCAAAAGTTTTAGCAAAGTTAGGCAAAATAAGTAAAGGAGCATTTGTGAATTTATCCTTAATCAAATTAAATGCTTTTTCTGTTCATCACCCCACTTAAAGCCCTCACTTTTCTTGATGACCTCGATCAATGGTGATGTAATCTCACTGAAATTCCGAACAAAACGTCGGTAAAAACTTGCGAGTCCATGAAAGCTTCGTACTTGACTCACATTGGTTGGACTCGCCCAATCCTGGATCGCACGTACTTTTTCCTTATAAACTTGGACTCCCTGTGAACTCACAACAAAGCCAACAAAAACAATTCTATCCGAACAAAACATGCATTTTTTCATGTTAGCAAATAAATTTTC
Organism: Panax quinquefolius; assembly: GCA_020205615.1. NCBI lineage: Eukaryota > Viridiplantae > Streptophyta > Magnoliopsida > Apiales > Araliaceae > Panax > Panax quinquefolius. Next base: position 31,366,763 of record CM035158.1, read on the forward strand.
TTTCCTAAGTACATCTAAAATAGATTTTAAATGCAATACATGATCTTCCAAGTTTTTGCTATAAATCAAGATATCATCAAAATAAACTATGACAAATTTTCCAATGAATGGACGCAAAACATGGTTCATTAATCTCATGAAAGTGTTGGGTGCATTAGTTAACCCAAAAGGTAATACCAACCACTCCTAAAGACCATATTTAGTTTTAAACGTTGTTTTCCATTCATCACCCTCTTGCATTCTAATTTGATGATAACCACTTTTTAAATTAATTTTTGAAAATATGCAAGACCCATGTAATTCATCTAACATGTCATCTAAACGAGGAATGGGATGTCGATATTTTACCGTAATGTTATTTACCGCTCGACAATCGATGCACATCCTCCATTTTCCATCCTTTTTTGGCACTATATGTAAGAACCCAACTTTTATGAATAAAGATGAATTTTCTATAATTATCATTTTTAAATATTATGGAATGAATTTGATATAATGTTATAGTTGTGGGTAATATTTAGAAATTTTGCAAAGTACGCAAGTTGTTTATAATATACGATTGGTCGGGAAATATTCGTACAACGGCACAATCATTGGTGGACCCCACAATGGAATTATTGTCGGATTGAGAAAACGACAAAAATATTTTTATGAAAATAACAGCGGAAGTTTTACCGTTAACTGTTGAAACACCCGGTGTTAAAAATCTGAGAATACGCATGTGGTTGCATAGTAGCACACGGTATTGATTATTGATGCTTACGTGAGAAGTCATTCAGTTTTACTCAATTATTGTCGATATTTTATATATTATTAAATCAATAATTGAGATGAGAGAATTATTAATATTATTATTTGCATTATTAACGATGTCTAGAAGTTCTACCAAGGAGAGGTTTGGTCACCTAATTACGCGCCAATAGGGAGAAATCCTTATTGGGAAGCCCCCTCTATCCTGGGAATGACCTGGTCGATTAATAGTGTGAATAATAATAATGATGATGACGTTTTTTTTATTAGTATTATTAATGTAATAAAACAGAATTTTTTTTTATATAAAACAGAATACTTTTATGAAGTTATTCGTTTTATTAGGCTAATAGTAAAATCTTTTTATATAAAACAGAATACTTTTATAAAGTTATTCGTTTTATTAGACAATAATTAGAATATATTATATTTTATTATGCATAGTGTTTGCATAGTGCCTGCATAGTGTTTGCATAGTAAAATCCTTTTAAAAGTTATTCGTTTTATTAGATTATAAATAGAATATATTATATTTTATTGTAAACCAATCTGGACCGTCCGTTTAAAGTAAATCGATCTGGCCCGTTCATGGATTGGTTACTATTCAATCTATTCTTCTATAAATAGAAGTTCATTCCTTCATTATTTCTTACGAATTCACTGAAACTCTAGAGAGAGAAACTGTAGAGAGAATTATTCTTCTATCTTGAGCGTATTTCTTTAGCCTTTAAGAAAGCTTTGAGTGTAGTGCAAGTTTCTTCAAGTATATCCCCGCGCTACCGTCGGAGTACTCTTCTTTATAAGGTAAGGGGTATTATTTTTATTCATATTCATGAAGAGAACTTCTGTTATTCCATTCTTTATTATTACATTGGAATAACTTTGTATACTGTGATCTACCCTATACTTGGTGAAATTCTTTTGTTATTCCATTATTTATTATTCTGCTGGAATAACCTGTCCATGCAAAGTATCGCATACATGGTGATTTCTGTTGTTATTCCATTCTTTATTATTCTGTTGGAATATCCTATTGGTGCGTATTACGCCTGACCTGGTTCCGTTATTTATTATTCTGTTGGAATAACTTGTCCATGCAAAGTATCACATGCATGGTGATTTCTTTTGTTATTCCATTCTTTATTATACTCAGTTGGTTAAAGTTTTGACTTCTATACTCCATGAAATTGGTGGAATATCCTTGATATTTACGCTTCATCCAAAGATCTTTTCGTGGAAATATTCTTTGGAGCATTCTTAAATTTTACTCTACAAAGAAGTATCATGTTGACAATTTGACCGTTATTTGTTCTGAATAAATTAATTCTTGAACTTGTTTTATTGAATTCTTATATCATTGTCATCATCCTCATATTTATATTTTGTTAAAAGTCATCGTGGTGGCTGTGAGTGCATAGATGGACTTGGTATGATTATGACCGAGGATTATTCATTGTAATCATGACCATAATGTTACAAATGATGTGGTAAAAGTCCTCATTGGCCCGTAGTGCATTGATGGGACAAGTTGTTGGCATGATCATGAATGGTTGATGAATACACAAATATCCTTGGCCGTAGTGCATGGATAATTTGTGGTTGTGATACTAATGAATATCTTTGGTCGTAGAAAGTGTGGATGATGTGGATTATTTATTTAAAGTCCCAGTCCGATAAAAGTGATGAAAAACCTTTTAAGTCATAAAAGATAGTAGATTTTATTCTCTACTTCACTCTTTTAATGAATTGCATGTTCCGCTGCATTTAAACTTGATGTCTATTGTATTTTATCGGTTTAACATTGTTGAAGACTAACGATAATTTATTCTCGCATTATCTTAGTCATAATATTTCTTCTTCGGGCTAGTTGAGCTCACCCTTTCTTTCCTTTGTTCTCTTGAAATGAGAACGTGAAGGACTGGCTTGGGAAACTCGGAGCGGGTGTGATCGGATGATAGTATTAGTAGTCCTCACTATTACATTAAATAGTGTGACAATAAATGTAATGAGGACTTATTCTGAGAGTGGATATTGTCTAGAAGACAATAGTTGTATTAAAACTCACAGCTCTCTTGTTGTATATTAAAGATTGTATTTGTATTCTGTACCATGTATTTGGTAACTCAGGATAGGTGATGTATACCTATTTTGGGGGTGTCACAGTTGGTAACAAAGCTTAGGGATATGATCCCTGGCTGAGATGTGAGACAAGAACTAGGAGGGGAGAGACGGGGAATTCCTTCGCTGACCTACCTAAGTTTATTTGATATTTAATTGGTTGGTCAGAGTATAGGCATTATATGTGATATGTTAATTAACCCTTGTTTTGTGGCAGTATTTGAAAATGGCATCCGAGAATGTTGAGAACATCAATGGAGCACAAGAGACCGTTGAGTCTCCATAGATCAATAATCAGGATAATGTGCATCAAGAAGGCGACAATCCTAATGCAAACAACAACACTGATCAAATGATGAACGATGGAATGTTCCGAGGCTTCATGTAATTCATGCAACATCAAAGTAGAGCGGCTCTCATCCAAAATGCGGTGGAAACATCGGCAACTCTCTTGACGATCACCGCCAAAAGATTCAAGGAGCTGGGACCACCGGAGTTTTTGGATTGCCAAAACCACTTAAGGCGAGAGCGTGGATAAAGTAGATCAACAAGATATTTGATGTCTTGGGATGCTCCGAGGAGCAAAAGGTTCCCTTGCCACCTTCATGTTATGAAAGCGAGAGGATTCATGGTGGGAATCAAAAGCGTACTCAACACCGCTTGCATGAAGATGTCTTGGGAGAAGTTCCAAGAACTGTTTCAACGACAAGGACTTTCCCAAAAGTATTCGTCACATGAAAGAGGTAGAGTTCATTAAACTGGAACAAAACAACATGACCATGTCACAGTACGAAGCCAAGTTTGCCGAGTTATCCCGATTTGCGTCCCATTTGGTTGATAATGAGGAGAGAATGACGCGAATGTTTCTAAGAGGTTTGAAACCCTAGATACGTCAATATCTTATCCCTCATAAACTGTGTTTGTATTCAGATGTTGTTAATAGGGCTCAGTTATTGGAGCGCGATAATGAGTCAACCCAACCAAAAGAAATCAGCCGATAAAATGATAATACCAATGATAACAGTCATCAAAACGGTGACAATAAGCGTGGAGGGATCAACATGCCAGAAATGGTAACCACTTTGGTGGTAATCATGGCCAAAGAAATAAGAATGGACATTTTAAGAAGAGGAGATTCAACAATAATGGAAATACATCAGCACCTGCACCCGTGGTTAAGGAAGGAGAACGACCACCTATTATATGCTTCAAATGCGGAGGGGAGGGACACATCAGTCTAAACTGTGCGATGTCGTCTAAAGCATGTTATAATTGTGGAAGAGAAGGTCACCTAGCCCAATTTTATCATTCACCGAAGACAAGTTCAGCTAGGATGGAGGCACCAAAGGATGCCCTAGAAAAGTCAAAGCCAGTAGTGCAAGGGAGAGCGTTTGTTGTGACCTCCCTGAAAGAAAGGAACCCGAATGAGGTCATCATGGGTAAGCTTATCATAAACTCTAGCGAAGTATATACTGTGACGCCCCCAAAATAGGTATACATCACCTATTCTGAGTTGTCAATACATGGTACAGAAACAACTACAACTTTATTATTACAACAGTAAAACTGTGAGTTTGAATACAAATATTATCTTCTAGACAATATCTATACTCAAATAAATCCTCATCACATTTATTGATACATTATTTTACAAAAATGGTGAGGACTACTAAACAATCCTTTCTAAAACCTTCATTCCATACCCAGACTGCACTCGCTATATTCTCGCCTCCACGAGAAAAATGGAACAAAAGGAAAAGGGTGAGCTCAACTAGCTCGATAAAGAATATTATGACTAAGATAATATACAACAAATTATCGTTAGTCTTCAACAGGAAAAATTTAATAGAATCTGATAGACAACAAATTTTAAATCAATATTCGCAATGAAGTAATAATTCATTAGAAGAGTTAAGTAGAGAATGCAAACTACTATCTTCTATGTATGAATTTAAAAGTTCATCGTCTATCTTTTATCCTGTAACATCAATCAATGTACATCCTGGAATCAAATATTCATCTTTGCACTCTGAGCCAAAGATATTCATCGATTAGTTATGTTCATTTAAACACTGTTCATCTTTGCACTACGGCCAAAGATATTCTTCAGAAATCATTCATCTTTGCACTATGTGCCAAAGATATTCTTCAGAAATCATTCATCTTTGCACTACTGAGCCAAAGATATTCAATAATATCATCATTTAAGACCGAGGATGACGAAAAATATTTTTAAAGAAGCGAATCCAATTGAAACAAAATGACAAGGATTAAGGATTAAGGATTCGTACTTTTGTTTTATCCATGTTCAAAAATACCTCAAAAATAATCATAGTGGTGTAAAATTCAAGAATGATCAAAACATGGATACAATCAAAGCTAGTATCCGAATAGATGTTTTGGACAAAAAGAAGAAATTTTATTTTTGGTGAATAGTCAGATATCGTGAATAGTGCCGAGTATCGTGAATAGTAACTCAGGACACCAAAAGATAGAAATTCCACAAAAACATCTTCACGCTTCATGAATAGTACTCGTGAATAGTAACTCGTGAATAGTAACTCATGAATAGTAACTCGTGAATAGTAACTCATGAATAGTAACCCGACATGAAAAAGTTCCAAATTTGATAAAAGTTCCAACTAATATTTCAAAGATAATGATATTGAAGAAATAATATCATTTGAGAAGAAAATAACATCCTTACCTCAAAATAACCGTATTTCGAATGAATTTTGGATATAGTCTTTGATGAAACTTGCCTTTGAATAGCAACTCTCAAAATATCAAAATACTCACAATAATACGCTCAATAATCTCTAGAGAAAGAAAACTTGTTTCGTGTGATTTTCAATTCTAACTTAGCCCTCTATTTATAGGAAATTGTTAGCACGCAAAGCGGACTTTTAACTCGCCACCGATGGCTTTACTCGCTACTATTGCCACCCACCACATTTGAAATAAAATTCAGCACATTTCTTCACCAACCACAAGTGGGACCCACTCAATTCTAGAATTTTCCACCAAAATCAATTATAAACCTAATTTCGATCACCACCTCTTAAAATTCATAACAAATCATTCGTTCATTTTAACGGTTCAAAATTTGTGGACATATACTCAACTTATGTATGTATAACATATCCAAAAATTACAACGATCCAACGGTCGGATTAAAAATTATAACTCACTTAATATATCGTAAAATCTTGATTTGATTTTTAATACCTCCATTCGGACAAAATTATCGATAAAACACCTCAACATTAAATCATTCAATTATAACCACATAAAATAAATAAATCCATCATTTATATCCACATCAAATAAATATTTTCTTATCATATAAATCAATAATTAATTATTCACAAATAATATTACGAATCACAATTATGACAACCGGTAGTTCCTCCGGAAGAGGGGCTTTCAATAAAGATTTCTCCTTCATCGCACGCAATTAGGTGACCAAACCACTCCTTGGCGTAACTTTCTAGACATTGCCAATAATGCTATCTAATAATATTATTTAAATAATATGAATTATTGATCCGATAATGGAGATAATGTGCGGTGACAATTATTGAACAACAATAATATAAAATATCAACGCAAAGAATTATTGAATCAATAAAATAAAATATGAGAATGAAGAACTCATCGTGAAAATTATTGAGTAAAGTGCCTTCTTACGTAAGGATCAATAATTCACACAATCATGCAATCATGCAGTGTCTATCTTGCAACCACGCCAGACATCAGTATTTTAACCACCGGTATTCCAACGATCTTAATTGCAGAATAACTACGCCAAGTTATTTTTAACCAACTTATATTTATCGTTTTCTTCATCCAATCGCTTTTCCGTTATGGGGCCCACACATGGTCGCTACTACGTAGTCATGCGAATATTCGACAATGATCGAATATTCCACGACCAAACGAATATTCCCCGACAACAATGAATATTTTATAACTACTTGCTTATTTTGAAATATTTGCGTATTTAACCCCTAACTATCCACATTAATCAAATCAACCCTTACTATTTCAAAATAATAAATAGAGAAAACTAAATTTCATTAATAATAAGTTGGGGTCTTACATATACCTTATTTGATACCGGCTCTACCCATTCCTTTATTTCTCCTACTTGCGCTCAACGTTTAAATTTGACTCCGGAGAAATTAGACTTTGACTTGTCTATTGAAACTCCGTTGGGAGAAACCTTCATTACATCCACTATTTATAAGTCTTGTTTGGTTTAAATCGGTACCCTCACATTACCTGTTGATCTTATTTCATTGAAAATACTTGCATTTGACGTAATTCTAGGGATTGATTGGTTAACCACTTATCATGCAAAAATTGACTATTTTCGTAAGGTTGTTAGCTTTCATATTCCTAACCAACCTATTATGCGAATTCAAGCAACCAAACCATTAAAATCAATCACTGTCATCTCAAGCCATAAAGCTATCCATTTATTGAAAAACGAATGTCAAGCTTTCTTAGCTCATGTCACGGATCTAAACAAAAATACATTAGTTTTGAATGATATTTCTATTGTTAATGAATTTCCTAACGTATTCCCTGAAGAACTTCCTGGCCTACCCCCAGAACGTGAAATTGAATTTTGTATCGACCTTAAACCCGGTACAAAACCCATTTCCAAAGCCCCATATCGAATGGCTCCTATTGAACTTTAGGAGTTAAAGACCCAACTGTAGGAATTGTTAGACATTGGCTTTATTCGTCCTAGTACTTCTCTTTGGGGTGCTCCTGTTCTATTCGTGAAGAAGAAAGATGGGAGTATGCGACTTTGTATTGATTATCGGGGAGTTGAATCATGTCACCATCAAAAATAGGTACCCATTGCCACGTGATGATGACTGTTTGACCGGTTGCAAGGCGCCAAATTCTTTTCAAAAATTAATCTTCGTTCGGATATCACCAATTGAAGATTAGAGCGATGACATTCAAAGACGGGCCGAACTCGATGCAGGCATTATAAATTCCTAGTCATGTCTTTTGGATTGACTAATGCTCCTCGCCGCCTTCATGGATATGATGAACCGAGTATTCAAGGAATATTTGGATCACTTTGTGGCCGTCTTTATTAATGACATCCTTATTTATTCCAAAAGCCGTGAAGATCATGAAAGCAACACTTGAGGTCGATACTCCAAAAAGCTTCGTGAATATAAGCTTTATGCCAAGTTGAAGAAATACGAGTTCGGCTTGAGGAAGTAGCATTCCTTGGGCATGTGGTATCAAGTCATGGAATATCTGTTGATTCGACAAAGATTGAAGCCATTCAAAGTCGGGAACAACCTCGTCGGTGATCAAGTACGTAACTTTCTCGGCTTAGCTGGTTATTATCGGAGATTCGTAGAAGGGTTTTCTCGAATCGCTACTCCATTAACTCAGCTGACTCTGAAAGATACAAAATTCGGTTGGAGTGAGGAATGTGAGAAGAGTTTTCAAGAACTCAAGAGAAGACTCATTTCAAAGATCTGCTCGACAATACCATCCGGCTTTGAGGATTTGTCATCTCATGATGATGCTTGTGCAAAGGGTTAAGATGTGTTCTCATGCAACATGGGAAATTCATAGCCTATGCCTCTCGATAACTCAAAGAATATGAGAGGAATTATCCTACTCATGATCTAGAGTTAGCAGCTGTTGTCTTCGCACTTAAAATTTGGAGGCATTACTTGTATGGGGGAGAAAGTGGAGATCTTTACGGATCATAAAAGCCTCAGATATTTCTTCACTCAAAAGGAACTCAACATGCGACAGCGATGTTGGCTTGAATTGTTGAAAGATTATGATCATACCATCCAATATCATCTTGGAAAAGTAAACGTGGTAGCTAACGCATTGAGTAGAAGATCATATGCGGGTACGAGTGCGATATTGTCAACGCAAAGGCCCATTTTATATGACTTACAAAGGATGGAGATAGAGATAAAGACTCTAGGGACCCACGTGATGATGGCGAATATATGAGTAGAACTGACTTTAATCGATAAAGTTAAAGCTGTTCAAATTACAGACCTGGAGCTGATGCGTATGAGGAAGAAAGTGCAAGAAGGTGCTATGCCGGAAGCAAGAATCGATGAAGAAATAATACTTTGAGTCAACTCTAGACTTTGTGTTCCTAACGACCCTGATTTAAAGTATAAAATCATGATGGAGGCGCACAACACACCGCTTGCAATCCATACTGGGAGTACCAAAATGTATCATGATCTTCGACATACATTTTGGTGGGGCAATATGAAGAGGGAGATAACGATGTTTATCTCAAGGTGTTTAACCTGTCAACGAGTCAAGGCGGAACATCAAGTACCAAAAAGGTCCATTGCAACCACTTAAAATTCCAGAATGGAAGTGGGAGCAAATAACCATGGACTTCGTTACTGGTCTTCCCAAGGTTTCTCAAGGCATAGATGCAATTTGGGTCATTGTTGATAGATTGACCAAGTCTGCTCATTTCTTACCTATACGAGAAACTTATACACTTGAACGTCTTGCTCGTATGTACATAAACGAGGTTATAAGATTGCATGGTATGCCAGTATCCATAGTTTTTGATCGAGACCCAAGATTCACTTCACGATTTTGGGTTAGTTTGCAAAAAGCTATGGGCACAGATTAATGATTTAGTTCGGCATATCATCCTCAAACGAACGGACAATCAGAGAGGACTATTCAAACTCTTGAAGATTTATTAAGACTCTGTGTCCTTGACTTCAAGGGAAGTTGGGACAAGTTCTTACCATTGGTGGAGTTTTCCTACAACAATAGTTATCAAGCAAGTATTGACATAGCTCCATTCGAAGCGTTGTATGGAAGAAAGTGTCTTCTCCAATATGCTTGGATGAGGTGGGTGAAGCAATGTTGTTGGGACTGGAGTTAGTACGTATGACTACGGAAAAGATACAAACGATCCGGCAACGTATAAAAACCTCCCAAGATCGACAAAAGAGTTATGCTGATCTTCATCGAAAGGACGTGGAATTAGATATTGGAGATCATGTGTTGTTACGTGTTGCTCTATGGAAAGGAGTTACGAGATTTGGAAAGAGAGGAAAGCTCAATCCTCGATTTAGAAATTTTGCAAAGTACGCAAGTTGTTTATAATATTCGATTGGTCGGGGAATATTAAATGCGACAAGACAATCATTGGTGGACCCCTAACGGAATTATTCACGGATTGAGAAAAGCGACAAAAATATTTTTATGAAAATAACGGCGGAAGTTTTACTGTTAATCTGTTGAAACACCCGTTGTTAAAGTACAGAATACTGGCGTGGTTGCATAGTAGCACACGGTATTGATTATTGATGCTTACGTGAGAAGTCATTCGGTTTTATTCAATTATTGTTGATATTTTATATATTATTAAATCAATAATTGAGATGACAGAGTTATTAATATTATTATTTGCATTATTAACGATGTCTAGAAGTTCTGCTAAGGAGAGGTTTGGTCACCTAATTACGCGCCAATAGGAAGAAATCCTTATTAGAAAGCCCCCTCTTTCCTGGGAACGACCTGGTCGATTAATTGCGTGAATAATAATAATGATGATGAAGTTTTATTTTATTAGTATTATTAATGTAATAAAATAGAAAAGCTTTTTATATAAAACATAATACTTTTATAAAGTTATTCATTTTATTAGGCTAATAGTAAAATCTTTTTATATAAAACAGAATACTTTTATAAAGTTATTCGTTTTATTAGACAATAATTAGAATATATTATATTTTATTATGCATAGTGTTTGCATAGTGCCTGCATAGTGTTTTCATAGTAAAATCTTTTTAAAAGTTATTCGTTTTATTAGATTATAAATAGAATATATTTTATTTTATTGTAAAGCAATCTGGACCGTCTGTTTAAAGTAAATCTATTTGGACCATTCACGGATCGGTTACTATTCAGTCTATTCTTCTATAAATAGAAGCTCATTCCTTCATTATTTCTTACGAATTCACTGAAACTCTAGAGAGAAAAACTGTAGAGAGAATTATTCTTCTATCTTGAGCGTATTTTTTAGCGTTTAAGAAAGCTTTGAGCGTAGTGCAAGTTTCTTTAAAGTACCGCATACATGGTGATTTCTATTGTTATTCCATTCTTTATTATCTTGTTGGAATATCCTGTCGGTGCGTATTACGCCTGACCTGGTTCCATTATTTATTATTCTGTTGGAATAACCTGTCCATACAAAGTACCGCATGCATGGTGATTTCTTTTGTTATTCCATTCTTTATTATACTCAGTTGGTTAAAGTTTTGACTTCTATACTCCATGAAATTGGTGGAATATCTTTGATATTTACGCCTTCATCCAGTATCTTTTCGTGGAAATATTCTTTTGAGCATTCTTAAATTTTACTCTACAAAGAAGTATCATGTTGACAATTTGGACGTTATTAGTTCCTAAATAAATTAATTCTTGAACTTGTTTTATTTAATTCTTATATCATTGTCATCATCCTCATATTTATATTTTGTTGAAAGTCATCTGTGGCCTGTAGTGCATAGATGGACTTGGTATGATTATGACCAGGGGTTATTCGGTGTAGTCATAACCGTAATATTACAAATGATGTGGTAAAAGTTCTCATTGGCCCGTAGTGCATTGATGGACAGTTGTTGGCATGATCATGACCATTGATGAATACACGAATATCCTTGGCCCGTAGTGCATGGATAATTTGTGGTTGTGATACTAATGAATATCCTTGGCCATAGTGTGGATAATGTGGATTATTTATTGTCGAGTCCCAATGATAAAAGTGATGAAAACCTTTTAAATCATAAAAATAGTAGATTTTATTCTCTACTTGACTCTTTTAATGGATCAGATGTTCATTTGTAGTTAAACTTGATGTCTATTATATTTTATCGGTTTAACCTTTGTTGAAGACTACCGATAATTAATTTCGCATTATCTTAGTCATAATATTTCTTCTTTGGGCTAGTTGAGCTCACCCTTTCTTTCACTGTTCTCTTCAGGAAATGAGAACGTAGCCGGGACTAGTCGGGGAACGGAGTGACGGTCCATATGGTAGTATTAGTAGGCCTCACTATTCTATTAAATAGTGTGACAATAAATGTAATGAGGACTTATTCTGAGAGTGGATATTGTCTAGAAGACAATAGTTGTATTAAAACTCATAGCTCTCTTGTTGTATATTAAAGATTGTATTTGTATTCTGTACCATGTATTTGGCGACTCAGAATAGGTGATGTATACCTATTTTAGGGGCGTCACACTAGAATCACCGGAACTGCACACGGGCTCATTATTTTTCTCGCGAATCCTTTCTGTTAGGTTTGTAATATTCATGGACGCAATCAAATTGCATAAAAAGTGCGGAAGCGTGATAAAATCAGAATTTAAAAAATTTTACAAACCATATACCCGGATCACCCTTTATGCACAATTATTAATTAAACGAAAAGATAAAGAATAAATCATACCCTTGAAGATCGAGCTTCCTCAGGTACAAGTTCACCTCCAATCCTTTTCGCATTCAACTTGAATCCACCGGGTTTGGTTCCTTCCTTTGATCAATGTTAGCCACCCAAATGTTTGGCCTCTAGAGGTGATCCACCAAGGAAGAAGAAAATTCAAGAAGAAGGGTGGTTGGCTAAACCCTAGTTTTCTATCTCTATAGAAAAGGCATTCTCTCCCAACAATTGGAATTATTACGTATGTTTGTTAAAGTCAACAACCCATACCCACCCATAATAAGACTCCTCTTATTTATAGATGTGGGCAACCCACCTTAACAATTAAGGAATTTGGTTTTAATTAATTAAATTCTTTTAATTAATTAAGCTCCCAAATCTTATTAGGGATAATTAATTAAATTCTTTTAACTAATTTTCCTTCCTAATCCAATTAGGAATAAATGAGAGTACTTATATTAAATTAATTCCTAAACTCTTTTAGAAATTAAAATAATAATAATTGTAATAATATTAATAAGACTCCTCTTATTAATTTATATTTAATATTTCCAAAATATTAAATAATAAATATTAAGCTATTTAATTTATTCTATCACCATAGATTAAATTAAATATACTTAACATATTATTACGATTATGCCATTAACTTCTTAAATAATTATTCTTCCTTTTATGGTGTGACCCTTTAGGTTCTCCATATTAAATAGGTTGTGAATAAATCAATTAGAACAATTCTAATCTTATTTAAATAAATAAATTAAACAATTAATTTATTTAAATAATATTTATTCTACAATAGGATAAGCCTCCCTAGCGATCAACGACTTTCCGGATAATATAGATTTCAACATTAATCATAAAAGAACCTTTGAGTAAATAGTTACCGCATAATTCAATCCTTCCACCATACAATGTCCCAATTAAATATAAGACATGGAATTCTTTGTCAAGTCTTATTTTATTTAATTATATGTATTTCGACTCTTAAATGCACAACTCAAATAATGCAAATTAGAAACTCCTTTCTAATTTCATTACGCTTCGCCAAGGACTCTTTGGGTTGTCATTTATCGAATCACATAGGACATTTCTCTTCTTTTATTAGAAGTGGTAGATTCTTTATTGATCATACATTATCTCCATGTACAACTTATTATACCCAAGCATACCCTTTGATATACCCTAAGGGTCTTAAGGAATAAGTCAAAGTATAACTCATTATACACAAGATACTATGATGATCTCAAGTCCAAGGATCACTAGACTACTATCACTACAGAATTCCTATTGACAGCAAATAAAACTCCATTAGGTATTCCTTAGCGAGCCACGTTCGATGAACTTATTCTCTAATAAGCACCTACATACTTGCTTTAGTGTCTCCACACAAATGATCATGAGATCAATCATCCTCATCCAATGAAAGCAAGCAACGTATGTACCAATCTATCCGGATTCACTAATCCCCAATTTAGTAATCCAATGATTGGGAACTATTTTAGTTTTAAGCTTTCTAAGAATTTAGATCTCATTAGAATGATCATCATCATTATTCTAAAAGCATTGCTTAAAACTATGGGTTTATCACATATTATAAAACAAAGATCATGTAGATAATTAAAAGCCTTTAATAAATTAATACTTTTTATTAATAAATGAATAAGATTGTTACAAAGTATATGCTTTATCATCAAACATGATTGGCTTGTGTGCATACTACTTTCAATCTCCCACTTGCACTAAAGCCAATCGTCATGGTAACTCATACTCTTCTTCTCTAAGTGGCGATTATCCCTTTGTTGGATAAGCTTTAGTTAATGGACATGTAATGTTGTTTATGAGAGTCCACTATCTCTATAGTGATTTCTCATCTTTCAATGATTCTTATAATCAAATGAAAGTGCCACAACACATGTTTAGATCCAAGATGAGACTTAGGAACTATTCCTAGTTCTGTAATGAACTTTTAATCCAAACAATCAACTTGCGACTTCATTTATAGCTATATACTTTGTCTTTATCACTAAACCAAAGAACTCTTTCTTTGTTTGGAACCTTTCCAATTCACTACACCACTGTTCAAGGTAACACTTTACCTTAAAGTGGATTTTCGGTCGTCTTGGTCTATCTGAAAACTTGAGTCTGTTAAGCCCTCTAGTTTTAATTTAGACCCACCATGAATATGATCATATCCTTAGTCTTGGGTTAAGCACTTTAAGATATTTTCACCGATCGATAGTGAACTTCTCCGAATATGGTGATCAACATCAGGTCTCGTATATTTCATTGCATACATGATTGTCACTCATGCGATCTCTCTTCTTTGGAGTCTATGGGGACTATTAAGAGAGATACACTCCATGGCTCATCAACATGAGACATCTCTTGGAGTTTGCCATGCTAAACGACTTTAGCATCAAATGAATATACGTTTCTTGGGTTAAGTCGAGCATCCTCTTAAATCTATCTATATAGATTTATATCCCCAATTAAGATACTCTTCCAAATCATTCATGGAGGAATGTTTAGACAACTTTATCTTTACTGATTGTAGCATTGGTATGTCATTCCTTATCCAGTAGTATATCAACATATAATACTAGGAATGTCACGACGCTCCCATCGACCCTTTTATACACACTAGAAGTCTTACCTCATCAGTATGTAATCTGGATCATCATCTTCTATGATGTGTACCTCATCATCATCATCCATGATGAATCCATACCTCCTAGGTATCTTTGGTACTATTCGATTTACGATTCGTTTGTGGTATAATAAGAGTCATCTACGAGTTCCTCTTATTTGACTTATAGTATTTTGTGGTTCTTGAACTCTTCAAGATCTATTATCCTCCCATTAGCCCTTTCAATGATAAACACCTTTATCTTAGAAAGCAGCGTGTTTCGCAATAAACACCTTTTGTTAAGTAGGATTATAGAACATATACCCTAAACTTACTTTAGGATGTCCCACAAATCTGTATTTGTCAAATCTTGTCCCAAGCTTATCCTTTGAAACCGTTTCACATAAGTTGGACAACCCCTTATCTTATCATACTTAAGATTAGGAATCCTCCCTGTCCATAACTTTTATGGAGTCTTGGGGCCGGATTTTGAGGTTACCATTTTCGTAGATATGCAACCATTTCTAGGACATAACCCTAGAAGGATACTGGAATGTCGGTAAAATCATTATGGACCACACCATGTTCAACAAGGTACGATTTTTCCTTTCAGATACATTAATCAATTATTATGTATCAGGAGGTGTCCATTATGAGAAAACCATTTGAGATGATCTAAAACTTATTGCACAAGTATTTATTCATTAATCTAATCAAAGAATCTTAATACTTTACCAATTTGTTTCACTTCTGAATTCTTTGAACCTTTCAAATAATTCATACTTGTATTTCAGCAAATACACACATTCAACTCTTTGAATGATCATCTCCTTTTCTTATACTAGTTTGTTCAATTTATAAAATAATTTTTCATGTAAGTCAAGTATACAAAATTTATTAAGTAATATTCCAGTTCTATACAAAACATTATTATTATAAATAGAACAACAATTGTTCTTAATTATAATACCAAAGTTTTCATTGTCCAACAATAAAATGGAAATAATATTTTAACAAGAACTGGAATACAATAACAACTTATTGACTTAATAGATTTGCGTAAGCAAGTGCTAAACTATAAGTTTCTATGGCTAATATGGCAACCTTTGCTATATTTTCCACACATAGGATTACTTATATTTGTTTAGCTTACTTCTATTTGGTCCCTTCATAAATCTATATTTATGATAACCAAAGTCGGTATCCAATACCCAAGTAGAACCTTGACTTAAAGAAAATTTATTTTAAATCATGAACAAATTTGTATTTATAACTTAGAAACTTCACTAAGCTTCTTTGGTTAGCCTCTGCAAGATGCTTCTCATGATTTCTTTCCGATTGTCCGGGCTTATTGCGGTGGAAGCAAACTCCTTTGCTATCCATATCGATTTTGTTCTTATTATCCTTTGTTTATGCCTTTCTATTTACCTTCTTTGAATCGTTCTTTATTTCAGAAGATCCTTTGGCCCCTACCAGTAAGAGTTGATCTTTCTTGGTTGGAAAGTGACTCTCAACATTTTTCAACATGTTAAGCAAATCAGCAAAGCTGATATCTAGCTTGTTCATATGAAAAATTCACAACAATTGTGAAAGGAGTCCGCGAGTGAGTGCAAGATCAAACCTTGGCTCAACTCTCCATCCATGACAAAACCAGTTGTCCTAATTGATCAATCAAATTGATTATGTTAAGAACTTTTTATGCATACTATAGTGCCATTGGCCATTCTAGATCGGAAGAGCTCCTTAGATATCTCGATATCTATCGGCCCTACTTTCCTCACCATCAACTACTTGATGTGCGGGAATATAGTAAGAGCGTCCATAGTTTCATGTCGTATTTGAAGCTTCTACTTACTCATGGATGCGAGCATGATGCATCGAAGCCAACTGTGCATCATTTTGCCACTTTCTAAAAGTAGCAATGTCTTCCTCGGAGGCATTATTCGCAACCATCATGAGGATAAGCGTATTAAGGACATAAGATAGCTTTTTCAATATGAGAACTTTTCTCAATTTCCTTAACCAATCCGTTTAATTCTTGGCCCGATTAACTTAGCATCTAATATGCTTCGCAAAGATGATAGTAATTTTAGACATTGTAAAATTTCGTAAATGAATTTGTAATTAACAACATTTTAACATACATTCTATTATTAATTACCAAAATAATTTAGGTCTTGTTTTAAATTGGTATCTCTCACTATTTTCTTCAAACTATATTACCCTCACTTATATAGTTAAGCAAAATCTAATTAAAGATTTGCTAGTGAGAATAAGGATCCCATTTCAAATGTATATAGCCTTGTGGTGACACAACAAACTATATATAAATAAATAGGTAGACAACTTTTGTCAATTACATCAACTATGCAACTCCTTGTATTTTGCCTCTTAGATTATTTTGATCAAGTGGTGGCACATCAGAATCAAAATTATCCAAGTTAAGTCGACCTAGCACTCCATATATTCAAAAAGAAAAATATCATCCTTGTGGTGACACAACAAAAACAATATTGTTCAATTTTCTTTATAAGCATCAAATGTGATAAATTAACATCTTAAATACTTAATACTTGCCTTGTGGTGACACAACAAACTCATATTAAATATTTAATACTCTATTAATTTTATCATGCTTGAAAGCTTGACGTTCGATATTCCAAATATCTTTGAACGCTTAGGACTTAATATATAAATTGAGGGTTTGTTATTAATTTGTCTCATCTTGTTTAATAGCATGCACATATATATATAAAATACGCGTCATATTAATGAATATCTGAAGCATGTTTGCATAATATATAATATATATATAGTATAGCATGCACATATAGAATACTATATTCTACCCGGATTGATTATGGACTTTTATTCTAGTTTGGTTCACTAGAGCCACCAAGTGAACCAAAAGGTCAAACCCTAGGGGTGCAAGAAATATTTAAATATAACTATTACATTTAAACCCGGGCTCCATTACAAACGGGTCTTCAAGCGCTCCTTGCTCCTTGATCTCCAATTTTTCAAAATTAATTCTAACTATTCCTATTACAAAACTATTTAAATAAATAGAAACCTTGATCGTGATCGAGGGAAGTACATAGGAGGAGATAGAATTTATATTAAGAAAAATTAGAGAAGGCGAGTACTGTGAGACCCCATTTAATAAAACCCATACATTCATGCATCCAACTAAAATAAAATCCAATCATATTAATTGATAGTCCATAATCAATCCCATTTATTATCATACACATCACCATATGCATCAATAAATAACATTCATCTCATGAATAATAAACATTTAATATATATATTGATATCATTTAATAGGCAAATTTAGTTAGTATAAAATCTATTTTTGAATTAAAATAAACTCCTTTATTTAAATCCAAATTTAAATCAAAATAAAACTATTTTATTTTAATTTATCCTATTTTGAATAAAATAAACTATTTTATTTTAATCAAAATCTTTAATCAAAATAAACTCCTTTATTTTAATTAATTATGGAATCCAATTCCATGTATATATAAAAAAATCTTTAATTAAAATAAACTCTTTTATTTTAATTAATTATGGAATCCAATTCCATGCAAAAAAAAAAAAAAATTATTAAAGGAAACACGGATATTTTTTTCCTATTCACAAATAAACTCCTTTATTTTGAATAATATGAAATCTTATTCCATATTTAAATAAACTCATTTATTTAAGGAAATTAGGATTTTCTTTCCTATTCACAAATAAACTCTTTTATTTTGAATAATATGAAATCCTATTTCATATCTAAATAAACTTCTTTATTTAAGGAAAGATCAATTTCAACTCCAATTAGTTATCATGGAATCCAATTCCAACTCTAATTAGTTAGCATGAAATTTTAATTTTAAAATTAAAATAAACCTATTATTTTAAAATTAAAATAAACCTTTTATTTTAAAATTAAAATAAACCTTTTATTTTAATTATAAAATTATTAAGAATAATATATTATATATATATATAACTATTATATATATATAATAACCGACATGCAACAGTATTAGCCGAAATTCCATCATCAACTGGCCTTGAAAACCGTGCATGGAAATCCGGTAAAATCAAACTCTTTGTCCTTGATTTGCGTGCAGTCGTTACAATGATTTCCGTGCGGTTATAAAAAAAAAAAATTACAGCCGTTCCTTTTCTTTGATTTCCGGGCATGCCATCATTAGCCATCATTGGCCAATCATGCCAATCATTAGCCATCTCTCTTTTCAAGTCAGGTTGTTTTTTTTTTTAAAAAAAAAATGTGACATGATCTGCCATGACAGCTGCTTGAATTAAAAGGTCCTCGATTTCCGTGCATGGCAATTTCCTTATTTAATCCGGTTTTCCCTTATTTATGTTGCTGACTTCTTTTTTTTAAAAAAAACTCCTGCGTCCCTTAGATTTTTAAGAGTCACGGATTTGAAGTGGTTAGCAGGAAACACGCTGAGCCATTTTTTTTTTTTTTTTTTTATTTTAAATAAATTTTATACAATAAAATTATGCCCAATTAAATTGTTCTAAACACATATCAATATACATATTAAATTAAAACAATTAATAATTCGTGATAAAGGTTTGGCTCGATACCCTTTATTAGGTTTGTAATATTCATGGACTTAATCAAATTGCATAAAAGTGTGAGAAGTGATAAAATCGAATTTAAAAATTTTACAAACCATATATACGGATCACCCTTTATGCACAATTATTAATTAAACGAAAAAGATAAAGAATAAATCATACCCTTGAAGATCGAGCTTCCTCGGTGCAAGTTCACCTCCAATCCTTTTCGCATTCAACTTGAATCCACGGGTTTGGTTCCTTCCTTTGATCGATGTTAGCCACCCAAATGTTTGGCCTCTAGAGGTGATCCACCGAGGAAGAAGAAAATTCAAGAAGAAGGGTGGTTGGCTAAACCCTAGTTTTCTATCTCTATAGAAAAGGCATTCTCTCCCAACAATTGGAATTATTACGTATGTTTGTTAAAGTCAACAACCCATACCCACCCATAATAAGACTCCTCTTATTTATAGATGTGGGCAACCCACCTTAACAATTAAGGAATTTGGTTTTAATTAATTAAATTCTTTTAATTAATTAAGCTCCCAAATCTTATTAGGGATAATTAATTAAATTCTTTTAACTAATTTTCCTTCCTAATCCAATTAGGAATAAATGAGAGTACTTATATTAAATTAATTCCTAAACTCTTTTAGAAATTAAAATAATAATAATTGTAATAATATTAATAAGACTCCTCTTATTAATTTATATTTAATATTTCCAAAATATTAAATAATAAATATTAAGCTATTTAATTTATTCTATCACCATAGATTAAATTAAATATACTTAATATATTATTACGATTATGCCATTAACTTCTTAAATAATTATTCTTCCTTTTATGGTGTGACCCTTTAGGTTCTCCATATTAAAGCAGGTTGTGAATAAATCAATTAGAACAATTCTAATCTTATTTAAATAAATAAATTAAACAATTAATTTATTTAAATAATATTTATTCTACAATAAGGATAAGCCTCCTAGCGATCAACGACTTTCCGGATAATATAGATTTCAACATTAATCATAAAAGAACCTTTGAGTAAATAGTTCACCGTACAATTCAATCCTTCCACCATACAATGTCCCAATTAAATATAAGACATGGAATTATTGTCAAGTCTTATTTTATTTAATTATATGTATTTCGACTCTTAAATGACAACTCAAATAATGCAAATTAGAAACTCCTTTCTAATTTCATTTACGCCCGCCAAGGACTACTTGGGTTGTCATTTATCGAATCACATAGACATTTCTCTTCTTTATTAGAAGTGGTAGATTCTTTATTGATCATACATTATCTCCATGTACAACTTATTATACCCAAGCATACCCTTTGATATACCCTAAGGGTCTTAAGGAATAAGTCAAAGTATAACTCATTATACACAAGATACTATGATGATCTCAAGTCCAAGGATCACTTGTACTACTATCACTACTGAGAATTCCTATTGACGAGCAGCAAATAAAACTCCATTAGGTATTCCTTAGCGAGCCCGCGTTCGGTGAACTTATTCTCTAATAAGCACCTACATACTTGCTTTAGTGTCTCCACACAAATGATCATGAGATCAATCATCCTCATCCAATGAGCAAGAAGAACGCGTATGTACCCAATCTATCCGGATTCACTAATCCCCAATTTAGTAATCCAATGATTGGGAACTATTTTAGTTTTAAGCTTTCTAAGAATTTAGATCTCATTAGAATGATCATCATCATTATTCTAAAAGCATTGCTTAAAACTATGGGTTTATCACATATTATAAAACAGCATCATGTAGATAATTAAAAGCCTTTAATAAATTAATACTTTTTATTAATAAATGAATAAGATTGTTACAAAGTATATGCTTTATCATCAAACATGATTGGCTTGTGTGCATACTACTTTCACTTTCCCCATCAGCTCGTCAACTTGCCTTTGTAACTCCTTCGTCTCCTCTGGATTACTCCGATAAGCTGGGCGGTTTGGAATCGTCGCACCAAGAACAAAATCAATTTGATGCTCAATTCCCCGAATAGGTGGTAGTCCATGAGGAAGCTCTTCGGGAAATACATCTTTGAATTCCTGTAAGAGAGATGAAATAACACTAGGCAAAGATTCATTAGTGTTCGTATTCAAAACCGCCTCTTTATATCGAAGTAAAATCATAGGCTATTTAGAAATCAAAGTTCTTCTCACATCACTCTTTTTTGCTAATATATTTGTTTTTCTCTCATCTTTCTTTTTCTCTCTTTTTTTCTTCTTGATTTTTCTTTTCTTCACTCTTTTTTCTTTGTACATAATCTTTCTGCAAATGAATTTGATCCTTATGTACTTGTTGTGGTGACAAATGACGCAAAGCGATTTTCTTTTTGTCGTAAACAAAGGAATATACATTGGTAAACCCATCATGTTGAACCCTCCTATCAAATTGCCATGGTCTATCCAATAACATATGCCCCGCATGCATAGGCACCACATCACACAATACCTCATCAACATACCGACCAATAGTAAATGGAACTAACACCTGTTTGGTTACTTTAATGTCTACATTATCATTGAGCCGCTACAAACGATACGGCTGTGGATGTTTGGTAGTAGATAACCCTAATTTCTCCACCATCGTAGTGCTTGCCACATTTATACAGTTGCCTCCATCTATGACTACACAACAGATTTTCCCAGTCACAAGACATCGAGTATGAAATAGATTTTCCCACTGTTCACTGCTCTCCTCCTTAACCTACGTACTAAGTGCTCTTCTTATAACCAGAATTTCACCATGTATCGCATCCTCACCTATCTCCTCTAATGGTGGCATAAAATCAGTGTCGCTCTCTTCCCCCTCGGTCTCCACATATCCATTGTCAAGAAACAACATTTTCCTCTGATTTAGACATTGGCTAGAAATATGTCCCCTGCCTTGACACTTAAAACATACAATATCCCGATTACGCCCAAAAGAAGGTTGTTCATTTTTACCTTGTATCTCTCGGCTAGTTGATCCTTGCTTAGGTTCCACTTTTGGTTTGATCGCAACTGTCCTTTCCTCTCGTTTTGCCAAATTAGGTCCCCATGACAAACTTGCATTAGATTGTCCTCGTTGCCCTCCTCGCCTCTTGAGTTGTTTCTCTTTCTTAGTAGCCATATGTACCAGTTCTTCTAACTCTAAATAATGTTGTTGTTCAACCAAGTCTGCAATCTCCAAGTTCAATCTTGCCGAGAACCTCGCCATCGTTGTTTCATTATCCTCCATCAAATTAGCCCGATCCTTCAACATTTCCATCTCCCTGTAATATTCATCCACACTCTAACTTCCTTGTTTAAGAGTTTACAAACTATGAATGATCTCCCATTGATAGTATGATGGTACAAAACTCTTTTTGATGATAGCCTTCATCTCCACCCAAGTTGTAATCGGCCGCTCTTCACACCTTCTCCGATTAGCTGTCAATTGATCCCACCATATCAATGCATATCCTAAAAACTCAGTAACGACCAATTTGACTTTCTTAAGGTCTGAATAATTATGACAGTCAAAGATTCGCTCCATCTTGGTTACCCAATCTAAATAAGCCTCAGGATCACCCGTGCCTTGGAAAGCTGGAATCTTCATTTTTATGCTATCCAAATTGCCATCTTCTCTGTCCCGACCTCCTCTTTCCCAAGCACCTCCGTGTTTTTGATTTGAAAAATTAAATTCACGATCTTCCGCCGCACTATTGTCCTCACTATAAGGGTCTTCCTTTCTTGCGTCAGTTTGTTGTTCCCTCTTCTTGTTATGAATCGTATGAGTGTTTTGGGATAGCTATGCCATAGACACCCTCATCTCTTTTAATTTTTCTTGCATTTGCTTCATAGTCTTTCTCAATCTTTGATCCCATTCTTTATGCATAGCTTCCATCTGGAATTTCAATTCAGTTGTTGAGGGTTGTTCTTCACAAGTTCCTTTATCCTTCGAGTTAGACATATTTCCTGCAAAATAAGGGTTAGTAGAAAACAATTTCCTCACCACTCCCTAACGTGTTTCGCTCGACGCAATGGTTCACTCGTGTATACTCTCAATAAATTGGCTTTTACCCTCGATTAATCTCACCACTAAGCCTTTTACCTCAAAATATCCTCTCTAATAAGTTCTTCTTGAATTCCCCTAGCAAAATTCTTAGTTTTACTAATTAATTCAAAAATTACTTATCACGAAACAAAATTATAGATATTGTGACTATCAGAATACCACAAAATCACTGATCAATCACCTTGCACTCCTCTTGTATGCCTCAGATTTATAAATTGTAGCTCCGTTTCAGAATTGATGATGATGGAACGGTATGAACTCTTGGTTGGAATTTGATGATTTGATGGTGTGCTACAAATTTGGTTAGCACAATGGAAATAAAATTTGATTTTTTTTTCCTTTTTTTTTTTTACTTTTTTTTACAATATATATTTCGACAAAAAATTAAAGATAAGTAACTCGCTAGAAAGGCTTGGCTTTGATACCAAATAATAGACTCCACGGCACGCTTGCGTGAGGTGGTTGTCGCCCGGATCGTTTTTAGCACAGTTATTGGGTGAATTACTTGCAACACCTTAACCCCTCGTCTATACTTTAGACGGTAATCTTGGTACAATTGCTCGCGTTTGGAATCTGTGTTGAATGTACACCAACGACACCTTAACCCCTCGCTTATATTGAAGCGGTAATCTCGGTACAATCGACGATTAATGTGGTAGAAGACGCCACACACAACTATGAATTTTTTTATGATAAGTCAAATTGAATCTCAAAGAAATAACTAAGAAACTACTAATTTCTTAGGAATTCTTCAAATAACCAAAAGTAGAGAATAAACTCACAAATATATTGAATAATGAATAATGTGTTTGATTACATTAACTTAGACCTCTATTTATACTACTCAAAATAATTCAAATCCTAATAGGAATTTATAAACTATAACCCTAATAGAAGTCAATTTGGAAAAGAATTCTAATTAAAAGAAGAAGTCCTAATTACAATAGAATTATAAAAATCTAAAAATCCTGGCTGAATATGCAATTCATGGGCTTAGTAAGAGCAGAATTGGGCTTGTTATAAATTGACCCAAATTTGTTTCTCATCCTTCTCTTTGGGTTTCCTTGTGTTAGCTTCAGTCCAAACATCTTAGATCAATCCATTGAGATCTTGTTTGAACCTCTTTGTTCTAGCCTTGCTTTATCCCCACGTCCCTTTAGTATTGTTTGAGTCCATGCATGCCATGTCCTCATCATAATTAGTAATGCATAATTGTGGACAAGCTTTTGAGTATTGCTAAGATTATTAGAAGGCAAGTTAAATAATTCCTGATTGTGTAATTTTTGCTTGGAATAACCTGATTCTCATTCTTCATGCTACTGTTATATTAAATCTAGATTAATAGTTCTAGCTTGTATGATAGTTAGAGTTTATTGGGACGATTGTCAATTTAAATTTATAACAAAAGGAGAATTACGGATAATTAGCGATTGTAGTTATCTAGGGTTATTAATGTCATTGAAGGGTAAATAATAACAACTTGATTAATTGATTGCTATAACTTGGTGAAATTGAACTGCAAAACTGAAGTTTTTACATCTTTGGTTAATCTTATTATCTAATTCTGTTTTTCGTAGTTTAAAAAAAAATTCAAAAAATCCCATCTTTAATTATTTTCTATTAAAAATAGTAGAATAATTCTAAAACAACTTACTCTCCGTGGGATCGCTCCTTGCTTACTACTATGCTAATTATTTGAATTTGTGAAGTAAAAGTGAGGTTAATTTAGGAGTTTTAACGACAGCTCCCATATTTTTTCATTCATTCAATTCTTTTGGTACCTATATATTATTTTATATATGTGCATCTTTATATCCGTATTGGATAATTGGATGATGCTGTGTTTTTCTTTTGGCAGGTTTGCAGGGGAGGTTTAGGGATTCGTGTGAATAGAGTTACATTTAACCTAATAGGTTTATTTTATTTTAGATTTTGGTAAATTGTGATTGTTTTGTAGATTATTGGAGAATTGTATTTAATTTGACATTAATAGATTATCAACTATTAAATATTTTAAGGTTATTAAGTAGTGCTCTGTTAATTATTTTGTGATTTGTTGTGCTTTGTGCGTGACCTCCCCTTTCCTTTTTGGAAAAGGGGTGTTATAGAAGTTGTATCAGAGCTTAGGTTTTGATTTTGTAGATTGCCTTTAGGTTTGACCTGTGAGTTATGGGTAAACCACTAGGTAGACCACTGGGTAGACGTAGGAGTTTGTTTCGATTTGGTTATTTATTTGGCTGATCTCTATTTTGACCAACTGTCGATCTCTTTTCGATTTGTAGTTAATTTGAGGAAAGTGAAATAGCTTGTCAAGGTTATTATTGTTATGCGATGGAGTAATGGTAGTTAAGAATTGTGATTAAATCATTACAGAAAATAAAGTTATATTTGGATAACTAAGGAGAATAAAGCTATATTTTGTACTATTAAGGAAATAATCATATATGTAATGCGATTATGATGTTAGTATTTCTATCAACGAGTATTTGATTTTGGAGAATTATTTGATAGTGTTGTTTTTGGTGACAATTTATTATGATATTAGAATTGAGGATTTAATTTGGGTGATGATTTAGTTTATGTTAAGTTTGTGGATAATTTGGGGTATACGTATTGATGGGATAATATGATAAAGTAAAAACTATGAAGTATAAAGGAACTCTTGTAAACTTGAGTTGTACATATTCGAGGTACTTAATTAGATTAATCATTTGAGGCTAATTATTAATTTTGTGGCTATTTTCTAGTAGGATATTGGAGTTATGTTCTATGAAGTTTCTTTGTGATAGTATATATAGGGAGACATTGAAATTTATTGGATTAAGGTTACAATAAGAGATATTTGATTTATTAAATAATTAGATAGTAAATGATGAAATTCAATAGATTTTGAGAGACCTTAAATAGTTTAGACTAAATAGTTTGCTTATGCACATAATAAAATACATAACTTGGAGTTTGATTAGTGTGATTACAGTTTTAGAGAATTCGAATACATCTTTGGTTTAATCAGATGTGTTAGTATAGTTTTTATCATTTTAAAGACATATTAAATTAAAAGTATGACGCTCAAAAGCTCAATCGTCAGAGAACTGAGTAAACAACAATCATTGTATCCCATTTTAGAAGCATTCTTTGAACATACAATCTTTGAGTAATAAACTAACTCCAATACTTATTACTCAATAACTAAAAGCAACTGAACATTACTACTGATGAGTGGGATTTATACCCGCGAATCGGATACTTTATGACTTAAATAATTGCCTGAATTCGTAGATTTTATATAAATTTATATGATTATAGTGTTATTGCGCTTAACTGATGCAATGCAGGATTTATTATGTCTTTTCCTTACTTTCAAGGACAAAATGACCAATTTACATATACCCGCGCCGCGGCGCCAGAGCCAAGTCTTATGCTCTGGCAACGCCGCCTCCTATCCTCCTTGCCGACGTCACCATGGCATCGCAGCCACCATCGACCCTTCTTAGGTTTCATATTTGCGAAAGACGAGCTCTGGTTTCTTTCATACTAATGTGGCAATCATGGCGCCATCTACACGGCTATTGCTGCCATAATGGCCTCAACTCCGGTGCCCAGGCAGAGAGAGCTTGTATTTGACATAGCAAATTACGGAAACTATTATATAAAGAAAAGGCAAGCCTCTGCATAAGATATACTTAGATAGATCTGAGATCATATAACACACCAAAGAATAGCTTAGTTTAGTTTTTCTTCTATATTTTCTTATTCTTAGATAAACCTCTCTAAATATAGATTAGGGAGAAGTTTGGAATGTCCTTGGAGCAACACGAGCAATGAGCGACAAGGATTGGAAAGCTTGATTTGAGCGACACTAGAAGTTAAAGAGGAAATTCTGAGTGAAGCTCATAATTCAAGATATTCGATTCACCCTGGGAGTACAAAGATGTACCAAGATCTTAGACATCATTATTGGTGCCCGAATATGAAGAGGGATGTGGCTGAGTGTGTGGCGAAATGCTTAACGTGTCAGAAAGTCAAAGCTGAACATCAAAGGCCAAGCAGATTGTTACAACCGTTGGAGATACCAGAATGGAAATGAGTGCATATCACAATGGATTTTGTGGTAGGTCTTCCAATGACTCAAGCAAGGTTACGACGCCATTTAGGTGATTGTCGATCGACTGACGAAGTCGACACACTTTTTGCCAATCAAGATTCGATTTACCCTAGATCGGTTAGCAAAACTATACATGAAGGAAATTGTTTCAAGACACGGTGTACCTATGTCCATTGTATCAGACAGAGATCCACGTTTCACATCTAATTTCTGAAAACGACTACAAGAGTGCTTGGGGACACAGTTGAGAATGAGCACAGTGTACCATCCTCAGACCGACGGACAAAGTGAGAGAACCATCCAAACACTAGAGGATATGCTCAGAGCATGTATTATGGACTTCAAGGGAAATTGGGATGACCATCTACCATTGGTGGAATTTTCTTATAATAATAGTTATCACGCGAGTATTGGCATGCCGCCTTATGAAGCGTTATACGACAGGAAATGCAGAACTCCGTTATGCTGGGACGAGGTAGGTGAACGTCAGCTATTGGGTCCAGAATTGGTACAACAGACTGTTGAGATCATTAAAGTGATTCGAGCAAGATTAATAGCAGCACAAGATAGACAAAAGAAATATGCCGATCAGCATCGACCGAATCAGGAATTCGATGTCGGTAGTTATGTTTTCCTGAAAGTGTCTCCCTGGAAGGGGAAAATTCGATTTGGCAAGAAGGGGAAATTGAACCCTAGATTTATTGGACCTTTTGAAGTGCTTTGTCGAGTTGGCGAAGTGGCATACGAGATAGTTTTACCTCCGGAGTTGGAGCATATTCATAATATTTTCCATGTCTTGGTATTGAGACCATATAAGCCTGACTATAAACATGTTATAGAATATGAGCCCTTACAGTTTGAGAAAGATTTGTCCTATGAAGAAGTCCCTGTTCAAATTGTTGACAGAAAAGAGCAAGTATTAAGGAATAAAGTGATACCTTCTGTTAAGGTAATCTGGAGGAACCACAATGCTGAGGAAGCTACGTGGGAACTTGAAAGCGTTATGATGAAGAATTATCCTCGGTTGTTTGCTTGATTTCGTATAGCGATTCTGGGGACAAAATCTTGTTAAGGAGGGAAGAATGTAACAAATAAATTTTTTGAGTTGTGATTCTGGGGACAGAATCCTTTTAAGGAGGGAAGGATGTAACGATCGAGAAATTTGTAATTTAATTTAAATATTTATTAAATTAAATAAATATTTTAAATAATTTATTTATTGAGAAAAATAAATAATTGATGAATTGTGGTGAGTTAATTTAGTAACTAAATTGATTAATATTGATAATTTTATTTAAAGGATTTAATTTAAAGGAAATAATTAAATTAAATCAATTGCTTAATATTTAAGAAAATAATTAAATTAAGTGAATTGTTTAATATTAAATGAATAAATTAAATAAGGTGATGTTTCTAATTTATTAATTAAATTAGATGTATAATTACTTATGCATAATTGTAATAAGAATATAATAATTATAATTATAAATTACAAGTTATTTAATGGGTTCCAAGTGTGACAATTGAAAACTATATAATATAAATAATATAATAATAATTTGATTTGGGAGAGTTTTGGTTAGCTAAACAGGGCCTTATGGCCTTTGGCATTATTCAACTGACGCCTTTTGTTATTTTCTAACTGATAGAGAACGTGCCATATCAGTTTATTATACGCATCTTATTTTTCCTCCTAAGGCTATAGTTAGTGAAGAGCAGAGAGTTTGTGAGAATAGGGGAAAAACACAGAGAGTTGCTAAGGGATTGAGGGATTTGCTGTGGAAGGGAAAGGAATTGAAGCCATTCTATAACAATTACTTCAATAATCAAGGATTAAGGTATAATTCATTCCTAAATTTCTAAGTTGTAGTTTTTATTTAGGTTCTCTGTAAATTGATTTTATGGAGTTGTTGTTCAAACGTTGATTGTAGGATGTAAGTTATGTTGTAGAATCTGTTAATTATCATGTAAACTTGTTAATTATTATCAAATTCATGAGAAATTGGGTTTGAGGAAGAAAATGAAATCACAGTTTTTATGTTCATATAAAGTAGCTTAGAAAGTACCAAATTTCATGCCTTATATGTGTTGAATCTGCGAATTGAAGTTGGATTGTGATAATATGTTAAGAAACAAAATCAACAAAGTTTAAATCATGCCAATTGATTAAGAAACGAGTTCGTGGCAATCAAATTCGTTAAAAGTGTAAAAATGAAGAAAATTTGGAAAAACTATGGTTTTGATTCCTAAAAATGGTGTATATGTAATGTTTTGTATATAGAATGGTGTTTAGCATGTATAACTATAGTTTGTCAAAGTGTTAGATGTTAAAGTTGGGAGATTTTCTGTAAAATTGGGATTTTTGGCCTATAACAGAGTATTAGTTCGTGTCTATAAAAATCGAGTCAAAGGTCATCGCATGCAAGGCCCTTTACTGGTCTGTGATTGTTGTTGCATGGTGTGCAACATTGATAGGCGTGGTAGCGTGACGTCATGTGTGGCGTAGAATAGCTCAGATGTAATACTCGTGCGACCGCGCGAGTGGCCTGTCACAGACAGTGAAGTCTGCTTAATTGCAGGTCATGTGTAACGGACTTGGGTTAGTTTAACATGCATCTAAAGGATACTAAAACATTAAGTGGATTACAATAACAGATTGTAATGTGTTGTAATGCAACGTGTAAAGATTTGAAATAATTATTTAAATAAGTTATAAAATGAAATTAAATGTGATGTTTTCAAAGGTTAGAGATGAACGGTTAGGTTATGTTGGCTCGTAATGAGATTTCAGATTCGTTAGGTATGTTAACCAACATGGTTAGATGCTAAGTTAAGGTTATGACCTAAATGATGGTTTAATATCCATAGTGTTAATATTCATACAACTAATTGTTGTTGCGATTGTAATGCTATGTGTAGGGTAATTAGAGGTTATTTTACACTTGTGTAGCTTACAATCAAGGCAAGTACCTAAACCTTAACTCCTTACATTGAGAAAGCTTTCTAACTTCATTCTTTTCATATTGAATGCATGTTCCCATTCCTAAATCGTTATTGTACAAGTTCCTAAAATTCTTGTAAGGTTGAGCAAGCCTAGTTTATCTTGAGTATGTTTGTGCAAGCTCTTGTAACCTAATTCGTTACATCGAGCGAGCTTTTCTTTCCTTATTATCATTCGAAGCATATATTATTCTAATACATTGATTCATAGAAGATTGTTCTAAACTCCTTTGAATATAGCACTTTGCATGTATATCATGTTATTCAATTATATATATTGTTGATATCCGATTTTTGACTTTAATAGCCTTGTTTAGTTATACATTCTCGTATTAAACCTTTATTGATGGAAATTGAATAGTGTTCTAAAATTCTAGAAACACTGATAAGCTAGTTCCAAACTAAACTTTCTTTAGTGCGAAAATTCTAAATTCAAACTGAGACGAACAACCCTAATATAGGGGATTTTTGTACGTGTAACGTTTAGATGTTTGTTCACAATACATGGTACAAAGGGCTGATCCCCTTAAGTACGCTAAGAAGGGTCTGTACAGTCTAATGACTGTTAAGGTTAAGGTAATAATACCTATACACCGGAGACATAGTTCGTGGTCTTAGGACCCTTAGACATTGATTTCGAACTTGTGTTCTATTCTTAATTCTCAGAACAAGTTCATTGTTGCTAGCATGCGTTGTTCATTCTCATGTTGTTATTATTGCTACTTCCTATATCAGTGAGCAATTGTTTGCTCACTCTTCCATTTAACACTACAGCCAAAGTTGAAAAAGTCGATGAGCCGTCTACTAGCAAAGGAAAGGGCAAGAAGTCCAAATGTTGAAGACTCATGAGAATTTTATGTTAATGAATTATGTTAAAGACTTGTTTTATTACATGATGTATTCCGCAAACTGATGTAATAATTTTATGGTTAGATTACCTAGGATTTATTTTGAGATGATGATGTAACCCTTTAATGGGGAAGATTATTGTTTAAGTTATTTAAATTATGTCTTTATCCTTTATTGATGGGTAGTTAGATGTAATAGTTTTGAAAAGTGAGCACCAAATCCTGTGGGAATGAAGTACCTAGATTTAGGGTTGTCACAGTGTTGGGATTGGATTCCACTTGCACCTTTTAAGGAGATTGTGTTGGACCCAAATAATGGTAACTACCATATTTAGGAGTCCTAAACCGACTCAGATGTGGATGCTAGAGTATTGAGAATACTATAAATACAAGGCTTGGGTTTCAATTAATAGGTAATACATTCTTTGAGCACTAAACATTAAAGCCTCCATTGTTAAAACTTGTGAACGGCCTGTACTTATTCTCACACAGGAGCTATCCCCGACGGCACAAGCCGTCAAGCTTCATGTGTGATCTTTTATTGTGCAGGATTCAGTGTATGGATTTGGTGATTGGACGCGCCAGCGAAACTTGGCGTTAACATTGACGCTAGAAGGAGGGGTTTTAATGCTTTTAGCAATCACAATCAACTTTTCTGGTAGAAGGTATTATAACGATCCGAGATAATAAGGCCTCTATCTAGGAAAATACGAAGACCCACCAAACAACCCAGGGAGGGGGTCGGTGAAAGATAGACTGGATTCCAAAACTTAGGGGGGTGAGGATGAACCGACCCCTTCTCTCCGGTGAAAACTCTTCTCAGACAGCCAACATACACTCAAACTTATTAGTCATACCGATGACAACAAGTTTCGGGCATAAGAAAGGCATGGGAAAGATCGAGGAGAAGGAATCCATGACCAGCGGGAATTCATTCTGAAGAAAAAGATGTAGCAAAATCAAGATGCCATGATTTCCCTACGTGCGACGCCCCCAAAATAGGTATACATCACCCATCTTGAGTCGCCAAATACATGGTACAGAATTCAAATACAACTTAATTATACAACAGTCGTGTAAAATACGACAAAACATAATCTAAAAGTTTTAATAAGAATATTGTCATCTAGACAATATCCACACTCATTGGAGTCCTCATACATTTATTGTCACACTATTTAACAGAATAGTGAGGACTACTAATGCAATCATCTGGACCGTCACTCCGTTCCCCGACTAGTCCCGGCTACGTTCTCATTTCCTGAAGAGAACAGTGAAAGAAAAGGGTGAGCTCAACTGGCCCAGTAAGAAATATTATGACTAAGATAATGCATAATAAATTCTCATTAGTCTTTAACAATGTTAAACTGATAAAATACAATAGACATCAAGTTTAACTGTAGCAAAATAAGCAATCCATTAGAAGAGTCAAGTAGAGCATGATATCTACGATCTTCTATGATTTAAAATGTTTTCATCAATCTTTATCGCTGAGACTCAGCTTAATAAATAGACCACATCATCGAGTCATCCATGCACTATGGGCCAAGGGTATTCATTTAATCATCAATGGTCATGACTATACCGAATAATCCCTGGTCATAATCATACCAAAAACTGTCCATCAATGCACTACAGGCTACTGAGGACTTTTACCACATCATTTATAACATTACAGGTCATGATTATACCGAATAATCCCTGGTTATAATCATACCAAGTCCACCTATGCACATAAGCCAAAGATGACTTTCATAACAATATAAGCATGAGGATGATGATAATGACATAATAATTCAATAAAACAAGTTCAAGAATAAATTTTAAAGATTTATAAGTTAATTTATCTTGAAATCAATTACGCCCAAATTGTCAACATGATCTTCGCTTTGTGGAGTAAAATTCAAGAATGCTCGTAAGAATATTTCCATGAAAAGATCTAGGATGAAGCTTAAATATCCGTGATATTTTACTAATTCCATGGAGTATAGAAGCCAAAATTTTAACCAAATGAGTATCATAGAATATATGAAATCGCAAATGGATTTTCACCGCCATGCGGTAATCCTCGTAGATGCATCATTTCCGAATTTAATAAGGAATGAATAATGAAGGATCATTCACCATGCATGTGATAATCCATATGTAAAAGTTATTCCAATGCATTAATAAAGAATGGAACCGTGTCATGCGTAATCCGCATGTATAAGATATTCCAAATGTAATAATAAAGAATAGAATAATGTAAGAATTCACCATGCATGCGATAGATAGCATGCATACGTGTTATTCCAATGTAATAATAAAGAATGGAATTAGGTCTAGCGTAATCCGCACAGACAGGATATTCCAATAGAATAATGAAGAATGGAACCAGGTCTAGCGTAATCCACACAGACAGGATATTCCAACAGAATAATAAAGAATGGAATAACAAAGAATTCACCATGCATGCGATAGACCGCATAGACAGATTATTCCAACAGAGTAATGAAGAATGGAACCAGGTCTAGCGTAATCCGCACAGACAAGATATTCCAACAGAAGAATAAAGAATGAAATAACAGAAGAATTTTACCATGCGGTACTTTGCATAGACAGGTTATTCCAACATAATAATAAAGAATGGAATAACAGAAGCTCTCTTCATGAATACGAAAGAAATAATACCCCTTACCTTAGAAAGAAACTGGATACTAGAGTAGAGAGGTAGTAGACTTCTCTTCTTCTTTCTCTCTGTAATTTCTCTCTATAATAATTGCTCTATAGTTTTAGTGAATTGGTGAGAAATGAAGGAAGAATGAGCTTCTATTTATTGGAAAATATAGTTTTGATAATTGCACGTTTTGGGGCTCGAAATATTATAGTACAATACCTTCAACTTTTCTTTCATTTTTAATTTAGTCCTGCAAGTATTATCAAACTTGCACCACTTCCCCTAATAGTACAAGAATGTGAATCAATAGTACCCACATGTGAACAAATAGTTATAATCATGTGAATTAATAGAAATTAATTGCTCATTTATCCGGTTACATCATCCGATCGGGTCAAGATAACTTCCGGACATCAATTAATATCGAAATAAATGTCAATTTCCACTAACACTAATAATTCCAACACAATGGAACTATCAATTTCATCTTTAATCAACACGAACTTATTCATCATTAATATTATAACTCTCAATATTTAACAACCAGGTCGTTCCCAGGAAAGAGGGGGCTTTCCGATAAGGATTTCTCGTTATTGGCGCGCAATTAGATGACCAAACCTCTCCTTGACAGAACTTCTAGACATTGTAAATATTGCAATTTAATAATATAAATAACCAGGCAGCCCGAGGCGTGATCGACGTAATTTCAGGCGGTTCTGTAGGGCGTGTGACCGGTAAGAAGAGGAGTGGACACCTTAAGGTTGTGTTGTCTGTGGCAGACTCCTTGCTAAGAAAGGATCTGGCTTACCCGGGAGTATCCATCTCTTTCTCAGACGAAGACTATCCCACAGATCTTATAGAACCGCATGATCGGGCATTGGTAATAACTGCTCAAGTCGGGGCAGTGGTAATAACTAACAGTTTTAGTGGGGATTCGGTGCATGTATCGGGCACCATCGAATTTACTGTCGTCAGTTCGACATACGACTCCCAAAGAAGTGAGAGATAATCTGGCCAAATTCTTTGTGGTGTAGGTTGATTCAGCATATAACGCTATCTTGGGAAGGCCAACACTAGCAGTATTGCAAGCAGTAACATCCATACCTCACTTTAAGATCAAGTTTCTGACACTGAACGAGATTGGGGAGGTAAAAGGTGATCTTGATATTGCCCAAAGGTGCTATCGGAACACATTGATTTCTTCGGGAGTCGGCGTCAGCAAGCATAA
This sequence comes from Panax quinquefolius, assembly GCA_020205615.1. Lineage (NCBI taxonomy): Eukaryota > Viridiplantae > Streptophyta > Magnoliopsida > Apiales > Araliaceae > Panax > Panax quinquefolius. The sequence continues at coordinate 31,402,251 of CM035158.1, forward strand.
GCAGAAGCAGACAATGGCCATTGAAATAGAGCTATTCACTGAGAGTAGCACAGAACCACTTGCCCTGCCTTCCGAAAAGATAGAGGATGTGGAGTTGGTTCTGGGGAACATAGAGAAATTGATCAAGATTGTATCGGGGTTAATGGAACCATTCCGAACAGGGCTGATAGATCTTTTTCGGGTATATATCGACATCTTTGCGTGGGAACCTAGTGACATGCATGGGGTAAGTGAGTCAGTGGCATTACACAGGTTACATGTGGACCCGAAGAGCAAACCAGTTATACAAAAAAGAAGGATTTTTGCTCCAGAAAGGCAGAGGATCATAGACGAAGAAATCGCCAAACTGCTAGAAGTAGAATTCATCTTCAAGATTGACTACTCCGAGTGGCTGGCTAATGTGGTGTTGGTTCAGAAATAGAACAGGAAGTGGAGGTTATGCATCGACTACACGGACCTAAACAAAGCATGCCCAAAAGATTTTTATCCTTTGCCCAACATAGACTAGCTGATCGACGCCAGTTTTGGGTATGGTATATTAAGTTTCATGGATGTCTTCTCTGGATACCATCAGATCCCGATGAGTAAGGAGGATATCCCGAAGACCAGCTTCATTACTCATCGGGCCATCTATGCATATCAGAAGATGACTTTTGGATTGTTAAATGTCGGGGCAACGTATCAATGAATGATGAACTTTGTATTCATAAAGCAACTAGGCTGAAGCATGGAAGTGTATGTGGACGACATGATCGTTAAAAGCATGTCAGTCCGAGATCATCTGAAGGACCTAGAAAGTTGTTTTGAAACAGTAAGAAGACACAAGCTGAGACTAAACCCGACTAAATGCACCTTTCAGATTGGGATCGAGAAAGTTTCTGGGATATCTAATCAGTAAGAGGGGCATTAAAGCAAACCCAGAGAAAATTCAGGAGATCTTGGATATGAAGTCTCCAAAGTCTTATAAGGATGTTTAGAGGTTGGCGGGTCGAATTGCGGCCCTTCGGAGATTTGTGTCGAGATCGGCCAAACGATGTTTACCATTTTTTGGCACTCTCAAGGGGCCGAAGAATGAGAAGAGTTTTTAGTGGACCTCAGAGTATGAAGATGCATTCCAAGGGATCAAAAAATATTTGTCTTTAGCACCATTTTTGATGAAGCTAATCCCTTCGAAACCTTTATATTTATATATGGCTACAAGCTCGATGGCAGTAGGGGCAACACTGGTGCGAGACAAAGGGGGAAAGTAGTTCCTAGTGTATTATGTCAGTCACGTTCTTTGGGATGCAGAAACAAGATAATCGAACCTGGAAAAGTTCGCCTACGCCTTAATCATCGCGAGTAGAAAGCTTCAGCACTAGGGTCGGTTGGTGGTGGTGTATATGGATCAACCGCTGAAAAAAGTACTGCATAGACCAGAGGTGTCAGGTCGGCTTGCTACATGGGCGATGGAGTTAACGCAGTTCGCTTTGGAGTACCATCCCCGAACAGCAATCAAGGGACAGGCATTGGCAAACTTAGTAGTGGAATGTTCCTTTACAGAACCGGACGTGAATACAATTACCGAAGCTCAACAGGGGCCAACTTCGTGGACTCTGTACGTGGATGGGTCATCAACTTTGGACATCAGCGGGGTAGGAGTTATTCTGACAAGTCCTGAAGGATTTAAAGTTCAGCAAGCTATTCGGTTTTAGTTCAAAGCCACGAATAATGAAGCAGAATATGAAGCCATTCTAGCTGGACTTCGGTTGGCTCAAAGCCTAGAGGTTCAGAATTTAGTCATCTATAGTGACTCACAACTGGTCATCAAATAGATATCAGGGGAGTATGAAGCCCGGGGAGCGAGAATGACAAGATACCTAGCCGAGGTAAAGGAAAGACTCGCGTACTTCACTTCGTATAGTTTCCGAGGAGTCGATCGGTCAAACAACGCAGTAGCAGATGCCTTGGCCTGATTAGCAACTATCAAAGTGAGTTCCTTCAATGGTTCGATGTACTTAGAGGTGTTGGAACAACCAAGCATTCCGAAGATGGATGTGTTAACCTTGGACCGGCTCGACTGCTAGCTCACCCCGTATATCTTATATCTGGATGATGGGATTCTACCTTCGGATCGAATCTTAGCAAGAAAGATCAAGCACAAGAGTTCAAACTTCGTCCTTATTGATGGAGATCTATACCGAAGGGCTTTCAGTTCCCCATTGTTCAAGTGCTTGACACCCTCGGAAGCATATTACACACTTTGGGAAGTGCACGAAGGAATATGTGGAGATCATATGGGGGCTAAGTCACTGGCATACAAGATTTTGAGGCAGGGATACTATTGGCTGACCATCTGTCAGCAAGCCAAAGATTTTGTCAAGAAATGTTCCAAACGTCAGCTGAACAGTACCGTCCCTCATCAGCCACCCGAAGAGTTATGTTCGATTTTATCCCCAATACCGTTTACAATATGGGGAATCGACATCTTTGGGCCTCTACCAAAGGCCAAGGGACAAGTGAGCTTTGTGATCGCGGCCATCGACTACATGACCAAGTGGGTCTAAGCCAAACCTCTGCAAAAGATCACCGAACAGGAATGTCTAAAATTCTTCAAAAAAGGTGTTGTGTATCGATTTAGTATCCCGATTGCGTTGGTCTCGGACAATGGCAGACAATTTGTCGGAGCAAAATTTGAAGCATTTTTGAATGAGTTGGGGATTCAGCACAAAAGGACTTCAGTTGCTCACCCTCAGTCAAACGGTCAAGTGGAAGTCACTAACCGAACCTTGCTTAACGGGATCAAAAGGAGACTGGATGAATTAAAGGGTCGGTGGCCAGAAGAATTACTCAGTGTTTTGTAGACCTACAGGACTACCCCGAGGACAATAACGGGGGATTCACCATTCAGATTGGCGTATGGGATCGATGCACTCATACCTGTTGAGATCAGATCTCCTACACTTCAGGTCAGTCAATATAAGGAGATCAGATCTTTTGGAAGAAGTTCAGGATTCAGCTCTGATAAGGTTAGCAATCTACCAGAAGAGAACGACCCGACACTACAACCAGAAGGTGAAACAAAGGAGGTTTGAGGTTGGAGATTTGGTCCTTCGGGAATCAGAGGCATCAACCCCCCAGAACACTGGCAAGCTGATACCGAACTGGGAGGGGCCCTATGAAGTGGTAGAAGTGTCGAAGCTAGGTACATACCGGCTTCGAGCAATGGATTTTTTAGAAGTGAGGAATACATGACATATCGGGAGACTTAGAAAATATTGCCAGTAAAAGTTATGTCATTCTTTCCTTTATTTATGTAAGCTATTCTATTTATTAATGAAATAAATGAGATTTCTCTTCGGATAAATTTTTTACTTCATTTATATTCATAAGCCATTACAAATCCGATCAGACAAGCCTCGAGCTTAAACCGATCAGAAAGTTGGAAACGACATAACTGATCGGTAAAAGTCACATGTATAACTGATCGAGAAAATCATAAATCCGATCAGATAAGCTTCGGGCTTAAATCGAAAAGAAAGTTGGAAATGACATAACTGATCGATAAAAGTCACGGGTATAAATGATCGAGATAATTATAAATCTAATCAGGCAAGCTTCGGGCATAAACTGTTCTAAAAGGTGGAAACGACATAACTGATCGGTAAAAGACCTAAGTATAACTGATTGAGAAAATTACTAAGAAAAATTTTGTACTTTATTCATATATCCATAAGTTTTTACAACCCCGATCGGGCAAGCTTCGAACTAAATCTATCAGAAAGTTTGAAACAACATAACTGATTGGTAAAGTTTTGAACATACCTAATCGGGAAAGACAAAAACAAAGGAATGAAAAAAGACTACAAAAATTACAAGTCCTAAAAGCTATTCTTGAGGAACCTCATCTCCGGCTTCAAACTCTTCATCCAAAGAATCAAGGACCGAAGCATCAAGCCCAGCAGCAGTTAACTTGGCCAGAGCCTTTTCCCGATAAGTCTCATATCCTTCAGCAAATTGGGACATGATCTTCTCGGTCAAGACCGAAGACTCTTCATACTCTTCAATGGCACGCTGCTTAACCTCGGCACGCTCTGCCTTCAAGGAGTTATTTTCCCGAATTAGATGCATTAGCTTAACATGAATCCTGTCAAACTTCTCCTCAAGGGCATGAAGGGCCTGTAGCCGGTCATTGTTCTCTTCGATCAGATGATCTCTCTCCTCGAGAAGCTTCTTGGCATGATTGTCAAGGACAGCAAACTCTTGTTAAAGCAGAGAGTATTGTTCCTTGAGCTCATAGACTTGACGATCAGCCTTGGTAGCTTTATTCCGAGTCTCGACATGGATATCCCTTTCTTTTCTCAGGTCAGAGTTCAGACCACGAACCTCAGCTTTGAGAAGGAGCACATCCGACCCCAACTGGACTTCTTTCTTAGTAGTACGGGCCAGAGGTAGAATGGCTCGAGCAAGGATGGCTTTGGCCTGCAACAAAAGAATACATCAGCTACAGAGATCAAAGAATAAATCTAGCAGAACAAGTTAAATGCTTTCGGGATTACCTAACATTGAGCCTAGACGTAAGCTACTAGATACTCTTTAGAAGAGAATCCCTTAAACCGTTTGTCATCACCAAGCAGTTTGAAATGATCGAATAGATTGAAGGGAAACACCTCCGAAGGGCTCTTCGGTCAACAGGTAGTCTGTGTAGGGTAGGCAGAGGGTCAGCCTCCACAACCTGTAGATTTGGATCATCTTCCAGCCAGGGCTTTTTGGATCGAGGTTCGAGAGGAACCTCTTCGGTTTCCTCCGAGTCCTCAATGATGGCGACTTGCGGTGGAGGTGGAAGAGTCGGTTTTGGAATGGCCGAAGAAGATGGCTTGGAGGGGCCCTTGGTTAGAGGAAGCCTCTTCTTATTCTTCTTTAACAAAGCCATCTTCTCTGCCCGACCCATCTTCAGGACGTTCTTACTGGCGGGGTCGGTGGTGGTGGTGTTCGGAGGAGCCATTGCCAAAGAAGAGTCGGTCGAAAGCTTAAAAATGGGAATAGTTTCTTCTTCGGCCACTTCGTCCATGACAGAAAGACGGATCAGTTCAGCTTAGATAGGAAGAGGGGCTAAGGACTCAGTGGCTCCCTTAGGTTTAAAGATTGTCACTACACAAAAAATAGAAAGGGGTTATGGAAACAGGACGATAATGAATGGAGACATAGGAAGGGTCGGGCTAAGATACTTACACCCATGTTTTTACAGCCAAGCCTCATTGGATAGAACTCCCAGACTCCATTCGGTCTTGGACAGTTCCTTATAGAATGCTTTGAAGGTGGCAGATCGATCCTTTGGAAACTTGGTGATTTTGACAATGGGATCTTCGAGAGAAAACCAGTTTGGCAGAAGCTTAAGGTTGGTCCCCCTCATAAAGAACAGTTGTGGGTGCCATCCTTTGTTGCTGGAAGGGGTCTTTATGAAGGTGGCTCAGCCAGCCACATGGTTCAGTTATCAGAAGCCGGGGTCCTTCGACTTCCCGATAGTGAATAAGACAAAGAAAAAATTGAGGCCAGGAGTTATTCAAACCTCCTGGCACAAGGCAATTAAGTGGATGTACGAGTTCGACACAAGCTGTGCGAACCCGATCCCCACGAAGAAGAGAAAGGAAGATATGAATTCATGGAGGGGGAATCGGACCCTATATTTCAGGGCCCAGAGAGGAATGGCAGTCTAGTCGCCTTTGGGACGCCAGAACATTCGCTCCTGGGGCTCTGGCACCCGAAGCTTGTACTCCTTTGGGATATTGAAGAGAGTACGAATATCAGAAAGTTTGGAAGAAGTGATGGAAGACTTGGTATTGATGTGAGAAAAGTCAATTTCAGAAGCATAAACGCTTCGAATTTTGGCTTAAGTGTTGTCCGTGGTGGTGTCAGTAGGAGCCACCGACAAATCGATCGGAATCAGATCTCCATTGGTGACAGTAGGAGGAACTGATTCAGTGGAAGGGGGATGAATGCTAGAATCAGCCATTTTCGGTGAATAAGGTGTGAATGTGAAGCTTAAAAAGTAGAAATGAGAAGTTTTGAAGGTGATTTGGGGGAAGTAAGACCTGGAATCAGTGAAGTTTGGTGGAGAAGAATGCTTGGCAGAAATCGCCTTTGCCAGAAAATTCGAGAGAAAGATTTGAAATGCTGAAGATTTGGAAAAGGTGATTTTGGAGGGTGGGTTCGGGGTTTTATAGGGAGACGGCACAAAACCCCAGGTCGGCTATTTATGACTGGAGGGGCACAGTCCTGGGGAAGCGTGATATATTTTGAAAAATGAGAAAAAACCGCCTGGGTTCCCCAGAAAACTCATCATTTGCTGTCATAACTCTTCAAATTCATGTACTTTCAAGTCTTTAATTATAAATATATTATAACAAGAGAGACTGGGGGGCAATGTTTGGGAGTATTTTACCGACCTCCAAGTGGGCTGAAGGTCTGATGCTAGAAGGGGATGTTAATCCCATTGGGCCGAGGCCTTCAGGGGTGTTGAAGGAGTTCAGGCTTTTGAGTTCTCTCGACCAGAGTTCTATCCGGGATATGAAATTTGGGTTCGAGTGTCCGAGTCCTTTAGGTCGGAGCCCTAATTTGGCATATGGTGTTCAAGGTCAGGCGTTCGAGTTCTTTGGGCCAGAGCCCAGATCAGTATATGAGTTCAGTTGGATTGGGCCTGTACAGTGGGCTAACCTGCGTATGGGGTCTGGAGTCATAAGGAGTTTAAATGGTTAAAGATTCTAGGCCTAAACATATTTGAATAAGGTAACTCTAAAGGTAGTGTTGGGATTGGATTCCACTTGCACCTTTTAAGGAGATTGTGTTTGACCCAAATAATGGTAACTACCATATTTAGGAGTCCTAAACCGACTCGGATGTGGATGCTAGAGTAGTGAGAATACTATAAATACAAGGATTGGGTTTCAATTAACAGGTAATACATTCTTTGAGCACTAAACACTAAAGCCTCCATTATTAAACCTTGTGAACGGCCTGTACTTATTTTCATATCGGAGCTATCCCCCGGCGGCATAAGCCATCAAGCTTCGCGTGTGATCTGTTATTGTGCAAGATTTAGTGCGTGGATTTGGTGATTGGACGCGCTGGAAAAACTTGGCATTAACAACGTTAATTTTCAGCAATAAAGTAAAGTTACCGTTGCCATTTTTCTGTATAAACAAAGCTGAGTCTCATTGGTATGATCAACAAAACAAAAAGGAAAAAAGTTGTTGCCAACTCCAAAACTCTTGTTCCTCTCTTACACCTTCAATAAGGTTACCCCTTATATATATATTAACTAAGCAATCCTGATTCTATTATCATTCATATATATATATATAAACAATGGGTGACGTATAAATGTTTTTATTGTATATACATGGTTTATTTTTTTTAAGTTCGAGTAAGGGAAATTAGAATTTTTTCATGAGTCATTCAACTATTGGAGTGCTGATTAGTTGGGTGAAGAGTCGTTGATGTAACGCCCCCAAAATAGGTCCAATCCACCCAACCTATTTTGAGTCGCCAAATACATGGTACAGAAACAACTACAACTTCATTAATACAATTTTCGTGCAAAATACGACAACACATATACTTTGAGTTTAAATACAAATATATACCAACTGTGACTCTCATCCCAATCTTGGATAGCACGTCACAATGGCACCTTACATAAAGGTACAGTCAAAAACTGTTTTAGAAATTAAAATCTTTGGGAAGTGCTCAAGGAAACCTTCGTACATGGGAGGCCATGCGTCTAGGTTATGATAGATATCATATGTCCACAGAATTATCCTTGGTTAATCCAATAGACCCCATAGAAAAATGAGAAGATTACTATTATGTTCTTTCCAATGGTGAGTCTTCTCTTGACATATAACTATCCCCACTGTCTGCAATTGAAAATTATATTTTAACCAAACTCCAAGATCATATAGGTAGTGCTCGTAGATATACTCAGCAAGTGGATGTGCACACCCCTATTTTATTATAACACGAGGTTGTATGTCATTAGACATCTTGTATGATAGTGGAGAAACACCCTTCCAAAGTTGGGTTCACCTCACCCTATTCGGCTCAGCAAAATTAAATATCAAATGATGTATACAATATGACAAACTTATCTAAAGTTCTCAATAAAATTATTTCCATACTATTTAGGGAGAACCTCAACAAACTATGACCAATTGCTCCATTCCCCTCGTTATCCCCGTCAATCTCTAAGAACACTCTTATTATTACGGAAGGAATTGTGAAGCAAAAGGGTGAGCACAACTAGCTCAGCAAAGAATATCATGAGTAAAGATAATTAAATTATCAATAGCCTTCGTCAGTAATAAATCAGAGATTTAGAACATATGGTAGATGATAAAACTTTTCAACCATAGTTGCATCGGAACGAGCAATCCATTAGAAGAGTCAAATAGACTATAAAGTCTATTATCTTCCCCACGTTAAAAGTCCACCAACAATGTTTTATATCTGTAACATCAATCAATAGTTCCTGTCCACATTCATGTGAATAACTCATAATCATAATTGTAGTTCTAAATTCCCCTTTTCATTCGGAACGAAGATAATTTTCATCACCTGTCTTTACCTGAAACATCAAAGATCATGGTTATACCAAATCACAGTTCATGTTCATAATCATACTAATAAATTCATCTTTACACTACGGCCAAAGATATTCATCAACAGTTCATCTTTGCTTTACAGGCCAAAGATATTCAACAATAGGTCATCTTTGCACTACGAGCCAAAGATATTCATCAATAATTCATCTTTGCACTACAGGCCAAAGATATTAATATCTCAAAGAAATACATAATCATTTTAGAATTTATATAAACAATAATTATAACCATGTTGATCAATTCACCTTTGCACTTAAGCTAAAGATATTCAATTATAAATTCAATGATCATGATCATACCAGTCAACAATTCATCTTTGCACTATTGGCCAAAGATAACCCATAGTCACGATCACACCAGTAATCTACCCATCTTTACACTTAAGTCAAAGAGAAATTTCATCACCGGGATTATAAAAATGTTATATATGATAATAAAACAATATGATCAACAACTGCATTTAATTTCAAGAGTAAAATTCATAAATCAATGATTTCATAACACCTTAATCCAAATGTTATAAATCACTTAATAATCTCATAATCTAATGTTATTAATATTCCCACAATATTTTAATCATTTCTTCAACTTATAAACAATTTATTTTAATTGTTTACACTTTACTAATTAATGCATTTAATAATCCTAAAATGCCAAACTCATAAGATTTTATCACCAATAACTAAATCTCTCATCAAAATTCTGCATATACCTTATATAGGATTCCCAAGCCATAAAATCCTATTTTCCAATTTTGTTACTTCACATAACATATTTAATTCATTTACTCATAACTAGTCCATTTTCATGAAAAATACCAAATCAGTATAAACAAATTTTCTTTTCTGGGATTTAGCATAACATAGTCCCATATTAAACATATATTTTTCTTGGAATTTTTAAAATTCATTTACTATTTTTTATATGGCCAAAACTACCGAATATTTAAACATTTATCATAAATTATACTTTTGTCCAAAAAATTTGAAATTTATAGGGTATACTGATATTAGATAGATGTACTCCCAATAAAAATTTTATCAATTTTGGAGTTAACCACAAGGAGTTATAAGGGTTTACTTTTAAAATAGTCTTTTCTCATAAAATTCATAACTCTTAATCTATACGTCCAAAACTTGTCATTTTTTGACATAATCAAGAAAACCCATCAAATTATCATTTCAAATTTTTCCAATATTTTTGAAGGTCAGAAAAATTACAAAACTGAAGAAACATAATAACCCTTACAATCTCTTACATAATAACGATAATATCCCTTACCTCAAAAAAGCAGTACTTCTGACTGGAATACCGGATATAGTGTTGAAGGAACTTGCACCGTATAGCAACACTCAAAGTATCAAAATACTCACAAGAATACGCTCGATAATATAGCGAGAGAAAACTTCAGTTTCTGGTGTGATTTTCAATTCTAACCTAAGCACGTTATTTATAGGAAAATGCTTAGAACACCAAAGCAGAAAATTTAATAAAATAATAATATATTTATTTTATTTTCCTACGCACACCTTTCCATCTGATTTCAGCAACTAACACATGCAAGTGGGTCCCACCAACACACCAAACATGTTTTAAACACTTCTTGCAACAAAATCAATTCAGACTCAATATTCCAGAACTTCAATAATTCATAATAAATAGCCCTTTTATCAGAAAAATTCAAATCATATGTCCGTTCCATAGGAAATTTAATTCTCTACAACTTTGCAGAAGAAAGTTTTTCCAAATTCCAAACAGAAATTGACCGAAATCCACATACGGACGATTTTACAAGCTATAATAAAATTTTAGTCAAAAATTGTGTCCACCAACATGTTTAACATGTGTTTAGCATTTATAATAACAAAAATACTCTTCCTCCTCATTTATTCATATATCACACATTCATTGTAAAAATATCACCATTATTATATTATTAAAATATAATAATATATTTAAATGAATTATTTTATCAGAAAAGATAAAATATCAACTTTCAACAATTATCACATTAAAATTTTCTCCATCTATATCCACATAAAATGAATATTTTACTTATCATATAAATCAATAATTAATTATTCACAAATAATATTACTGTAATCACAATAATGACAACCAAAGTTCAGAAAGATAGGGCTTTCCAATAAGGATTTCTCCTTCATGGCCATGCAATTAGGTGACCAAACCTCTCCTTAGATGTAACTTTTAGACATTGCCAATAATGCTATCTAATAATATTATTCAAATAATATGAATTATTGATCCGATAATGAAAAAAATACTGTGTAGTGACAATTATTGAAACAACCATAATATAAAATATCAACATAGCAACTATTGAATCAATAAAATAAAATATTGAACAGTAATTACTGTAACAATAATTGAGTATTGCCTTCTTACGTAAGGATCAATAATTAAAAAAAAATATTGTGCAATACTGGTAATGCTCTCGCTGCAACAACGCCAGACATCAGATTTTAATCACCGTGTATTCCAACGTTGTTAATTCAGAATAACTACGCCGTTATTTATAAAAACTCAAACTTGTCGTTTTCTTCATCCGACAGTTATTCTATTATGGGGCCCAGAAATAGTTGCGCCGTCGTACGAATATTACCCGACAACAAGAATATTTCACGACCAAACGAATATTCCCCAATAGAAATGAGTATTTTATAACCACTTACGTATTTTGAAAATTTTACATATATCACCCTTAACTTTAAACTTTTATCAATTTAACCATTTACTGAATAATAATTATAAGTAAAATTGAATACTTTTATTTCATAAAATTCAGGGTCTTACAGTTGAATCCTGGAGTAGGATTTTCGTCAGTGACCTTAGCCCCAAGAAAAGTTATCCGAGGGGCGAAATTTATACTTAAGGACAGTGCACTGCACGCCTCTGCTCAACATTATTTGCTATAAATCGATAAGTTTTATTTCTGCCCTTCTTTTATTTGATAGTTGAATCCTATATATATTATTCATGTTTTACCAACAATCTAAAGTAGAAATTATGGATTTTGTTATGCTTACCGCCACTAAATTTGTCCCTGATTTAACCAAAGTTGAGCCTTTTGATGGATCCAATTTTAAACAATCACAAACCAAAATACTTTTGATTATGGATATTGCTAAAGTTGACCATGTTTTAACCAAACTAAAACTAGTTGAACCCCCTAATGATGCTACCGATGAACAAAAGAAAGAATATGAATCTTCTATTAGTACTTGGTATTCAGCTGATAAAATTTGCAAGGCTATCATTCTCAACTCATTGTCGAATGAACTTTTTGATATCTATTATCTATATAAACATGCTGCTGAATTTTGGGACGCTTTAGTTTTGAAATATGTTTTGGAAGATGCTAGTGTCAAGATGAAATTGGAAATTTTCTTAATTTTTACATGACCGATGAAAAAGATGTCTCTTCCCAAATACATGTTTTCAACTTGTCGTAGCCGAACTTAATAATGAATGCATGATTTTACCTGCTCCTTTTATTATTGGCTCCCTTATAGAGAAATTGCCTGATTCTTAAAAAGATTACAAGAATACTATGAAACATAAAAGGAAAGACATGACCTTAATTAGAGGAGTTAATTATTCATATTTGTATTAAGGAAAAGGACAGAAATTTAGATAAAACTGCCAAAGCCAAAGAGATGACTTCTAAAGCAAATTTGGTTGATGATGATCGCAAACCTCGTCACCCATTCAACAAACATCCTAACATGGGATAAGTATAACACCGGTCTGAAGGCAAAACCAAATCAGTTCAAACACAAAACCTCAAAACCTAATGCCGATTGTTTTTTGTGTGGAAGGCCAGGTCATCATGCTTCCCAATGCAAGTTCAAAAAGTGAAACAACCAGTCTGTTCCTCCGAGAGCTAACTTAGCTGAGACAGACAATAATATTGTTGCAATTGTCTCTGAGGTGAACATGGTGACTGACAAAGAGGTATGGGTAGTGGATTCTGGTCCTACCAAACACATTTGTGTGAATCGTGGTGCATTCATCTCTTACACTCCCCTTGAGGAAAAAGATGAATATGTATACATGGGCGATTCGAGGCCTGCACCAGTGTTGGGTAAAGGGAAATTAAATTTAAAATTGACTTCTGGGAAGATCCTTTCTCTTATCGATGTTCTTCATATTCCTGAGATTCGCTACAATCTCGTATCTGTTGGGATACTTGGAAAAGTTGGGGTTAAGGTTATGTTTGAATCTGATAAGGTCGTGATAACCAAAAATGGGGTGTTTGTGGGAAAAGGGTGTCTTAATGCTGGTTTATTTCATTTGAATGTACTTGAACTCATGAATAATAATGCTAGTACTTCTTTTGCTTACATGGTTGAATGTGATGATATTTGACATGCTAGATTAGGCCATGTGAATTATTCTTATATAAAAATGATGAAAAATTTGGGAATTTTAAAAGATGTTAAAATTTCAAATACCAAGAAATGTCAAGTGTGTGTGGAAGCCAAAACTACTAAAAAGACATGCAAACCGATACTAGTTAGAGAATCTGAACCTCTAAGTTTAATTCATTCAAACTTAGGTGATATGTCTAGAAATACTTCTAGAGGTGGAAAATATTATTATGTGACCTTTATAGATGATTATTCTAGATATATTAAAGTATACCTTCTCAAAAATAAAAATAAAACTGAAGATAAATTTCTAATTTATAAGGACGAAGTTGAAAATAAATTAGATAAGAAGTTTAAAAGACTCGAGTTTGATAGAGGTGGAAAGTATGACTCTGAACCCCTTAGTAAATATTGCGAAGAACAAGGTATTATACATGAGGTAACACCTCCTTATTCTCTAGAGTCTAATGTGGTAGCCGAAAGAAAAAATAGAACACTAAAAGAAATGATGAATGCTATGTTAGTAAGTCCTGGGGCTCCACCAAATTTGTTGGGGGAAGCTCTTCTTTCTACTTATCACCTGTAAAATAGAATCATTTATAAAAAAAACTGGAAAAACACCTTATGAGCTTTGGGAAAATCATTTATCTAACTTGAAATTCCTTAAAGTTTGGGGGTGTCTTGATAAGGTAATGTTACCTGACCCTAAAAAAAGAAAATTGGTTCTAAAACTGCTAATTATTTGTTTATTGGTTATACTTAATATAGTTCTGCTTATAGATTTCTTGTTTTAAAAAGTGATGTATTATATCATTATACAATCATTGAGTTAAAAAAATGTTGATTTCTTCGAAAATATTTATCCTTTGAAATCTAAAGTGGATCGACCAGTAGTAGAGCTTCCGACGAGCTCTTATATAGTTCCAATTGAGGAATCTGAAATTGAACCAAGGAGGAGTAAGCATACTAGAAAACCCACTAATCTGGGAGATGACTTTTTACGTTTTTGTTAGATAATGACCCATTAACCTTTAGAGATGCAGTTTCTTCTCCCGATGCTCCTTTTTGGAGAGAAGCCATAAATAGTGAGATTGAGTCTATTATGGTTAATCACACTTGGGAATTAAAGGACCTTCCTCCTAGTTCTAAAACCAATGAATTTTTTAAAGGAAATTAAAACACGACGGATCAATTGATAAATTTAAGGCTAGGCTTGTTGCTAAAGGTTATAAACAAAAGCAAGATCTAGATTTTTTTGAGACTTATTCACCGGTTGCAAGAACATCATCCATTAGAGTTTTAATTGCTCTAGCCGTTATTAAAAATTTAATAATTCATCAAATGGATGTTAAGATTGCGTTTCTTAATGGAGATTTAGAGGAGGAGATTTATACGAACCAACCTGAGGGATTTATTTCCTTAGGCAATGAGCATAAAGTTTGTAAATTAGTTAAATCTTTATATGGTCTTAAAAAAGCTCCTAAACAATGGAATGATAAATTTGATAGTGTGATGACTTCTAATGGATATATAATAAATAATGGAGATAGATGTATATATATCAAATTTTATAATAAGAATTGTGGTGTTATTGTATGTCTTTATGTGGATGACGTGCTTATTTTTTGAACCAATATTGATGTTATATATGAGACTGTGGGTCCAAGTGCAAATTAGGGTTCACTTGACCTAACTAAATTAAATGCACAAATGAAGGTTCACATTATGATTAAATGAAAAGACATAAGAGCCAGAGATAAAGAAGCAAGACCTGAGAGAATCTTTCACGTGTCCCGAGGCAGAAGACACACGGAGGTGACTCATTTTGGGATTTGATTGAGGGATTGGATTGGTGGTTAGAAGGGCATGACTATCTGGGCATTACTCTAATGACTAAGGGTAAATTTGGAATTTCTCCGAGGTCATGTGCCTAGCACATGACCACTCTCCATAAAACTCTATAAATACCCCTTCCACTCCACTGGGAAGGGGACGTCACTTTGGACTCTTGGACCTTTTGGAAGACTAGGAGATTTAGAGATTCTCTCTCAACCCGAAGACTCAAGAAGGCTCTCTGAATCCTTGTTACCCTAACAAGGTTCTCGGATTCTAGGAGTTCTGCCACGTGTCATTGGAGTAATCGCTCGTCTATTCTTTTCCCCTCTTGAATCAATCAATCAATTCCGTACTTTTCATGGATTTCTCTCCTCCTCAGCCAACACGAAACCTTAACCCTAGCAAGGTACGATTTCCTTTCCAATAGATACTAAAAATATGTTATCCACTAAATTTGATATGAAAGATGTGGGAGAAACAAATGTTATTCTCGGAATTAATTTGAGAAAAGTTTGTAATGGGTATATATATGATTTCTCAAGATCATTATGTGGAGAAAATGTTTAAGAGATTTGGACATTATAATGTTAATCCTGTTAGTACTCCGTATAATTCTTGTTTGCATTTAAAAAAACATGAGGGACCAAGTGTATCTCAATCTGAGTATGCTCAAATCATAGGTTGCTTAATGTATCTTACAAATTGCACAAGACTTGATCTATCATATGAAGTTAATAGACTCAACATATACACTCATAATCCTAATAAGGATCATTGGACCGCTTTATATAGAATACTCAAGTATCTGCGAGGTATTATTGGATGTAGTTTTTATTACTGTGGTAATCTTGCAGTTCTTGAGGTATATAGTGATGCCAACTGGATCTCTGATTCAGATGATATCAAATCCATGAGTGGCTACATATTTACCTTAGGAGGAGGAGCAGTTTCTTGGAAGTCTATTAAAGCAGACTTCAGATAGCTCGCTCTCTACTATGGAGTCTCGAAGTTTATTACCTTAGAAGGCGTGTTCTCAAGTAGAGTGGCTCGTAAATCTTTTGGGAAATATTCCTTTGTGGATGAGACCAAATTCCCGTCGTGTCTCTACATTGTGATTGCCAAGTCGCTTATAAAGTAGCTAAGAATAAGAGCTATAATGGCAAGAGTAGACATATACGCCTAAGACATAATATTGTGAGACAGCTGTTATGTAATGGGATTATATCCCTTAACTTTGTAAGATCAGAGTTAAATCTTGCGGATCCTCTAACAAAGCCACTAAACAAGAGGCTAGTGAGTAATACATCGAGGGGGATGAGACTACTGTCTATTATAGAAATCAACATTGATGGTAACCAAACCTATATGAACGGTAATCCCAGGAAGTAGGTTCATATGGGTAACAATAAGTCATTGGTTGATTGGTTGAAACACTATCCATTTTATACATATATGAGTTCATCCCTATGGTGTAGGATAATGTAATTCTACAGTGCTAAAGGTTGATGTGACGCCCCCAAAATAGGTATACATCACCTATTCTGAGTTGTCAATACATGGTACAGAAACAACTACAACTTTATTATTACAACAAGAAATCTGAGTTTGAATACAAATATTATCTTCTGACAATATCTATACTCAAATAAATCCTCATCACCTTTATTGATACATTATTTTACAAAATGGTGAGGACTACTAAGCAATCCTTTCTAAAACCTTCATTCCATACCCCGACTCGCACTCGCTATATTCTCGCCTCCTGAGAAAAATGGAACAAAAAGGAAAAGGGTGAGCTCAACTAGCTCAAGAAAGAATATTATGACTAGGATAATATACAACAAATTATCGTTAGTCTTCAACAGGAAAAATCTAATAGAATACAATAGACAACAAATTTTAAATCAATACTCATAATGAAATAATAATTCATTAGAAGAGTTAAGTAGAGAATGCAAACTACTATCTTCTATGTATGAATTTAAAAGTTCATCGCCTATCTTTTATCCCCTGTAACATCAATCAATATACATCCGAATCAAATATTCATCTTTGCACTCTGGTGCCAAAGATATTCATCGATTGGTCATGTTCATTTAAACACTGCTCATCTTTGCAGACAAAGCCAAAGATATTCTTCAGAAATCATTCATCTTTGCACTATGTGCCAAAGATATTCTTAAGAAATCATTCATCTTTGCACTATAAAGCCAAAGATATTCCATAATATCATCATTTAAGACTGAGGATGATGAAAATATTTTTTAAAGAAACGAATCCAGTGAAACAAAATGACAAGGATTAAGGATTAAGGATTCGTACTTGGTTTTATCCACGTCCAAAAATACCTCAAAAATAATCATAGTGGTGTAAAATTCAAGAATGATCAAAACATGGATACAATCAAAGCTAGTATCCAGAATAGATATTTTGGACAAAAAGAAGAAATTTTATTTTTCGGTGAATAGTGCCGTATACGTGAATAGTGCCGTATACGTGAATAGTGCCGTATATGTGAATAGTAACTCCGACACCAAAAGATAGAAATTCCACAAAAACATCTTCACGCTTCATGAATAGTACTCGTGAATAGTAACTCGTGAATAGTAACTCGTGAATAGTAACTCGTGAATAGTAACTCATGAATAGTAACCCATGAATAGTAACCCCGACATGAAAAAGTTCCAAATTTGATAAAAACTTCAGATCAACATTTCAGTATAATGATATTGAAGAAATAATATCATTACGAAAAAAATAATATCCCTTACCTCAAGAGAGCAGTACTTCTGACTGGAATAACGCTGAATGAACTTGCACCGTATATCAATACTCAAAGTATACTCAAAATACTCACAAGAATACGCTCAAAATATCGAGAGAGAAATAGAGAGAAAACTTCAGTTTCTGGTGTGATTTTCAATTCTAACCTAAGCACCCTATTTATAGGAAAATGCTTAGAACACCAAAGCAGAAAATTTAATATAATATTAATATAATTATACAAATTTTCCTTAGCCCACCTTTTGGTCAAAACACCAGCCACACATGTTAATGATGTCCAAAAAAATACAAAAAACATTTTCTTAACAAAAATAATTTAAACTCCCAAAAATCAATTATTTTGAGACTTCTAACTTCAATAATTCATAATAAATAGCCCTTTCATCAGAAAATTGAATTCATGAGTTTTTATAGGAAATTCAATTTCTACAACTTTGCAAAAGAAAGTTTTTCCAAATTCCAAATAGAAATTGACCGAAATCCACAAACCAAGCGATTTTACAAAGTTATAATCAAATTTCAATCAATAAATGGGGTCCCATGACATGTTTAACATGTTTTAAACATTTAATGCCACAAAAATACTCTTCCTCCTCAGATACTAATATATCCCACATTCGTTGTAAAATATCACCGTTAATATATTATTAAAATAATATATTTAAATGAATTATTTTATCGAAAAAGATAAAATATTAATTTTCAACAATTGTCATTTTAAAAATTTTCTCCATCTATATCCACATAAAATCAATATTTTCCTCATCATATAAATCAATAATTAATTATTCACAAATAATATTACAGAATCACAATATCGATAACAACTGTGCAGCCTCCTCAGGAAAGAGGGGCTTTCAATAAGAATTTCTTCTTCATTGGTAGCGCAATTAGATGACCAAACCTCTCCTTAGATGTAACTTTCTAAACATTGCCAATAATGTTATCTAATAATATTATTCAGATAATATGAATTATCGCTTCGATAATGAAAAATCTTGTGTAATGACAATTATCAAACAACAACAATATAAAATATCAACGCAACAATTATTAACTCAATAAAATATCGAATAAAGAATTATCGTAACCATTATTGAGTAGTGCCTTCTTCACGTAAGAATCAATAATTGGTGCAATACCGTGTCTACTTGTTCAACAACGCGTATTAGTGTGTTTTAACCACCGGGTATTCCAACAAAGATAACTGCAGAATAACTACGCCGTTATTTAAAAACAACTTATATTTGTCGTTTTCTTCATCCAATCACTTTCCAGTTATGGGCCCACACACACATGGTGCTATTGTCAATGCATTTAATATTCCCGACAAAGATTTAATATTCCACGACCAAACGAATATTCCCCGACGATAATGAATATTTTATAACCACTTGCTTATTTTGAAATATTTGCGTGATTTAACCCTTAACTATCCACATTAATCAAATCAACCCTTACTATTTCAAAATAATAAATAAAGGAAATTCCTTTTTATTTAAAAAAAATTTTGGGGTCTTACAACCTCCCTCCTTATGAAATTTCGATCCTCGAAATTGATGTAACGATACGGTGCTTTGAAAAGGTGAGGATACTCGCTTTCATTTCCGTTTCCAACTCGGTCATTTCCTCTATAGCATGATTCCTCCACAAAACTTTAACTTGTGGTATGACCTTTCATACAGTAGGACATGCTCCTTCCTATCCAAGATCTTGACAGTACCTCCTCACACGTTAAGTCTTGGCTATCTCGTCCGTTCTAACTCAATAACGTGGTTCGGGTCTTTCACATATTTACTGAAGTACGAGATATGTGAAACACATTATGAACACGTAGACATACCTGGAGGTAACGCAAGTCTATAGGCTACATTTCCTACTCGGTCAAGAATTTGAAATGGACCAATAAATCATGGATTGAGCTTTCCTCTCTTCCCAAATCTTGTAACTCCCTTCCATGGAGCAACTCGCAACAATACATGATCCCCTACATTAAATTCCACGCCCTTTCGATGAAGATCCGTGATAAATCTTTTGTCGATCTTGTGCCGCTTTGTATACGTTGTCGAATCATTTGGATCTTTTCAGTAGTCATACGTATTTTAACTCGGGTCCCAACAATGTTGCTTCACCCACCTCATCCCAACATATTGGAGAACGACATTTTCGTCCATATAATGCTTCAATGGAGCCACACCTATACTTGCTCGATAAGCTTTGTTGTTGTAGGAGAATTCCACCAATGGTAAATACTTATCCCAACTACCCTTGAAGTCTAGGGACACGAGTCTTAATAAATCTTCAAGAGTTTGAATAGTCCTCTCTCGATTGTCCGTCCGTTTTGGGGATGGTATGTCGAACTAAATCGCAAATCCGCGCTAATAGCTTTTTGCAAGCTAACCCAAAATCTTGAAGTGAATCTTGGGTCACGATCCGAAACTATGGATACAGGCATGCCATGCAACCTCACAATCTCATTCACGATATACTAGCAAGACGTTCAAGGAATAAGTCTCCGATCGGCAAGAAATGAGCGAGACTTGGTTAATCTATCAACAATAACCAAAATAGCATTGATGCCTTGAGAAACCGTAGGAAGACCCAGAACTGAAATCCATAGTAATGTGTTCCCACTTCCATTCGGAATCTCAAGTGGTTGCAACGGACCCTTAGGTACAAGATGCTCCGCCTTTACACGCCGGGCAAGTTAAACACATCGAGATAAACTTTGCAATCTCTCTTCATATTGTTCCACCAAAATGTATGTCGAAGATCACGATACATTTTAGTACTTCCGTGATGGATTGCAAATGGCGATTGTGTGCCTCCGTCATAATCTTGTACTTCAAATCGAGTTGTTAGGAACACAAAGTCTCAGAGTGGACTCAAGTATTCCTTCTTCATCAATTCTCGCTTCCTAATAGCTCCTTCTTGTACTTTTTCTTCATACGCATCGGCCCGGATTCGGTGGCTTGAGCAACCTTAACTTTTTCTATTAAAGTTGGCTCTGTCGTATACTTGACATCATCGCACTGCTCGTTACATATGATCTTCTACTCAATGCGCCACCTACCACGCTCGCTTACCGTGATGGTATGAATAGTGTGGTCGTAGTCTTTCAATAGCTCGAGCCAACGTCACGCCGCATGTTGAGTTCTTTTGAGTGAAGAAATATTTAAGGCTTTTATGGTCCGAATATATCTCCACTTTCTCCCCATATAGATAGTGCCTCCATATTTTTTAGCGCGAAAACGATCACGCTAACTCTAGATCATGAGTAGGATAATTCCTCTCATACTCTTTAAGTTGTCGCGAGGCATAGGCTATGACTTTCCCACGTTGCATGAGAACACATCCTAACCCTTTGCTCAAGCATCATCAGAGATAACAAATCCATCCGAACCAGATGGTATTGTTGAAACAAAGCCGAAATAAGTCTCCTCTTAAGCTCTTGGAAACTTTTCTCGCATTCTTCGCTCCAAACTAATTTTGTATCCTTCGAAGTTAGCCGAGTTAATGGAGTAGCGATTCGAGAAAACCCTTCCACGAATCTCCGATAATAACCACTAAGCCCAAAAACTACGCATTCTCCACACCGACTTGGTTGCTTCCCAACTTTGTATTGCTTCAATCTTTGCCGGATCAACAGATACTCCATGTTTCGACACCACGTGCCCAAGGAATGCTACTTCCTCAAGCGTAACTCACATTTCTTCAATTTGGCATATAGTTGGTTTTCACGAAGCCTTTGGAGTACCAAACTTCAAATGGTGCTCATGATCTTCACGGCTTTTGGAATATATGAGGATGTCATCAATAAAGACAACAACGAATTGATCCAAATATTCCTTGAATACTCTGGTTCATCATATCCATGAAAAGCCGCAGAGCATTAGTTAGTCCGAAAGACATGACTAAGAATTCATAATGCCCATACCGAGTTCAAGGCGATCTTTGAATATCCTCGCTTTTAATCTTCAATTGATGATATCCAGAATCTAAGATCGATTTTTGAAAAGAATTGTGCTTCTCAGAATCGGGTCAAACAAGTCATCAATACGAGGTAGAGGATACCTATTCTTGATGGTGACATGGTTCAATTCCCGATAGTCAATATGAAAGTCGCATACTCCGTCTTTCTTCTTTACGAATAAAACAGAGCACCCCAAGGAGATGTACTAGGGACGAATGAAACCGATGTCCAACAATTCTCAGTAGTTGGACCTTTAACTCCTCGAAGTTCAATAGAGCCATTCGATATGGGGTTTTAGAAATGGGCTTTGTACCAAAGTTCAAGATCAATAAAGAATTCAACTTCACGTTCGGGGTAGACCGGAAGTTCTTTGAAATACGTCGGGAAAGTCAATAACAACAGAATATTATTCAAATTTGATGTGTCTTTATTCAAATCCATAACATGGGCTAAGAAAGCTTGACATCCGCTTTTTTAATAAACAAATAGCCTTATTATTAGATATGACGGTGATCGATTTTAATGGTTTAGTTGCTTGAATTGCATACAACAAGGTTGGTTAGGAATATGAAAACTAACAACCTTATTTAAAATAATCAATTTTGGCATGATGAGTAGTTAACCAATCAATCCCTAAAATCACATCAAAAGCAAGTATCTTTAAAGAGATAAGGTCAACAGTAAGGTAATGGTGCCAACTTGAATCAAACAAGATTTATAAACGGTGGATGTGATGAAAGTTTCTCCTAACGGAGTTTCCACAGATAGGTCAAAGTCTAATTCTCCTCGAGTCAAGTTTAAACGTTGAGCACATGCAGGAGAGATAAATGAATGGGTAGCACCCAGTATCAAGTAAGGTATAAACTTCGCAAGAATTCATAAATAGCTTACCCGTGATCACCTCGTTTGGGTTCCTCGCATTATGACCGAAATACAACAAACGCTCTTCCCTAATCGTTGACTTTGACTTTTTCTCGACGATCTTTTGAGTCACCGTCCCTCACTGAACTAGGTTTCGCTATCAGTACAATCTCGAAAGCGATATGTCCTTCCTTTCCACAACTATAGCATACCTTGAACTGTTGTGGGCGGTTTGACCGATATGTCCCTCTTTTCCGCATTTGTAGCATATACCGGTGGTCGTTCTCCTCCCTTAGAACCCGATCACGCCAAGACTGTCGCCTTCATATGGTCGTTGTTAAATCTCCTCTTTTTTAAAATCTTCTCCCGACTCGCTTCTTACTTTTCATGGCCATGATTACCACCAGAGTGGTTACCATTTCGTCCGTCTGTTTTTTCTCCGCAGTTATCATTATCTCGTTGATCGCTATCTCTAATACGATCCCGGTTGTGGTCCTCGGTTGACCATACTCGTTATCTCGCTCTAATAATTGAGCCCTGCTTACAACATCCGAATAGAGAGAAAGTTTATGAGAAATGAGATATCTTGGACGACGTCTGCGGGTTTCAAACCTCTAAGAAACATCCGCGCTATACGTTCCTCATTCTCCACCAAATGAGGTGCAAACCGGATAACTCGCAAACTTTGCCTCGCATACTAAGACAATCATGTTGTTTTATTCCAATCGATGAACTCCACTTCCTTCATACGACGAACACTTTCGTGAAAGTATTTGTCATTAAATAATTTCAAATGTCTCTCCCACGACATGCCGAAAAGTATTTGGATGGGTACGCTTCACAGACTCCCACCAAAGAGATCCGCTTTCGCCACGGAACATAAAGGTGGCGAATGGAACCTTCTGTTCCTCCGTGCATCCCAAGACATCGAATATCTTGGTAATTTGCTTAACCCATGTTTCCGCCATGATCGGATCCGCTTTCCTTGAATTCGGTGGTCCCAACTCTTTGAATCGTCATTGTGACAACCCGTGAATTGCTATCATTTCCTCCCCAGTATTTTGAACACGAGTCTCCTCGTCGATTTTTGCATGAATCGCAAAAAACTTCTAAACATCCTCGTTCATCATCTCGCTCCATGGTGTTGTTTCATGTGAGGTACATTGCCACATTGCAGACGTTCTCCTCGTTGAGTAAAGACAGCATCTCCACGGTCTCATTTACTCCACTGTTAATATTCTCAGTCGACATTCTCAAATACTGTCATAAAACAAGGGTTAATTAAGGAAATCAATATATCACATAATATCCCTATATACTGACCAACTAACAAATAAGCTTAGGTAGGACACACTAGCGAAGGATTTACTCGTCTCTCCCCTCCTAGTTCTATTCCCGATCTCCGCCAGAGATCATATCCTAAGCTCGATACCTTGTGGCGCCCCCAAAATAGGTATACATCACCTATTCCGAGTTGTCAATACATGCATGCGTAAACAACTACAACTTTATTATTACAACAGTAAAACTGTGAGTTTGAATACAAATATTATCTTCTAGACAATATCTATACTCAAATAAATCCTCATCACCTTTATTGATACATTATTTTACAAAAATGGTGAGGACTACTAAGCAATCCTTTCTAAAACCTTCATTCCATACCCCGACTCGTACTTGCTTATATTCTCGCCTCCGAGAAAAATGGAACAAAAGGAAAAGGGTGAGCTCAACTAGCTCAAGAAAGAATATTATGACTAGGATAATATACAACAAATTATCGTTAGTCTTCAACAGGAAAAATCTAATAGAATACAATAGACAACAAATTTTAAATCAATACTGCAATGAAATAATAATTCATTAGAAGAGTTAAGTAGAGAATGCAAACTACTATCTTCTATGTATGAATTTAAAAGTTCATCGCTCATCTTTTATCCTCGTAACATCAATCAATATACATCCGAATCAAATATTCATCTTTGCACTACAGCCAAAGATATTCATCGATTGGTCATGTTCATTTAAACACTGCTCATCTTTGCACTACTGAGGCCAAAGATATTCTTCAGAAATCATTCATCTTTGCACTACTGTGCCAAAGATATTCTTAAGAAATCATTCATCTTTGCACCACTCACAGCCAAAGATATTCCATAATATCATCATTTAAGACCGAGGATGATGAAAATATTTTTTAAAGAAACGAATCCAAATTGAAACAAAATGACAAGGATTAAGGATTAAGGATTCGTACTTGGTTTTATCCACGCCCAAAAATACCTCAAAAATAATCATAGTGGTGTAAAATTCAAGAATGATCAAAACATGGATACAATCGTAGCTAGTATCCGAGAATAGATATTTTGGACAAAAAGAAGAAATTTTATTTTTCGATTGAATAGTGCCAGTATCGTGAATAGTGCAAGTATCGTGAATAAAGGCCGTATATGTGAATAGTAACTCTCGACACCAAAAGATAGAAATTCCACAAAAACATCTTCACGCTTCATGAATAGTACTCGTGAATAGTAATCGTGAATAGTAACTTCGTGAATAGTAACTTCGTGAATAGTAACTCATGAATAGTAACCCATGAATAAGTAACCCAGACATGAAAAAGTTCCAAATTTGATAAAACTTCAGATCAACATTTCAAAGATAATGATATTGAAGAAATAATATCATTACTTAAAAAAAAAATAATATCCCTCGCACCTCAAGAGAAGCAAAGATTACATTTGGAATAATATTTGAATGAACTTGCACCGTATATCAATACTCAAAGTATACTCAAAATACTCACAAGAATACGCTCAAAATATCGAGAGATAAATAGAGAGAAAACTTTGGGTTTACGGTGTGATTTTCAATTCTAACCTAAGCACCCTATTTATAGGAAAATGCTTAGAACACCAAAGCGTAAAATTTAATATAATATTAATATAATTATACAAATTTTCCTTAGCCCACCTTTTTGGTCAAAACACCAGCCACACATGTTAATGATGTCCAAAAAAATACAAAAACGTTTTTCTTAACAAAATAATTTAAACTCCCAAAAATCAATTATTTGAGAGCTTTGAACTTCAATAATTCATAATAAATAGCCCTTTCATCAGAAAATTCGAATTAGCGAGTTTTTATAGGAAATTCAATTTCTACAACTTTGCAGAAGAAAGTTTTTCCAAATTCCAAATAGAAATTGACCGAAATCCACAAACGGGCGATTTTACATTTATAATCAAATTTCGGTCAATAAATGGGGTCCATGAGCATGTTTAACATGTTTTAAACATTTAATGCCACAAAATACTCTTCCTCCTCAGATACTCATATATCCCACATTCGTTGTAAAATATCACCAATTAATATATTATTAAAATAATATATTTAAATGAATTATTTTATCGAAAAAGATAAAATATTAATTTTCAACAATTGTCATTTTAAAATTTTCTCCATCTATATCCACATAAAATCAATATTTTCCTCATCATATAAATCAATAATTAATTATTCACAAATAATATTCTGAGAATCACAATATTGACAAACGTGCAGTTCCTGGAAAGAGGGGCTTTCCAATAAGAATTTCTTCTTACTGGCGCGCAATTAGATGACCAAACCTCTCCTTAGACAGAACTTTCTAAACATTGCCAATAATGTTATCTAATAATATTATTCAGATAATATGAATTATTGCTTCGATAATGAAAAATACGTGTATGACAATTATCAAACAACAACAATATAAAATATCAACGCAAAGAATTATTAACTCAATAAAATATTGAGCGGTAATTATCTGTAACCATTATTGAGTAGTGCCTTCTTCACGTAAGAATCAATAATTGGTGCAATACCGTATGTGCTCTTGTTCAACAACGGCGATTAGTGTGTTTTAACCACCGGGTATTCCAACAAAGATTAATCTGGTAATAACTACGCCGTTATTTAAAAACAACTTATATTTGTCGTTTTCTTCATCCAATCACTTTCGTTATGGGGCCCACACATGGTCTGCTTGGTGTCAGCATTTAATATTCCCCGACAAAGATTTAATATTCCACGACCAAACGAATATTCCCTAACGATAATGAATATTTTATAACCACTTGCTTATTTTGAAATATTTGCGTGATTTAACCCTTAACTATCCACATTAATCAAATCAACCCTTACTATTTCAAAATAATAAATAAAGGAAATTCTTTTTTATTTAAAAAAAATTTTGGGGTCTTACAGTTGAGTTATATACTCCTAATGATTTCCATATCCCTGTTGAGTGATGTGTTTAACTATAGAACACATTTGATGGAAACACCTATATGAGTGTAGAGGTGGGGCCGCTTTTTATGAAAATAAGGCAGGTTTTCTAGAGCGCTCATGAATTCTAAGAATGGCGCAAGGCCAAAATGTGCCAAATCGCGTAGAACAACTTCTATTAAGTTTGTAGTGTGAGTAATATGATTACTGATTCATAATAAGGAAGAAGGTTCATAGAAATTTTCATTTCACCAAATTCATGTGAATCAAGTCCTATTCGCTCTATACATTGGTTCATAGTCTAAAAGACACCAGTGTTAACGCACTGCATTCTTATATTCCTTATTCATTTATCTAATTTTTATATTTTTACTTTGTAATATGTGGGAGATTGTTGTATTTTATGCAAAATAAAATATTACATAAGTTAAATAAAAATATAAATATACATATTAATTTATTTATAGAGATTTTGTAACTGTTCAAAATATATTAAAAGAGATTTTGTAACTGTTAAAAATATATTAAAAGACCTACTATTGGGGAAAGATTTCTTAAGCAAAAAAATGTATTGTTGCTTTCCTTTTATGTAGGCAAAGTGACTGTTCAATTTTGAGTACCGTTTTATACATGTTAATTTTCAGCAATAAAGTAAAGTTACCGTTACCATTTTTCTGTATAAATAAAGCGAATCTCTTTGTTATGATGATCAAAATAAAAAGAAAAAAGTTGTTGCCAACTCCTTATATATATATATATATATATATATATATATATATATATATATATATATATAGAGAGAGAGAGAGAGAGAGAGAGAGAGAGAGAGATCAAGTACATACCCTTATCTTACTCACGTGCTCACCCCCTTTAGATGGAGGACGTGACGGTTTCATCATCATTGTATGCCTATACTTTTAGCGATTTGATAACATATAGCGTCGCTAAAAGTATAGACAACGATTGTATGAGCGAAATCCGTCAGTGTCCGGCCGTTAAAGGGGGTGAGCACGTGAGTAAGATAAGGGTATGCACTGCTGATCTGACCGTATATATATATATATATATATATATATATATATATATATATATATATATATATATATATATATATTCTGTGTTATTCACTTGTGATAACTCGAAAAATCGAATTGTCCAGAATTTAAGATTTAAAGAATTAGTTATTAATAAAATAAATTTTTATTAATAATATTTTGTGCTATGTGTTTATTAATCGTTCTAGAACCTAGGATGATTATTAATCGGGAGGATTCTGGCTACGAGATAGACTGAATGAGTAAGAATTTTCAAGAAGAAAATAAAATATTTTCGGGAACAAAATATTTCTGGGAAAAAAGACGAAATATGCATCATTCACCCAACGAAACCCTAGGGGTTAAGGTTTGAATAACCTAAGCCTTTGCGAGAGTTCGGTATGTCGAAATGACATTCCGTCGAAAGATTTGATGATAATATATCGTGAAAAGTTAAGTAAGCCAATAAAAGTTTTTATCAAAAAACGTGCAAAAATCAGACAAAATAAAAATGACGAAAAGTATTGTTATGTACTTTTCACTCGTTTAACTACGTTAGGGGAAAACGTGAAGGAAAACGCTTAACGTGGAAATGTTTTTTTTAGTTTTTCGGAGATCTAAAAAATACGTAAAAGTTAATCGGTAAAGGAAAGACGAAATATCCAAAAATATTTGGATTCCAAGAATCGCAATTTTTGAACTGTCAGACGAATTCTGCAAGACGGAAGCACGAAGCTTCCAAAGGAAGCTTTGTGAATAGTAAGGAGGTTAGTAAGGAGTTGTGAATAGTAAATCTAGGGACAAAATGACTATTTTTCCCCTAGCTTTGAAAATCTATATAAGAAAGGTATTAGTTAATTTTTTTTCAAAATCAACCAACACCTTGAAAGAGAGAGAGAGTTTGGGTGCGTTAGAAGAGGAAAAGGAAGAGGAAAAGCTTGCTCGTGAGCAAACTTTGTTCTACGAAAAGAGATTAAAGGAGAAAGGTAATCCGAAACCTAGTCTCTTATAATTTTTCTTTAAGTTTTCTATGTTTAAAACATAGCTTGATGAGAATAAGAAGTAAAAGAAGTTAGGAATGGTTTCATATGGTTGAAATCATGAGAAAATGAAGAAATAAGAATTAGAAGTTTATTTTATAAATTTCTTAAAAAAGTATAAGATTCGTAATGAATTTGAACGATTCGAATGAATCATATGAACGATTCGGTGAAATAAGTAAGGAATGATGTTTTATAACATCAAATTCCAATAAAAAGTGAAATTGTAATCAAAATATCGATTAAAAATGAAGAACTAACGAAGAACGCGAAGAACGCGAAGAACACGAAGAACGCGAAGAACGTTGTTGATGGACAAATTTAAAACCATTGTAGTGTATTTGTTGTTGATGGAAAAGTTTAAAACCATCATTTATAAGTTAGATGTTTATTGCTTGGTTAGGAACGGTAGAAACGTTCATGAAGAACGGATTAAAACTGAGCTATAACGAAGTTATGGTGAAAATTTCATAAAAGAAGAATGAGAATTAGAAAGTTAGTAAATGAACCTGAACGTGTAGGGTTTCATAATAATGTAAGAGAACATAAAAAATGTGAGTCGTGGACTCAAGAACGAACGAACGAAGAACGTTAAAAATGTAAAATAAAAAAAGGACAAAGATTAAGCCAATCGAATGGCATATTAATAGATTCAGAACAAAGTTCTGTCTGAGGGGGATTGAAGTACATAAGATAAGGAAGAGAATGGCTTTGGAACAACCTTGTTCTGAGCTATAACGAAGAAGATATGAGACTGCAAAGTAAGCGTCTTAAACAATTTCTAGACTTAGAAAATTTTTGGAGATGTTGAGCTCTGGCCATGCCAGCCACCAAGCCCTTGGGAGGCGATGACGGGCCATCACATCATCTTGAGTGGCACTTGGCATGGCGTGAAGGAGAAGGAGGAGCCGGTGCATGCAGTCTGGTGCGAGGTAAGGCATAGTAATGAGCTTTTTATTGCTCAATTACTGCAGGGAAGTGTATGGGAAGTGTGAGCCCCTTAAATCTGGGTCCTAAATCACCACGGATCTGGTGCACTATTTCTATAACTATTGCGAAAGATATAAACATAAATTGTTTATACATTAAACATTATATACTAATCCCAAGGTCGAGTGACCATAACTTATACACAGTTCATTATCCTATCTGACATTAAAAGATTTTATCATATATTATTGTTACCAATCTATCTACATATATAAACTAAAGCTAGAACTGTCTTTAACCTTTCCTTCTATCCGACGCATTCGCCTTAATCTGCAATGTTTTATCATGATATAACAAGGGTGAGCATGAAAGTTGCCCAACAAGTTTAAATTTTATTTAAGGATATATCATGATTGAAAGAGTCTGAATAATAAGCTGGCTATAATTCAACAATGTAGTTACGAATTAACACAAACAAACTTTTGACTGTACAAGTATTAAACATGAACAAATATATCTGAACTAAATGGTAATGAAGGTGATCAGCCTTTCATACCTGACTTATACATACAATATGTACAGAGTACAATTCTACATGGCAATCAACAATGATTAACCATAAGCATATCTAAATGAAACAACTCTTAGTAGAATTAAGAAAAACTTGCATGTTCTATTAATTACCGTTACGAAATATAACTTAGCTTTATCTGAAAACCTAATATAGATAATACCGATCTCCAAATATTAGAATAATATTATCACAATATAAAATAACCTAAGCACATTACCACATAATCCTATCAGTCTATACAGCACATAAGACCTAGTATCAAGTCAAATTATTGCAGTCTGAGTTGAGTTCGGTACTATTTCGACACCTCGATTGCCTAATTGGACAAAAATCGAGTTTAAGTTAATTAAACTCTGCCTAAACACTTCACAATTATCTTAGGTAATTTATTAATCAGTCAAAATAATTTTCATAGGCCCATAATAATTTTCATATAATTATTACCATTTATTATGATTTTTCAATCAATAATATCATATTTATATGCATTAAATACTACTTAATTACATTATCATTAATATTTATTTAATATTAAATATTAATGAAATCCTTAACATAATATTATAATATATTTATAATATCTCAAGGTATTTTTAATACTTTATTATTATCATTAAATAATTTTAAAGTAATTAAAACCATTATTAATTATCTCGCCATTAATATTAAAATATTAATATTTTTCATGATAAAATATCAAAAGTTATATTTTATAACTTCAAATATTTTTATAACACTTAAATTATTTTTATATAATTTTTTAAAGCATTAATTCTATTTTTCCCTAATTTATTTAATACATTTACTAAATAAATTAATTACCATTAATATTAATTTATTAATGAAATTCATTACACGATAATAAAAGTCATTAAAAAATAACTTAAAATATTTTCTTATACCATAATATAATTTTAAATAATTTTTCAAGTATTAAAATTATTTTTAAGTAATTTATTTAATATTATAATTAAATAAATTAAATACCATTAATATTCCAAAAATATTAAATATTTATGAAATATACTTAAAATAATTAAAAACTAATTTTGAGGTTTTAAAATAATTTTTAGGAATTTATTATGTATTTTTAATAATTAAAAACTATTTTTATCTATTTAATAAATAAAATAATTAAATTCCATAAATAAACCGTCACTGAAGGTCCCTATAGCGACAGAACCGTCGCTATAAGTGTTCTTCATAGACCCATAACCTTCAAAGTTAATTTGCAGGGGCCTAGTTTGACCAGCATTTGATCAATGATCATAATGTTTTCTAGGTTGTCTAAAGTGTTAATGTTGTAGTACTAATGTAGTAATACAACCCTAAACAAGTTCTATGGCAAAAGCATAACAAATCATCAAGATCTAAGCTACAAAAATACATGTCAGAGGCTGTTCTTCATTTCTGGGTTTTCTAGAAATGAAGAACAGTTCATGGGTCTCACTTTGAGCCCTTGAATCTATAAGTTCTAGGCTTACTTAACGTGATCTAAGGGTCAAATCGTGTAGCATACATGTTAGGGTACAGTGATATAACATTATATCATTATAACATCATCACACGAGCAAGATCTAGCATGGTTAAACCATGTCAAAAATGAGGCTCTTGAAGGTTCTGGGTTTTCCAAAAACCTTCATAAGGCAAAACGGTCAACGTACTTTGACCATGGTTAAATTCGATCCTGGTCATGATCTGGACAATATAAAGGAATAAATGTGGAGTTCTTACAACATCAAAACAACAACATGGACTAATTATTAAAGGTCAGCAAGATCAAAGGCTTTAAAAGTGCTTGTAAGAAATTCTGGAAATCTGGGAATTTTCTGGGTTTTCCAGAAATGGACTTTGTGCTCGAATAGTCTACGTTAACCATCCACTATATTCAATCTATTTGTGATTTAAGAAATCTAAAGGCATGTATCTATAGTCCATATAACAGACTACAATTTGGTTACAACAACATCATCAAACTACTTAAAATCTGTCAGATTCTTGCCTTAAAAAACATTGTCAGACACTGATAAAGAGTTTTCTGGGTTACCCAGAAACTCTTGGTCATGCTCGGTCAACTAAGTTTGACTGCTTATAACATGAAATCTAGACATGATCTGGGCTTGATTCAAGTTCCAGATCAAAGCCCTTACAACATAGTATAGATCTATAACTTTAAACACAACAAACAACTAACATATAAGAATCTATGGGATCTGACATTCGGTTGTCAGACCACATTTATCCAGTTTTCTAGATTTTTGAAATCTTTAATTTCGAGCATCTAGATGTTATGGATTTGGGATCTAACAACCCAGATCACTAAATAACACCCTCTAACACATATTTAACTAATCATTAACAACATCTAACATCAAATACATAGATTTTCAAGTTAGGGTTTTATACCTCCTTTTTGAGTTTGATCTTGATTCTGACCTTGATGTTTGTTCATGGCAAGCTAAAGGATGACTTTGGCTTAACTTATCACTCACTCTCACTCTACATTTTCGAATTTTTAGAGAGAGAAGGTCTTGGCTAGGTTGAAAAGTAAAGTAAGTGAATTTCCTTACTTTTTAAATTTGATCTTAGGTTCAATGAATTTGTACGATGTAAGATGGCTGGTGTGGGCCCAAGTACAAATTATGGTTCACTTGACCTAATTGAATTAAATGACGACCAGAAAAGTCAGAATAAATATGCAAGACCCGAGAGAAGTCTCCACGTGTCCCAAGGCAGAAGACTCGTGGAGGCGACTCATTTTGGGAATTGATTGAGGGATTGGATTGGTGGCTAGAAGGGCAGGACTATCTGGGCATTACTCTAATGACTAAGGGTAAATTTGGAATTTCTCATAGGTCATGTGCCGAGCACATGACCACTCTCCAGAAAATCCTATAAATACCCCTTCCACTCCATTGGGAAGGGGACTTCTTTTCAGACTCAAGACTTGGACTCTTGGAAGATCAAAGGAACCCTTTTAGTGACTTAAAGGCTTGAAGATTCCACCTAAAAGTATTAAAAGGGGTTTGGACATTCTCTCAACTCGAAGGACTCAAGAAGGCTCTTGGAATCCCTGCTACCCTAACACGGTTCCCGAATTCTAGGAGTTCTGCCACGCGTCGTTGGAGTAATCGCCCACCTTTCGTTCTCCCCTCTTCAATCAACCATTCAATTCCGTGCTCTTAGTGGATTTCTCTCTTCCTCAGCCAACACGAAACCCTAACCCTAGCAAGGTACGATTTCCTTGCCCACATTTCTTTGGCGACTCTGCTAGGGAGGTGTAGAATTCGTGAAGGGTATGCTCACAACTCGAAGTGGGAGAACAACAGGAAGAGCTTTACCAACAAATAGCATTACCTCACCGGGTCTAGTCCCAAGGCAAGCAAGTCAAGCTTTCCAAGACGTGAATCTAAATCTCGATCAACCCATCCTTGAAGACGCCTCGGAAGGAAGTTCAACATCACCATACATGGCTAATCAATAACCAGCGAATATCAGGCAGACAGGCGAGGGAAGGTCAGGCGAGGAAGAAAGTGGAGAGCAGGCAAATGTTGTGCAACTAGAGATGCTCAAGGCGTTGAAGGAAGCACGGGAAAGACAAGGGATGATGATGGCTATGATGCTAGAGATGCAGAGGAAGCAAGAAGAAATGGGAAATTTTTGCCAATAGTTGATGCAGATCCCCACTTTCAAGGCCATGTTCCCAGACAATTCACAGGGAAAACAAGTAGGAGTGGAGGACAACAACAACGATAGCAACTATAAGGAGAATCAGACTACGCCTCCATTGACGGAGAATCAGTTCGTTCCAATCATCCATTTGGAACCTCTGGACAGTGGTGACGTGCCACAACCCAGACGAGAAGTCAGCCAGCCTTAGACAAACATCATTCCGACCACTATCCCCGCATTTTCACAAGTGCAGATACCAACCATCCCAAGCCTCGTCCAACGAACCACCCCACAAACACAACTGATACAGAATTTACATGATGCCAGTGTACGTCAACCAATTTCTGTATTCTACACACGACCAATGCCTCCATACATCACAACACCACAGAGAGTCCATACCACGAGCCAATATATGACAAAGGATGATATGATCGATGTGATCAATCAACTTCACAGGCAGACATCCCGACCTTCATAGTTAGACTTTACTCCACCTTACCCAGAAATATTCGGAGACAACCTTACCCGACAGGGTATATCGAGCATCCCCCTCAATTTCAAAAATACAGTGGAGAGAAAGGAAATGACAGGGAACATATTGCCAGGTTCGTGGAGTCGATGTCTCCATGGTTAAGATATGATGAAATGAACAATCACAATTTGTTGATGAGGGAATTCAACAAGACTTTGACGGATAATGCCTTCAGTTGGTACTACAACTTGGAGAAGGGATCAGTCCATGATTGGGATGATCTAAAATTATAATTTTTAAGAAATTTTTCTATGTGCAGAAACAGGTAACCATCGTAGAACTCATGTGATTCAAGCAGAAACCAAACGAAGAGCTGTCAAATTACGTGGATAGGTTCAGGGCCCAAGCACAGAAGTGTGTAGAGCTAATTGAGGAAAAGAACTTGGTTAGCATATGCAACAATGGTGCTTTAGATGCCTTCAAGCCCCACCTCATTACCAAAGCTTGTGATTCATTTGCGACCCTCTCATCTTTTGCACAAGACTTGGGAGGAATTGTAAGACCCCAAAATTTTTAAATAAAAAGGAATTTCCTTTATTTATTATTTTGAAATAGTAAGGGTTGATTTGATTAATGTGGATAGTTAAGGGTTAAATACGCAAATATTTCAAAATAAGCAAGTGGTTATAAAATATTCATTATCGTCGGGGAATATTCGTTTGGTCGTGGAATATTCAATGACTTTGTCGTAGAATATTCGTATATGTGTTAAACCATGTGTGGGCCCCATAACGGAAAGCGATTGGATGAAGAAAACGACAAATATAAGTTGTTTTTAAATAACGGCAGTAGTTATTACCAGAATTATCTTGTTGGAATACCCGGTGGTTAAAACACACTAATACGCGTTGTTGAGCAAGTAGATACCAGTATTGCACCAATTATTGATTCTTACGTAAGAAGGCACTACTCAATAATGGTTACGTGAATTAATTCGCTCAAAGATTATTTTATTGAGTTAATAATTTTGCGTTGATATTTTATATTCTTTGTTGTTTCAATAATTGTCATTACACGAAGTATTTTTCATTATCGAAGAAATAATTCATATTATCTGAATAATATTATTAGATAACATTATTGGCAATGTCTAGAAAGTTCATCTAAGGAGAGGTTTGGTCACCTAATTGCGCCGCCAAGAAGAAGAAATTCTTATTGGAAGCCCCTCTTCCAGGAACCGCTTGGTTATCAATATTGTGATTCTGTAATATTATTTGTGAATAATTAATTATTGATTTATATGATGAGAAAAATATTGATTTTATGTGGATATAGATGGAGAAAATTTTAAAATGACAATTGTTGAAAATTAATATTTTATCTTTTCCGATAAAATAATTCATTTAAATATATTATTTTAATAATATATTAACGGTGATATTTTTACAACGAATGTGGGATATATGAGTATGCGAGGAGGAAGAGTATTTTGTTGCAATAAATGTTTAAAACATGTTAAACATGTCGGTGGACCCCATTTATTGACTAAAATTTGATTATAACTGTAAAATCGAATGCTTGTGGATTTTGGTCAATTTCTATTTGGAATTTGGAAAAACTTTCTTCCGCAAAGTTGTAGAGAATTGAATTTCCTATAAAACAAAGTGAGATTCGAATTTTACGATGAAAGGGCTATTTATTATGAATTATTGAAGTTACGAAGCTCAAAATAATTGATTTTTGTAAGTTTTAATTATTTATTTTATGAAAAACGTTTTTATCATTTCTTTCTAGAAGGTTGGCATGTGGGAAATGTTGGGATCTGATTTCCAAAGAGGCGTAGGAAATTTATTAATAATAATATATTTTATTAAATTTTACGCTTTGGTGTTCTAAGCATTTTCCTATAAATAGGATGCTTAGGTTAGAATTGAAAATCACACCGTAAATCAAGTTTTCTCTCTATATTATCGAGCGTATTCTTGTGAGTATTTTGAGTATACTTTGAGTATTCCTAGATTGCGTGCAAGTTCCTTCAAAGACTATACC
Organism: Panax quinquefolius; assembly: GCA_020205615.1. Classification (NCBI taxonomy): domain Eukaryota; kingdom Viridiplantae; phylum Streptophyta; class Magnoliopsida; order Apiales; family Araliaceae; genus Panax; species Panax quinquefolius. Next base: position 31,438,778 of record CM035158.1, read on the forward strand.
GGTATTCTAGCTAGAAGTCTTGATCTTTCGAGGTAAGGGATATTATTTTTTTCGTAATGATATTATTTCTTCAATATCATTATCTTTGAAATGTTGATCCGAAGTTTTATCAAATTTGGAACTTTTTCATGTCGGGTTACTATTCATGGGTTACTATTCATGAGTTACTATTCACGAGTTACTATTCATGAGTTCTTATTCACGAGTTACTATTCACGAGTACTATTCATGAAGCGTGAAGATGTTTTTGTGGAATTTCTATCTTTTTGTGTCTGAGTTACTATTCAAGTATATTTAAGACTATTCACGATATCTGAGACTATTCACGTGATACGGTGATTATTCAACCTAAAAATAAAAATTCTTCTTTTCGTCTAAAACATCTATTCGGATACTAACTCGATTGTATCCATGTTTTGATCATTCTTGAATTTTACACCACTTGTGATTATTTTGAGGTATTTTTGGACGTGGATAAAACCAAGTACGAATCCTTAATCCTTAATCCTTGTCATTTTGTTTCTTTGGATTCGTTTCTTTAAAAAAATATTTTTCATCATCCTCGGTCTTAAATGATGATATTATGGAATATCTTTGGCCCGTAGTGCAAAGATGAATGATTTCTTAAGAATATCTTTGGCACAGTAGTGCAAAGATGAATGATTTTCAAGAATATCTTTGCCCGTAGTGCAAAGATGAGCAGTGTTTAAATGAACATGACGGTGATGAATATCTTTGGCACGTAGTAAAAAGATGAATATTTGATTCAGATGTATATTGATTGATGTTCTGGGGATAAAAGATAGAGCGATGAACTTTTAAATTCATACATAGAAGATAGTAGTTTGCATTCTCTACTTAACTCTTCTAATGAATTATTATTTCACTGCGAATATTGATTTAAAATTTGTTGTCTATTGTATTCTATTATATTTTCCTCGTGAAGACTAACGATAATTTGTTGTATATTATCTTAGTCATAATATTCTTTATGAGCTAGTTGAGCTCACCCTTTTCCTTTTTTGTTCCATTTTTCTCGTGGAGGCGAGAATATAGCGAAAGTGAAAGTAGTGGGGTATGGATTGAAGGTTTTAAAAAGGATTGTTTAGTAGTCCTCACCATTTTGTAAAATAATGTATCAATAAATGTGATGAGGATTTATTTGAGTATAGATATTGTCTCAGAAGATAATATTTGTATTCAAACTCACGCTTTTCTTGTTGTAATAATAAAGTTGTAGTTGTTTTACATACCATGTATTGACAACTCGGAATAGGTGATGTATACCTATTTTGAGGGCATCACAGTTGGTATCGAGCTTAGGGATATGATCTCTGGCGGAGATCGGGGAATAGAACTAGGAGGGAGGCGAGTAAATCCTTCGCTAGTGTGTCCTACCTAAGCTTATTTGTTAGTTGGTCAAGATATAGGGATATTATGTGATATATTGATTTCCTTAATTAACCCTTGTTTTATGAAGATTTGAGAATGTCGACCGAGAATATTAACAATGGAAATGAGACCGTGGAGATGCCTCAGACTCACCAACGAGGAGAACGCGATACAGCAGCAGTGGCAATGTTCCTCCGTGAACAACACCATTGAAAGCGAGATGATGAACGAGGGGATGTTTAGAAGTTTTTTGCGGTTCATGCAAAATCGACGAGGAAACTCGTGTTCAAAATCTGAGGAGGAAATGATAGCAATTCACGGGTTGTCACGGCCAAGCAAGTTCAAAGAGTTGGGACCACCGAATTTAAGGGAAAGCGAGATCCGATCATGGCGGAAACATGGGTCAAACAAATTACCAAGATATTCGATGTCTTGGGATGCACGGAGGAACAGAAGGTTCCATTCGCCACCTTTATGTTCCGTGGCGAGGCGGACTCATCGGTGGGAGTCGTGAAGCGTACTCCATCCAATTCGCACTCAAAGCATGTCTTGGGAGACGCTTCAGAAGCTATTTAATGACAAATACTTTCTCGAAAGTGTTCATCATATGAAGGAAGTGGAGTTCATCGATTGGAATAAAACAACATGACGGTGTCTCGAAAGACGAGGCAAAGTTTGCAGAGAGTTATCCGAGTTTGCACCTCATTTGGTGGAGAATGAGGAACGATGACGCGGATGTTTCTTAGAGGTTTGAAACCCCAGATACGCCAAAGATCTCATTTCTCATAAATTTTCTCTTTATTCAGATGTTGTAAGCAGGCTCAATTATTAGAGCGAGATAACGAAAGTATGCGCCAACCGAGGGACCACAACGGGATCGTGATCGAGAGATAGCAATCAACAGAATAATGATAACTGCGGAGAAAGAAATAAGCGGGACGAAATGGTAACCACTCTGGTGGTAATCATGGCCATGAAAATAGAAGAAGCGAGTCAGGAGGAGATTTTAAAAAGAGGAGATTTAACAACGACCATGTGAAGATGACAGTGCAGTGCCGAAAGAATCGGTTCTAAGGGAGGAGAACGACCACCGGTCATATGCTACAAATGCGGAAAAGAGGGACATATCAGTCCAAACTGCCCACAACAGTTCAAGGTATGCTATAATTGTGGAAAGGAAGGACATATCGCTCGAGATTGTACAAAGGTAATGAAACCTAGTTCAGTGGGGACGGTGACTCAAAAGATTGTCCCAAAAAGTCAAAGTCAACGATTCCGGAAGAGCGTTTGTTGTGACTGGTCATAATGTGAGGAACCCAAACGAGGTGATCACGGTAAGCTATTTATAAATTCTTGCGAAGTTTATACCTTACTTGATACCGGTGCTTACCCATTCATTTATCTCTCCTGCATTTCTCAACGTTTAAACTTGGATCCGGAAAAATTAGACTTTGACCTATCTGTGGAAACTCCGTTAGGAGAAACTTTCATCACATCCATTTGTTTATAAATCTTGTTTGATTCAAGTTGGCACCATTACCATACCATTGACCTTATCTCTTTAAAGATACTTGCTTTTGATGTGATTTTAGGATTGATTGGTTAACTACTCATCATGCCAAAATTGATTGTTTTCCTAAGGTTGTTAGTTTTCATATTCCTAACCAACCTTTGTTATTTAATTCAAGCAACTAAACCATTAAAATCGATCACCGCTCATATCTAATCATAAAGCTATTCGTTTATTAAAAACGGATGTCAAGCTTTCTTAGCCCATGTTATGGATTTGAATAAAGACACGTCAAATTTGAATAATATTCTGTTGTTATTGACTTTCCACGACGTATTTCAAGAACTTCCCGCCTACCCCGTAACGTGAAGTTGAATTCTTTATTGATCTTGAACCTGGTACAAAGCCCATTTCTAAAACCCCATATCAAATGGCTCCTATTGAACTTCAGGAGTTAAAGGTCCAACTACAGGAATTGTTGGACATCGGTTTCATTCGTCCTAGTACATCTCCTTGGGGTGCTCCTGTTTTATTTGTAAAGAAGAAAGCCGGAGTATGCGACTTTGTATTGACTATCGGAATTGAACCATGTCACCATCAAGAATAGGTATCCTCTACCTCGTATTGATGACTTGTTTGACCGATTGCAAGGCACAATTCTTTTCAAAAATCGATCTTCGATTCGGATATCATCAATTTGAAGATTAGGCGAGGATATTCCAAAGCGCCTTAAGAACCTCGGTATGGGCATTATGAATTCTTAGTCATGTCTTTCGGACTAACTAATGCTCTTGCGGCTTTCATGGATATGATGAACCAAGTATTCAAGGAATATTTGGATCAATTCGTTGTTGTCTTTATTGATGACATCCTCATATATTCCAAAAGCCGTGAAGAAGATCATGAGCACCATTTGAAATTTGGTACTCAAAGGCTTCGTGAAAACCAACTATATGCCAAGTTGAAGAAATGCGAGTTCGGCTTGAGGAAGTAGCATTCCTTGGGCACGTGGTATCGAAACATGGAGTATCTGTTGATCCGTGAAGATTGAAGCAATACAAAGTTGGGAGCAACCGAAGTCGGTGGATCAAGTCACGTAGCTTTTTGGGCTTAATTTGGTTATTATCGGAGATTCGTGGAAGGGTTTTCTCGAATCGCTACTCCATTAACTCGGCTAACTTCGGAAGGATACAAAATTCGTTGGAGCGAAGAATGCGAGAAAAGTTTCCAAGAGCTTAAGAGGAGACTTATTTTAAGACTGTTCTAACAATACCATCCGGTTCGGATGGATTTGTTATCTACAAATGATGCTTCGTGCAAAGGGTTAGGATGTGTTCTCATGCAACGTGGGAAAGTCATAGCCTATGCCTCGCGACAACTTAAAGAGTATGAGAGGAATTATCCTACTCATGATCTAGAGTTGGCAACAGTCGTTTTCGCGCTAAAGATATGGAGGCACTATCTATATGGGGAGAAAGTGGAGATATATTTAGACCATAAAAGCCTTAAATATTTCTTCACTCAAAAAGAACTCAACATGCGACAGCGACGTTGGCTCGAGCTATTGAAAGACTACGACCACACTATTCAATACCATCCGTAAAGTTTAACGTGGTAGCCGACGCATTGAGTAGAAGATCATATCTTGCGAACGAGTGCGATGATGTCAAGTATACGATAGAGCCAACTTTAATAGAAAAAGTTAAGGTTGCTTTCGCCAACCGCAGGCCGGAATCGATGCGTATGAAGAAGAAAGTACAAGAAGGAGCTATTCCTAAGCTTAGAATTGATGAAGAAGGAATACTTGAGTCCACTCTAGACTTTGTGTTCCTAACGACTCGATTTGAAGTACAAGATTATGATGGAGGCACAACACGCCATTTGCAATCCATCCTCGGAAGTACTAAAATATATCGATGATCTTGACATACATTTTGGTGAACAATATGAAGAGAGATTGCAAAGTTTATCTCGATGTGTTTAACTTGCCAACGTGTAAAGGCAGAGCATCTAGTACCTAAGGGTCCGTTGCAACCACTTGAGATTAGGAATGGAAGTGGAACACATTACCATGGATTTCGTTACGGGTCTTCCTACGGTTTCTCAAGGCATCAATGCTATTTGGGTTATTGTTGATAGATTAACCAAGTCTGCGCTCATTTCTTGCCGATACGGAGACTTATTCCTTGAACGTCTTGCTAGTATGTACGTGAATGAGATTGTGAGGTTGCATGGCATGCCTGTATCCATAGTTTCGGATCGTGACCTAAGATTCACTTCAAGATTTTGGGTTAGCTTGCAAAAAGCTATGGGCACGGATTTGCGATTTAGTTCAGCATACCATCCCTAAACGGACGGACAATCAGAGAGGACTATTCAAACTCTTGAAGATCTATTAAGACTCGTGTCCTAGACTTCAAGGGTAGTTGGGATAAGTATTTACCATGGTGGAATTCTCCTACAACAACAGTTATCGTGCAAGTATAGGTGTGGCTCCATTCAAGCATTATATGGACGAAAAAATGTCGTTCTCCAATATGTTGGGATGAGGTGGGTGAAGCGACATTGTTGGGACCCGAAAGTTAAGACGTATGACTCACCGAAAAGATCCAAATGATTCGACAACGATACAAACCGGCACAAGATCGACAAAAGAGTTATGTGGATCTTCATCGAAAGGACGTGGAATTTAATGTAGGGATCATTTATTGTTGCGAGTTGCTCCATGGAAGGGAGTTACAAGATTTGGGAAGAGAGGAAAGCTCAATCCACGATTTATTGGTCCATTTCAAATTCTCGACCGAGTAGGAAATGTAGCCTATAGACTTGCGTTACCTCAGAGTATGTCTCGTGTTCATAATGTGTTTCACATATCTGCACTTCCGTAAATATGTGAAAGGTCCGAACCACATTATTGAGTTAGAGAACCGGACGAGATAGTCAAGACTTAACGTATGAGGAGGTACTGTCAAGATCTTGGATAGGAAGGAGCATGTCCCTACGCCAAGAAAGGTCATACCACAAGTTAAAGTTTTGTGGAGGAATCATGCTATAGAGGAAATGACTGGGAATTGAAACGGAAATGAAAGCGAGGTACCCTCACCTTTTCGAAACACAGTATCGCACGTCAATTTCGAGGACGAAATTTCATAAGGAGGGAGGTTGTAAGACCAAAGAAATATTTAAATAAAAGGAATTTCCTTTATTTATTATTTTGAAATAGTAAGGGTTGATTTGATTAATGTGGATAGTTAAGGGTTAAATACGTAAATATTTCAAAATAAGCAAGTGGTTATAAAATATTCATTATCGCTTGGGGAATATTCGTTTGGTTGTGGAATATTCTGCATCTTTGTCGGGGAATATTAAATGCATTGACCAAGCTAAAACCATGTGTGGGCCCCATAACGGAAAGCGATTGGATGAAGAAAATGACAAATATAAGTTGTTTTTAAATAACAGGCGTAGTTATTCTGAATTATCTTGTTGGAATACGGTGGTTAAAACACACTAATACGCGTTGTTGAAAGAGTAGCTTTACCAGATTGCACCAATTATTGATTCTTACGTGAAGAAGGCACTACTCAATAATGGTTACGATGAATTACCGCTCAATATTTTATTGAGTTAATAATTCTTTGCGTTGATATTTTATATTCGTTGTTGTTTCAATAATTGTCATTTACGGTATTTTTCATTATCGAAGAAATAATTCATATTATCCGAATAATATTATTAGATAACATTATTGGCAATGTCTAGAAAGTTCATCTAAGGAGAGGTTTGGTCACCTAATTGCGCGCAAGTAAGAAGAAATTCTTATTGGAAAGCCCCCTCTTTCCAGGAACCTACTTGGTTGTTAATATTGTGATTCTGTAATATTATTTGTGAATAATTAATTATTGATTTATATGATGAGGAAAATATTGATTTTATGTGGATATAGATGGAGAAAATTTTTAAAATGACAATTGTTGAAAATTAATATTTTATCTTTTTCTGATAAAATAATTCATTTAAATATATTATTTTAATAATATATTAACGGTGATATTTTTACAACGAATGTGGGATATATGAGTATGCGAGGAGGAAGAGTATTTTTGTTGCAATAAATGTTTAAAACATGTTAAACATGTCTGATTGGACCCATTTATTGACTAAAATTTGATTATAGCACGTAAAATCAAACCGTTTGTGGATTTTGGTCAATTTCTATTTGGAATTTGGAAAAACTTTCTTCGCAAAGTTGTAGAGAATTGAATTTCCTATAAAACAAAGCGAGATTCGAATTTTCTCGATGAAAGGGCTATTTATTATGAATTATTGAAGTTCAAGTTCAAATAATTGATTTTTGTAAGTTTTAATTATTTATTTTATGAAAAACGTTTTTTATCATTTCTTTCTAGAAGGTTGGCATGTGGGAAATGTTGGGATCTGATTTCCAAAGAGGCGTAGGAAATTTATTAATAATAATATATTTTATTAAATTTTCTGCTTTGGTGTTCTAAGCATTTTCCTATAAATAGGATGCTTAGGTTAGAATTGAAAATCACACCGTAAATCAAGTTTTCTCTCTATATTATCGAGCGTATTCTTGTGAGTATTTTGAGTATACTTTGAGTATTGCTAGACGGTGCAAGTTCCCTTCAGCACTATACCCGGTATTCTAGCTAGAAGTACTGATCTTTCGAGGTAAGGGATATTATTTTTTTTTCGTAATGATATTATTTCTTCAATATCATTATACTGAAATGTTGATCTGAAGTTTTTATCAAATTTGGAACTTTTTCATGTCGGGGTTACTATTCATGGGTTACTATTCATGAGTTACTATTCACGAGTTACTATTCATGAGTTACTATTCACGAGTTACTATTCACGAGTACTATTCATGAAGCGTGAAGATGTTTTTGTGGAATTTCTATCTTTTGGTGTCGGAGTTACTATTCACGATACAAAGACTATTCACGTATACTTGTGACTATTCAATAGAAAAATAAAATTTCTTCTTTTCGTCTAAAACATCTATTTCGGATACTAACTCTGATTGTATCCATGTTTTGATCATTCTTGAATTTTACACCACTATGATTATTTTTGAGGTATTTTTGGACGTGGATAAAACCAAGTACGAATCCTTAATCCTTAATCCTTGTCATTTTGTTTCACTGGATTCGTTTCTTTAAAAAAAATATTTTTCATCATCCTCAGTCTTAAATGATGATATTATGGAATATCTTTAGCTTTGTAGAAGCAAAAGATGAATGATTTCTTAAGAATATCTTTGGCCCGTAGTGTAACGATGAATGATTTCTGAAGAATATCTTTGGCCCGTAGTTCAAAGATGAGCAGTGTTTAAATGAACATGAATTAATGATGAATATCTTTGGCTGTAGTGCAAAGATGAATATTTGATTCAGATGTATATTGATTGATGTTACGGGGATAAAAGAAGAGAGGCGGTGAACTTTTAAATTCATACATTGAAGATAGTAGTTTGCATTCTCTACTTAACTCTTCTAATGAATTATTATTTCTGCTGCGAATATTGATTTAAAATTTGTTGTCTATTGTATTCTATTATATTTTTTCTCTGTTAAAAACTAACGATAATTTGTTGTATATTATCTTAGTCATAATATTCTTCTTGAGCTAGTTGAGCTCACCCTTTTCCTTTTTGTTCCATTTTCTCGTGAGGCGAGAATATAGCGAGTGCAGCCTGGGTATGGAATGAAGGTTTTAGAAAGGATTGTTTAGTAGTCCTCACCATTTTTGTAAAATAATGTATCAATAAATGTGATGAGGATTTATTTGAGTATAGATATTGTCTAGAAGATAATATTTGTATTCAAACTCACAGTTTTACTGTTGTAATAATAAAGTTGTAGTTGTTTCTGTACCATGTATTGACAACTTAGAATAGGTGATGTATACCTATTTTGGGGGCGTCACAGGAATTATAACATTACCAACTAGCCATGCGATGGTTACATGGAAGGGCAAGAGGACAGAAATTGTGGCCTTAGTAGATTCTCAATCAAAACCACAAGGGCGTAAGAGAGAGAAAAATGAGAAATTTGAGCAAAGCAAAGTAAAGCATGGGGACAAGTATACCAGAATGCCAGTTTCGGAGGCTATCAAATGCAGCGAGAAGGCATTCAGGAACCTGTATGAACAATGGGTCGAGCACGGAGTGGTGAAACCTCCAAGGCCCTGGTTGGTTGTGACGGAAGAGATAAAAAGAAGACCAGACTTCTATGTATATCATCAATACGCAGGGCATTCCACTATGGACTATTACAGTTTGCGGAGGATATACCATGAGAAGCTGCCGGCCGGGGAGATTGAACTAGGAGAAGAAACGTGCAACACTATCACCCATGGTGCAGTCCCGGAAGTCAAGAACCCAAATACTGGCTCTACCATTGAAATAAATCTGAACTACAGATGAATAAAAAATCCATCCAAGATGATGGTCCACCAAAAATGGTGGTTCAAGTCCTCAGGAGTATCTTTGCCAAGTAATTGGATGACCAAGAGAGGAGGCACAAGAATTGACAAATTAAAAAAATCCACCTAAGATGGTGGTCCACTCTAAATGGTGGTCAAGTCCTCGTAGACTGCACTTGCCAAGAAATTAGACGACCCAAGTGACAAGGCACCCGATATGTTCAAGAAAGGTAAGATGACTGATTTATTTGTGCTGCAAAATAAATTCACAGACAAAATACCTGAAAATTATGCAAATTGTTTAACTTTAGAATGATTTCGGGTAAATAATAATTCTATCTCTGGTTCAGTCCCTCCGGGCATATGGGGTTTGCCAAATTTAGAAATTATTGATCTTACTTTCAATCAATTTGAAGGTCCAGTAACGCCCAATATTGGACAAGCTAAAAAAACTATCCCAGCTTTTTTCTAGCCAATAATCAATTTTCTAGAGAATTACCTGTGAACATATCAGAAGCTTCTTTATTGGTAGGAATTGAATTGAATTCAAATCAGTTTTCCGGTGAATAAAATTAACCGAACATACTTTCAATAAAGGTATACAATCACTTAAAAAAATAGAAAAAACAATCATAAAAAAATAATAAAAAAAAAATTAAAAAATTAACCGAACATACTATTACTAAAGGTATATATGATAATAAACATGGTATGTTATTAGCTCCGGTCGGCTCTGGATATACTAGATTTTGGCTATCTCTATTAGTGAATTTGGACCGAGGATTCCTGCTCACTCTGTTAGTTATTGGCTTCGGAAGGAGAATGGATGAAAATGGTTTTCGCCTGACTTGCATGATCGAACTCTGCGGATCGTTCAGAAATTTAAAACAGGACTCAAAGACTCAAAGTATTTTGCACGATCGTTACTCCAAAGGTGTGACTCTCGTGCAGGGGACAAATGTGGTCCCAAGTGCAAATTATGGTTCACTTGACCTAATTGAATTAAATGACGAACAAAAAAGTCGAAATAAATATGCAAGACTCGAAAGAAGACTACACGTGTCCCGAGGCAGAAGACTCATGGAGGCGACTCATTTTGGGAATGGATTGAGGGATTGGATTGGTGGCTAGAAGGGCATGACTATCTGGGCATTACTCTAATGTCTAGGGGTAAATTTGGAATTTCTTAGAGGTCATGTGCCTAGCACATGACCACTCTCCAGAAAACCCTATAAATACCCCTTCCACTCCATTGGGAAGGGGACTTCTTTTCAGACTTAAGACTTGGAATCTTGGAAGATCAAAGGGACCCTTTTGGTGACTTAAAGGCTTGGAGATTCCACCTAAAAGCATTAAAAGGGGTTTGGACATTCTCTCAACTTGAAGGACTCAAGAAGGCTCTTTGAATCCCTGCTACCCTAACACGGTTCCTGGATTCTAGGAGTTCTGCCACGCGTCGTTGGAGTAATCGCTCACCTATCGTTCTCCCCTCTTCAATAAACCAATCAATTTCGTTCTCTTTGTGGATTTCTCTCCTCCTCAGCCAACACAAAACCCTAACCCTAGCAAGGTACGATTTCCTTACCCACAGCTGGTATTTGATGATTAAAGTGGATTACTAGACCACATGGCTAGCTTAGGGTTGGTCACCAACCACAAGTAGGGTTAGATCTACACTCTACCTCATTAAAATAATAAAAAGGGTAGTTTGGTCATTTAACTTATAAAGTGAATGGCAACTTGGTAACTTCTCACAATCATTAAGTTTTAACCCTTAGGGTTTAACCCTAAGATTACACAAATTTATATTCTAGTATTTACCAATTAGGTTTTAAAATAAAGATTAAGATTTCTAATTTATAATTAGGATCTCCTAATTATATTAAGGTTCTCTAATCACATTAGGGCTTTTAAATAGGATTAATGTTTTCTAATTAACATTAAAATCACTGAATTACCAATTAGGTTTTCCCTAATTATACATTAGGGTTTCCAACATTAGAAATTAGGGCTTTCTAATTAATCAATTAGGGTTATCCCTAATTATACTTACAACTAATAACATAAAAACTTTATACTTATCTTCAAGCTTCTCAATTAGGGTTTTAATATTCCGAATTAGGGTTAATATTCCGATTTAGAAATTATTGGTCTTACTTTCAATCAATTTGAAGGTCCAGTAACGCCCAATATTGGACGAACTAAAAAAACTATCCCATCTTTTTTCTAGCTAATAATCAATTTTATGGAGAATTACCTGTGAACATATCAGAAGCTTCTTTATTGGTAGGAATTGAATTGAATTCAAATCAGTTTTCCGGTGAATAAAATTAACCGAACATACAATCAATAAAGGTATACAATCACTTAAAAAAAACAGATAAAACAATCATAAAAAAAATAATAATAATAATAATAAAAATTAACCGAACATACTGTCACTAAAGGTATATATGATAATATACATGGTATGTTATTACCTTTGGTCGGCTCTGGATATACTAGATGTTGGCTATCTCTATTAGTGAATTTGGACCAAGGATTCCTGCTCACTCTGTTAGTTATTGGCTTCGGAAGGAGAATGGACGAAAATGGTTTCCGCCTGACTTGCATGATCGAACTCTGCGAATCGTTCAGAAATTTGAAACGGGACTCAAAGACTCAAGTATTTGGCACGATCGTTACTCCAAAGGTGTGAGTCTCGCGCAGGGGGCAAATGTGGGCCCAAGTGCAAATTATGGTTCACTTGACCTAGTTGAATTAAATGACGAACAGAAAAGTCGAAATAAATATGAAAGACCAGAGAGAAGTCTCCACGTGTCCCTAGGCAGAAGACTTATGGAGGCGACTCATTTTGGGAATTGATTGAGGGATTGGATTGGTGGCTAGATGGGCAGGACTATCTGGGCATTACTCTAATGACTAGGGGTAAATTTGGAATTTTTCAGAAGTCATGTGCCTAGCACATGACCACTCTCCAGAAAACCTATGAATACCCCTTCCACTCCATTGGGAAGGGGACTTCTTTTTAGACTCAAGACTTGGAATCTTGGAAGATCAAAGGGACCCTTTTGGTGACTTAAAGGCTTGGAGATTCAACCTAAAAGCATTAAAAGGGGTTTGGACATTCTCTCAACTCGAAGGACTCAAGAAGGCTCTTAGAATCCCTGCTACCCTAACACGGTTCCCGGATTCTAGGAGTTCTGCCACGCGTCGTTGGAGTAATCGCCCACCTGTCGTTCTTCCCTCTTCAATCAACCAATCAATTCCGTGCTCTTTGTGGATTTCTCTCCTCCTCAGCCAACACGAAACCCTAACCCTAGCAAGGTACAATTTCCTTGCCCACAGCTGGTATTTGATTATTAAAGTGGATTACTAGACCACATGGCTAGCTTAGGGTTGGTCACCAACCACAAGTAGGGTTAGATCTACACTCCACCTCATTAAAATAATAAAAAGGGTAGTTTGGTTATTTGACTTATAAAGTGAATGGCAACTTGGTAACTTCTCACAATCATTAGGTTTTAACCCTTAGGGTTTAACCCTAAGGTTACACAAATTTATATTCTAGTATTTACCAATTAGGTTTTAAAATAGAGATTAAGGTTTCTAATTTATAATTAGGATCTCCTAATTATATTAAGGTTCTCCAATCACATTAGGGCTTTTAAATAGGATTAATGTTTTCTAATTAACATTAAAATCACTGAATTACCAATTAGGTTTTCCCTAATTATACATTAGGGTTTCCAACATTAGAAATTAGGGCTTTATAATTAATCAATTAGGGTTATCCCTAAATATACTTACAAATTAATAACATAAAAACTTTATACTTATCTTCAAGCTTCCCAATTAGGGTTTTAATATTCCGAATTAGGGTTTTCAATTCCCGGAACTGAAATTAGGGTTTCCATAGCCGGTAATAGGGTTTCTTATCAATCGTTAAGGTTTTCTAACTGAACGTCGAGGTTCTAAAATATTATTAGGGTTTATGACTATTATAGTTTATCCGGTCATCCATTGACCCTTAACCACAAACTGTACACATATATGACCATATACACAAATACTCTTAACAATGTAGACCTTCACCAAGAGTTTTTAAATTCACAAAATTCATTCCCAAAAATTTCAAATACATACACTTATTTTCTGTCTAGGTTTATTATTTAACCTCTATTCAATCTTTTAAGATTTTATTAAATTGTCTAAATTCTCGGGTTGTCACAGGAAGATAATGAACATGTAGTTCACGTAAGGTAACACTTAAACAAGTTATTTAAACCCTTATTAAAGGTTGAATGAAAAGATTAAACGAGATTAAAAGACAGAGAATGTGAACGCGGTTACGGAACCAATATCCAGGGACCGTAGTTGCGATAAAACAAACTCGGGGAATTGCTATGATTGTGATTCCTTAGACGTTGAGTGATGAGGGTAACGTATAACGTTTCGATGTTATGACATGGTAATGAGAGATGAATGTAAAGCGTATAGACACTGTGAATGCAACGTTATTACGATGAGCGATCGGTCTTAGCATACAACGAATCGTATGGCTTTGACATTAAGAAAGAATAATGAACATGGGGTTCAAGTGATGAGTAATGAATGAAAGCGATTAAAACCTTAATCAAGGGTTAAATGAGAGATTAAGAGATGAATAACGTGAATGCGGATTACGTAAACGATCATCGTGAATCGTATTCGCGTCGAGCGAACGTTCTAAGTATATATTGGTTGTATAACTTAGACGTTGACAAAGGTAATAAGTAAGATATGATTTATCAAGAAAGCCATAGCGAAAGGTAATAAGAGTAATGAAAGCCGAATGGGAGTCGGATAGAGAATGCTAGAATAAAATCTAAGCGTTAAACACTGTAACCGACATGAAGGTTGAGTGTATATAAATACTAAACGGATAGAACCTATACTATGAGACCCCGAATTTTATGAAATGAAAGTATTCAATTTTCTTATAATTATTCTATTTATTAAATGGTTAAATTGATAAAGGTTAAAGTTAAGGGTGATATGTGAAAATTTTGCAAAGTAAGCAAGTTGTTATAAAATAATCGGTGGTAAAATACGCGTGGTTGCATAGTAGCATACGGTATCGATTATTGATGCTTATTTGAGAAGTTACTCAGTTATACTCAATTATTGCTACAGTAATTGTTGCATCATATCTCTCATATTATTGATTCAATTATTGTCACAGTATCTTTTGTATAATATGTTATATTATTAAATTAATAATTGAGACGACAAAGTTATTCATATTATTAAATTTCAATATTTATAATGTCTAGAAGTTCTGTTAAGGAGAGTTTTGGTCACCTAATTGCGCGCCAATAGGGAGAAATCCTTATTGGAAAGCCCCCTCTTTCCTTAGAATAACCTGGTTGTTAAATATTGTGAGTTATAATATTAATGATGAATAAGCTCGTGTTGATTAAAGATGAATTTGATAGTTCCATTGTGTTGGGATTATTTGTGTTAGTAGAAATCGACATCTATTCCGATGATAATTGATGCCTGGAGGTTATATTGTTCAATCGGGTATTCAAGATACTTTTTATATCGGAGTACTATTCACGAGTTACTATTCACCCAAACAAAATATATTTCATTTCGGTCCAAATCATTTTTGGGTACAATATTATTCCATGAGGAGATGTGCTATTTTTTTAGATCGTTGGTTGAAATTATAATAGTAAATCAATATGGATCGTTGGTTTAAAGTTTTAATAGTGAATCAATATGGATCGCTGGTTTAAAGTTTTAATAGTGAATCAGTATGGACCGTTGGTTAAAAGTTTTAATAGTGAATCAGTATGGACCGTTGCTTTAAGTTTAATATGGACCGTCCGTTTAAAAGTAAATCAATCTGAATCGTTCATGAATTAGTTACTATTCAGTCCATTCTCCTATAAATAGAAGCTCATTCCTTCATTATTTCTTACGAATTCACTGGAACTCTAAAGAGAGAAATTATAGAGAGAAAGAAGAAGAGAAGTCAGCTACCTTTCTATTTCAATATCCAGCTTTATTCTAAGGTAATGGATATTATTTGTTGTACTCGTAAGGGGTATTAATTCTTTCATATTTATGAAGAGAGCTATTGTTATTTCATTCCTTATTATTATGTTGGAATAACCTATCTATGCGAAGTACTGCATACATGGTGAAATTCTTCTATTATTCCATTCCTTATTATTATGTTGGAATAACCTGTCTATGCGAAGTACTGCATACATGGTGAAATTCTTCTATTATTTTATTCCTTATTATTATGTTGGAATAACCTGTCTATGCGAAGTACTGCATACATGGTGAAATTCTTCTATTATTTCATTCTTTTATTATTCGAATAATATCCCGCTACGTGCGTTACTGGGACCGGGTTCCATTATTTATTATTCCGAATATCACATGCGTGCGTTTATGTGGGATTCGGTTCCATTATTTATTATTCTGTCAGAATATCATGTCTGTACGTTTACGTCATACCTGGTTCCATTATTTATTATTCTATTGGAATAACCAGTCTGTGCGGTCTATCGCATGCATGATGAATTCTATTGTTATTCCATTATTTATTATTCTGTTGGAATATCCTGTCGGTGAGGATTACGCCTGACCTGGTTCCATTCTTTATTATTCATTAAGAATAACTCGTCTCATCTTCATCTATCTCATGCATGGTGAATTCTTTCGTTATTCTATTCTTTATTATTACGTTGAATAACTCAGATATGTGGATTACCACATGCATGGTGAATGATCCTTTATATTCATTTCTTATTAAATTGTGAAAATGATCTGTTTACGTTGATTATGATGAGAGTCATAATAAAAGCATTAGACTGATGAAAATCATGGGTATATGTAGTATTAGTAAGTGTTGTGATTAGTTATGTTGGTTATTATGTGAAAACATGAAAGTTTCTTAGAAATCACAAAGAGTTGAAAATCTGATTTTGGTAAAAATGGAGCATGAAATTCAATTGACCATATCTCCTATTATATTTTGAATTTTTGAGTGTGGTCAAGTCCTAGAGTTAGATCTGTGAATTTCCTAACTTATCCAAGTGGAATCACTTAAAAAGAATTTCCAAATTTTCGTGTGGAATGATTTTAGTAAAGGATGAAAAATTTGGAAATGCTTAAAAAGCTACTATCTAGAATTTTAAAAGAGCATTTTTGGCCACTTAATTTGTGAGAAAAATTCCGGCCTTTTGGGACATGAATGTATATGGTATAAAGAACCTCCTGTCCAAAAATGAGCTCATTTCGACTTAAAATGAGCAAGTTATGACCATTTCAATATTTATGTTTTTCGACGAAAAACGCTATAACCGGAGTTCTATAACTCCGATGACCATGAAATTTAAACTAAAAGCTCACATTAACATGTGTAAGATCCTGCCAAGATTTGGGAATTTTTGGAGTTAAACTTGAGGTAGCTAATTTCTTAAGGAATTAATTAGAAATTGATTTTTGAAAAATAGTAAATAAATTTTAAAAATCTCGAGAAAAATATATGTTCAATATGGGACTATATTCTGCTAAATCCCAGAAAAGAAATATTTTTGGGACTGATTTGGTATTTTTTCATGAAAATGATCTAGTTATTAGTAAATGAGTTAAATATGTTGTATGAAGTAACAAAGTTAGAAAATAGGATTTTATGGCTTGGGAATCCTATATAGGGTATATGCATATTTTTGATAAGGGATTTGATCATTGGTGATAAAATCTTATGAGTATGGCATTTTTGAATGATTAAATGCATTATGTGGTAAAGTGTATACAATTGAAATAAATTGTTTATAAGTTTAAGAAGTGGTTAAAATATTGTTATAATATTAATGATATTAGATTATGAGATTATTAAGTGATTTATAACATTGGGATATTTTTGAATCCTGGATAAATTATACTATAAATATTTAATATTTATCCTTTATCTCATTTGATTGATCCTTTATATCATTGTCATGATCTTCATGCTTATGTTGTGTTGAAAGTCATCTGTGGCTTACGTGCATAGATGGACTTGGTATAATTATGACCAGGGATTATTCGGTATAATCATGTCCGTAATGTTACAAATGATGTGGTAAAGTTATCTTTGGCCCGTAGTGCATAGATGGACTTGGTATGATTATGACCAGGGATTATTCGGTATAATCATGACCGTAATTGAAAACATGAATATCATTGGCCCGTAG
Source organism: Panax quinquefolius (assembly GCA_020205615.1). Lineage (NCBI taxonomy): Eukaryota > Viridiplantae > Streptophyta > Magnoliopsida > Apiales > Araliaceae > Panax > Panax quinquefolius. Next base: position 31,456,373 of record CM035158.1, read on the forward strand.
TGCATGGATAATTCGTGGTCGTGATACTATTAAGCTGAGTCTCAGCATTATTGGTTTTACAGTTGTATATCTTTGGCCTGTAGTGCAAAGATGAATTATTGGTTATTGGTTATACAGTTGTATGTCTTTGGCCTGTAGTGTAAAGATGAATTGTTAATGAATATCTTTGGTCGTATTGCAAAGATGAAATTATTAGTATGATTATGAGCATGAATTTTGATTTGGTATAACCATAATTTTTGATGTTTCAGGTGAAGATAGGTGATGAAAATTATCTTCATCCTGGGTGCGAAGAGGAATTTAGAATCACAATTATGATTATGAGTTATTTATATGATTGTGAACAGGAATTGTTGATTGATGTTACAGGGATAAAACATTATTGGTGGACTTTTAACATGGAGGAGATAATAGACCTGATGGTTTATTTGACTCTTCTAATGGATTGCTCGTTCCGCTGCAACTATGGTTGAAAAGTTTTATCATCTACCATATGTTCTAAATTTTTGATTTATTACTGATGAATGTTATTGATAATTTAATTATCTTTAGTCATGATATTCTTTACTGGGCTAGTTGTGCTCACTCTTTTGCTTCACTATTCCTTTCAGTTAATAAGAGTGTAGCTGGGTCGAGCGGGGATAACAGTGAAATAGTGAGATGGCCCGAGATTGTTGAAGTTTCTCAATACATTATAAAACGGCATGACATGCAATATATAATTGCATTGAGGACCAAAGATGTGCGTGTCGTATGTTATACGTCACTTAATAATTGATTTTGGTGAACATCAATAGGTTGATGAGAACCCAACTTTAGAAGGGTGTTTTGCCACTATCATACATGATGTCTAATGACATACAATCTCGTGTTATCATAAGACAGGGTTGTGCACATCCATTTGCTGAGTATATCTACGAGCACTACCTATATGATCTTGGAGTATATTTGAAATATAATTCTCACTTGGAGACAACTGAGATAATTATATGTCAAGAGAAGACTTATCATTGAAAGGAACATGATAGTAATCTTCTCGTTTTTCTTTGGGGTTTATTGGATCAACCAAGGATAATTCTCTGGGCATATGATATCTATCATAACTTAGATTCATGGCCTCCTATGTACGAAGGTTTCCTTGAGCATTTCCTAAAGATTTTAATTTCTAAAATAGTTATTGATTGTACTTTTATGTAAAGTACCTTTGTAAGGTGTTGTGGTCGAGGCACCATGAGAGTTACATAGATTTTGTATTGAAACTCACAGCTTATTTGTTGTCGTACTCTGCACGACAGTTGAACAGTTGTATAAATGAAGTTTGTATTTGATTTTTATGGAGTGATATGTGGCGACTCAGAATGGGTCTTGTGGACCTATTTTGGGGGCGTCACATATACCCCACGTATGGTTTGACCGTAAGATAATGAAGACTAATGATTAAACCGTGAATGGTGAAGAAGCTGAATTAAAGACAAGTATGAATAACGTAACGAAGCCGAGTTAATGATTAATTTGAACGATCGTTCTGAGTATACAAAAGACTGTATGACTTAGACGATAAATAATGAATCCTGAGGTATGGCATTTAGTTGCCAGGAATCCATAAGGAATAAGGAATTGACTTAGCGAATGTTATAGTTTTAATGGTTCAGATAAGTTAAGATAAGTGTAGGTTGTGGTACAATCGTAACCTTTGATGGTTGACATATGGGAGCTGGGCTAAACAATTCCTTTAGAGAGCGAAGGTAAATACAAAACTGGCGACCGATCTAACTCACTGTTATGGGCAGTGTAGATGAGACGGAAACTTTTTTGTTGGTTGTTTGTGGGAAACCACTCAGAGTACCATATGGACTACTAGAAGAGACACGATGTGTGCTAAGTCCTAGGAGGGTATAAGAATGTAAATCATCAAAGATGATGAATGAATGAGTAAGACATCTTCATATGTCATGAAGTCATAAACCGGTAGTAAAGAAAGTTAGTCGCGTAAACTTAGATTGCTAGAACGCAAACCCTAAGAAGTAAAGTTAAGTAAACCAATGCGTAAAGTCAACTATATGACAAATTGGTGTATGTGTTATTTCCTTATGTGTTATATATGGATTGTGGTAAACAGTTCAGCGTAAACTATAAGCTGTAGCTGTGCGTAAGGCAAGTTTCCTAACTTCATTCATATTCTAAATGAATGCTAGTTTCTAAAACTTCTCAGATGTTGAACTTGAGAAGTTGTGTATATGTGCAAATGTGTGCTATTTGTACAAGGTGGTTGATAAGTAGGTTTTAAACTTACTTATCCGGTATCTGTTACTTGAATTAGTTGCTTAAACTCATGTTTCTTAGTTACTTTTCATGCATTTTGTGTTCATTTTGTAGATTATATGCTTGGGAGCTGTGTGAGCAACTATTGGTATGAAATCGCAAAGAATTGGTATGAAATTGCAAGGAAAAGTACTCCGAACATCGTTTGGGCATTCATGATCATTTTATGATCTTTTCTTGGAAATTGGATTATGTTGTAGAGCTTCTTCTTAGCTTTCTGGAACATCTTGAATCATTCTAATCGGAGTTCGGATGCAAGAGTTATGACCGGCGTACCAACGGACGTTGAACTTCACTGTTTTGGATGGCCACTTGCATAAAAGTCACTTCTAGCACCATTTCGACCTTTATACGTCCATTATTTCTCAATTCTTAAAGAATAAAAGTTGTAGAGCTCGTCGATAGCTTCAATTTGATAGGTGACAGGCCCCATAACTCCTCCCGAATCAAAAGTTATGGCCATTTTACCAAAGGACGTCAGAGCAGAAAAAGGACACCCGGTGGGGCGGGATTTCCCTTCAGAAAACCCCCACCGTGGCGGGCATACAAGCAGCAAAAAAGTAGGGACCCTCGCCAGGGCGGCCCCTTTTAGCCTTATACCCCTCGCCGGGGCGAGGGTACGCGCAGAAAAGTCATTTTTTGTCCGAATTTGAGTCCAAGAAGGATTGGTTCGATCTGATTGACTCAAGGACTTCCAAGAGGACTTAAAGACATATAAAGAGACATATAAAAGGAGGAGAACCACAAGGATTAGGAGAGAGAGATAGACAGAGAGGATTCCATTAGATTAGATTAGAGTAGAATACGAGTAAACACTAGTTCTTATGAGATTTGGAGATTGAAGCACTTGGAAGCCATTGGAGATCAAGATCAAGAGCGAGACGGAGGAAGAATTTATCGACAACAGATTCACTTCTTTTCCTGAATCTTATTCTTATTTTTTTATTTGTATTCAAGTGCATGTGGATTCTTAGTTTTAATTCAATGAACTAATTCTTTGTTTGAGATTACAATGGATCTTATTGTGTAGTTTATTTTAATATGCTTTGCTTTCAATTATTATGTTCTATTGTGAGGATTATCTATTGTAATTTGGACTTAATTATTTAATTGATTAGCCATAAATTACCGTGATAATCTATATGAACTCGAGAGATGAAGTTTAGATTTAGATCTGATCATAATAGCATGTGTTTATGATTTTTGCATAGATGGAATTCATGATTCGTGTTTAGGATAGAGATATGCCTTTACGCCATATATATGTAATCTTATAGAGAACTTGTGCTTTAAATCCTTTTTAATTGTAATTCACATAGAGATGTAGTGAATTAGTTAATTAGGGTGTCTTGCTTAATTCTATCATCTGTGGATTTAAGTGAGTATGGGTATTATGCATCAAGAGGTGGTTTTATCTGCTTTAGTGTTCTTGATTAACAATTCAGGATAGAGAATAATTGATGAGAAGTGTGTTAACTTAAATGAAGCAATAAGTGAAGTTGTGATCTTAAATCTCCGTAATCTTAATTTACCTAGTGGAATTTAATAGTAGTTTAATTATATAATTTGAAATTCATTCGTTTAAATAAGATTGAGTTAGTTACGGTTAGTACTTGGTGATTTTTATTAAATAATTCCTCGTGGGAACGATACTCTACTTTCACTTTATTACTTGTTAACCACGTATACTTGCGTGTTGTGCATAATTAGATTTTACTTAACAAGTTTTTGGCGCCGTTGCCGGGGAATTAGTTTAATATTTTTTTGCCAATATTAGCTTCAATCAAATTAGTCTTAATTTAAAAAAAAAATTCTTTCTTTATTTTATTATCTTCCTATTTCTCTCTCTAGTTTCAGGTACCATGGTTGGATGCAATTATCAATGGCCATATACGAATATGACTCAACCAAGGGGAGCGGGGATTGATGGACTCAATGTATTTTTTGCATTATCAGCACAACTTGAGACACTTTCAAGGAGGTTGGACATTGTTGTAGCCCAACGTAATTGAAGGATAGCAGTTACTTCTAATTATTGTGCTGCCAATCACCCGAGTAATCAATGCACCATCAGTCTTGGGCCGGTACAGTATGGTGGTAACTATAATTATCCCAGTTATCATCAAGTTTGGGGGTATCACCCGGATTCATCATGGAGTTATAATTATCAAGATCAATACTCTGCTCCAAATCCAACATACACACCGGAATTCTCATGTCCACCTCCATTGCAAGAAGAAAAGTCACAGTTGGAAGAATTCATGTCAAAAATCATAGCAAACCAAGAGGATAGGATGATTAGTCAAGCAATATCGAGCCACAATTTTCAAAACCAGATGAAACAACTCATCATTACTTCAAACCTTGGTCCTCAATACATAGATTCCAAAATTGAGACAGATAATTCAAGATTAGAGGAATTGTTGTCCAAGTTCATAGCATCAAATGAGGAGAGGAAGATTAATCAAGAGAAGTCAATTCAGAATCTTCCGAATAAGATAGATCAAATGTTCAAAGCCTTGACCAACTGTCCTTAAAACAATTGGTGTTATGACGAGGATTCCGAGTATGATGAAGTGCGCGAACCAAATCTACCACTGGATGAGCCACGAGATGTTGAAAAAGAGGAGACGAGTGGAGATAATTAAAACAAGGTCGGTGAAGAACTAACTGTGAGTACCAACGAGAATGAGCTAATGTTATTAGTGCCCCAAGTGCCTTCTTTGCCAAAGATCAAGGGTCCAATTAGATTTGCAAAACCGTGCTCGCTTGGTAGTCATGTCGTCAGCAAGGCTCTTTATGACATGAGAGCTAGTACAAATGAGAAGCCGTGGCGGGATGAGGAGGAGAAGATAGAAGATGAGCCCGTTGTGTTTCCCAAGCCTCAAAGCCCCAATCGAATCATAGGCTCAACGAACGGAAAAGCACCTAGTTATTTAACATTCTCAATTGGGCACATATTTAAACAAAGCATGCTAGGTGACTTTAATTCGATAGCCATCACAAATGGAAAACTACCAAAAGCTATATTATTTCTGATGGATGGAGGGTTCCTCAATTATCGAAGAGGAATTAGATAGCGTTGACCAGGCAAAGTCTGGCTAAAGGACTATAAATCAAGCGCTTATTAGGAGGTAACCCAAGTTTAATTTTTAGTTTTTTTTAGGTTTCAAAGTATTTCATAAATTTTTATGTATTAGGATTTAACAAGCTTGCTTCTATCATATTCACAGGTTAGTCAAGTCCAACACAAGTGTGATGCCCGATGTATTCTAATGTGTCTGGCCTATTCTTCAAACTTAGCAGACAAGGAGGAAAATGTTGTATTTTTAGGGAAGTCCTCTCTTTTAATTTTTCCTATCTTAGCCATTGAGGGCAATGTCTGTTTCAAGTTTCGGGGTATTTATCATGTTTAGTATTTACTTGGGCAATGTTTTGATGAAATTTGATTTTGGCCAATGATAAGTGGGTGGTTGATGTTGTTAACTCTTAGAAATTTGATGAGCATGCCTAGTCTATATTGTAACTCATTAGTTGGTTTCACAATACTTGCGAAATTTTTGAAAATTTTTACACATATCCATTTGTTTAGCCAGTTGGGATTGAATTTGTTTGGCTAAATGCTTATGAAAGATATCATTGCAACTTGAGAAATCTGATTTGAGAATCATTCGAAGTGAAAATTAGGTACTCACATAAGTTTGGGGGAAATATTGGGGTATTTTTGAAAAAAAAATTATTGGAACCTTCTCAAGTTGAATAATTGAATCTTGTGGTGGGTCGAGATGGAGCGTAAAACGCACTCCCCATAAACACAGGCACGAGATGGAGCGTAAAACGTACTCGTTCAATGAAAAGTGGAAAGCGGGATTGAGCGTAAAACGCAGTCCTTTAATGAAAAGTGAAAAGTGAGATGGAGCGTAAAACGCACTCACTAAATAGAGTAAAGAAAATATGTATGTTTGAAATACTTGGGAAGGGTTCATATGTGCTTAAAAGTTTAAATATCCGGTTGATCCTCAAGAAAAATTTGTGTTATGTCTATATTAGTGGTGATTGATGTGATAAGAAGTTTTGAAAGTTGTTTTTGAAAATCATTTATGAGTATTGGTTGATCTAATCTAAATCATGACTGGTTTGAACATATGGATGCACACACACACACATAAGGGATCAAGAGTAGATGTGAATCTAATGAAAGTTGTTAAAATTTTAGACATTAGTGGCCATTGATCGAATTCATATTGATTCATTGTTTGGGTGGATCATTGCTAGAGGGTGAATCTATCTAATTTGTGTTGCTTGGGGACAAGCTGTGACGCCCCCAAAATAGGTATACAACACCCATTCTGAGTCGCCAAATACATGGTATAGAAAGCAAACTACAACTTCAATAATACAACTGTCGTGCAAAATACGACAACACATACTGTCAGTTTAAATACAAATATTGTCTTCTAGACAATATCCACACTCAAATAAGTCCTCATTATAATTATTCATACACTATTTTACAGAAATAGTGAGGATCTGCTAAAACATCTTTCTAGAACCATTACTCCATACCCCGACTCGATCCTCGCGCTATGTTCTCACCTCCCGAGAAGAAAAATGGAACAAAAAGGAAAAGGGTGAGCTCAACTAGCCCAAGAAGAACATTATGACTAAGATAATATACAAAAATTATCATTAGTCTTCAACAGGAAAATTCGATAGAATATAATAGACAACAAGTTTTAGATCAATATTCGCAAAGTGAAACAATAATCCATTAGAAGAGTCACGTAGAGAATGAATTCTACTATCTTCTAAGATTTAAAAGTCCATCATCAATATTTTATCCTCAGTAACATCAATCATATATACATCTTTAATCAAATATTCATCTTTGCACTATGTGCCAAAGATATTCATTTTAGTATCACTAGTTGGTCATGTTCATCTCAACACTGTTCATCTTTGCACTATGAGCCAAAGATATTCATCAATTAATCATTCATCTTTGCACTACAGGCCAAAGATATTCAGTAATATCATCATTTAAAACTGAGGATGATGAAAAATATTTTAAAGAAAACGAATCCAGTGAGACAGAAGGACAAATATTAGGGATTCGTATAATAGTTTATCCAAGATCAATAATACTTCATAATAACCAATTGTGAAGCAGAATTCAAAAATAACGATCAAAACAAGGATACAATCAAAGATAGTAGCCAAAATAGACATCTTGGACAAAAAGAAAAATTTTTATTTTTCGGTGAATAGTGTCGTATTCGTGAATAGTGTCGTATACGTGAATAGTGCCGTATACATAAATAGTAACCCCGACACAAAAAGTTCCAAATTTGATTAAAAAGTTCACCAATATTTAGGCATAATGATATTGAAGAAAATAATATCATTTAAGAAGAAAATAACATCCCTTACCTCAAAATAACCGTATTTCGATTGAACTTGAATATAAAGGTCGATGTAAACTTCAGACCTGAATAGAAACTCTCAAAGTATCAAAATACTCACAAAAATACGCTCGACAATATAGAGAGAAAGAAAACTTGTTTCTGGTGTGATTTTCAATTCTAACCTAAGCACATATTTATAGAAAAATGCTAGAACGCCATAGGAGACTAAAATATTAAAATATAATATAACCTTATATTTTTTCTATGCATGCTCTTTGAAAATCTCCAGGCCCTCAATTCTGAAAATTTCAGAAGCCCACATGTTATTAACACCAACCAAAGTGGGTCGCACCCCATTTTTAATAAAAATTATTTTATTTACTGAAACTTCAACAATTCATAGAAAATAGCCCGTTTATCAGAAAAATACAAATTTTATGTCCATTCCACACGAAATAGAATTCTCTACAACTTTGCAGAAGAAAATTTTTCCAAATTCCAAACCAAAAATATCCGAAATCCACAAACGGATGATTTTAAACACCATTTCAACACCTTTTAAAATTCATAACAAATTATGCGTTAATTTTTAACGGTTCAAAATTTGTGGACATACACTCAACTCATATATGTATAAGATATCTAAAAATCACAACGATCCAACGGTCGGATTAAAATTATAACTCACGCAATAAAGCTTTAAGAACACCGATTTGAGTCTTTAATACCTTCAATCCGACAAAATACTGATAAAACACCTCAACATTAATTCCTTCATTTATAACCACATAAAATAAATATATCCATCAATTATATCCATATCAAATAAATATTTCCTTATCATATAAATCAATAATTAATTATTCACAAATAATATCACAAAATCACAATTATGACAATCAGCAGCTTCAAGAAAGAGGGGCTTTCCAATAAGGATTTCTCCTCATGGCGCCGCAATTAGGTGACCAAACATCTCCTTCGATGTAACTTTCTAGACATTGCTAATAATTTTATCTAATTATATTATTCAAATAATATGAATTATCGATCCGATAATGGGAAATATCATGCAAATGACAATTATTGAAACAACAATAATATAAACTATCAACGCAAAGAATTATTGAATCATTAAAATAAAATATTGAACAATAACTACTATAACAATTATTGAGTAGTGCCTTCACGCATTTAATCAATAATTCAACAATATCTGTAATACCGCAAATGCCATCGCGTGCAACCATACGCATATTATCGTATTTTTAACCACGGGTATTCCAATGTTGTTAATTCGTAATAACTACGCCGTTATTTATAAAAACTAAAACTTTGTCGTTTTCTTCATCCAACAGTTATTCCGTTATGGGGCCCACAAATGACTGTGCCGTCGTACGGATATTCCCGACAAAAAGAATATTCCACGACCAAAAGAATATTCTCCGACAAAATGAATATTTTATAACCACTTGCTTATTTTGTAAAATTTGCACATTTCACCCATTACCAAAGTATTATATCTAATTAACACCTTATTAATTTAGAATAATGAATAGAAAAAATTCAATTTTATTTATAAAAAGCTTGGGTCTTACAACCTCCCCTCCTTATAAAATTTCGTCCTCGAAATTGACGTACGTACCTGGTGTTTCGAACAGGTGAGGGTACCTCGCTTTCATTTCGGATTCCAACTCCCATGTCATTTCCTTAATAGCATGGTTCCTCCACAAAACCTTAACTTGTGGTATAACCTTGGTGCGTAGGACTTGCTCTTTCCTATCCAATATCTTAACAGGTACCTCCTCGTACGTTAAATCTTCAGCTATCTCGTCTGGTTCTAACGCAATAATGTGGTTTGGGTCGTCCACATATTTACGTAACATCGATACGTGAAAAACGTTATGAACACGCGACATACTTAGCGTTAAGGCGTAGTCTACAGCCAGCCACGCTCCTACTCAATCGAGGATTTCAAATAAATTGAAGGTTTGAGCTTTCTTCTCTTCATCGACTCTTACTTCTAGAATAATGCCTTCTTGCACCTTCTTCTTTACATTCATTAGCTCCAGGTTTGTAGCTTGAGCAACTTTAACATTATCGATTAAAGTCGATTCTACTCGTATATCATCACGTGGAACCCTAGAGTCTTTAACTCTATCTCTATCATTTGTAAATTATATAAGATAGGTCTTTGTGTTCAATAATATCGCACTAGTACTTGTGTACGATCTTCTACTCCACGCGTCAGCTACAACGTTCGCTTTCCTAGGATGGTATGGTCAGAACATATGCCGAAATGAGTTGCCTCTTGAGCTCTTGGAAAATCTTCTCGCATTCCTCGCTCCATACGAATTTTGTTTCTTTTCGAGTCAGCTAAGTTAACGGAGTAGCGATCCGAGAAAATCCTTCCACAAATCTTCGATAGTAACCAACTAAGCCTAGAAAGCTAGATATTTCGATTACTGACTTAAGTTTCTCTCAATTGTGACTCATATCCCAATCTTGGATATCACGTCATAATAGCACCTATCGTTTTACCACAACACAAATATAGCGTCCCCTACGGAGAGTCTGGCTTCGGTGTATTCCACAAAGGAAGTCACAAGATAGAGGCACAAGTACCAACTTCTATAGTTGGGTTTTTAACTCTTGAAGTTCAATAGGAGCCATTCGATATGAGATTTTAGAAATGGATTTTGTACCGGGTTCAAAGTCGATAAAAAATTCAATATCACTCTCTGGGGGTATGCCAGGAAATTCTTCAGGAAATACGTCAGGAAATTCACTAACAACAGAAATTTTATTCAAATCTGACGTGTCTTTATTCAAATCCATAACATGGGCTAAGAAAGCTTGACATCCATTTTTTAATAAACGAATGGATTTATGGCTTGATATGAAAGTGTTTGACTTCAATGGTTTGGTTGCTTGAGTTCGCATAACAATTTGGTTAGGAATATGAAAACTAACAACCTTACAAAAACAATCAATTTTGGCATGATGAGTAGTTAACCAATCAATCCCTAAAATCACATCAAAAGCAAGTATCTTTAAAGAGATAAGATCAACAGGTAATGTGATGGTTCCAACTTGGATCAAACAAGATTTATAAATAGTGGATGTAATAAAAGTTTCTCCTAACGGAGTCTCCATAGATAAGTCAAATTCCAATTTCTCCAAAGTCAAGTTTAAACGTTGAGCACAAGCAGGAGAGATAAAAGAATAGGTAGAACCGGTATCTAGTAAGGTATAAACTTCACAAGAATTTATAATTAACTAACCCGTGATAACTTCATTTGGGTTCCTCACTTGTTGGGAAGTCATTACAACCGCTCTCCCTTGAACTACCCGTCTTTCGACTTGTTCAAAGAGATTTGGTGTCATCACCATTGTTGAAATTAAATTTTTATAGGCATATTCCACCCTCAATCGCTTCATCAGACTCTCGCTTTCATGATCTCAATCATTAATCTTCGATCCATATCAAATTGGGGTTGACCGCAATGTACAGGGTAATTCAAAACTCGATGTTGGGTTCTCTCAATTGCTGTCTAAAAAGAGAAATACATATCATCTATTTTAGCCATCTTAGATCGAACATCTCTTTTCATTAATATCGCATACGCATGCGCTTTTTACCCACGCATCACTCATTCTCACTGCGTTCGCTTGTTTCTTCTTTCAGCTCAGATTCCAGGTTTATCGTCTTATACTATGCCAAAGAGTGCTTCTGTTCAAGCATCACATATTGGGTAACACAAGCTTGAATTGTTGCATCCTTTTGCTTCATGACCGCCTGCCGTTCTTCAGCCTGCTCTTCTAACTCATGATTCGATTTTGCAATTCTAAATTTTGATCATAAAATTCTTCTAATAAATTCTCCTCAGGTACCTCTTCTTCCTCACTCTCAGCTGCTACCTCTGCGACTATCTCGGGTGCAACTATCAATTCTTCACTCACAACATGGATATCTGTAATTCCTTCATTGCCTGACATCACATTATCATGGTTGGTGATTAGAGGTGTCTCCACAATCTCATTCACACCATTGTTAACGTTCTCAGAAGTCATCCTTAAATAATGCCATAAAACAAGGGTTAATTAAATAAATTAACATATCACATAATATCCCTATATTATGACCGACCAACAAATAAGCTTAGATAGGACACACTAGCGAAGGATTTACTCATCTCTCCCCTCCTAGTTCTATTCTCACATCTCAGCCAAGGATCATATCCCTAAGCTTTGATACCAACTGTGACGCCCCCAAAATAGGTATGCAACACCCATTCTGAGTCGCCAAATACATGGTACAGAAAGTAAACTACAACTTCAATAATACAACTATCGTGCAAAATACGACAGCATATACTGTGAGTTTACATACAAATATTGTCTTCTAGACAATATCCACACTCAAATAAGTCTTCATTACAATTATTCATACACTATTTTACAGAAATAGTGAGGACTGCTAAAACATCTTTCTAGAACCATTACTCCATACCCCGACTCGATCCTACTATGTTCTCACCTCCTGAGAAGAAAAATGGAACAAAAAGGAAAAGGGTGAGCTCAACTAGCCCAGTAAAGAACATTATAACTAAGATAATATACAAAAAATTATCATTAGTCTTCAACAGGGAAAAATCTGATAGAATATAATAGACAACAAGTTTTAGATCAATATTCTGCAGCGGAAACAACAATCCATTAGAAGAGTCACGTAGAGAATGAATTCTACTATCTTCTAAGATTTAAAAGTCCATCATCAATATTTTATCCCTGTAACATCAATCAATATACATCTTTAATCAAATATTCATCTTTGCACCATGAAGCCAAAGATATTCATTTGTATCACCAATGGGTCATGTTCATCTCAACACTGCTCATCTTTTGCACTACACGCCAAAGATATTCATCAGTTAATCATTCATCTTTGAACTACAGGCGAAAGATATTTAGTAATATCATCATTTAAGACTGAGGATGATGAAAAATATTTTAAAGAAAATGAATCTAGTGAGACAGAAGGGCAAATATTAGGGATTCGTATAACACTTTATCCAAGATCAATAATACTTCATAATAACCAATTGTGAAGCAAAATTCAAAAATAACGATCAAAACATGGATACAATCAAAGATAGTAGCCAAAATAGACATCTTGGACAAAAAAGAAAATTTTTATTTTTCGATGAATAGTGCCGTATACGTGAATAGTAACCCTGACACAAAAAGTTCCAAATTTGATTAAAAAGTTCACCAATATTTCGGCATAATGATATTGAAAAAATAATATCATTTAAGAAGAAAATAACATCCATTGCCTCAAAATAACCGTACTTCTGACTGAACTTCGGATATAGTGCTGACAAAAACGTTCACTAAATAGCAACTCTCAAAGTATCAAAATACTCACAAAAATACGCTCGACAATATAGAGAGAAAGAAAACTTGTTTCTGGTGTGATTTTCAATTCTAACCTAAGCGCCTATTTATAGAAAAATGTTAGAACACCATAGGAGACTAAAATATTAAAATATAATATAACCTTATATTTTTTCTACGCATGCTCTTTGAAAATCTCCAACCCCTCAATTTCGAAAAAATTTAAATTTCACATGTTATTAACACCAACCAAAGTGGGTCCCACCCCATTTTTAATAAAAATTATTTTATTTACCAAAACTTCAACAATTCATAGAAAATAGCTCGTTTATCAAAAAAATGCGAATTTTATGTCCATTCCACATGAAATCGAATTCTCTACAACTTTGCAGAAGAAAGTTTTTCCAAATTCCAGACCAAAAATATCCGAAATCCACAAACGGATGATTTTAAACACCATTTCAACACCTTTTAAAATTCATAACAAATTATGCGTTAATTTTTAACGGTTCAAAATTTGTGGACATACACTCAACTCATATATGTATAAGATATCTAAAAATCACAACGATCCAACGGTCGGATTAAAATTATAACTCACGCAATAAAGCTTTAAGAACACCGATTTGAGTCTTTAATACCTTCAATCCGACAAAATACTGATAAAACACCTCAACATTAATTCTTTCATTTATAACCACATAAAATAAATATATCCATCAATTATATCCATATCAAATAAATATTTCCTTATCATATAAATCAATAATTAATTATTCACAAATAATATCACAAAATCACAATTATGACAATCAGGCAGTTCTCAAGAAAGAGGGGGCTTTCCAATAAGGATTTCTCCTTACTGGCGCGCAATTAGGTGACCAAACATCTCCTTGACAGAACTTTCTAGACATTGCCAATAATTCTTATCTAATTATATTATTCAAATAATATGAATTATTGATCTGATAATGGGAAATATTGTGCAGTGACAATTATTCAAACAACAATAATATAAACTATCAACGCAAGCAATTATTGAATCATTAAAATAAAATATTGAAACAATAACTACTATAACAATTATTGAGTAGTGCCTTTCACGCATTTAATCAATAATTCAATATCACTGCAATACCGCTGGTGCTATCGTGCAACCACACGATATTATCGTATTTTTAACCACCGGTATTCCAAAAGTTGTTAATTCGTGAATAACTACGCCGTTATTTATAAAAACTAAAACTTTGTCGTTTTCTTCATCCGATAGTTATTTCGTTATGGGGCCCACAAATGACTGTGCCGTCGTACGGATATTCCCGACAAAAAGAATATTCCACGACCAAAAGAATATTCTCCGACAAAATGAATATTTTATAACCACTTGCTTATTTTATAAAATTTGCACATTTCACCCATAACCAAAGCATTATATCAAATTAACACCTTATTAATTTAGAATAATGAATAGAGAAAATTCAATTTTATTTATAAAAAGTTAGGGTCTTACACAAGCAACGGTTTAAGTTTGGGGGTATTTGATAAGTAGGTTTTATACCTACTTATCCCGTATCTGTTACTTGAATTAGTTGCTTAAACTCATGTTTCTTAGTTACTTTTCATGCATTTTGTGTTCATTTTGTAGATTATATGCTTGGGAGCTGTGTGAGCAAGAATTGGTATGAAATTGTAAGGACAAGCAATCCGGACATCGTTTGAACAAATAATGGGTGTCGTATAAATATTTTTATTGTATATACATTGTGACGCCCCCAAAATAGGTATACAACACCCATTCTGAGTCACCAAATACATGGTACAGAAAGCAAACTACAAGAGATTAATAATACAATTGTAAATGCAAAATATTTACAACACAAACTGTGAGTTTAAATACAAATATTATTCTCTAGACAATATCCACACTTAAATAAGTCCTCATTACAATTATTTATACACTATTTTATAGAAATAGTGAGGACTGCTAAAACATCTTTCTAGAACCATCACTCCATACCCCGACTAGATCCTGCTATGTTCTCACCTCCTAAGAAGAAAAATGGAACAAAAAAGAAAAGGGTGAGCTCAACTAGCCCAGTAAAGAATATTATGACCAAGATAATATACAACAAATTATCGTTAGTCTGCAACAGGGAAAAATCTAATGGAATATAATAGACAACAAGTTTTAGATCAACAACAATGAGAATGGAAGCAAAGAATCCATTAGAAGAGTCACGTAGAGAATGAATTCTACTATCTTCTAAGGTTTAAAAGTCCATCATCAATATTTTATCCCTGTAACATCAATAAATATACATCTTTTAATCAAATATTCCTACAAGCCAAAGATATTCATTTATTTCACCAGTTGATCATGTTCACCTCAACACCTGTTCATCTTTGCACTTCGGGCCAAAGATATTCATCAGTTAATCATTCATCTTTGCACTACAGACCAAAGATATTCAGTAATATCATCATTTAGGACTGAGGATGATGAAAAATATTTTAAAGAAAATGAATCCAGTGAGACAGAAGAATAAATATTAAGGATTCGTATAACAATTTATCCAAAATCAATAATACTTCATAATAACCAATTGTGAAGCAGAATTAAAAAATAACGATCAAAACATGGATACAATCAAAGATAGTAGCCAAAATAGACATCTTGAACAAAAAGGAAAATTTTTATTTTTTGGTGAATAGTGTCGTATTCGTGAATAGCGACGTATACGTTAATAGTAACCCCGACACAAAAAATTTCAAATTTGATTAAAAAGTTCACCAATATGTCGGCATAATGATATTGAAGGAAATAATATCATTTAAGAAGAAAATAACATCCCTTACCTCAAAATAACGGTACTTCTGATCGAAATATCGGATAGAAAGTCGAAGAAAACTTGTACCAAACAACAACTCTCAAAGTATCAAAATACTCACAAATATACGCTCGAAAATATTGAGAGAAAGAAAACTTGTTTCTGGTGTGATTTTCAATTCTAACCTAAGCGTCTATTTATAGGAAAATGTTAGAACGCCATAGGAGACTAAAATATTAAAATAATATTTTATTTATTTTTTTCTTTACGCATGCCAAGACCATAACTATCAAGGCATGCCAATTCTGAATTTTCCAGCAGCCCACATGTATATTCATCACCAACCAAAAAGTTGGTCCCACCCATAATTAAATAAAAATCATTTTATTTTCTAAAACTTCAGTAATTCATAGAAAATAGTCCGTTTATCCGAAAAATACAAATTTTATTTCCATTCTGCCTGAAATCGAATTCTCTACAACTTTGTAGCTTTAAGTTTTTTCAAATTCCAAACCGAAAATATCCGAAATCCATAAATAGGTGATTTTAATACTTCTATTCCGACAAAATACTGATAAAACACCTCAGCATTAATTCCTTCATTTATAACCACATAAATAAATCCATCATTTATATCCACGTCAAATAAATATTTTTTTATCATATAAATCAATAATTAATTATTCACAAATAATATTACAGAATCACAATTATGACAACCAGGCAGTTCCCAGGAAAGAGGAGGCTTTCCAATAAGGATTTCTCCTTACTGGCGCGCAATTAGGTGACCAAACCTCTCCTTAGACAGAACTTTCTAGACATTGCCAATAATGTTATCTAATAATATTATTCAAATAATATGAATTATTGATCTGATAATGGAAAATACTGTGTAGTAACAATTATTGAAACAACAATAATATAAAATATCGACGCAACAATTATTGAATCAATAATATAAAATATTGAATAAAGAATTCATCGTAATAATTATTGGGTAGTTTCTTACTTACATTTAATCAATAATTCAATAATATCGTGTAATACTGTGCATCTCTCGTATTTATGCCCTTCTTTTATTTGATAATTGAATCTTATATATATTATTCATATTTTACCAATAATTTCGGTCCAATTTACCTGTCCGCAAAGAGTTATTGTTTTGATTTTTACGGCTAAAAAGGTGTCACTTGTCTAAATCCTAGCATTGGGACAAGAACTGGTCCACAATCTTGGGAGAGATGATCTCGTCTCATGTTGGAGAGATTGGAGAACATTGTGGAAGGAAATCAAGATACAAAAGAAAGGAAAATTACTTGTTTCAAAAGTAATGCAAGATTTATTCCATGTTGAATGCATATTAAAATATCTTTTTGAGGGGTGAAAAGTGATCACCTTATCATTTTTTTTAATTTTTATTTATTTTTTATTATTCCACTTTTTAGGAGTATAATATAATTCATAATCTTTTAACAAATTTCTCATAATGGAAAATAAATTCACTTAAGTGAAAGTTGAATCGAAAACCTAAAAATTTTCAGTCTTAACCACTAAAGCATTATAATAATGGATAATGATTGATCATTTGGCCTCTAATATAATGTTGACATGGAAGTCACGTACACATGGATGGTTTATATGGTGGAATGGAAAGTTGAAGCCATTAGCCAAATTAAACTACTCTTTAGGCCAATTCTTCCAATTCCACCCTGCCAATCAAAGTCTCAAACTTATGCATTTGGAAAGGTAACTTCGGGAATTGTAAGCCTAATCTTTATCCAACCCATCGATTACTAAATATCCTAAGGCGTTAAAGAGATCTTATTCTGAGTCAACTTAATTTTGCAATTTGTCTGTCCCAAATTCATCATTTAAAACCTTTCAAAACTCTCCATTATATTAATGCATGCAATGTACTATGTTCTGTTCATATCCGAAGTAAACTTTTCGTATTCTGTATTTGTATTATTTGATTTATTTCCATAAACCTACATGCATTTATGTAGAAAATATATACAATGATTTGATCTTTATGCATGTGTATCATGTAGAAAATATATACATTGATTTGATTTTTTATTTATTTTGGAAATATGTTTTTTTAAACATATGCTCTACAAATATTCATGAAATACTTTAAAAATAATTTGTGCGTGTATCTACTGTTTTCAAGTTAATCTATACATGTATTATTTATAAGCATGCTGTGTCAAATTTATGAAAATATAAATTTATGGAAAATTCCTAATTGTAATTTTTTATTTATGTTATTTCTCTATATTTTATAACATTGAAATATGCTATTTTTAAGATTAACACGAGTGGAATTACTTTCTTTATTGCCATGTTTTTTTTTTTTTTTTTTTTTTTGAGTTTGACACGAGTCAGAGTTATTCTTATGACCCGAGTTTCGGGTATGAGTATCATTATTCTTATATTGAGTTTCGCTATATTGAGTTTCGCGTACAAGTGTTATTATTTCGAATGGTATGACTTATGAGAACTAGTTCTAAGTTTGGATTGGAAGAATAAAATGAAGAGTGAAATGATTCATTCCATTTTAGTTGGAATGAGTTATTTCATATGTTCTTCTTTCCTCAACAATTTTTTTCATTCCAATCGCAACTAAATACAATTTTTTTTTTATTTCATATGAATGAGTCATTCCGTTCCCACCTTCATTACTAGAATCCAAACGTACAGTTCGGATTCCATGTCATGACTTATTTACACAAAATGAAAAACAAAATTCATACCTTTGAAGCGTGTTAGAGACTTTGGTGCGGAAAACCTCCTGCAATTAATCGTCATCTGTAGTTTAACAGTGTCTCCGAACTACGATACAAGAATGGAGCTCAAATCCACGATTAGTAACAACTAAAGTTTGGTCTGTGTTGGGAGAGATTATTGATAAATGTTTCTAGAGTTTTGAGTCAACTCATTAATCGTCATAACTAAGGAGGGAAGACGTTGGTCTTATAGGTCGAAGTAGTTGAATCACTTCCCTACAATTTCTCCAACTTTCAGTTACGTAATTGACTAAGTCAGTATCCCAAACTGGATAATAAACTAAATGGGAATGCGCCTCATTTGGATACAAAGCCGGTCCTGGGTTTTTTAAGACCCAGGGCAAAAATTTTTAAGTGTGCCCCTTTATACAAACTAAATAAAAAATAAATAAATTATCAACTAATTAATTTTATTAAAATTATAAGAATTTACAAAAGATAAGGAAGAATACTTTAAAATGTCATCGAAGCAAAGACTCATCACATGTACCTACAAAATAAATATATCAATGAAATCGGTAAAACTAATGAAATACACACTGTAGTTGACAAGTTTTACTGATTACACAATTGAACTTTTAATTTTTCAAATTACCCCACTAAACTAATTATTTTGAAATTGGGTTATTCCGTTAAAAAAATAAACGGACGTTAATTTTTTATCTACAAAACTAATGAATTACTCACTGTAGTTGGCACGTTTTACTGATTACATCATTGAACTTTTAATTTTTTAAATTACCCTATTAAATTAATTTAAAAAATGAGTATTTTAAATATTTTTAAAAATAGTTATTTTTTCAAGTAAAAATATTAGAAACTTTAATTTTTTTCCATAAAATGAGTAAAATTTCATAAAATATAGATTTAAAAAATTAAAGTTTTATGAAACCTTATCGATTTAAAAAAAAAAATCTTTTTTTCTTTTGAAAATAAATTTTTTTTGAATCTATATTTTATAATATTTTACTCATTTTTTTAAAATATGAAGAATTTTCCAATTTTTTCTTGAATATAATATTTATTTATAAAATTATTAATTTCTTTTTTGAAAAAATTGAATCAGCTTTTTTTATTTATCTTTTACTATTTTTTTATTTAATTTCTATTTTAGTTTTTTTTAAAAAATATAATATTAAGAATGGGCCATTCTTTTAAAAAATTAAGTAGACATTAATTTAATTTAAAATCACTTTAATTTTTTTGAATCTATATTTTATGAAACTCTACTAATTTTATGAAGTAAAAAAGTTTCTAATATTTTTACTTAAAATAATAATTATTTTTAAAAATATTTAAAATAATTATTTTTAATTAGTTTGATGGGTTAATTTAAAAAAATAAAAGTTCAATGGTTTAATCATTAAAATGTGCCAACTACAGTGGATAATTCATTAGTTTTGTAGATAAAAAATTAACGTCCGTTTATTTTTTTTAACGGAATGACCCAATTTTAAAATAATAATTAGTTTAGTGGTGTAATTTAAAAAATTAAAAGTTCAATGGTTTTAATCAGTAAAACCTACCAACTACAGTGGATATTTCTTTAGTTTTGCCCAATGAAATCTAAACCACAAAACATCATTTAAAATGTCTTCTTGTTAGATTTTTAGATGCAAAATCATAAATTATACTATCATATTTAATGTTTTCTAACATATCATTTTCAATGCATAATATCGCTAATCTTTTTATTATTTTTTTATATACATAAATATATAAATTTATAAAAAAAATTGAGCCCCCTTCAGCTTTGGGCCCTAGGTGGTTGCCCTGTTGGCCCATGCCCAGGGCCGGCTCTGTTTGGATACCCAAAATTCAACAAAAACTAAATGCCTAAGTAGTGTTACTTATACCCGATTTAATTCTGCATTCGGATTAGAATTCCTGAAAAATATGAACATGACTATGCAACAACTTTACTGTTAGTCCATGTTGTAAGGTTTGTAATATTCAAGAACGCAATCAAATTGCACAAAATAAGCGAAAACGTGTAAAAATCAGAGTTTTAAAAATTTTACAAACCATATACCCGGATCACCCTTTATGCACAATTATTAATTAAACGAAAAGAAAGAACAAGAATCATACCCTTGAAGATCCGAGCTTCCTCAGGTACAAGTTCACCTCCATCCTTTTCGCGTTCAACTTGAATCCACCGGGTTTGGTTCCTTCCTTTGATCAACGTTAGCCACCCAAGTGTTTGGCCTTTAGAGGTGATCCACCAAGGAAGAAGAAGAATTCAAGAAGATGGGTGTTTGACAAAACCCTATTTTTTCTATCTCTCATAGAAAGGGGTGTACTCTCCCAACTATTGGAATTACGTATTCTAAGAATACGTCAACAACCTCCTCACCCATAATAAGACTCCTCTTATTTATAGATGTAGGCAACCCTCCTTAACAATTAAAGAATTGAGTTTTAATTAATTAATTAAATTTTTTTAATTAATTAAGCTCTCTAATCTTATTAGGGATAATTAATTAAACTCCTTTAACTAATTTTTCCTCCTAATCTTATTAGGAATAAATGACAGTACTTATATTAAATTAATTCCTAAACTCTTTTAGAAATTAAAATAATAATAATTGTAATAATATTAATAAGACTCCTCTTATTAATTTATATTTAATATTTCTATAATATTAAATAATAAATATTAAGCTATTTAATTTATTCTATCACCATAGATTAAATTAAATATACTTAACATATTATTACGATTATGTCATTAACTTCTTAAATAATTATTCTTCCTTTTATGGTGTGATTTTTTAGGTTCTCCATATTAAACCAGGTTGTGAATAAATCAATTAGAACAATTCTAATCTTATTTAAATAAATTAATTAAATTAATAATTTATTTAAATAAATAATATTTATTCTACAATAGGGATAAGCCTCCTAATGATCAACGACTTTCAAGATAATATAGATTTCAACATTAATCATAAAAGAACCTTTGAGTAAATAGTTACCGCACAATTCAATCCTTCCACCATACAATGTCCCCATTAAATATAAGACATGGAATTCTTTGTCAAGTCTTATTTTATTTAATTGTATGTATTTCGACTCTTAAATGCACAACTCAAATAATGCAAATTAGAAACTCCTTTCTAATTTCATTCGCGCATTGCCAAGGACTCTTTGGGTTGTCATTTATCGAATCACATATGACATATCTCTTCTTTTACTAGAAGTGGTAGATTCTTTATTGATCATACATTATCTCCATGTACAACTTATTATACCCAAGCATACCCTTTGATATACCCTAAGGGTCTTAAGGAATAAGTCAAAGTATAACTCATCATACACAAGATACTATGATGATCTCAAGTCCAAGGATCACTCAGACTACTATCACTACAAGAATTCTCGCCATTGACGGAGTAAGTAAAACTCCATTAGGTATTCCTTAATGAGCCAATGCTCAAATGAACTTATTCTCCAATAAGCACCTACATACTACTGCTTTAGTGTCTCCACACAAATGATCATGAGATCAATCATCCTCATCCAATGAAGAAAGATCGATGTATTAATCTATCCGGATTTACTAAACTCCAATTTAGTAATCCAACGATTGGGAATTATTTTAGTTTTAAGCTTTCTAAGAATTTAGATCTCATTAGAATGATCATCATCATTATTCTAAAAGCATTGCTTAAAACTATGGGTTTATCACATATTATAAAACAAAGATCATGTAGATAATTTAAAATCCTTTAATAAATTAATACTTTTTATTAATAAATGAATAAGATTATTCTAAAAGATACGCTTTATTATCAAACATGACGACGGCCAGATGATACTACTTTCACATGTGTAGTACAGGATGGACCCCGAAACCATGGTAAGTGTATGTAAATGCATATTTAGATATGTTTAGTAGATTTTCTCCTAGCAAAAGGATAGTGGGAATTGAACAACTGCAAAATCATACTTACTCCATTCTTCAAAAAATATTGACACATGAAATTCAATTATTAATCATTAGGTAAGTCGTTATTTTTTACTACAATGTTACCAAATCTAATTGAAGGTTTACCTCGTAAACTTTGAACTTTTCCAACCGTTTTTCCTCAATTGTTATGATAATAAGTAAAAACCTTTCAAGTGGGAACCCAAGCTTAAAATGGATGAATGAAACGGCACGTACCGTGAAGCATCTAAATCCAAATAAGAGGTCTATAAGATGGTTTAGCAGTTCAAAAATGTTGTGTATAAAATTAATATACATATAAAAACAAACTAAATTTAACCAATTGATCAATATTAAATTTTAGGCACATCTAGATCATAATGTTTTAACAGGCAAGGCACGATGCTAGTCAATGAATTACCCTTAGGAAAATCCATAACCAAATTGACAAAATAAAATTGGTAAGATCTATCAATATAAAGCTCAGTACCGGTGTTGTAATCCACAAGTTCACAAAACATTTGATTCATAACTCCTAACTAGCTAAAAACCATGGTAAACACAAATCAGCAACTATGCATCTGCTTTGCATTGCTCTTCGTTTTGGGAGCCTTTGCTTCTCTAGCAGAGTCGCGCTCCCTCAGCGAGGCATCAGTGCTTGAGAATCATGACCAATGGATGACTCGTTATGATCGTGTATATAAAGATGCTAATGAGAAGAGTATACGCACTAAGATATTCGAGGAGAATGTCAAATATATACAATCATTCAATAGAGGAAACAACAAGCTTTACAAGCTCGGGGTTAATGAATTTGCTGATCTTACAAACGAAGAGTTTAAAACTTCGAGAAACAGATTCAAGAGCCATGTTTGCTCCCCAACAACAGCTTTGTTCAGATACGAAAATGTTACTGCAGTTCCATCTACTATGGACTGGAGAAAGAAAGGCGCGGTAACACCTATCAAGGACCAAGGCCAATGTGGTAAGCATCATCAACTTTCAACAAAATTCAGAAAGTTGGTTAAATTTAGTTAAAACTACAAGTATTTTTTTAACAATTCTACTTGTCAAAATATATGTACGTAGGGTGTTGCTGGGCATTTTCAGCTGTGGCAGCTATGGAAGGAATTACCCAACTTAAAACTGGCAAGTTAATATCTTTATCCGATCAAGAACTGGTGGACTGTGACACTAGTGGTGAAGATCAAGGCTGCGAGGGTGGTCTAATGGATAATGCTTTCGATTTCATCCAACAAAACCACGGCCTTTCCACAGAAGCAAACTACCCTTACAGCGGAACTGATGACACTTGCAACGCCAACAAAGAAGCAAACCATGCAGCCAAGATAACTGGACACGAAGATGTGCCTGCCAATAGTGAGAGTGCCTTGCTAAAAGCCGTCGCCAATCAACCAATCTCTGTCGCCATTGATGCTGGGGGCTCTGACTTTTAGTTCTACTCGAGTGGCGTTTTTACAGGTGAGTGTGGTACTGAACTAGACCATGGTGTTACTGCTGTTGGCTATGGCACTAGCAGTGATGGAACCAAGTATTGCCTGGTCAAGAACTCGTGGGGGACGAGCTGGGGCGAAGAAGGGTACATAAGGATGCAAAGAGGTGTTGAAGCAAAGGAAGGGCTTTGTGGTATAGCAATGCAAGCATCATACCCCACTGCATAAATATCAAGATTCAGAATGAATCACTACCTAATGTAAATTATGTACTGCTTGGTGCATGCCATATTTCCTATTGTCTAAAAATCTTGCTTGTACTTGCTGCAAGAAATCGTGTATATATTATGATGTAATGTTGTGCATTATCAAATATAAACAAAATATGCTAAAAGTATCCATTTTATTACCAATTATATACTAGTTATAGGTTTCTACAACATAAGAATCCGTGGAACAAAATCACAAATGCACATAATAGAATGGATCTCAGGTTTGTTACTCAGCTGCCTCTGTTCTTGAATTATTCAACTGAAAATATGTATAGAATTGTAACACCACCTTTCCGAAATAGAAAAGAGAGGTTATGCAAAACACAACATAACTGATGAAATCATAATAAGGCTCTAAACCACAAAAAGAATAGTCTTTATAACAAATAAATATCAAAAGACAATCCATACTAAATGCCAAATCGGCTCAACCCATTACCTAAAATATTAAATTCAACTGAAAACAACTGATGTATCATCGCCTTAACAAAATATCTAAACCATTTGGAAAGAAGGGAACTCTCATCACACTTGCTCTTGATCCCCTTGATTATCTGTCGGAAGAAAAACACAACATGAGTCAAATATCCAATACGGATATAGAGTACAAATTAATGAACTAAAATAACTAACAAAACTTAAATGAAATGAACTAAAACGAACAAAACTAACACAACAAAATAATAGGCCTAATCAAATGACTGGAGGTTATTTCATACCAAGCTCAGAAAAAAACGGAAATATACCCTACGATATATTCTAACAAAGATACCATGTCACAACACATGCGACATAATATCAACATAAATAGGTTCTAATACGTACATGTTAAACCGAAACGAATCATCAACTCAAAGACTCCAAAAAAATATATTAACATGTACTTTTCTACAAGGATTGAAATAAATATTAAACATGATACACTAGATCAAAGAGTACAAATATGAGTTCTAAATATCAATGCCAAGATGAAAATATCACATGAATATGAGAATGAACAATTATGTGTGTTAACGCCAAGTTTCGCCGGCGCGTCCAATCACAGAATCCACGCGCTTGAACTTGCACAATAACAGATCACACACGAAGCTTGACGGCTTGTGCCGCCGGGGGATAGCTCCGGTGTGAGAATAAGTACAGGTCGTTCACAAGGTTTAACAATGGAGGCTTAAGTGTTTAGTGCTCAATAAAGTATTACCTGTTAATTGAAACCCAAGCCTTGTATTTATAGTACTCTCACTACCTTTAGAATCCATCTCTGAGTCGGTTTAGGACTCCTAAACATGGTAGTTACCATAATTTGGGTCCAACACAAACTCATTAAAAGGTGGAAGTGAAATTCAATCCAAACACTACTTTTGGAGTTGCCTTATTCAAATATGGTTAAGACATTAGACTCTGTACGCGGGATAGCCCACTGTACAAGCCCAACCCAACCGAACTTGCAATCGAGTCTGGGCTTCGACCCAAAGGACTCGAAGACCCGACCCCGAACACCACACACCAAATTAGGGCTCCGGCCCAAAGGACTCGGATATCCAAACCCGAACGCCATATCACGAACAGGACTCCGATCTAGAGGACTCGGGTGTCCGAACTCCTTCAACACCCCTGAGGGCTTCGGCCCAATGGGCTTAACATCCTCTTCTAGCATCAGGCCTTCAGCCCACTGGGAGGTCAGTAAAATGCTCCCGAACATTGCCCCCCGGTCTCTTGTTGTAATAGATTTATAATTAGAGTCTCGAAAAGACATGAATTCGAAGAATCACAATAGCAAATGATGAGTTATCTGGGGAAACCAAGCGATTTTCCTCGTTTTTCGAAGCATTACACGTCTTCCCAGGGTTGGGTCCCATCTACATTTAATAGTCGCCCTTGGGTTTCATGCAACTCTACTAATAAAAAAGCCCCTCCATCTATCACTGTCACTTTTTCCAGTCTTACTCATTTCAAATTCCTCTCTTGAATTTTTTGGCGAAGGCAATTTTCGGCTAGCATCTTACTTCATCAAGCTTTGCTGATTTCAGGTCTTTCCATTCCCAAAGTACCTTCATCACTTCACATTTCTGCTTGTTTTTGCTTTATAAGCCTCGCATCCTCAATTTATTTCGCTTCAATGGCTGATTCTACCCCTGAACAAGCCTCAAACGTTGATGATATTACCATCCCCTCTTCCATTGGTGCCACTGACCTAGTTCTATTGGATCTTCCGGCACCACCTCCTGATACCACCACCTCTTCTGTTCTTCGTACTCCGATCAGTGCCGAAACCAAAATTCAAAATGCCTATCACTCCGAAATAGAGTTTTCCCATATCAACACCACATCCACTGTCGTTCCTTCCCAGCTATCCGACATCCGAACTCTCTTCAACATTCCTAACGAATACAAGCTTCGGGTGCCCAAACCCGGAGAGAAAATATTCTGGAGACCTAAGGGTGAGTGGGTTGTCGTACCTCTGTACCTTCTAAAGTATTGGGTTCGGTTTCCCCTCCATGAATTCATCTCATCTTTCCTCTGCTTTGACGGGATCGGGTTTACACAGCTTGTGTTGAACTCGTACATCCACCTGATTTCTTTCATTACCCTGTGCCTGGAGATCGGGATTTCTCCTGGCCTTGATTTCTTTTTTGCCTTATTCACTGTTGGTCGGTCGAAGGAACCCGGCCTTCGGCAATTAAACAAACAAGTCAACCGAACCGTCCCCATCAAGCCCCCCTCAAGCAACAAAGGGTGGCACCCACAATGGATCTTTGTGAGAGAGACCGACCTTAGACTTTTTCCGAACTGGGCCTATCTTGAAGACCTTATCGCCAAGGTGTCAAAATTTCTGAAGGATCATGCTGGTGCTTTCAAAGAGTTCTACAAGAAGTGGAGTAAGATCTAATGGAGTCTGGGGGTTTTGTCCAATGAGACCTGGTTGTACAAACACGGGTGTAAGTATCCTGCCCTGAAGTTCTCCATGACTCTTTTATCTTTATCCATTTTTTTGACTCGTTTCTTTTGTACAATGATAATTTTTAAACCCCAGGGGGTTGATGCCTCCTTGATACCGTTACCGAACACAGCCAGACCGATCCGCCTCCCCATCATCGATGATGCGGTCGAAGAAGAGACCATCCCGATTGCTGAACTTTCCACCGGTTCTGCATTGGGTCCACCTCCTTCAGCTGCCACCGCCGAACCATCTACCAAGAACGCCCTAAAAATGAGCTGAGCTGAGAAGATGGCCTTGTTAAAGAAGACCAAGAAGCCTTCTAAGCCTTCCATAAAAGCCCCTGCCAAGGCCATTTCTTCAGTTCTGCCGAAGCCGATTCCTCCACCCCCTACACAGGTTGCGGTGATCAAAGATTCGGAGGAAACCGAAGGGGTTCCTCTCGAACCTCGACCCAAGAAGCCTCGTGTAGCTGAAGTTCCTGAGCAGCTGGTTGCTGAGGCCGAACCCCTTCCCACTTCAACTCCCACTTCTAAAGCGAGCTCTTCTGAAGGAACGTCGACCACTTGTTGGCCGAAGTGCCCTTCAGAAGTGTTTCCCTTCCAATTGTTCGATCATTTCAAACTTCCCGGAGATGACGAACGTTTTCAGGGATTCTCTTCCGAAGAGTATTTCGTGGCATATGTTCGTACTTAGTGCCAGGTAATTCCCAAATCGATTAACCTCTTCTGTTATCGTCATATTTTATTCGTCATAGCTGACATGCCCTTTCTGCTGCAGGCCAACACCGTTCTCACCCGAGCCATTCCGCCTCTTTCCCGAACTACCAAAAAATAAGTTCAGCTGAGGTCGGATGTGCTGCTTCTTGAGGCTGAGGTTTGGGGCCTGAATTCGGACTTAAAGAAGGAGATGATCTCCATGCTAAGACCCGTAATAAGGCGACCCAGGCTGAATGACAAGCCGATGAGCTCAAGGAACAATATTCGCTGCTTCAGCAGGAGTTCGTTGGCCTCGAAGGTCATGCCAAGAGGCTTCTGGAGGAGAGAGATCATCTGTCTAGAGAGAGCAATGAACACTTGCTGACGCTTCATGCCCTTGAAGAGAAGTTTGACGGGATGCACAGTAAGCTGATGCACTTGATCTGAGAAAATAATGGCTTGAAGGATGAACATGCCGAGGCCAAGCAGTGCACAATCGAAGAATATGAAGAATCCTCTGCCTTGACCGAGAAAATCATGGCTCAGTTCGCTGAAGGCTATGAAAGTTATTAGGAAAAGGCTCGGGTAAAATTGACTGCTGCTGGACTCGATGCTTCTGTCCTTGACTCTTCGGACGAAGAATCCGAGGCTAGGGGTGAGCCTCCTCCGGAATAGCTTCTATTAGTACTTGCAATTTTTGTAATCTTCATTTTTTCTCTTTATTTGTACTTTGCTCGAATCTTATACGATCGGGTCTTGTAAAAATTTAAAGATATGAATGAAGTACAAAATTTTTGTTTGTAAATTTTTTCGATCAGTTATACTCGTGAGTTTTCTCAATCAGTTATATTGTTTCGAACTTTTTGATCGTGTTGTGCCCGATGTTCGTCTGATGAATAATTTTAGTTTTCTCGATTAGTTATACCCGTGACTTTTACCGATTAGTTATGTCATTTTCGACTTTCTGATCGGTTTAAGTCCGAAGCTTATCTGATTCGATTGATGGTTATCCCGATCAGTTGTACCCGATACTTTTACTGATCATTTCCGTCATTTTGAACTTTCTGATCGGCTTGAGTCCGAAGTTTATCTGATTGGGTATGTAAAATTTTATGAATATGAAGTATAAATGTTTTCGAAGAAAAATCTCATTTATTTCATTGATAAATAAAATGATTAAATAAACAAAGAAAAGAATGACATAACTTTCACTGGTAAAATTTTCTAAGTCTTCCAGCATGCCATGTATTCTTTACTTCAGAACCATCCATTGCTCGAAGCCGGTATGTACCTGGCTTCGGCATTTTTACCACTTCATAGGGTCCCTCCCAGTTAGGCATCAGCTGGCCGGTGTTTTGGGGGGTTGATGCCTCCGACTCCCAAAGAACTAAGTCTCTAACTTCAAATCTCCTCTGCTTCACCTTCTGATTGTAGTGTCGGGCTGTTTTCTTTTGGTAAATGGCTAACCTTATTAGAGCTGAGTCCTGAACTTCTTCTAAAAGATCCAGATTTAACCGTAGTCCCTGGTCATTGTATAACTCCTTATATTGGCTAACCCAAAGGGTAGGAAATCTGATCTCAATAGGTATGAGTGCATCAGTCCCATATGCCAATAAAAACTATGAATCCCCAGTTGTTGTCCTCGGAGTAGTCCGATAAGCCCCAAAATACTAAGTAATTCTTCTGGCCATCGACCCTTTTGTTCGTCTAGGCGCCTTTTAATTCCGTTAAGCCGGGTTCGGTTAGTGACTTCTACTTGGCCGATGGACTGAGGGTGGGCCACTGAAGTCTTTCAGTGCTGAAATCCCAATTCTTTCAAAAAAGCTTCAAACTTTGACCCCACGAATTTCCTGCCATTGTCCGAGACCACTGCCATCAGGATACCGAATCGATAAAATACACTCTACTTAAAAAACTTTAAACACTCTTGTTCGGTGATCTTCTGCAAAGGTTTAGCTTCAACCCACTTCGTCATGTAGTCGATTGCCACGATCATGAAACTGACTTGTCCCTTGGCCTTCGACAGAGGCCCCAGGATGTCGATTCCCCATATGGCAAATGGAATCGGGGACAAGACTAAAAATAACTCTTCAGGAGGGTGATGAGGGATGGTGCTGTTCAGCTGGCACTTCAGACATTTTTTGACAAAATCTTTGGCTTCCTGGTAGATGGTCGGCCAATAGTATCCATGCCTTAAATTTTATATGCCAATGATTTGGAACCCATATGATCTCCACAAATTCCTTCGTGCACCTCCCGAAGTGTATAATATGCTTCTGAGGGTGTTAAGCATTTGAGCAGTGGAGAACTAAAAGCCCTTCGGTATAGCTCTCCGTCAATAAGAATAAAATTCAAACTCATGTGCTTGATCTTTCTCGCCAATATGCGATCCGAAGGCAACACCCCATCTGCCAAGTACGATATGTATGGTGTGAGCCAGCAGTCGAGCCGATCTAGGGCCATCACATCCGCCTTCGGTACGTTGGGTTGTTCCAACAGCTCTAAGTATACTAACCCATTGAACGAACTAGCTTCAGTAGTTACCAGTTTGGCCAGAGCATCTGCTACTGTATTGTCTGTCCGATCGATCCCCTGACAACTATGTGTGCTGAAGTACATGAGTTTATCTTTCACTTCGGCCAGATATTTTTACATTCTTGCCCCCGAGCTTCATATTCTCCAGATATCTGTTTGGCCACTAGCTGCGAGTCACTGTATATGACTAACTTCTGCACTTCCAAACTTCGGGCCAACCGATGTCCAGCTAGTATAGCTTCAGATTCTGCTTCATTGTTCGTAGCTTTGAACTGAAACCGAATGGCTTGCTGAACTTTGAAACCTTCGGGACTTGTCAGGATGACCCCTGCTCCGCTGATGTTCGAAGTTGATGACCCATCCACAAAGAGAGTCTATGATGTCTGCCCCTGTTGTGTATCAGTAACCGACCCTACATCCGGTTTTGTGAATGAACATTCTACTATGAAGTCGGCCAATGTTTATCCCTTGATCGCTGTTCGGGGATGGTATTCCAAAGTGAACTGAGTCAATTCCATCGCCCACGCAGCCAATCGACCCGAGACTTCTGGTCTATGAAAAATCTTCTTTAATGACTGATCCATGTACACCACCGCCAACCGACCCTGGAAATAATGTTGAAGTTTCTTGCTTGCAATGATCAAGGCATAAGCAAACTTTTCCAGGTTTGGGTATCTTGTTTCTGTATTTCGAAGAACGTGGATGACGTAGTATACTAGGAACTATCTTCCTCCCTTGTCCCTTACCAGTGCTGCCCCTACTACCATAGAGCTTGCATCCAAGTATAAGTATAATGGTTTCGAAGGGATCGGTTTCAACAATAAAAGTGCTAAAGATAAGTATCTCTTGATCCTTTGGAACGTGTCTTCGCACTCTGAGGTCCATTGGAAACTTTTCTCATTTTTTGGCCCTTTGAGATTATCGAAGAAGGGTAGACATCTTTCGACCGACCTCGACACGAATCTTCGAAGTGCAGCTATCCGACCCGTTAACCTTTGAACATCCTTATAAGATTTCAGAGACTTCATATCTAAGATCGCCTGAATCTTTTTCAGATTCGCTTTGATGCCTCTTTTGCTGACTAAATATCCTAGAAATTTTCCTGACCCCAATCCAAAAGTGCACTTAGTCGGGTTTAATCGCAGATTGTGTCTAAGTACTGTCTCGAAGCAGCTCTCTAAATCCCCCAGGTGTTCCCGGACTGACATGCTTTTAACAATCATGTCGTCCACGTAAACCTCCATACTTCAGCCTAGCTGCCTTCTGAATACAAAGTTCATCATTTGCTGGTATGTTACCCCAGCGTTTAACAGTCCGAAGGTCATCTTCCGATATGCATATATGACCCGATGAGTGATGAAGCCGGTCTTCAGAATGTCTTCTTTACTCATCGAGATCTGGTGGTATCCCAAGAATGCATCCATAAAACTCAACATACCGTACCCCGAAGTGGCGTCGATCAGTTGGTCTATATTTGGAAAAGGATAGAAATCCTTTAGCCACGCCTTATTTAGGTTTATGTAATTGATACACAACCTCCACTTCCCATTCTGTTTCTGAACCAATACCACATTAGCCAACCACTCGGGGTAGTCAATCTCGAAAATGAATCCTGCCTCCAGTAGTTTGGTGATTTCCTCATCTATGATCCTCTGCCTTTCTGGAGCAAAAATCCTTCTTTTCTGTATAACGGGTTGTCTCTTCAGGTCTATATGCAGGTTGTGTAAGGCCACCGACTCACTTCGGGCATATCGCAAGGTTCCCATGCAAAGATGTCAGCATATACCCGAAGTAGATCTACCAGCCTTGTCCGGATTGGTTCTATCATCCCTGACCCAATCTTGATAATCTTCTTTGTATTTCCCGGGATAAACTCCACATCCTCTATCTCTTCGGCTGGCAAGGCCAGCGATTCGGTGCTACTCTCAGTGAATGGCTCTATTTCGATGGCCATTATCTATTTCTGTTTGCTGAGCCCGACCCCCGAAGAAATCAAAGTATTCTAATAGCACCTTCGGGAAATATCAAGATCGCCTTTTACTTCCCCAATCCCGTTCGGTGTCAGAAATTTAATTTTAAAGTGGGGCATGGATGTTACTTCTTGCAAAGCTGCTAGTGTCAGCCTTCCTAAAATAGCATTATATACCAAATCAACCTGTACCACGAAGAGCCTGACCATTATTTTTGCCTGCTGAGGTGCTGTGCCAAACTTGACAGGCATCTCGATGGTTCCTGACACATGCACCGGGTCTCCACTAAAACCGTACAATGGACCTTCTCCCCCCAACTCCATCTTCTTTCCTTCCAGATCCATCCTCTGATAGGCGTGCGTATATAGTATGTCAACTGAGGACCCATTGTTGATCATCATCCTCTTCATGTCCACCGGCCCGACCTGAGTAGTTACTACCAATGCCCCATCTTGTGGTTCTATGAGATCTGTAGGGTAGTCTTCGTCTGAGAACGAGATGGATACTCTCGGGTAGGCCCGATATTTTTGTGGCAAAGAACTTGCTACTGACAACACAACCTCGAGATGTCCGCTTCTCTTCTTCCCGGTTACACGTCCTATCGAACCGCCTAAAATTATGTCAATCACGCCTCGAGGTGGCTGGTTTGGTTTTGACTGTGTATCTCGAGCCGGCCCTCTATTTTCCTCCCGAGGTGCCTCTGAGCCTTCCCGACCCACCACATACTGTACTAACTGCCCATTCTGAACATTCTTCTCTATCAAATCCTTTAGATCATTACACATCTTTGTCGTATGTCCATGACTTTGATGGTATTCATAATATTTATCCCCACCTCTTTTTCCAGGCTTCGGATGTGTCGAACATGGCTCAAAAAAGGGTTTGTTTCGCATCTCCTCTAATATTTTTGCCTGATCTATATTGAGGGCTGTGTAGACTTTATTGACATTCCTATTTGGGTAAGGTGGTCGGACACTTCCCGAACTGCCATCGTTATTACTTTTCCTTCCGTAATTATCTGATCTCCCCTGATTGTCTGACCGTTGATAGCTTTGCTTGTCTCGATCCTTAGACTTCTCATAAGACTGGGAGTGCGGTTTGAAATTTCCCATGGCCTCCTCTATCGCTATGAATCCTTCGGCTCAGTGGAAGGCTTCTGTCAAATCTGCCAGAAGGTTGATCACCAGATCCTTCATCAGTTTCTTTGATTTCCCAATATCCAGACCAGTCGTGAAAAACCCCAAGGCTTGAGGGGAGTTCAGTTCGGGTACTGAACCCACAACCTCTCGAAATCTTTTGACGTACTGGCCTAGGCTTTTGTTCGACCTCTGTTGCACCTGCATGAGGGACACCGTGATCTTTCCTCGTCTGCTGTTGCTTTCGAATCGAGCATGAAATCTATCCTGAAGATCACTCCATGAATTAATTGACCCCGTTGCTAAGGTTCCCATCTATTCTCAGTCACTCTTTTTTAGGGTTGTTGCAAACATGTGTCACTTGGCAGCATCAGAATGTCCGTAATATGTCATCAGCCTATCGTACCTGTTTGAATAATCATAAGGGTCCCCCAATCCGTCA
The DNA here is from genome assembly GCA_020205615.1 of Panax quinquefolius. Classification (NCBI taxonomy): domain Eukaryota; kingdom Viridiplantae; phylum Streptophyta; class Magnoliopsida; order Apiales; family Araliaceae; genus Panax; species Panax quinquefolius. Next base: position 31,490,487 of record CM035158.1, read on the forward strand.
TACGTCTCCATCGGGGGCATCTTCTTTTCGGGGTCGACAGTTACATGGTTGATTTTTGGTGAAAACGGAGAACCTAGGTAGGTCGAGGGTGTCCCTACCGAACTCTTCGCACCGAGCAGTTTTTCCAACTCTGCCACTCTTCGAGCAAGTGGGTCAGACTCCTCTTTATGGGGGGATGATCTATGTCTGTCCCTCTCATATTCGGGAGAGGCGACCCTCTTCCTCTGCCCCGATCGGCCCTGGTATTCTAATATTCGGTATGCCGAACAACTCCTCCTTCGGCTTCTGCCTTCCCGAGATCGATTCCTGGGTCTGCTCTTTTCCCTTCCTGCCTCTTCCCGACGGGGTGACCGGGATCGACTTCGCTGCCTATGCCTCTTCGAAGAGGCCTCCTACTCTCTCGCCATCTTAGCCATCTGCTCCTCAAGCTCTTCCCGTTGAAGACGCAAGGCCATCATGGCGTCTTTGTTTTGCTGCATTTTCTTCTTCAGAATAAACTCCCTCTAGTCTCGACTGCCTTCACCTCGGTCTTTTCCTTTCTCTTCATGTGCCCGAGAATGTTTTTCATCGGCATGACTAACTTGAAAGGGCGTGTGTTGGCTGTCATGGAAGAGTTTACGCCGGAGGGAAGGGGCCGGTTCATCCTGATCACCCTGAACCCTGGAACCCAATCTATCTTTCATCGACCCTCTCACCTGGGTGGTCTGGTGGGACTTTGCCTTCTTCTGGGAAGTGGCACTATTCTCCCTGCTCGCCATGGCCAGCTACCGGAAAAGTTGGTTGTGATTGTAAAAGCACTAAACCGCCCTCCTTCTAGCGCCATTGTTAACGCTTAAGTTCAGCCACAAGTAGCGTCAATCACGTAATCCACAGCATTGAACTCAAGATAGTAAGATCACACACGAAGCTTGACGGCCCATAGCACCGGGGATAGCTCCGGTGTGAGAATAAGTACAGGTCGTTAACAAGGTTTAACAATGGAGGCTTAAGTGTTTAGTTCTCAATAAAGTATTACATGTTAATTGAAACCCAAGCCTTGTATTTATAGTACTCTCACTACCTTTAGAATCCATCTCTGAGTCGGTTTAGGACTCCTAAACATGGTAGTTACCATAATTTGTGTCCAACACAAACTTCTTAAAAGGTGGAAGTGGAATTCAATCCAAACAAGGTGGAAGTGGAATCCAATCCAAACACTACCTTTGGAGTTGCCTTATTCAATATGGTTAAGACATTATACCCTGTACGCAGGATAACCCACTGTACAAGCCCAACCTAATGGAACTTCCAATCGAGTCTGGGCTTCAGCCCAAAAGACTCGAAGACCCTACCCCGAACACCACACACCAAATTAGGGCTCCGGCCCAAAAGACTCGGATATCCGAACCCGAATGCCATATCACGAACAGGACTCCGATCCAAAGGACTCGGGTGTCCGAACTCCTTCAACACCCCTGAGGGCTTTATTGATGGGCTTAACATCCTCTTTCGAATGGGGCCTTCAAATTTCACCAGGAGGTCGGTAAAATGCTCCCGAACAATGTGAAACAATAATCAACTTCTAACCGAAAAGCAAAACAAACAAAACAAAATTAAAGGATTATGGCTCAATAAGTATATATATATATATATATATATATATATATATATATATATATATATATATATATATATATATATATATATATATATCTGATCAGATCTTAAGCTTACCCTTATCTAACATACCTTGCATATACCCCCTTTAGAGGCGGATAGGACGATTTATTTGATCGTCGCTTTCTATATCGAACCGTCGCTATATGTTGTTCGTCACTAAAAACTAAGACGACGGTTCATATATATATGTATTTAACCGAATCGTCGTTTCTATCTGGTCGCTAAAAAGGATATGCAAGATATATGATATAAAGAAGTTTTAAGATCCTGGATCCAATATATATATATATATATATATATATATATATATATATATATATATATATATGTATACATCCATGGCAACCGTGTTGCTGGGAGTAACCAAAAAAAGCCATGCCACTATTAATTATCTCAGCCGTTACAAATTGTAGCGGCATGTTACTATTAATATTAATATTTTGTAATATTATTAATACTAATATTAATATTTTGTAATATTAGTATTTATAATATTTATATTAATAATATTAATAATAATATTTTATAATATTATTAATACTAATATTAATATTAGTATTAATAATATTTCTATTAATAATAATAATAAATAATATGAATATTAATACTAGTGTTACTATTATTCTCTTTTCTAACCCCGATAGCCTCCTCGAATTATAGTTCACAGCCATTTTCCTTTTCCTTTCCATTTTCTTGATCTGTTCCCCAGTTCGTATAAGATATAATGAATGAGTTAGGTTTTGCTTATTATTTATATATCTACTTATCTCTCCTAATTTTAATAAGATTTTAATATTACATAAATATAAATTAGACGTAATTAATTTTAAGCCCAAATTAATGTAATCTCTTACTTATTATAGTCCACATAAATTAAATACAATTTGACTTAAATATAAGAAAATCCAATTAAAATATTAAAAATAGATTTAAATGTTATTTTTTTCCTAGGTATTACAAGAATGTTAACCAATATTAAGTTCATCAGAGAAAAAAATAATACTCGTTGTACCATTGAATTTTTTTTATTATATGCACATGGCACTTACCATTGGAATGGTAAGAAATATGTTAAATATGAGATACCACCCAATTTTGGAGAAAAAGTATGATTTCTCTATTGTTAGTGACTTCAGAATATGTAATTGTCTCTGATCTCTCCTGCAACACACTCATGCTTATACTTCCCGGTATAATAAGTATGATTGAAAAATGAAGGCTTTCTTCCAAAAATTCCAGGTATTCACCACACATATGTAACTTATTTTTAACGCTAAAATTTGTCCACTCATCAAATCACCAAACAACAAACGTAAAATGTGCACAATGAATACACAACCATACTGAGAAGTGTGATGGTTGGGGCCGCTGAGAGATAATTTTGGTGTTAGAATAAGTACAAGCCATAAATCATCAACAATGAAAGTATGTAACTGCTTTAATGTGTAAAGTATGTCGTACCTGAAACCCGAATTATAGCCATGTATTTATAATGTGACACACCTCCCTCGTTTGGACTAGGAGTCCTGTGTAAAGATAACTCCAAATCCTTCTGATTGAATATAACTCAACATCATCAGTTATAGGAATTCAAATAGAATAAAGGAGCCGTGAGTCAACTGGGACTAGACTATAGACTCTTTAGAATGTCAAACCTCTTACTGTAATACCTTGCCACGTGGCACGGGTCCCATCAAATCTTTCAGAGCCACAAAATCATGACCCAACATTGTCCACCACTCTCTCATTATAAGAAACTTAAAACAAGAGAGTATAAAAACAAATCAATATATACTGAAGGCAAACGATTAAATCCGTACGTCGTATGCCCAATCAAGGCCCGCCATAATCATCATTAGCGGTAAATAGGGAAACGTGTAGAGACGATCCGTCACCTCTTAAGTCCCTTCCTCAAAGAAAATGAACCGCCTTTTCTCACTTACACATTCAAAGTTTCTTTAGAGAGCTCTGTATTACTACATCTGTACCACTTTGTTAACAACTTTCTCTAGCTACATCTCTCCAGACCACAACATTTACCGATTAAATATGCCAGGCAATAACTCCATTCAAATCTCCTCCTCTTCTAACCAACCTTCTGTTGAAATCATAATACCGGTCACAAACATCGCCCTAGAAACACAGCCCTAACAACTCCCCGTCATTGCCGCCACCTCCTCCAAATCAATAACTCCTTCTCGTCCAACTAAAGAGACCCTGTCTCCGGTGCAAACTGACGCTGAAATCACATAAATGAAGATCCGAGAGCAATACTCGTCAAAGAAGGCATACTCATATATGTTGGGTAAAATCTAATTACGCACAACACGCAAGTATACGTGGTCAACAAGTAATAAAGTGAAAGTAGATTATTGTTCCCACGAGAAATTATTAATACAAATTACCAAATATTAACTCTTAACCAAACCAATTTTATTTAAACAATCAATTTAATGTTATAAAGTAAATTATTTAATTAAACTAATTCTAATTACCACTAATTAAAAATCAGATTATGGAGATTTAAAATCACAACTTCACTTATTGCTTCATTTAAATTAATACACTTCTTATTAATTAATCTCACTATTCTAAATTGTTAATCAAGAACACATAAGTAAATATGACCATCTCTCAATGCATCATACTCAAATCAACTTAAATCCACATATGATACAATTAAGAAGAACACCCTAATTAACTAATTCACTATATCTCTATGTGAATTACAATTAAAGAGGATTTTAAGCACAAGTTCTTTATCAGATTACATGCGATGAATATGTATATCTCTACCCTATACATAAATTATGAATTCTAACGCCATGTAGAAAACACAATCACATGCTATTACGATAAAATCTAAATCTATAATCCATCTCTCGAGTTCATATAGATTAAAACGGTAATTGTTAGATAGGAAATCAAGCAATTAACACAAATCATAATAAACAATCCAAGAATAATCACAATAATTAACAGAGAAGCACACTAAAAATAAAATATGCAATAAGCTCCATTGTAATCTAAAACAAAAGATTTAGTTCATGATTAATGAATTAAAACCAAGAATCCACAATTGAATAAACATTAAAAGACAAAAATAAGAGTAGAGTAAAGAATAAATTTGTTGTCAGCAAATCCCCATCTTCCTCAAGCTCCTGCTCTTGATCTTCAATGGTGTCCAAATTGCTTCATTCTCCAAAACTAAAAAATACTAGGGTTTTTGGTCCTTATCAACTCTAATCTACTCTCATCGAATTCCCTGTTTAATCCTTGCAATTCTCCTTCTTTTATATGCCTCTTCATACCTCCTGGAAGTCTTTGAACAATCAGCTCAAACCAATCCTATTTGAACTCAAATTCTGAAAAAACTGCTTTTTTTTTTACCCCACTTTTTGGGGTTTTTTTATCTTGAAAGGCCGCCTCAGCGGAGTGCTCTTATTTTTGCCTCCATACCCCATACAGCAAGGGGGTTTTATGTATGTATAATGTCCTCCCCAGCGGGGGTCATTTTTTGAAAATTTTCTACTTTGACGTCCTTTAGGAAAATGGTCATAACTTCTTCGTTTGAACTCCGATTTCGATGATTCAAGATGTTCCAGAAAGAGGAGATCTAGGTCTACAACTTTAATTCTTTGAGTGTTTCGAAATAAGGGCTGGAACAATGCTGAACTTGGCTCTGAAGTGGCTACTATGTAAATGGCAAGCCGAAAATGCGAATCTAGCAACCCCAAATGTTGATCCAAGTAACTTTTGTCCCAATTCCTACAAAACAACATAAAACATGCATGAATAGACACAAACACTTCAAAACTTTTAAAAGATTAAGCTCAAATGCACTTAATTAATGGGTATAAAACCCACTCATCAAATACCCCCAAACTTAAACCTTTGCTTGTCCTCAAGCAAAAACACAAAAGAACTAAAAAAATAAACAACCTAACTCAACTACATGAATGCATATGCATGATCTACTTCCTAATATACCTACGAACCCAGTAATAAATCAGTATGATATATAACAACATGCCTCAAAGATATCAATGTTACTCAAAGAATATATCTAATCAAGTCAAAATCCATAACTCTAACTAGTTAGTTAATCCAAACTTGTCATCACCCATGTTGCGCGTGTGTGCTTGTTAACCATTCTAACCAACCACAGTTCAAGATAATCACACAACAAACTTCTTAGAAGGAAAATTTCAGTTCCAATTCAATTACTTTTGTGAACATGAGAACTCCGGTTAAAACTAAGCAATTACATAGTCTAAGGGTAAATACAAGATTTATTTATAATTTTATTCAATCACGAGGGTATTTTTGCTTTTTCTCGTGTTTTATTCATTTTTTATTCTCATGGCTGTGCAATGTCTTATTCCCTTAGGCTTTTCAATGCTACCTTAACGAGCTTTCGACTAACGACTCCCAAGCCATTAAGACATTAGGGCGCTAGGTGTAAAGACAATCCTATCGGGCTTACTTACGCAAATAACAAAGGCCACAAAAATAGACAAGCATGCCATGGTGTTTATTCATTTTTTTCTATATATTTTTTCTTTTATATATATATATATATACCCCACAAATTCCCCTAAACTCAAGCTTTTATGTCATTCCAACCTTTACTGCTAGTTCACTAATTTCCTTAAATTTTAACCAAGATTTTCCCTTAAAAACAAATTATGAAACCCTTGAACCAAGTGGATTAAAACGGTTAAACTTTAAGTGCTAACCGGTTACATAAGTTTCAGACAGGCTCAGATTTTCTTCATGTTTAAAATTAGAACTCATCATCAATTATCAACACTGTTCAAGTTAACATACAAAACCAATCATATCATAGGCTGAGCTAAAACCACACCAACCAATCCATTACCTAGATTCATGCAAACATTCTATATGCAAACACTCAATACAAAAGAAAATATTTTTGTGATTTTTTTAATTGAAACATGCCTACAATATGCAAAAATAAGCATACTAACCAATGCAATGTATGTGAACTAAACAATTATGTAATACAATATAATCCACCCCCAAACTCATAATGAACAATGTCCTCATTGTTTAAATAGAAAGAATTGAACAGTTAAGGACTTCCCTGATTTATTAAGCATTGTGCGCGACCTCCACATCATTGTTGACTGGTCGTGGATAAATCGTCAACGGCTAAGGTTCGTTTAAATTGATCTAAAGTCAATGACAACTCCATGCAATTCGTGAAGTTGATGGAAAAATTCTTGCCCAATATACCCAATTTGATAAATTCGTTCAATTACTTGGACAACCACTTCTTGAATGTGAGCATGTTGTATGTGTGCAGCTTTGTCCAATAAGAGAATAGGAGTGAGAACTTTTAGAGAACAATGTAATTTGGGTGCATTAAGTTCAGCCGAGAAAAGATGTGTGAAAGTGTGGATGCATGTGGGGTGTAGAACTTAATGAATTAGGTGGAGAATAACGAATGTCAAGAGAATGGATGAGAGTGGGCGGAGCTAAGCTTAACGAGTTTTTGGGACTAAAATCGATGGTAGGACTTTGGTAATCGCAGTTAGGATGGAGAGGGAATGGCTTTGTTCGAATGAGATTAAATCACTGTAGTTCTGCTAAGCCCGCCAGGGCGGGACATTTTTGACCATGAAAGCCCGCTGGGGCGGGCATGCTCTGTTCTAAAAAAATTTCCTCAATTTCTGTGCATTTGTTTCCCTTTCCATAATCTTTTGCCTATCCATTGAACCTCCAATACCTGTAATGAAGAGAGACAACATGGATTAGAATAGCACTTTGGATTATAAGAGAACTTAATAAGCAAATATAGAAATTTGATTCCTATCCACTAAATAAACTAGTAAAGCATATAAATATAAAAATCACAGGTTGCCTCCCGATCGGTAACTTGATTTATCTTTTAGCTTCGACTTTATTCGTCAAGACTATCCAATTCCTCTTCGATAATTGAGGAACCCTCCATCCATCGAAAGCAATGTAACTTTTGGTAAGTTCCCCAGAGTGATAGACATTGTCATAAAGTTACCAAGCATACTTTGTTTAGATAAGATCATATTCAAGAACGACCAACATCTAGGTGTTTTCTCCATTTTATCTGTGAATAGATTCTGGCATTGAGGCTTTTCCAACACAATTAATTCTTCATCTTTCTCATCCCACTCCTCGCACCATGGCTTCGAAGTTGAACTCGCTCTTACGTCACCACGAGTTTTGCCAACGACGTGACTACCAATCGGACAAGGTTTTGCAAATCTAACAGGATCCTTGAACTTTGGTGGAGAAGGCAATTGAGGCATAAATAGCATAATCTCATCATCATTGGTGCCCACAGTAGCACCCCCCGCCGGGGCGGGGATACAGAAAGAAAAAGCAGTTTTTGTTTTAGAATTTGAGTTCAAATAGGATTTGTTCGAGCTGATTGTTCAATAACTTCCAGGAGGACTAAAAGACATATGAAGAGGCATATAAAAGAAGGAGAATTGCAAGGATTAAATAGGGAATTCGATGAGATTAGATTAGAGTAGATAAGGACCAAAAACCCTAGTATTTTTTAGTTTTGGAGAATGAAGCAATTTGGAGACCATTGAAGATCAAAAGCAGGAGCTTGAGGAAGATGGGGATTTGCTGACAACAAATTCATTCTTCACTCTACTTTTATTTTTGTCTTTTTAATGTTTATTCAATTGTGGATTCTTGATTTTAATTCATTAATCATGAACTAAATCTTTTGTTTAAGATTACAATGGAGCTTATTGCATATTTTTTTTAGTATGTTTCTCTATTAATTATTGTGATTATTCTTGGATTATCTATTATGATTTGTTTTAATTGCTTAATTGCCTAGCTAACAATTACCATTATAATCTATATGAACTCGAGAGATGGATTATAGACTTAGATCTTATCGTAATAGCATATGATTGTGTTTTCTACATGGCGTTGGAATTCATAATTTATGTATAGGATAGAGATATACCTATTCATCGCATGTAATCTGATAAAGAACTCGTGCTTAAAATCCTCTTTAATTGTAATTCACATAGAGATATAGTGAATTAGTTAATTAGGGTGTTCTTCTTAATTTTATCATCTGTGGATTTAAGTTGATTTAAGTATGATGCATTGAAAGATGGGCATATTTACTTATGTGTTCTTAATTAACAATTTAGAATAGTGAGCTTAATTAATAAGAAGTATATTAATTTAAATGAAGCAATAAGTGAAGTTGTGATCTTAAATCTCCATAATCTGATTTTAATTAGCGGTAATTAGAATTAGTTTAATTAAATAATTTACTTTATAACATTAAATTGATTGTTTAAATAAAATTAGTTTGGTTAAGAGTTAGTATTTGGTAATTTGTATTAATAATTCCTCGTGGGAACGATACTCTACTTTCACTTTATTACTTTTTGACCACGTATACTTGCGTGTTGTGCGTAATTAGATTTTACCCAACATATGTGAGTATGCCTTCTTTGACGAGTATTGCTCTCGGATCTTCATTTTACCCACGTATACTTGTGTGACTTGCGAGATGGATCTACACCTGCTGAAGCGAGCCCAACTGAAAGAAGGCGGATCCATCGATTGGCTATGAAATTCTACCTGAACGGAGATTCACTCTACAAAAGAGATGCAGGACTAGGACTCCTCAGATGTCTGAACAAGGACCAAGCTCAGAGGCTCATGGATGAAATCCATGGTGGAGTATGTGGCCCATACATGAGTGGCCCTCTAATTGTTAAGAAAATCCTTAGAACAAGGCTTTATTGGCTCTCACTTAAGGCTGACTGTGATGATCACGTCAAGAGATGTCACCAATGCCAAATTCACGGGAATGCTATCCACGCCCCTCCAAAGGAGCTCCACAATATGAGTTTGCCTTAGCCCTTCTCAATGTGGGGAATGGACGTGATTGGGACCATCGAGCCCAAAGCTAGTAATGGGCATCAATTTATCTTCACCATGATCGACTACTTCACCAAGTGGGTAGAAACAGCCTCCTTCCCCCGGGTTACAAAAGAATTTATCATTTGTTTCATCAGAAACAATGTTATTTATCGATATGGACAACCAGAGGTGATTGTGTCAGACAACGCTAAAAACCTCAATAACAAAATGATGGAGGAGTTATGTAGTAAATTCCACATCAAACATCTCAACTCTGTCATCTACCATCCAAAGATGAATAGTGCTGTTGAAGCGGCTAATAAAAACATCAAGAAGATCATGCAAAAGATGTCCACCAATCACAAAGGATGGCATAACTTATTGCCTCTGACTCTATTAGCCTACAGAACATCAATGCGTACTTCCACTGGGGCAACCCCCTATTCATTGACCTGTGGGATGGAAGCAGTGCTCCCCATAGAAGTTGAAATGGAATCCTCAGAGTGTTGATAGACACTCAGCTAGATGAAGACCAATAGTTACAAGACAGGTATTACCAATTGTCTCTAATAGACGAAAGGCTAAGTGTTGCTATCTTTCATGGTCAGTTATACCAACAATGGATCACCAGATCCTACAACAGAAAAGTCCAGCTGCGGCAGTTTAAGCAACTTGACTTGGTTTTGAAGAAGTTCATTGACAACCAAGATCAGTCCAAGGGAAAATTTGCTCCAAACTGGGAAGGCCCATTTATTGTCAAGGAGGTATTGACAGGAGGTGCTCTTAGATTACAGAAAATGGATGGCGATGAATTTTTGCAGCTTATCAACTCAGACACCGTGAAATGGTACTATGTCTAAAGTTACCATCAAGTAAACATCCTGGTTTTGGATCACCAGATCCCCAGTCATTTCAGGTTTTAACCCTTCCTACTACAACCTTTCTTCATACCCATTTTCCCCATCAAGGAAGCACACTTTTCAAGCCAGCATCCTAGTTTCGGATCATTAGATCCTTCACTTCACTTCATTTACCTCTTATAAAACTTCGATTATCCCACCAGGGATTTAAACTTTCATACTTGCAATTTGTCCTGGACATGGGATCAAACTTTTTCACACCCGCAGTTTGTCCTGAATATGGGATCAAACTTTTCCCCCGCAGTTTGTCCTGAACATGGGATCAAACTTTTTCGACTGCAACTCGTCCTGAACATGGGGAGTACGTAGGCAACCATTTTATATGGCTCGGTCGCAATAAAAAAAACAACAAAAACATTTCTACACCCTTCTCTACAAACAAAAATCATAAAAACATTTCTACACCCTTCTACCCCTTCACATACAGTGTTGAACCTCTTATACCAGGTTCGAACTACGCAGACCTGATCTCCTCTTCAATAGGAGTACGTAGGCAGCCATTTATGGTTCGGTCTAACCCCCTACCAAAATACAAAAACTTGTCAACGGTACTAGGATCAACCTTCAATCCACCACATTTCATTGGCTTCAGACCAAAGGGATGGAACTAACTGATCTCCCCACACTAATGGGAGAGTCTGCGACCATCTAAGCTGTGGTTAACTCCTCAAAGAGCAACACCAATCCATAAGAGATGGAACTAACTGGGCTCCCCCATACAAAGGAGTACTAGCAACCATCTGTGGTGTGGTCAATCTCAGAGAGGAAAGCCACGCTCCTCTCCACATTTCTATACAGAAACCAGTCCCAAAACACCAAAGAAGGTAGGGATACATACAGATCAATGATCCATTCTAAAAATCCTGAGACATCTCAATGTCCATCCATCAAGGAGGAATTCAGAATACATCAAGATCACAAGCCCTGAAGAAACATGCAAATATCAAGCAAGTAGCAAGGCATAAATATAAGGGAAGTGAATCAAAATATATTTCCCTGCCATATATAATGTTGTTTGATATATACAATATGAACTGTACATGGAAAAATGGCTAAGCTAGTCTGTGCAGGAAATACAAGCCTATCTACAACTCAGAGCATAATGATGGCTATCAAATCTAACATGTCATCTCTCTTGGAGGAAGGAGGTAACGCTGTGAGCTCCTGTCCAAGGGTATCTACACGAGCCAATAGATCTACAGCCAACTGCATAGTAACACTGTGCTCATCAATATATGCAATCATCTTAGCAATGATGCCAGTGGTAAGGGATCTCAATGTAGTACTATCTGTAACGGCTACATCCTGGGCAGTTATGGCAGCATCCCGCTCAACAATCAATGCATCTATGGATAATCTGGCCTCATCCCGTTTAGCAATAGCGGTGTCTCTATGAGCCACATCCTTCTCTCTCTCCAATAGAGAGATATCTCTCCCATCTAAAGCTATCAACATCAAGGCCCTAGTTTGATTTCTCTCAAAGGTCATCAGATGAAGACTCTACTCTAAATACTGTGCTGAATGCTGGATCACAGTAACACTCTTACTGGGAGAATCTACAAGAGTTGCTGGTAACCCAATGAATAGCTCCTCCTCGATAGGAATATCAATGTCCTCTATGGGCTCCCCATCATCAGAATCAATCCTCGACACTGTGTATACTACCGCAGCCGATGCTGTCTCTGTCTTCATCCATGTAGAATACTCTGTCGAACAGCCCGGATGGCTAACAAAAAACTCAGCTAGCTCACGCTAATCCTAACAGGCATACAACCTGGATATGTCCTCTGCTGATAAGTGGCGGGAAGCCAAAAGCTGACTCAATGCCCCCTCAAAAGGATGGAAATCCTGAAACTGGTCGAACTATGACATCACAGCCAGTGGGTGGTAAGTAGTCATGCCCCTCAAACCCGCCAGAGGGAGATAATCTGTTCCAGGAGTATGAGTAATAAAACTATAGGGTGAACTGATGCATGTACATGGCAAGATGTTAAATGGATCTCCGATAGCTTCCAAGAATACCAACCATGACATAGCGTCTGTAAACTTCGCTGGCTGAAAGGAGTAAGACATGGCTATATCATGGGTGAAGCATTACCCATGTCGTCGGAAAGTGCTAATCGATCTCAAGTATGACATGAAACACACGTACAACATGACCGAGCTACCTGTAAATACCCCTATAAGGTGGGTACAACAATAAGTGGCCGATCTCAATGTCTCTACAACGATCATCGGCACAACGGTATAACCCTCCCTAAGAGCTCTCATTGCCATAATGACACAAATGTACAGCTCATCCATATACTGTGGCATATACACGTATGACAATATACACATTAATAATACGTCTACTCTAGCTAGACTCCACTGATCCTCCGACATGGTAAAATCTCCGGAGTGCCGTGTATAACTGTCCACTGAGCTAAATCTGTCTATCAAAAAATGTTGGGATATCACATGGCCGGATGTAATCTCATCTGTCTTTGCTCTACGCCTCAAATTTTGAGGGTTATAAAGTAAGCTCATCTCGCCGATAGCCATCCATGCGCAAGGTTTATCTAGTGGCAGCTCCGTCAACTGTGTATACTCCTCTAAGGTAGGAGTCAACTCCTGGATCCCAAAATGGAAAACCTACCTCTCCGATATCCAGTGCTCCAGCATACCATCCCTAAAGCCCACAAGAACCTGGAATATCAGGAGGGTCATGGAGTGCTGTAATAACTGATCTACCGTCACCCAATCTGGAGGTGACATAATATCATACCACAACCTCAGACGGGAAGCCACCAACACTGGTGGGGTATGATCAATGCGGCTAACTGTAGAAGAAGATATCTGTGTGGGCCGTATCATAAGACCATCCAGGGGTTAATGCTGAATATCTCTAGACTTACATACATATTCATAACATGATACATGCATGATAAACAATAGATGGCAATATGATGTAGGGAATAACATTATATACATTCCTAAGTACATCATCATCTAATACATCTCTGTACAGCTAAAAATACAGGGAAATGGGGCCACAGATGCCCAACTACTAACAGAGGCCTATCAAAAGATATAGCGAGAATGGGGCACAGCCACCCAGTATCTAATAGAAGCTTATCAAAAGATATAACGAAAATACACATCAGAAGAAGATAATGGTTTTAATGTCTACATCATCAATCCTGTCCACTTGATGTAACTCCTCCTGAGTCACTGGATCTCCATCAACGGGGATGTCCGGCCTATATAATGGAGGATCTGTACCAGCAAAACCATACGGGTCACCTGAGGGGCCAGCGCCTGAGCTGGAAGGATTAAAAGTATCTGCCTCTGAAGGATCTCTGCCCAAGTGTCGGATGAAAAAATGTGCCCGGTCTAACTGCCGGGTCAAACTATCAATCTGTGTCAAATGAGTCAGATCTCGGATACAGGCAAGCCAATCCGTCATCATCATGGATCTAGGAACCATATCCCCCATAAACTGAGTGGCGCGGGTCTGGGCTCCAATGGTACGAGGGGACCACCAGCGATAGAATATCTCCTGAGTATATGGACCCTCTGATAATGTAAAGTCGTTAACGCCCATCAATGGGATATCACTGACAGACGACTGCGACACAGGCTAATAACGCCTGGTAGGTGGTAAGATCGGTACACGAATCTCTCCTTTAGTGCTCCTAATAGCACGCTATCCTAAATAGAGCTCCCATCCTCCATTTGTGAAGAGAGGAATCCTACGGGTAGATAACACGTACTCGACACCAGTCAAGTACCCATCCTCAAACCCAACGGTCAAATGTTCCCTAGAATAGGGAATCCAGGTGATGGCATCAGCTGTCAACAACTCCAACTGGTAGATAACAATGGGTGAAACCCTCAGCTACAAGAACCTCCGCCAGTATGGAGTGATGTCATCACCGTCCTCATGGATCCTAAGGCCTATCTATTTTGCACATTTGGGGATTAAGGCTCCTCATAATGGTGTCAATCGAAATAAAGTTCTCCACCCTATCACATGCTTTAAAAAAATCCTTTGGAGGATTAAAAATAATATCTTTCAACAATTTTTAAGATTTCTCTATATCCAATCTTGTAGTAATGAACCCCAGTGCCTAAGGAACATTGAGGTCTGTTACAATGCTAACTGCCTCCCTAAACCTCTCCACGTAATGACTCATGCTCTGCTTCGGCTATTGTTTAATCTGCATGTTACTCCCAAAATGATCATGAAATTTGTCACAAAGCTCCTGCCAGGACCCGATGCAGTTGGGTGGCAACGATGTCATCCATAACAGTGCCCCTTTCTTTAGAGTAGTGATAAATATCTAGCATGGAGTAGCGTCTCAATGCTCATAATAGCGCATGAGACGATCATATATGTATTTATAATCGTAAAGGTCATTAGTGCCATCATGTGTCTCCAAAGGCAGCATCTTGTTAGTCAGGTCAGTTTGAGCTCGGTCAATTTCTAGGGTGAAGGGCGACTTCGGGTGGATCGATAATTTATTCACCTGTGTTACCATTAAAATCTTTTTCTCTAACTCTGTCAACTTTTTCATGATAGGGTCAGGTATGTCCCTAGGGGAGGAACATCTACGCTGATCCCCTATGTATTCCGGTGAAACCATCGCTGATGCCTTTCAGACCATGCCCACCACTTGTTAGGGTCATAAGAGTGTGGCTTGCGTTTACCCTTTCCTTTTAGAGATGCTCTTGATTAGTGTGATCTGGATCGGCTCTCGGGTGTGGAATACAACCGCCTGTCGATGCCAAAAAGATTTTATCTCCTTCTTCCTATGTGTTTTCTTACCGTTTATGTTTTCTATGTGAATTTTTTTGATCTAAAGGGTGAGATTTTCAGGAAAAAGACTGACATATAATGTCAAAGATTTGAAAAGATTTGATTTTTTTGATCCAAATTAGATAGAGCCACCAGTTGGTATGAGTTAAATGGTTGTACCAACTCAACCGAGTTTTGAAAGGTTTTGCAATATGGCCCAATTATTGGACTCTACTTAATTAGTCTTGGAAACGAGATTCATAGAGTTCGGGGGCTTGATTAAGTGGGGGGGGGGGGAGGTATTAGGCACCCCCTGACTTCCGTGAAACACGGTTACCGCGCTTTTTGTTCCCTAATTTGTGTATATGTGTGTGTGTATTGCAGTTAATTGGGCCTAAGTACGTTATTTGAAAGTAGTGTTGTGCCTCTTTTGCACCTATATACAAAAGGTTTGACTTATTGAAAAGTTCAATTTTAAGTAAAGAATATAAAAGTGATGTTCTAAAAACAGGTTTTCAAACCCTTATGCTCACATAGTAATTGAGGTCTTCGATACTTCCATTTTATTCAATATTCGACTTATTTTGATTTTATTCTCGAGATGCGACACATCTTCGATAATTTATATATATATATATATACATACATACATACATACATACATACATACATACATACATACATACATACATACATACATACATACATACATATATATAAGTGTCGAACTTCTTATGGGCATGAAAGCTATCAAAGTAAGCCCGAACACCACATGCATGATTTTCACTATTTCGGGGCTTTAAACCATTATAACCGTTTTAAGGCCCTGGATTTACAAGTATAGAGAATTGCAAGCTAGCATTTACAACTTAAACTAGTCTATTTTCGGAATCGGGTCTAGATCCATTGATTAAATCATCAACCCTTTGTAGTTCCTAGCTCACATGAATATTTAAAGGTTGCACAATGAATATACTGAAATAAAATACATATTTACTTCTAGACGTCGAAAAACAAAGGATTCATCAGTTAAATCCTTGCATGCATGTAGCCAGGCTCCACATTTCCTCTAGATACAGATCTAGAGTCCCGTGATTGCCAAATATTTACAAACTAGATTTAATTAAATCTTAGCCATTCTAGCTCAATAGTTCTAGTTTCAACACTTTTGAACCGATTAAAAGCTAGATATGGCTAGATTTATACAAATCTAGTTAACAAACTTTAAATATTGTAGATTTACATCTAATGAACACTTACAAATGATATTTAATCACAATAATTAACAAAATATATATATATATAGATAATTCTATAAAGACTAAATAATATATATGTTACTTATATATATATATATATATATATATATATACAAAATTTTGCATTCCTATTACTAACTATGTAAAAGGGCTGGACGACAGAATCGTCTTTTACACTCTAGAGACAACCCTGGAAGTCAAAATCATCAAGTTAAATCCCGGAGATAACCCCGGGAGATCAAGTCCAAACCCCAGAGATAACTCCAGGAGATCAAGTCAAAACCCTAGAGACAACCCCGTGAGATCAAGTCAAAACCCTGAAGACAACTCCGAGAGATCAAATCCAAACCCCGGAGACAACCCCGGGAGACCAAGTTCAAACCCCAGAGATAACACTGGGAGATCAAATTCAAACCTTGGAGGCAACCCCGGAAGATCAAGTCAAACCCCGGAGACAACCCCGGGAGATTGTGTCAAACCCCAGAGACAACTCCAGGGGATCAAGTCAAGACCCCGGAGACAACCCTGGGGATCAAATCAAACCCCAGAGACAACCCCAAGAGATAAAATCCAAAATCTGGAGACAACCTTGGGAGATCAATTCAAGCCCTAGTGACAATCCCGGGAGATCAAGTCAAACCCCGGTGACAACCCTGGGAGATCAAGCCAAACCGTGGAGACAACCCCAGGAAATCTCAAACCAACCTCAGAGACAACCCTGAGGACTGACAAAAGTTAACAACAATCCAATCTCGGAGACAACCCCGGGAGATCAAATCCAAGCCCAAAGACAACCCCAGTAGATCAAATCCAACTCTGGAGACAACCCCAGGAGATCAAATCAAACCCCGATGATAGCCCCGGGAGATCAAGCCAAACCTCGGTGATAACCTAGGAGATCAAGTCAAAACTCGGTGAAAACCTCAGGAGATCAAATCAACCTCAGAGATAACCCTGGGGACTGTCAAAAGTCAACAACAGTCCAATCTTGGAGACAACCCTGGGAAAAGACTGCTACAACTACATCAAGTCCGGAACCAACTCGAGAGGGGCAAAATAGTAATTTTCTAACTCAACATTAATTTAGCCCAAATCACTGCAAAGGAAGTTATGCAGAACCATAACATCAATCCCGAGTGAAAACAACACATGACAGCTTAACGGATGGACTGTGAAGATTTGAAGATCTAGTCATGGACCCATCTTCCTAGATTCGAAAAATGTCAAATCCTATGTCATTGTGTAGCTCTCGTCATGGGCTTTTCGGAAAGGTATACCACACCTCCATCGGATTCCTGGATTAAAAGTTATGAAGGTTTGAGCAGACAACACGTTTATCCGAGTACACAAATTTTGAGACAACATGACCCATGGGCCCGGGCCTACCCGGACAGTCATAGGTAGACTCGCGGCTACCGCAGGTAGACCACGACTACTTTGGTCTATAAATAGATCCTCCATCGGCCAAAATAAAAAAAATGAAGAAGAAAAAAGAGGGAATTCCGTCCATTTCAGCTCTTAACCCCTCCTATAGTGTTCCAAACTTTGATATTCTTCTTTGTAAACACCTATATACATATATACTACAACATATCAAATTTTAATCGGTGGAAACAAAGTTTTCAAACTTCAAAAGCGATTTAAAGCTCTTCTCGCTACACACTATAAGATCCTTTCAGATTTGAAGCTTTTACTCGCTTTTCTATATATATATATATGTATATATTTTTATATGGCTTAGTTTTTCCCGAATCAGAAATCTGAGGCTCTTATTGCCTTAATATATGTACATATAAGTATATATATATCACTTATATATATATATATATATATATATATATATATATATATATATATATATATATATAAAGCTGAACAATTGAGCACGGATCATAATCATGTGCTTTTTTTTCTTACTTTAGTATATATATATATATATATATATATATATATATATATATATATATTCACGACACCGCTAATTCGAATTCGAATTATACTATTTAATATTTTCTGGATTCTAAATTAGTGGCTTTTACTACTTTAATATATATATATATATATATATATATATATTAATTGTTTACTGTGATTAAAATATCTGTTTTAACTATTTATTCAATGTAAAGCCGTGATATTAATGTTTATGGACTAGATTTATCTAAATATAGCCATATCTAACTTTTAATGGGTTCAAAAGTTGTAAAACTGGATCTGTTGAGCTAACATGGCTAAGATTTATTTAAATTGAGTTTTCTTTCTAGTTTTTTGTAAATTTTAAGCAACCACGCGTCCCTAGATCTGTATCTAGAGGAAACAGGAAGCTTGGCTATGCGCATGTAAGGATTTAACTGACGAATCCTCTATTTTGCAACGTTTAGATTAAATATCTATTTTATTTTATTATGTTTGCTATACAGGCTAACCATGTCACATTATGTGAGCCTAGGAGCTATAGGATCTAAGATCCAGCTGACGGATCTAGATCTGGTTCCCATGATGGACCTATTCAGTTGTACAATTAGCTTATAAATCATATTTGTGGTGCTCGCGTCACTTCAATGGCTTTCATGCGCATAAGGAGCTCGACACTTATATGTATATTATTTTGTCAAAGATGCTTCACATCTTGAGAATAAAATCAAAA
This sequence comes from Panax quinquefolius, assembly GCA_020205615.1. Lineage (NCBI taxonomy): Eukaryota > Viridiplantae > Streptophyta > Magnoliopsida > Apiales > Araliaceae > Panax > Panax quinquefolius. Next base: position 31,509,660 of record CM035158.1, read on the forward strand.
CAAACTAAATACGGAATAAAATGGAAGTATCAAAGGTCTCAATTACTATGTAAGCATAAGGGTTTGAAAACTAGTTTTTAAAACATCATTTCTATATATTTTACTTAAAATTGAACTTTTATACAAATTAAACCCTTTGTATATAGGTGAAAACGAGGCATAACACTACTTTCAAATAAAGCACTTAGGCCCAATTAACTGCACATACACACACACACACACACACACACTTCAAATCAATTAGGGAATTGAAAAGACGTGGTAACTGTTTTAACGAAAGTCAAGGGGTGCCTAACACCTTCTCCCCGCTTAATCAAGCCCCTGGACTCTATGAATCTCGGTTTCCAAGGTCTGTTAAATAAAGTCCAATAATTGGGAATTTTTGTAAACCTTTTCAAATTCAGTTGAGTTGGTACAACCATTTCACTAATACCAACTGGCGACTCTGATTTTTAAAATAGTCGACATTTTGTGTTGGACCCTTTTATCAAACTAGCTCTTTCAAATAAAATTCAACACATAGAAAACATAAAGGGTAGAAAGACTAAAAGAGGAATTCCAAGAAAAGAAATGTTTCCCGACTTTGATAATAATGAAGCGAGAAAAAGCCACAGATTGACAATCCAGACAATATTAAACTGTATATATATATATATTAAAATGAGAAAAAACCACAAATTGACAATCATGGTCCTATTACTATGTGTATATATATATATATATAATAACGCAAGGAAAAGCAAAAGATCAATATTTTAACCGTAAAACTAACTAGTATACATATATATTACTCATATATAGGTATATAAGCAAGAAAAAATTAAAATTTGAAGAAACCTTACGGCCTTACACTAGAATGGTGATCGAACGGCTTTAAATGCCCTTAGACTTGATTTCCACAGGTGAAAACTTGATATGTTGCAATAGATATGTATATCAAAGCTTACAAGTGAAGTTTACAATTTTGGAAACAAGATTCGAGCGATTTCTGGCCCGAATCTCTCTCTTTTTTCTCTTTTTTTTTCTTTTTTCTTTCTTTTCTTCATCTCTTACAAGTTGATAGGGGGCTTGTATATAAAGCCACACCTTCCACAGGTAGACCTGTGGATTCCGTAGGTACACCTACGGAAGGGCCCACTGGGTCTCTTCGCCTCAAAGTTAGTGCAATTTGATCGATGAGTCGTCCGTTGAAACGCTTATAACTTGCAATCCAGGAATTCGATGGAGATGTGCCATACCATTCTGAAAAAGTTCTCTCTGAGAGATACGCAACGACATAGTTCTCGCCCTTTTTTGAATCTGAGAAGATGATTTCATATCCAAAATGGCATCTTTAGGTCTTCGCAGGTAGTCCGTTGAGTTGTTTTACGTAGTTTGCACTTGGAAGTGCTGCAATGGCTCTTTACAACCCTATTTGTAGTTATTTTAGGTTAACGGGGCTTTTGGCCATTTCTCTCTCGGGGTTATTTTTGAGGTTTGATCACAACTGATTATGTTTTTCCTCAGGGTTGTCTCCAGGGATTGATTTGATGGTTTCCCAGTGCTATTGCCGAGGTTCTGGTTTGATTATTTCCTGGTGCTGTCGTCGGGGTTCTAGTTTGATGATTTCCCAGTGTTGTCACTGGGGTTCTAGTTTGATAATTTCCTAGTGTTGTCGCCAAGGTTCTGGTTTGATGATTTCCTTGATTTGATGATTTTGAATTCCAAGGTTGTCTCTGGAAGATAAAAGAAGATTTTGCCCTCCTGCACGATTAGTAATAGGAATGAAAAATTTTGAGTGTCTACAGATGCCCCTCTTTATCATGTTTATGAAATATAGTGAATGAATAGGATAAAGATTACTATACACTTGAAATATGACAAGATTGAATGATGACATGCAATGCAGCATGATATGATGTTATGGTCTCAATTGAACCGTCTTGATGCCTATTCGAACGGTAGTTTACACAGGCTTTCATCACCGCATTTTCTTGATGCCTACTCGAACAGTAGTTTACAAAGCTTTCATCACCGAACCTCCTCAATGCCTAGTCGAACGGTAGTTTAGAAAGTCTTTCATCACCATACTATCTCGATGCCTGTTCGAACGGTAGTTTATAAAGGCTTTTATCACTGGACTGTCTCGATGCCTACTTGAACGGTAGTTTACAAAGGCTTTCATCACCGAACTGTCTCGATGCCTACTCGAACTGTAGTTTACAAAGGCTTTCATCATCGGACTATCTCGATGCCTACTCGAATGGTAGTTTACAAAGCTTTTATAACCGAATCTTTCTCGATGCCTACTCGAATATTATTTTACAAAGGCTTTCATCACCGAACTATCTCGATGCCAAGTTAGGTTGAAGCCAACGGTTTAAAATAAACACCAGTGCTATCGAGACTGATTCGACGAAATGTTGTATAGAAGTTTTCAAGATCCCTGTTGGGGAGATTTTTCTATGGCTGATACCACTAGACCTTTCTGAATTCAACGCGGGGGTTGTCACCAATGTTCTTTATCTTTAGATGCGCTTTCTGACTTTACCTTCGCTGGGGATATTGACCTCATTGGAGATTTTTGATGTTTATCTTTATGATAGTTTACACCAATTTACATCATCAAATCCTTCCCGACACTATGTTGGGGCTGTCACCAATGATTTGGATATCTATCTGGTTGAATGTCATTGTTGTTGTCAGGGATAGAGCTTACAATGATCACTATCATAACATATTCTCAATGCCTACTCAAACGGTAGTTTACAAGGTTGAACATCATGAAACGGATTTGATACCTACTCGAATGGTAGTTTTTAGGGTTTGACCACCACCGAACCTTCTCGATGCCTACTCGAATGGTAGTTTACAGCGGTCGATCATTGCTGAACTGATTTGACTCAGCTAGAGATTTCATTTATAGCAGATTCCATCAACGATCCTTCCCGATGGAGATAATTTTCAATAGTTGTCACTGTCAGGCTTTCATAATGCTTTATTGAATGCAATTTTTAACGTGCTCTAATGTTAACATCCCTGAGGCTTCATTGGGATTGACACCAATGACTTACATGAAGATTTTCATTTGTCAGAGATTGACTTTACATTTTCGTGTTTCAGGCCCCTTCCGCTTAATCGCGTAGAACCTTTTTTCCTGATTTGACTTTTTAGCTTCCGGGAGGACTGCCAGTCCTTAAATTAGACTGAACTAGAGGGGGTGGGATCCACCCTAGACTTCCATAGGTAGACTTGTGGATTCCGCACGTTTAACCGCAGAAGGCCGTGGGTGGTTTTATACCCACAGGCCCTTCACAAGTCATTTTCAGTTTGAACTATACAGAGAAATCCAGACCTTCCATCTCATATCTATTCATTTCGGGTTGCTTTTTTTGAAATCTGTCACCGCATAAACATTTTTCATGCTTCAGGTAATGTTTACTTCCATTTCAAGTTTTGACCGTTAGAACGCTATATTTCATATTTAGTAAGTTTAAACAAACTATAGCAATTATGTATGCCTATACGACTTAATAAAAATGCACGATTTTAGTAAAATATCTATATTTCATAGTTGTGCACTCACTGATGTGAAAATAAATTTAAAAAAATTCATTTTTCACCCATTTCGGCTATTTTAGCAATCCTATTTGAGGACAACAGAGCACGAAAAATGTTTTCAAAATGACTATGGAAATTTAGCTACCATTGGTCTCATTTTAACGTTTAATATATGAAATGTTCATGATTTGGGTTGGTGTGGTACTGAATGGCCACCTAGTCATGCCTACGTGCATGCGAATAGTCCATTTTTTAGTGGAGACTCTGGCGAAGTTTTTTCACGAGTCTGAGCATTCTAAAGGGCATTCATGTTTAACTCTACTAGAGTTGTATGTTAAAATAGCATGCTTTAACATAATAAATCCATGCATGATGTGATTTCTATCTTTCTAGGATTTTAATATCCTAAGGTCATGCACTTACTCAATTAATTTGTAAGTATATCATACCTCACTCCTTCTAAGGCGATTTGGAGATTTTTTTTTCAGATATGGATTCTGATCGGCCCAGTAGCTCTATTCCCCGTATAGTTTGTTCTAGGGTCAGGAGGGCAACTTCAACTGTTCCTTTTCCTAGACCGACCCGACAGGTGCATTGGTTGGTCAAGTCTATGATCCATCGCTTTAGACTTGTTAAGGCCGATTCCATTGACGAGGAGGAGGACCCTATTGTAGATAAATCTCCTTCTTCTACACAGCACCGGGACCTTCCCGATATACACCTCCCGATCTTTTGGGTTACTTGAGACGTCATCCATCAGTCCATCTTCATGATAATGAGGTAATGGAAGCTTTCAATTTTTCTTTTATTTTTCCTCCAATTTTTTGACAATGGACGGTCCTTGATTTGCAATGTAGGTTCCCGGGTTTACTCAGCCGAGGGGAACTAGTTTACTTTTAACTCCGTTTATCAGAACGTGTATCCCGAGTACCGGGCCATTGTACATTCATGGGGCCTCAGGGCTTTCTTTTCCATGCAGCATCTCCCGAATCTATATAAATTCACATAGAATTAGTGATCAAGAAATTCATAAATTAAAGTGCAAATCACAATAGATAAACTGAATGGATAGATTATTAAACTGAAATTAAGGCTTCACAATCATTGTTCAACTATAAAGATCCATTGCAAGCCTAATAAGTACTTTAGTTCATCATCAATGAAATAAAAACTGAAAAAATAGAAAAATTCATCATCCCAATTACAATATTTGAATTGAAAAACAAAGAATAGTTATAAAACCATCCTTATCCTCTCTCTAATTTGAAATCTTCGTGATCTTGACCTTCAAATCTGCTCCTCCAATGATCTTCTGAAATTAGGTCTTAAAACTTGCTAATTTGATTGATTGAATGTGTCTTCTGATCTTCCTCCCTTATCTAATCATAAGACATATATTTAGTTCATAAATCGACGCCAATCAAAGTCCCAAGCCATGCCAAATTGATTACTTCATGCTGCTGTAGAATTCCAATTGAAGTGGAACACTTTCTCTTTCCATGCACCCCCACCTCGGCAGGGGGGAGGGTATTTACTCTATATAGGCCCACCTTAGTGGGGGGTCTTCTGCAGTTGGACCATGTACCCCTGCCCTGGCGGGGGTTTCCTTTGTAATTGAGCTAGCCCCGGTGGGGGGTATGTCTTGCCATGCTGATTTTGCCCATTTTGATGCCAAGTCTTACCACAAAGCCATGAATGTACCACCATGCCACGTAATGCAATCCTAAACACAAAACAAACATATAACAAGTAAAATTGAATAGAAATAAGCAGGATCAACACTATTTAAGTCTGAATTAGAGGCCGATTTGTAGGTATAAAACCCACTCATCAAACTCCCCCAAACTTAAACCCGTGCTAGTCCTCAAGTACAAAACAAAACAAAATGCAATGATATGGAATGCAACTAATCTACATGCCTACGAATCCAGAAGTAATGACAGAGACAATTCTATTCAACCGGCCTTAGAGAAATCAAGTAAACATGATAATACCTCATATCAAAATCAATTAGTAATTTCCCAATCAATCATCAAATCTTAAACTGTTATCACTAATATAGTGCGTGTGTGCTCAACAACTACGCTAACTGATATAAAATCAAATTTAACACATAATAGGTCTCTTTGAAGGCATCATACAGTGTAAACTCAAGAAATCCAAAAATTATCAAGACCCAACTAAAATCAAACAATTACCAATATCAAGGGTCAAAATAGGGTAGTTATGCTTTATTTTTCATTTACAGGGGATTTTTGCTCTTTTCCCGTTTTATTTATTAATTTTTTTTAAACTTATGGTTGTGCAATGTCTTATTCCCTTAGGCTTTTCAATGCTACCTTAATGAGCTTTTGACCAACGACTCCCAAACCATTAAGGCCTTAGGGCGCTAGGTGTAAAGACAATACCCTTGGGCTTACTTACTCAAGCAACAAAGGCCACGAAACTAGACTAGCCACGGTATTCATTCATATATTTTTTTATATATTATATATATATATATATATATATATATTAGATAGAGCTTATATACCCTAAATTTTCTCCCAAACTTAGGTTCTTGTCTAACTTTAGCCATTACTGCCTATTCTTATCATTCTTTTATTCAAACTAGCATTATCCTTTAGAGTTCCATTATGTATAAATTTAGACTCAATCAGTCAACAAAGCTATTTTTACCGTGCTAACCTGATTATACCAGTTTCAAACAAAAAAAGATTCAATTCATAACATAAAATAACATCAAAGCTCTAATAATCAGTACTATACTTATCTATTCAATTCTAGTCTCATCATTGGCCAAAATAGACTGTAACTATCAACAGCTGGAAACATGCAAGATGAACTAAATGCAACATCAATACAATAGACTAACTACTATTTTTGTAATTCTTCAATTTTTTTTACAAGACGGAATAAAAATAACAGAAACATAAACTACTTAAAAAAAACTATTTACAATACTACATCACTATGCAACTACTATGCAATTATACTACATGAATGCAAACATAATGAACCTAAACCTAAACCTAAACATGACAACATATGCAAAAATATAACAAACTAAACTAACCTAACAAAACATGCAATAATGAACTAAAGTAAACTCCCCCAAACTTAGTAATTAAAATGCCCTCATTGTAAAAATATAACATTAAGCATAAGAGGACTTCCCTGTAATCAGCTAAGCATGAGGCGATGTCGACGGTGGTGGTAATGGCATATACATTCGGCTCTCCTCCATGTCTAAATCGGATGATGGATATTGTGGCATAGGCGCAGGCTGTTGGTATTGGAACTGAGTAGCTAGATTTAGTCTTTGGAGGGATGCGTTCAATGAGGCAAAGAACGTGTTAATAGCATTGAACATATGGTCCTGCCTAGCTGCCAATCGGGTCATCTTCCTGTTATTATCTTTGTTGTGCCTATCAATTTGTCTCTGAAGGCTGCGGAACTGAGAACTGAACATATATTTTTCGGTCCATCTACTTTCCTCAGTCTCCTGCTCCCCAGTAATCTCATCGGCTTGGAACTCATCATCTTCAGAGTTGTCTTCAGCATTTTCCTCTTCCTTAGAGGCTAGTGGAAATATAAAATTGATGCCTCTTGGGTGTGACTCTCCCCCAGGCCAGACCGTGTAGCGTGCAATTATGCGGGAGTCCAATAGCTGGAGAGGCTATTGTGAAGGCTCATCTCCTGACCATCTAATGCCAGCCTACTTGTACAACCCACAGATGAGGGATGGGTGTGGCAGATCGTCAGAGAATGGCCCTCGCAGGCATCACCGTATAGAGAAACTAATAATGGCGCATATGTCGATGTTGAAGTCTTTCACAATTGCGTACAGCAAAAGCACTTTCTCCCTCGTCACCTCAGTGGTATGCGTTGACCGAAACAACTTTGCGCACAAAAACATGTACCATATCTTGCCATAGCGGCTCCAGTCCTTGCTGAGGAAGACTGTGCCGCCCTTTCATCCTTTAACCCAAGTAGTACCCGACTTAGTTATCTCAGCTAAAATCTGATCATAATCGGGACCATTATCATGCAATTGAGCATATTGGCATATCGTAGGGGCTCGCAGGCTGTAGTAGTTGTTAATAGCTTTTGAACTGAAGGGCACCTGTTTACCCCTCACAAATGCACTGAACAACACCATATCTTCAGCGTTGGCATAAAATTCCTTCACCACGTTGACTATTGTTGGGTCTGGCTCATTTGTCAGCATATCCTAGCCTTGCTCATATATTTGCCTCCTCATTTGTCCATTAATATTGTATGGTGCCAAGCCCCGCTCAAGAGTTAGTGCTTTAGGCATTAAATAATTATATTTATCGGCAACACTGGCACTCGTGAACTTACGTCTATCAAAGGCCCGTGTAGGTGGTGTAGACCCTGAACCCTCACCTTTTTTTTGCTTTGATTGTGTCTTAGGAGCCATTTTAGTTAGAGTATCCCCCAACTTGCCTCTTGTATAATTTGTCAAACACTTGGTGTGCACACTACCAAACTGACAACTTGAATTCCATAATGTGATGACAAAGTGTACAAATAGCTTACCCACTGATTTACCCTTTCGTTGATGATGAATTTACAGTATTGGCACTTAATTTGAAGTTTCCCCCAAACTTGATCCTTGCAGACCCAATTGGTGACAAGCCTTGGGTTTATAGAGAAGGAAATTTGAAATTTGTTGAGGAAGTGGTGTGAGATTAATGGGGATAGGGTTTAGATTATATAGAGGGTGATGATATGTACGAAATAGTGGGTTAATGGGTGAGAAGTTGGTAGTTCGTGGGGATTTTGTGGGTGAGAAAGTGGGGATTTCGATTAGAAGAGAAGAAAGGAAATGGAGAGGTTGGGAAGAACACGATCTGCAGCTTAAAATATTTCTTTAAGTCCCGTACCCCCACCCCGGTGGGGGGGGGGTGTTTATGTTTATACTGAAAGGGCCCACCTCGGCGGGGGGGGGGGTATACTGTTCTTGATCTAGGACCCCCGCCCCGACGAGGGGTATTCTTCACAAAATGTCCGCCCCGACGGGGGATATTCTGCAATCACCTTTAATTTTTTGACTTCACAAACATAAGATAACATCGTGAAGATTGAGCAAGTAAGATCAAATTTACAAAAAACTAGAGACTAACTATGAAGAATTATACATGAATGATCTACGCACTGCTAGAATTATAAAATAAGCTATGACATGAATAAATTAATGTAAAAATACTATAAATTGAAAGAAAATTGGGTTTCCTCCCAATGAGTGCTTGTTTTTGAGTCTTTCAGCCTGACTACAACTGGTTTTATCCTAGATCAGTTGGGATATCCGTGGCATGTTATTTTTCTATATCACATAACCAACATCGTTGTATTGCATGCCCGTTCACTTGCATGTTTGAGGGTGAAGTTGCCTTACTATCCTCAATCAGTGCTTTAAGACCACCAATCTCTCTACAATCCTTGATTTTGACACGTGTAGATTCCTCGAGCAGATCACTCTCTTCCTTAACAATCAAGATTGGGATTTCCTTAAACACTTTCACCTTCACTACCTGATCAAACACTTTCATTATCAGTTCTCCGTTAGGCACGTCAATCAGTGTTCATCCAGTCACAAGGAATGGTCATCCCAAGATAATAGGGATGTTCTTATTGTTAGGTTTGTAATATTCATGCGCGCAATCAAATTGCAAAAATTAAGCGGAAGCGTAGAAAATCAGAGTTTAAAAAAATTACAAACCATATACCCGGATCATCCTTTATGCACAATTATTAATTAAACGAAAAGATAAAGAATAAAATCATACCCTTGAAGATCGAGCTTCCTCAGGTACAAGTTCACCTCCAAATCCTTTCGCGTTCAATCTTGAATCCACCGGGGTTTTGTTCCTTCCTTTGATCAACGTTAGCCACCCATATGTTTGGCCTCTAGAGGTGATCCACCAAGGAATAATAATGATTCAAGAAAAGGGTGGTTCATTAAACCCTAGTTTTTCTATCTCTATAGAAAGGGTGTACTCTCCCAACAATTGGAATTATGTCGTATGTTGAAAAAGTCAACAACCCCCCTTCACCCATAATAAGACTCCTCTTATTTATAGATGTGGGCAACCCACCTTAACAATTAAGGAATTGGGATTTATTTAATTAATTAAATTCTTTTAATTAATTAAGCTCCCTAATCTTATTAGGGATAATTAATTAAACTCCTTTAACTAATTTTCCTTCCTAATCAATTAGGAATAAATGAGAGTACTTATATTAAATTAATTTCTAAACTCTTTTAGAAATTAAAATAATAATAATAATTGTAATAATATTAATAAGACTCTCTTATTAATTTATATTTAATATTTCTAAAATATTAAATAATAATATTAAGCTATTTAATTTATTCTATCACCATAGATTAAATTAAATATACTTAATATATTATTACGATTATGCCATTAACTTCTTAAATAATTATTCTTCCTTTTATGGTGTGACCCTTTAGGTTCTCCATATTAAACCCGGTTGTGAATAAATCAATTAGAACAATTCTAATCTTATTTAAATAAATAAATTAAATAATTAATTTATTTAAATAAATAATATTTATTCTACAATAGGATAAGCCTCCTAGCGATCAACGACTTTCCAGATAATATAGATTTCAACTTTAATCATAAAAGAACCTTTGAGTAAATAGTTACCGTACAATTCAATCCTTCCACCATCAATGTCCCAATTAAATATAAGGCATGGAATTCATGTCAAGTCTTATTTTATTTAATTATATGTATTTCGATCCTTAAATGCATAACTCCAAATAATGCAAATTAGAAACTCCTTTCTAATTTCATTACGCCGCCAAGGACTCTTTGGGTTGTCATTTATCGAATCACATAGGACATTTCTCTTCTTTTATTAGAAGTGGTAGATTCTTTATTGATCATACATTATCTCCATGTACAACTTATTATACCCAAGCATACCCTTTGATATACCCTAAGGGTCTTAAGGAATAAGTCAAAGTATAACTCATCATACACAAGATACTATGATGATCTCAAGTCCAAAGATCACTTGTACTACTATCACTACTGAGAATTCCTATTGACAGCAAATAAAACTCCATTAGGTATTCCTTAGCGAGCCAACGTTCAAAGTGAACTTATTCTCTAATAAGCACCTACATACTTGCTTTAGTGTCTCCACACAAATGATCATGAGATCAATCATCCTCATCCAATGAGCAAGTTAACGATGTACCAATCTATCCGGATTCACTAATCTCCAATTTAGTAATCCAATGATTGGGAACTATTTTAGTTTTTAAGCTTTCTAAGAATTTAGATCTCATTAGAATGATCATCATCATTATTCTAAAAGCATTGCTTAAAACTATGGGTTTATCACATATTATAAAACAAAGATCATGCAGATAATTAAAAGCCTTTAATAAATTAATACTTTTATTAATAAATGAATAAGATTGTTACAAAGTATATGCTTTATCATCAAACATGATTGGCTTGTGTGCATACTACTTTCAATCTCCCACTTGCACTAAAAGCCAATCGTCATGGTATCTTATACTCTTCTTCTCTAAATGGCGATTATCCCGCACATTGGATAAGCTTTAGTTAATGGATATGTAATGTTGTTCATGAGAGTCCACTATCTCTATAGTGATTTCCCATCTTTCAATGATTCTAATAATCAAATGAAAGTGCCACAACACATGTTTAGATCCAAGATGAGACTTAGGAACTATTCCTAGTTCTGTAATGAACTTTAATCCAAACAATCAACTTATAGCTTCATTTATAGCTATATACTTTGTCTTTATTACTAAACCAGCAACTCTTTGCTGTTTGGAACCTTTCCAATTCACTACACCACTGTCCAAGATAACGCTTTACCTTAAAGTGGATTTTCGGTCGTCTTGGTCTGTCTGAAAAACTTGAGTCTGTTAAGCCCTCTAGTTTTAATTTAGACCCACCATGAATATGATCACATCCTTAGTGTCGGTTAAGAACTTTAAGATGTTTTTCACTGTCTTACAGTGATCTTCTCCAGAATATGACCGATCAACATTAGATCTTGTATATTTCATTGCATACATGATAGTCACTCATGCGATCTCTCTTTTAGGAGTCTGTGGGGACTATAAAAAGAGATACACTCCATAGCTCATCAACATGAGACATCTCTTGAGTTTGCCATGCTAAACAACTTTAGCATCAAATGAATATCGTTCCTTGGGTTAAGTTGAGCATCCTCTTAAATCTATCTATATAGATTTATATCCCCAATTAAGATACTCTTCCAAATCATTCATGGAGGAATGTTTAGACAACTTTATCTTTATCGATTGTAGCATTAGTATGTTATTCCTCATCCGTAGAATATCAACATATAATACTAGAAATTTCACGACGCTCCCAATCGACCCTTTTTGTACACACTAGAAGTCATACATCATCGCATGTAACTCGGATCATCATCTTCTATGATGCGTACCTCATCATCATCATCATCCATGATGAATCCATACCTCCTAGGTATCTTGAAGATTATTTTGATTTACGATTGATTTGTGGTACAATAGGTTCATCTACTGTGTTCCTCTTATTTGACTTATAGTTTTTGTGGTTCTTGAACTCTTCAAGATCTATTATCCTCCCACTAGCCCTTTCAATGATAAACACATTTATCTTAGAAGGAAGCGTGTTTCGCAATAAATACCTTTTGCTAAGTAGGATTATAGAACATTTACCCTAAACTTACTTTAGGATGTCCCACAAATCAGATTTGTCAAATCTTGTCCCAAGCTTATCCTTTGAAACCGCTTTCACATAAGTTGGACAACCCTTATCTTAACATACTTAAGATTAGGAATCCTCCCCGTCCATAACTTTTATGGAGTCTTGAAAATGGATTTTGAGGTTACCTTTTCGTAGATATGCAGCCATTTCTAGGACATGATCCTAGAGGGATACCGGAATGTCGGTAAAATCATTATGGACCGTACCATGTCCAATAAGGTACGATTTTTCATTCAGATACATCAATCAATTATTGCAGATCGGGATGTGTCCATTATGAGAAAACCATTTGAGATGATCTAGAAACTTATTGCACAAGTATTTATTCCTTGATCTAATCAAAGAATCGTAATTCTTTGCCAATTTGTTTTACTTCTGAATTCTTTGAACCTTTTAAATAATTCACACTTGTATTTCAACAAATACATACATTCAACTCTTTGAATGATCATCTCCTTTTCTTATACTAGTTTGTTCAATTTACAAAATATATTTTTCACGTAAGTCAAGTATACAAAATCCATTAAGTAATATTCCAGTTCTATACAAAACATTATTATTATAAATAGAACAACAATTGTTCTTAATTATAATACCAAAGATTTCATTATCCAACAATAAAATGGAAATAATATTTTTAACAAGAACTGGAATACGATAACAACTTATTGACTTAATAGATTTGCCCGTAGGCAATGCTAAACTATAAGTTTCTATGGCTAATGCAGCAACCTTTGCTTCATTTCCCACACATAGGATTACTTATCTTTGTTTAACTTTCTACTTCTGCTTGGTCCCTTCATAAATCTATATTTATGATAACCAGAGTCGGTATCCAATACCCAAGTAGGACCTTGACTTAAAGAAAAATTTGTTTCAATCATGAACAAAAATCAGATTGTGAAACCAAACTTCACTAAGCTTCTTTGGTTAGCCTCTCGCAAGATGCTTTTTGCGATCTCTTTCCAAAGGTCCAAAGCTTATTGCGGTGGAAGCAAACTCCTTTGCTATCTCAGACGCTTTTGTTCTTATTATCCTTTGTTTATGCCTTTCTATTTACCTTCTTTGAATCGTTCTTCTTTTCAAAAGATCCTTTGGCCCCTACCAGTAAGACTTTGTTTTTCTTGGTTGGAAAGTCACTCTCAATATTTTCAACATGTTAAGCAAATCAGCGAGACTGATATCTAGCTTGTTCATATGAAAAATTCACAACAATTGTGAGAGGAGTCTGGGAGTGAGTGCAAGATCAAATCTTGGCTCAACTCTCCATCCATGACAAAACCAATTGTCCTAATTGATCAATCAAATTGATTATGTTAAGAACCTTTTTGTCTGTACTATAGTGCCATTGGCCATTCTAGATCGGAAGAGCTCCTTAGATATCTGATATCAATCAGTCCTACTTTCCTCACCATCAACTACTTGATGTGCAGGAATATAGTAAGAGCATCCATAGTTTCATGCCTTGTATTCAAGCTCGTTACTCGTGGATGCGAGCATGATGCATCGAGCCAATTGTGCACCATTTTGCCACTTTCTAAAAGTAGCAATCTCTTCCTCAGAGGCATTATTCGCAACCATTGATAGGATAGGCGATATGACATAAGATAGCTTTTCAACTATGAGAACTATTCTCAAATTCCTTAACCAATCCGTTTAATTGGCCCCGATTAATTTAGCATCTAATATGCTTCGCAGATGATAGTAATTTTAGACATTGTAAAATTTCGTAAATGAATTTGTAATTAACAACATTTTAACATACATTCTTTTATTAATTACCAAAATAAATTAGGTCTTGTTTTAAATTGGTATCTCCCACTATTTTCTTCAAACTATATTACCCTCACTTATATAGTTCGGCAAAATCTAATTAAAGATTTGCTAGTGAGAATAAGGATCCCATTTCAAATGTATATAGCCTTGTGGTGACACAACAAACTATATATAAATAAATAGGTAGACAACTTTTGTCAATTACATCAACTACGCAACTCCTTGTCTTTTGCCTCTTAGATTATTTTGATCAAGTGGTGGCACATCCGAATCAAAATTATCCAAGTTAAGTCCGACACGGCACTCCATATATTCAAAAAGAAAATATCATCCTTGTGGTGACACAACAAAACAATATTGTTCAATTTTCTTTATAAGCATCAAATGTGATAAATTAACATCTTAAATACTTAATACTTGCCTTGTGGTGACACAACAAACTCATATTAAATATTTAATACTCTATTAATTTTATCATGCTAGAAGGCGACGTTCGATATTCCAAATATCTTTGAACGCTTAGGACTTAATATAAAAATTTGAGGGTTTGTTATTAATTTATCTCATCTTGTTTTTACAGCATGCATATATATATATATATATATAAAATACGCGTCATATTAATTAATATGCGAAGCATGTTTGCATAATATATAATATATATAGTATAAGCATGCACATATAGAATACTATATTCTACCTGAATTGATTATGGACTTTTATTCTAGTTTGGTTCACTAGAGCCACCAAGTGAACCAAAAGGTCAAACCCTAGGGGTGCAAGAAATAATATTTAAATATAACTATTACATTCAAACCCGGGCTCTATTACAAACGGGTCTTCAAGCGCTCCTTGCTCATTTGATCTCTAATTCTTCAAAAATTAATTCTAACTATTCCTATTACAAAACTATTTAAAATAAATAGAAACCTTGATCGTGATCGAGGGAAGTACATAGGAGGAGATAGAATTTACATTAAGAAAAATTAGAGAAGCGAAGACGAGGTACGCAGATCCCATTTAATAAAACCCATACATTCATGCATCCAATCGCACGGTGGTGATAGTCCATAATCAATCCCATTTATTATCATACACATCACCATATGCATCAATAAATAACATTCATCTCATGAATAATAAACATTTAATATATATATATTGATATCATTTAATGGGCAAATTTAGTTAGTATAAAATCTATTTTGAATCAAAATAAACTCCTTTATTTTAATCCAAATTTAAATTAAAATAAAACTATTTTATTTTAATTTATCCAATTTTGAATGAAATAAACTATTTTATTTTAATCAAAATTTTTAATCAAAATTTTTAATCAAAATAAACTCCTTTATTTTAATTAATTATGGAATCCAATTCCATGTAATTTTTTTTTTTAATTAAGGAAACACGGATATTCTTTCCTATTCACAAATAAACTCCTTTATTTTGAATAATATGAAATCTTATTTCATATTTAAATAAACTCCTTTATTTAAGGAAATTAGGATACTCTTTCCTATTCACAAATAAACTCTTTTATTTTAAATAATATGAAATCTTATTTCATATCTAAACAAACTCCTTTATTTAAGAAAAGATGGATTTACTTCCCTATTCACAAATAAACTCCTTTATTTTAGGAAAAATAAAATCCAATTTCAACTCCAATTAGTTATCATAGAATCCAATTCCAACTCTAATTAGTTAGCATGAAATTCTAATTTTAAAATTAAAATAAACTTTATATTTTAATATTAAAATAAACCTTTTATTTTAAAATTAAAATAAACTTTTATTTTAATTATATAATAATTATGAATAATATTTTATATATATATATATATATATATATATATATATATATATATATATATATTATATATATATATAAGATGTATATATATATATATATATATATATATATATATATATATAATATTTGCTCCCTTTTATTTCCATGTTGCTTTCGATTTAAAATGTACTTAAAGATACACTTAACCAAGCCTTCCTTAATAAAAAACAATTCAAATAAGAAAAAAAAAAAAACGTGGGACGTTGCAGATGTTTTTTTTTTATTATAAAACTGTTAATACGCAAAGTACGTTGGACGGTTGTGAAAAAAAATCGGCACCTTCCTTATTTATTTATTTATTTATTTATTTTTTTTAAATTTTATACAATAAAATTATGCCCAATTAAATTGTTCCAAACACATATCAATATACATATCAAATCTGAACAATTAATAATTTGCATAAAAGTTTGGCTCTGATACCACTGTTAGGTTTGTAATATTCATGTGCGCAATCAAATTGCAAAAATTAAGCGGAAGCGTAGAAAATCAGAGTTTAAAAAATTTACAAACCATATACCCTGATCATCCTTTATGCACAATTATTAATTAAACGAAAAGATAAAGAATAAAATCATACCCTTGAAGATCGAGCTTCCTCAGGTACAAGTTCACCTCCAAATCCTTTCGCGTTCAATCTTGAATCCACCGGGGTTTTGTTCCTTCCTTTGATCAATGTTAGCCACCCATATGTTTGGCCTTTAAAAGTGATCCACCAAGGAATAATAATGATTCAAGAAAAGGGTGGTTGGCTAAACCCTAGTTTTTCTATCTCTATAGAAAAGGTGTACTCTCCCAACAATTGGAATTATGTCGGTATGTTGAAAAGTCAACAACCCCCTTCACCCATAATAAGACTCCTCTTATTTATAGATGTGGGCAACCCACCTTAACAATTAAGGAATTGGGATTTATTTAATTAATTAAATTCTTTTAATTAATTAAGCTCCCTAATCTTATTAGGGATAATTAATTAAACTCCTTTAACTAATTTTCCTTCCTAATCAATTAGGAATAAATGAGAGTATTTTATATTAAATTAATTTCTAAACTCTTTAGAAATTAAAATAATAATAATAATTGTAATAATATTAATAAGACTCCTTTTATTAATTTATATTTAATATTTCTAAAATATTAAATAATAAATATTAAGCTATTTAATTTATTTTATCACCATAGATTAAATTAAATATACTTAACATATTATTACGATTATGCCATTAACTTCTTAAATAATTATTCTTCCTTTTATGGTGTGACCCTTTAGGTTCTCCATATTAAACAGGTTGTGAATAAATCAATTAGAACAATTCTAATCTTATTTAAATAAATAAATTAAATAATTAATTTATTTAAATAAATAATATTTATTCTACAATAGGATAAGCCTCCCCAATGATCGGCGACTTTCCAGATAATATAGATTTCAACATTAATCATTAAAGAACTTTTGAGTAAATAGTTACCGTACAATTCAATCCTTCCACCATACAATGTCCCAATTAAATATAAGGCATGGAATTCTTGTCAAGTCTTATTTTATTTAATTATATGTATTTCGATCCTTAAATGCACAACTCAAATAATGCAAATTAGAAACTCCTTTCTAATTTCATTCGCCCGCCAAGGACCATCTTTGGGTTGTCATTTATCGAATCACATAGGACATTTCTCTTCTTTTAATAGAAGTGGTAGATTCTTTATTGATCATACATTATCTCTATGTACAACTTATTATACCCAAGCATACCCTTTGATATACCCTAAGGGTCTTAAGGAATAAGTCAAAGTATAACTCATCATACACAAGATACTATGATGATCTCAAGTCCAAGGATCACTTAGACTACTATCACTACAGAATTCCTATCGACAGCAAATAAAACTCCATTAGGTATTCCTTAGCGAGCCACGTTCAGTGAACTTATTCTCTAATAAGCACCTACATACTTGTTTTAGTGTCTCCACACAAATGATCATGAGATCAATCATCCTCATCCAATGAGCAAGCAACGTATGTACCAATCTATCCGGATTCACTAATCTCCAATTTAGTAATCCAATGATTGAGAACTATTTTAGTTTTTAAGCTTTCTAAGAATTTAGATCTCATTAGAATGATCATCATCATTATTCTAAAAGCATTGCTTAAAACTATGGGTTTATCACATATTATAAAACAGCATCATGCAGATAATTAAAAGCCTTTAATAAATTAATACTTTTTATTAATAAATGAATAAGATTGTTACAAAGTATATGCTTTATCATCAAACATGATTGGCTTGTGTGCATACTACTTTCAATCTCCCACTTGCACTAAAGCCAATCGTCATGGTATCTTATACTATTCTTCTCTAAATGACGATTATCCTGCTGTTGGATAAGCTTTAGTTAATGGATATGTAATGTTGTTCATGAGAGTCCACTATCTCTATAGTGATTTCCCATCTTTCAATGATTCTAATAATCAAATGAAAGTGCCACAACACATGTTTAGATCCAAGATGAGACTTAGGAACTATTCCTAGTTCTGTAATGAACTTTAATCCAAACAATCAACTTGTAGCTTCATTTATAGCTATATACTTTGTCTTTATTACTAAACCAGCAACTCTTTGCTGTTTGGAACCTTTCCAATTCACTACACCACTGTCCAAGATAACGCTTTACCATAAAGTGGATTTTCGGTCGTCTTGGTCTGTCTGAAAAACTTGAGTCTGTTAAGCCCTCTAGTTTTAATTTAGACCCACCATGAATATGATCACATCCTTAGTGCTGGTTAAGAACTTTAAGATGTTTTTCACTGTCTTACAGTGATCTTCTCCAGAATATGACCGATCAACATTAGATCTTGTATATTTCATTGCATACATGATAGTCACTCATGCGATCTCTCTTTTCAGGAGTCTGTGGGGACTATAAAGAGAGATACACTCCATAGCTCATCAACATGAGACATCTCTTGGAGTTTGCCATGCTAAACAACTTTAGCATCAAATGAATATACGTTCCTTGGGTTAAGTTGAGCATCCTCTTAAATCTATCTATATAGATTTATATCCCCAATTAAGATACTCTTCCAAATCATTCATGGAGGAATGTTTAGACAACTTTATCTTTACTGATTGTAGCATTAGTATGTTATTCCTCATCCGTAGTATATCAACATATAATACTAGAAATTTCACGACGCTCCCACTGACCCTTTTGTACACACTAGAAGTCATACATCATCGCATGTAACTCTGGATCATCATCTTCTATGATGCGTACCTCATCATCATCATCCATGATGAATCCATACCTCCTAGGTATCTTCAGTACTATTTCAGATTTGATTAGGTCAACAGGTACAACAGTTCTATCTACGTGTTCCTCTTATTTGACTTATAGTTTTTTGTGGTTCTTGAACTCTTCAAGATCTATTATCCTCCCACTAGCCCTTTCAATGATAAACACATTTATCTTAGAAGGAAGCGTGTTTCGCAATAAATACCTTTTGCTAAGTAGGATTATAGAACATTTACCTAAACTTACTTTAGGATGTCCCACAAATCAGATTTGTCAAATCTTGTCCCAAGCTTATCCTTTGAAACCGCTTTCACATAAGTTGGACAACCCCTTATCTTAACATACTTAAGATTAAGAATCCTCCCTGTCCATAACTTTTATGGAGTCTTGGGGCTGGATTTTGAGGTTACCTTTTCGTAGATATGCAGCCATTTCTAGGACATGATCCTAGAGGGATACCGGAATGTCGGTAAAATCATTATGGACCGTACCATGTCCAATAAGGTACGATTTTTCATTCAGATACATCAATCAATTATTGCGTATCAGGATGTGTCCATTATGAGAAAACCATTTGAGATGATCTAGAAACTTATTGCACAAGTATTTATTCCTTGATCTAATCAAAGAATCGTAATTCTTTGCCAATTTGTTTCACTTCTGAATTCTTTGAACCTTTTAAATAATTCACACTTGTATTTCAACAAATACATACATTCAACTCTTTGAATGATCATCTCCTTTTCTTATACTAGTTTGTTCAATTTACAAAATATATTTTTCACGTAAGTCAAGTATACAAAATCCATTAAGTAATATTCCAGTTCTATACAAAACATTATTATTATAAATAGAACAACAATTGTTCTTAATTATAATACCAAAGATTTCATTATCCAACAATAAAATGGAAATAATATTTTTAACAAGGCGGAATACGATAACAACTTATTGACTTAATAGATTTGCCGTAGGCAATGCTAAACTATAAGTTTCTATGGCTAATGCAAAGAACCTTTGCTTCATTTCCCACACATAGGATTACTTATCTTTGTTTAACTTTCTATACCTTGGTCCTTCATAAATCTATATTTATGATAACCGTAGTCGGTATCCAATACCCAAGTAGGACCTTGACTTAAAGAAAAATTTGTTTCAATCATGAACAAAATCAGATTATAATCAAACTTCACTAAGCTTCTTTGGTTAGCCTCTCGCAAGATGCTTCTTCTGCATCTCTTTCAAAGTGTCCAGCTTATTGCAAAGGAAGCAAACTCCTTTGCTATCTCAGATCGATTTTGTTCTTATTATCCTTTGTTTATGCCTTTCTATTTACCTTCTTTGAATCGTTCTTCTTTTTAAAAGATCCTTTGGCCCCTACCAAGTAAGACTTTGTTTTTCTTGGTTGGAAAGTCACTCTCAATATTTTCAACATGTTAAGCAAATCAATGAGATCGATATCTAGCTTGTTCATATGAAAATTCACAACAATTGTGAGAGGAGTGCGGGAGTGAGTGCAAGATCAAATCTTGGCTCAACTCTCCATCCATGACAAAACCAATTGTTCTAATTGATCAATCAAATTGATTATGTTAAGAACCTTTTTATCGTACTATAGTGCCATTGGCCATTCTAGATCGGAAGAGCTCCTTAGATATCTCGATATCAATGGCCCCCTACTTTCCTCACCATCAACTACTTGATGTGCGGGAATATAGTAAGAGCATCCATAGTTTCGCCGACGTGAAGCTCGTTACTCATGGATGCGAGCATGATGCATCGAGCCAATTGTGCACCATTTTGCCACTTTCTAAAAGTAGCAATCTCTTCCTCGAGGCATTATTCGCAACCATTGCAGGGATAGGCGTATTAAGGACATAAGATAGCTTTTCAGCTATGAGAACTATTCTCAAATTCCTTAACCAATCCGTTTAATTTGGTCCGATTAATTTAGCATCTAATATGCTTCAGCAGCGATGATAGTAATTTTAGACATTGTAAAATTACGTAAATGAATTTGTAATTAACAACATTTTAACATACATTCTTTTATTAATTACCAAAATAAATTAGGTCTTGTTTTAAATTGGTATCTCCCACTATTTTCTTCAAACTATATTACCCTCACTTATATAGTTCGGCAAAATCTAATTAAAGATTTGCTAGTGAGAATAAGGATCCCATTTCAAATGTATATAGCCTTGTGGTGACACAACAAACTATATATAAATAAATAGGTAGACAACTTTTATCAATTACATCAACTATGCAACTCCTTGTCTTTTGCCTCTTAGATTATTTTGATCAGTGGTGGCACATCCGAATCAAAATTATCCAAGTTAAGTCCGACACGGCACTCCATATATTCAAAAAGAAAAATATCATCCTTGTGGTGACACAACAAAACAATATTGTTCAATTTTCTTTATAAGCATCAAATGTGATAAATTAACATCTTAAATACTTAATACTTGCCTTGTGGTGACACAACAAACTCATATTAAATATTTAATACTCTATTAATTTTATCATGCTAGAAAATGACGTTCGATATTCCAAATATCTTTGAACGCTTAGGACTTAATATAAAAATTTGAGGGGTTTGTTATTAATTTATCTCATCTTGTTTTGTTTATAGCATGCACACACACACATATATATATATATATATATATATATATATATATATATAAAATACGCCAATATATTAATTAACATGCGAAGCATGTTTGCATAATATATAATATATATAGTATAAGCATGCACATATAGAATACTATATTCTACCTGAATTGATTATGGACTTTTATTCTAGTTTGGTTCACTAGAGCCACCAAGTGAACCAAAAGGTCAAACCCTAGGGGTGCAAGAAATAATATTTAAATATAACTATTACATTCAAACCCGGGCTCTATTACAAACGGGTCTTCAAGCGCTCCTTGCTCATTTGATCTCTAATTCTTCAAAAATTAATTCTAACTATTCCTATTACAAAACTATTTAAAATAAATTGAAACCTTGATCAGCAGTCAAGGGGAAGTACATAGGAGGGAGATAGAATTTACATTAAGAAAAATTAGAGAAGACGAGGTACGCAGATCCCATTTAATAAAACCCATACATTCATGCATCCAATCGCATTGGTCAATAGTCCATAATCAATCCCATTTATTATCATACACATCACCATATGCATCAATAAATAACATTCATCTCATGAATAATAAACATTTAATATATATATATATATATTGATATCATTTAATGGGAAAATTTAGTTAGTATAAAATCTATTTTTGAATCAAAATAAACTCCTTTATTTTAATCCAAATTTAAATTAAAATAAAATTATTTTATTTTAATTTATCCAATTTTGAATGAAATAAACTATTTTATTTTAATCAAAATTTTTAATCAAAATTTTTAATCAAAATAAACTCCTTTATTTTAATTAATTATGGAATCCAATTCCATGTATTTTTTTTTTTTTAATTAAGGAAACACGGATATTCTTTCCTATTCACAAATAAACTCCTTTTATTTTGAATAATATGAAATCTTATTTCATATTTAAATAAACTCCTTTATTTAAGGAAATTAGGATACTCTTTCCTATTCACAAATAAACTCTTTTATTTTAAATAATATGAAATCTTATTTCATATCTAAACAAACTCCTTTATTTAAGAAAAGATGGATTTACTTCCCTATTCACAAATAAACTCCTTTATTTTAGGAAAAATAAAATCCAATTTCAACTCCAATTAGTTATCATGGAATCCAATTCCAACTCTAATTAGTTAGCATGAAATTCTAATTTTAAAATTAAAATAAACTTTATATTTTAATATTAAAATAAACATTTTATTTTAAAATTAAAATAAACTTTTTATTTTAATTATATAATAATTATGAATAATATTATATATATATATATATTATATATATATTATATATATATATATAGTATATATATATATATATATATATATATAATATTTGCTCCCTTTTATTCCATGTTGCCTTCAATTTCCGTGCAGCTTAGCATACACTTAACCGAAGCCTTCCTTAATAAAAAACAATTCAGCGCAAAAGAAAAAAAAAACGTGGACGTTGCATGTTTTTTTTTTTTTTTTTATTATAAAACCTGTTAACATGCAGTACGTTGGACGGTTGTGAAAAAAAATCGGCACCTTCCTTATTTATTTATTTATTTTATTTATTTTTTTTAAATTTTATACAATAAAATTATGCCCAATTAAATTGTTCTAAACACATATCAATATACATATCAAATCTGAATAATTAATAATTTGCATAAAAGTTTGGCTCGATACCATTTATTAGGTTTGTAATATTCATATATGTAATCAAATTGCAAAAATTAATTAAGCGTAGAAAATCGAGTTTCAAAATTTACAAACTATATACCCCGATCATCCTTTATGCACAATTATTAATTAAACGAAAAGATAAAGAATAAAATCATACCCTCAAGATCGAGCTTCCTCAGGTACAAGTTCACCTCCAAATCCTTTCGCGTTCAATCTTGAATCCACCAGGGTTTTGTTCCTTCCTTTGATCAACGTTAGCCACCCATATGTTTGGCCTCTAAAGGTGATCCACCAAGGAATAATAATGATTCAAGAAAAGGGTGGTCAATTAAACCCTAGTTTTTCTATCTCTATAGAAAATGTGTACTCTCCCAACAATTGGAATTATGTCGTATGTTGAAAAAAGTCAACAACCCCTTCACCCATAATAAGACTCCTCTTATTTATAGATGTGGGCAACCCACCTTAACAATTAAGGAATTGGGATTTATTTAATTAATTAAATTCTTTTAATTAATTAAGCTCCCTAATCTTATTAGGGATAATTAATTAAACTCCTTTAACTAATTTTCCTTCCTAATCAATTAGGAATAAATGAGAGTACTTATATTAAATTAATTTCTAAACTCTTTTATAAATTAAAATAATAATAATAATTGTAATAATATTAATTAGATTCCTCTTATTAATTTTTATTTAATATTTCTAAAATATTAAATAATAAATATTAAGCTATTTAATTTATTCTATCACCATAGATTAAATTAAATATACTTAATATATTATTACGATTATGCCATTAACTTCTTAAATAATTATTCTTCCTTTTATGGTGTGACCCTTTAGGTTCTCCATATTAAACCGGTTGTGAATAAATCAATTAGAACAATTCTAATCTTATTTAAATAAATAAATTAAATAATTAATTTATTTAAATAAATAATATTTATTCTACAATAGGGATAAGCCTCCACTAGCTTGATCAACGACTTTCCGGATAATATAGATTTCAACATTAATCATTAAAGAACCTTTGAGTAAATAATTTAAATGCACAATTCAATCCTTCCACCATACAATGTCCCAATTAAATATAAGGCATGGAATTATTGTCAAGTCTTATTTTATTTAATTATATGTATTTCGATCCTTAAATGCACAACTCAAATAATGCAAATTAGAAACTCCTTTCTAATTTCATTACGCTTGCCAAGGACTCTTTGGGTTGTCATTTATCGAATCACATAGGACATTCTCTTCTTTATTAGAAGTGGTAGATTCTTTATTGATCATACATTATCTCCATGTACAACTTATTATACCCAAGCATACCCTTTGATATACCCTAAGGGTCTTAAGGAATAAGTCAAAGTATAACTCATCATACACAAGATAATATGATGATCTCAAGTCCAAGGATCACTTGTCTTTACTATCACTACAGGAATTCCTATTGACAGCAAATAAAACTCCATTAGGTATTCCTTAGCGAGCCACGTTCGTTGAACTTATTCTCTAATAAGCACCTACATACTTGATTTAGTGTCTCCACACAAATGATCGTGAGATCAATCATCCTCATCCAATGAGCAAGTAACGTATATGTACCAATCTATCAGGATTCACTAATCCCCAATTTAGTAATCCAATGATTGGGAACTATTTTAGTTTTTAAGCTTTCTAAGAATTTAGATCTCATTAGAATGATCATCATCATTATTCTAAAAGCATTGCTTAAAACTATGGGTTTATCACATATTATAAAACAGCATCATGCAGATATTTAAAAGCCTTTAATAAATTAATACTTTTTATTAATAAATGAATAAGATTGTTACAAAGTATATGCTTTATCATCAAACATGATTGGCTTGTGTGCATACTACTTTCACTTATCTTCTTCAAAATCTAGCACCACAAAATTAGCTGGGAAGATCAATGAGTTAACCTTCACCAACACGTCTTTAACTATCCCTAATGGGTATGTTATTGATCTATCTGTGAGCTGTAGACTGATGTTAGTTGGCTTTGCTTCCTTTAACCCTAGCTTTCGGTAAATGGATAGTGGCATAAGAATTATACTCGCTCCTAGATCGTATAGAGCTCTCCCCACATCTTGATTGCAAATGTCGCACGGAATTGTGAAGCTTCCTGGATCTTTCAATTTATGAGGGAGCTTTTTTTGCAGAATTGCACTACATTCTTCAGTCAATGCCACTGTTTCGAATTCCTTGAGCATGCGTTTCTTTGAAATGATCTCTTTCATGAATTTGATATAAGGTGGCATCTGCTCAAGTGCTTCGGCGAATGGAATGTTGATGTGAAATTGCATAAATATATCCATAAACCTTGAAAATTGATCTTTTAACTTTTTGCTTTCCAATCGTTGGGGGAAAGGTACCGGTGATGTAACTTTATTTTGTATGTCGTCATTTGGCTTGTCCACAACTTGTTCCTTAGATTTCCTGTCCGATTCATTCCCTTCATTCTCACAATCATCATGTATACTTACTTTCCTATCTAAGTTAGAACCCAATTCCTTACCACTCCTAAGTGTAATAGCATTACATTGCTCGTGATTTCCCCTTGGATTCATTTTTGTATCACTCGACAATGTCCCTTGAGGCCTGGTTTTCAAGGCCAATGCAAGCTGTCCCATCTGATTCTCTAAGTTCTTAATCGATGCCGCTTGCGTTTTCATGGTCGCCTCATTGCCTGCTATGTACTTCAAAATTAGCTCTTCTAAATTCGACTTTTTCTCATGCTGTGGAGCTGCCTGTTGATTCTGATTTTGAGAGCCCGGGGGATAGGAAGGTCGTGGAGCCTGTTGATTTTGGTTGTTAGTCCACGAGAAGTTAGGATGATTTCTATTCCCCGGATTGTAGGCATTTTAATACATATTCTGCGGAATCTTATTGTAGCTGCCCACAAACTGTACCGCTGCTGGATTAATGGCACATTGTTATGTAAGAAGTTCCCTAGCACACAATTCTCAAACATACGCAACCTTTATGTTTGTGCACCTGTCAGAGCATCCATTTTCTTCGAAAAAGCTAAAATTTGTGACGCTAACGTTGTTACCCCATCTACCTCTAATACCCCAGCTACCTTAGGTTATGTCATTCTCGTTGTAGGCCACTGGTAGTTATCAGCCTCCATTATTTCTATTAGCTCATACGCTTCCTCGTAGCTCTTAGCCATGAACGCTCCACCCGAAGCTGCATATATGCTTGTCCTGAGATTACCACTCAATCCATTGTAGAATGTGTTCATCTGCAGCCATTTAGATTGTTTATGATGTGGGCACTTTCTGAGTAATTCTTTGTATCTTTCACATGCCTCATACAATTACTCCCCATGCTGCTGCTCAAACATGGTGATCTCGTTTCTCATCTTTGCATTCTTTGCTGGTGGGAAATTTTTTGCCAAGAACTTCTGAGCAAGGTCATCCCATGTAGTAATTGACCCTAGCGGTAGAGAGTGTAACCAACTTTTCACCTTGTCCCATAGTGTGAATGGAAACAAGCGAAGTCTAACTGCATCATCTGACACCCCATTATATTTGAAAGTGTCACATATTTCCAAAAAGCTAACCAAGTGCTCATTCGGATCATCGTTGGCTAATCCCCCAAACTGCACTTAGTTCTGTATCATCTGAATGGTCCCAGGCTTGATCTCAAAAGTATTTGCAGTAATCGTCGGCCTGGTGATACTCGACTGAAGCTCAGTTACCATGGGATTAGCATAATCCCTTAGCGTTTTCTGATCTTCTGCAGCCATAGTTTCTTCTTGTTTCTCGAAGTTCTCCTTAGTATCTTTAATCCACTTACTGAGCCTTTGAAACCATTTCTCGATGTCGTCCTCGAAAGGAAGCAAGTCTGGCTTCTTAGACCGAGTTTGCATAAACTAACTCAGAGAACCTGAAACACGAAAGAACAAAACAAAAAGAAAAATTTGTTTAAGTAACACTGAACTAATTAAACTGATATTGAAGAATATTAAAATCAATACTAGGTCCCCAACAATGGCGCCAAAAACTTGTTGGTCAAATTCTAAAATGCTCACACACAAGTGCACGTGGTCAACAAGTAATATAGTAGTAAGAAAAAGTATCGTTCCCACAGAGACTAGTATGAAATTAAACCTAACAATTACCTGTTTTATATTAACTCAATTTTATTAAACTATTCAAATTAATGATTATGACTAATAAAAACTAAGAAACTAAAGATCCCAACCAACCAACACAACTTAATAACCGTAATTTTAAGCAGTTAATGGAGAATTAGGCTTACAACTTCACTTTACGTCTCACTCTGATTATCACACCTTATTCTAGTTCAATTCACTATCCCAATTTATTAATCAAGAACACTTAAGTAGAATTAGCCATCTCTCGATGCACTAATACCGTATTAACTTAAATCAACAAATTAGATAGAATTAAGCCAAACACCCTAATTAACTAATTCACTATATCTCTATGTGAATTAAAATCAAAGAATGTTTAAATTTCAAGTTCTTTACCCGATTACACGCGATGCTAGGTATATCTCTATCATAACATTCATCAAGATTCTATAATAACACAGAATTCAAGAACACATGCTAAAATGATTAAGTCTAGATTCATACATCATCTCTCGAATCCATATAAATCCACATAGAATTAGTGATCAAGCAATTCATAAATTAAAGTGCAAATCACAATAGATAAACTGAATGGATAGATTATTAAACTGAAATTAAGGCTTCACAATCATTGTTCAACTATAAAGATCCATTACAAGCCTAATAAGTACTTTAGTTCATCATCAATGAAATATAAACTGAAAAGATAGAAAAATTCATCATCCCAATTACAATAGTTGAATTGAAAAACAAAGAATAGTTACAAAACCACCCTTATCCTCGCTCCAATTTGCAATCTTCGTGATCTTGACCTTCAAATCTGCTCCTCCAATGATCTTCTGAAATTAGAGCTCAAAACTTGCTAATTTGATTGATTGATTGAATGTGTCTCTCGTGTCTTCTGATCTTCCTCCCTTATCTAATCATAAGACATGTATTTAGTTCATAAACCAACGCCAATCAAAGTCCCAAGCCATGTCAAATTGATTCATTCACGCTGCTGCAGAATTCCAATTGAAGTGTAACACTTTCTTTTCGCACTTTTAGCCAAGCGGGTATTTACTCTATATAAGCTCATTTTACCCGTGAGGGGGGTCTTCTAGCAGTTATATTATGTACTTACCTACGGGGTATGTCTTGCCATGCTAATTTTGCCTATTTTGATGACAAGTCTTGCCACAAAGCCACAAATGTACCATCAAGCCACATAATGCAATCCTAAACACAAAACAAACATATAACAAGTAAAATTGAACAGAAATAAACATGACCAACACTATTTAAGTCCGAATTAGAGAGGTTGATTCCTAGGTATAAAACTCACTCATCAGTCTACAATGTTTGATTGTTATATATTGATTGATTTCATCTGTTGGCTTATTCCTCCTTTTTCAGTTGATTGTGTATGGTTTTTCTTGCTAGTTCAACTTCCCATTGTTATTTAACTGCTACTTCATAGCGAAGATGACATCCAATTCACCTGTCCATTTGTTTGATCAGAAGATATAGATACTTGGAACAACCCTTTTTTTCTTCTTGTACTTTAAATTGATATTAACTATCTTCTTCTTCATGAATGAATTTGACTAAAAGGATGTTACCTTAAAAGTCTTCTTTCATGGTTTGATTTGTTTAGCCTATAAGGCAGTCGCCTATTTCTAGTGGTTACAATCTGCAGGCTTTTCGCCCTCGTGGAACTGCTGCTCCTCAATGGGGGCCCTGGGGTCCTTGGACAAGTAATTGGGAAGGCTCCTAAAGACAAGGTATCGTAAAGTTTAATTGTTAATCTTTGATTTAATTACTATTTTCTATAATTCTTCTGAATTTCTTTTCATTGTGAATTCTTTGATAAAAGGATGACCAATTTTCTATATCCTGATTCTTAAAATGATTGATAATTATTGATTGAAAAGATTGATTTGTTTTTGTTTTTGTTTTTGCCGTAGTTTAGTGTAGCTTGATTAGTTACTGGGTTTGTTTTCTCCATGAGAGAGCATTATTTTACATGCTTTGGCATTAGTGGTGCTATCTCAACAAATTAAATAGTCTTGTTGCTAATAATCCTCTAATAATGAAAGTCTTATCGATGAAGTAATCCATTAAGACATGTCGTTACATGAAAAATGTTATCATGAAATTCTATTGATCTGTTGTACTTTTTATACATTGCTGTTATAATAATCTTATCTGTGCTTTTTCCCATATATTTATCATTTGATCTGTATCTTAGATGATTAACTTGGAATGTGAGGCCTAACACTTATTCCCTGGCACTTGTTCCTGTCTCTGCCTGCAAGTCAGTGACTACAGTAATTCTATGCCAGTTTGAGTGTTCCACCTGGAATTTTCTTTCTCCTGATAATAAAGGTTCTATATTTACATTGAATTAAAGAAGAGTTCAGCGGAGAATGTTTGAGGAATATCAAAACAAACTGCCTAATTGCACCTACTTAATAGTGTTGAGATTACGACTTGACAAGTTTCTTGTAGGATATCTGTCAATTACTTGGTTCAAATTTCATATTTAGCTACATACAACCATATATTCCTTTTAGGTTTCTCTTCTCGTTTATATGAATTATAATTGATGCTTCAAGTGATTTGTCATGTTTTTCTATGTAATATTTTTATTTTCATATGCTATACTAATTGAATATTCTCCAACATAAATTCTGCATTATGTTAAGTTTACAGGAAGAGTTCTCTGCCAATAAAAACATTCTATATGTGGATCTGCTTTCTGCAGAGCTTATTGGATCAACTAATAATGAGACCAGTTTATCAGGCATGGTGCTTAATATAAATAAGCCAATCACGTACATGGATCAGTTTCGTATCCATCATTGGTACATTCTTTCAACTTCTGATATTGTCTTGTTACTTTCTTAATATATATAATGGATGACCATAACTTCTGATATTCACGTGACTATCTTTTTTGATGACTGTTTTTTTATTTCTTGACTTATAACTGCTTCAGTTGTTCTCTGTATCATGTTTGTGATCCACTTATATTAATTTATTCCAGATTAAGGTTTATTGTTATATCACATTATCAGATGGATTTCGTATGGACGAAGTTTCAACTCTTTTCCTTTTGATCTCTTCAGTCGAAGGAAATCTTTACTGGACCTGTAAAAGAAGTTGAGGAAACTGATGTAAGAACATCACAGTTCTATTGTCTATGTTTCCATTCGGTCTTGCATCATTAGAGTGTATTTCAACTATATGAAATTAGATCATTGTAACACTTCTACAATTTCTTTTTGTAATATTAGATATTACTATATTCGATTCAAAATAGTTCTTTTTATTTTTGTAATATTATTTTCTCCTTATTATTGATGTTTGGAAATACAAACTCTAAATCTTTCACTAATTATGAGTAATTCATCTTATGTAACTCTTGGGGAATAAATTATATTAAGCATATGTATTTTAAAAAATGTTTTTTAGAAATACACAACGTTTTTTAGAAAAAAAAACGTTGTGTAATGTGCAAATACAAGAAAAACAACGTTGTGTAATGTGTCAATAGACAACGTTATAAAAACGTTGTGTAATATTGATGACACTGCTAACCACGACGTTTTTGGGAGGGCCTATTACAACGTTTTTTAAACGTTATCTATTTACTTTTTTCTACTAGTGCAGTTACTTTTGTCATGCTTTCATTAATGCTTAATATTATTAAGCAGTTTTATAAATAAATGAAAGCATTTTGTATTTAGGACTCCAAATCTGGATTTGTTTGATGAAATGTCAAGTCTCGATAGCAGCTACAACTTTGATGTAGAACTGGATTGTGACTTGATGGGGATCGATCAAGAGGAGATAGACGATTATGAGGTGTCTGAGGAGATCAAAGAATGGGTCCAAGATAAACCCAAACCAAACCTTGATCAAACCACCACAGTCAATATTAATTGGAACCTTAGAAAATCTTAAAGAAATCCCAATACGCAATGACCATACCCCAAACCAAAGAACAGTCTTGATTAAACCCCTGACTCAGTTCTAGGATGTGTTTGCATGGTCACATAAAGACACGGTCAGCCTGTCTACTAACATTGTCAATTCACCAACTGTCTATTAAAGAGGGATTCAATCTTGTCAAACAGAAACTCAGGAGACTAAAACATAAATGGAGTCTAAAGGTTAAAGAAGAAATTGTAAAGCAATTTAAAGTAGACATTATCATGATATCAACCTACCCAGAATGGTTGTCCAACATAGTTCATGTGCCTAAACCCGGAGGGAAGATGCGAGTATGCAAGGACTACCGGGATTTGAACAAAACATGTCTCGAAGACAACTTTCAGGTACCTTTCATCCACATACTGATAGAAAACACGGCGCAGTATGACATGTACTCTTTTGTCGACTGTTTCGCCTGGTACCACCAAATTGTGGTTGCTAAAGAATATATGGAGAAAACAACCTTTATCACCCCCTGGGGAACCCTCTGCTATAGGCAATTGTCTTTCGACCTTATCAATGTTGGGGCTACATATCAATGAACCATGATGGCCCTCTTTCATGACATGATGCACGAAGAGATAGAGGTTTATGTGGATGATATCATCGTCAAGTTCAAAAAGAAAGATGACCACACAGACCATCTCAGAAAGCTATTCAATTGGCTTCAAAAATATAACTTGAAGCTAAATATAGCTAAATGTGCCTTCGGTGTCAAATTCCAAAAATTATTGGGATTCCTGGTAAGCAACATGGGTATTGAGTTGGATCCCGCCAAGATTAAAATCATTACTGAGATGTCGGTACCCCGAATAGAAAAAGAGATACGGTGTGACGCCCCCAAAATAGGTCCATACAACCCATTCTAAGTCGCCAAATATATGGTAAAAAAATTTAATACAAACTTCATTTATACAATCATTAACTGTCGTGTAAAATATGACAAAATATAAGGTATGAGTTTTAATACGAATATTGTCTCGTAGATAATATCCAAACTCAAATGAAGTCCTTATTACAATTAATATCACACTATTTTATAGAATAGTGAGGACTACTATAGCCACCATCTTAAACCATCACTCCATTCCCCGACTAGTCTCAGCTATATTCTCATTTCCTGAAGAGAACAATGAAAGAAAAGGGTGAGCTCAACTAGCCCAGTAAAGAATATTATGACTAAGATAATGTAGAATAAATTATCCTTAGTCTTCAACAGTGTAAAAACTGATAGAATACAACTCAATAAATAATCCACATCACCGAATTATCCATGCACTACGGGCCAAGGATATTCGTTACTATCACCAGTTGTCATGATCATGCAAAACAACTGTCCCTCTATGCACTACGTGCCAAAGAGGACTTTCACCACATTATTTGTCTATAACATTACAGGTCATGATTATACCAATACACAATTCTTAGTCATAATCATACCAATCAACAGTCCATCTATCGGGCCAAAGATGACTTTCATCACAATATAAGCATGATGATGATGACAATGATATAAGAAATCAATCAAGTGAGATCAAGAATAAATATTAAAGATTTATAATTCAATTTATCGAGAGTTTAAGAATGTCCAAATTGTCAACATGATAATTAATTAGGGAGTAAAATTCAAGAATGATATTCATGAATTAAAAATAATTTGGACAAAAAAGAAATTAATTTTTTTTGTGAATAGTACTTAGTGAATAGTACCCCGTGAATAGTACTATATGTATGAATAGTACCCTGTGAATAGTACCACGACATGAAAAGTTTAAAATTTAATAAGAAAGTTCAGAAAAATATTTCAGTGAAACGATACTAGATGAAGCGCAAAATTCAAGGATATTCTACTAATTTTAGGGGGTATAGAAGCAATACTTATCAAAATAATTGTAGATTTAAGAATATGAAACAAAATATTATTACTTACATACTATAGAGTATGGAAGAAAATAGTTTTTTTTTTACGAATATTGAACGAAAATAATATCCTTTACGAATATTAAATGAAAATAATATTCCTTACGAATATTAAACGGACATAATATCCCTTACGAATATTGAATGAAAATAATATTCCTTACGAATACAAAAAATAATATCTCTTACGAATATAAAATAAATAATACCCCTTGCCTTAGTAGGAGAGTAATTCTGACTAGTATAGCGGAGATATTCTTGAAGAAAACTTGCACTATTTGCTACACTCAAAGTATCCTTATACTAGAAAGAAATACGCTCAATATTATAGAAGAAGAATTCTCTAATTCTGGTGTGATTTTCATTTCTTAACTAAGCATCTTATTTACAGGAGAATGGCAGGGCATTATTTGAATATAATCACGAGTGAACAGAAGAAAAATTCATGGGCGCGAATTCGACGGAAAATCTAATTTTTACTATTCATTACTGTGCAATAAAATATTCTAATAAAACGAAAATTTTATATAAAATATAAAATATTCTATTTATAATCTAATAAAATGAATAAATTTATATATAATATAAAAGGTATTTTATTTTATATAAAAAGTTTTCTATTTTATTACTATTATAATAATAATAAAAAAGTGAGATAACTTTCTACTGGCGATTTTTGAAAATGAGTAAGTGGGGGTACATGTAATAAGCCAAACTTACAACAAATATTTCATGACAAACCCATTTGTTTATATCAAAAATTGAATAATTATTTACCACAATTCACTTATCTTCAATCAACACATTTTTAATCTTTCAACAATTATTAATCATTAATATTATAACTCATAATATTAACAACCAGATCATTCCCAGGAAAGAGGGGACTTTCCAATAAGGACTTCTTCTTATTGGCGCACAAATAAATAACCTAACCCCTTTCCTGGAAATTTTTTTCTAAACATTGTCAATAATACAAATAATAATATGAATACCCGTGTCGTCTTAATTATTGATTTAATAATATAAAATAATATGCAGATGATACTGTGACAATAATTGAATTAATAATATGAGATACTATGCAACTACTACTGTTGCAATAATTGAATAAAACTGTGACGAATGAATTGTTCGAATTGTGATTCTGGGGACAGAATCCTTGTAAGGAGGGAATGATGTAACATTCCAGAATTGTTAATTGTTATATTAAATATTTGTTGAATTATATAAGTATTTAATGGATGTGTTTATGGTTGAATTTGTAATTGTTCAAATTTGATTCGATTTGGTTAATTATTTGTTAAATAAATAATTAAGGAAATTAATTATTATATGCTAATTTAATTTAATTATTAAGTTTAGAGTTTGATTAATTGAATTATTATTCTTTTATTTGAATTTGTAATTAAAAGGATGTGTTAGTTGATTAAATAAAGTTATAATTATATAAAAAATTATAATTTTGCGGTATTGATTTATGTGTTAAAGTAATTTAATAAATTGTTATTAAGATTAATTTAATTAAATAAAAGTGTGGCAAATAACCTTTTTAAAGGAGTTATTAAAATAACTTAAAGGTGTTTAATTCAGTTTTGCCAAACAAGGCCTAATGCCTATTAAGTCTTTATTCTAATTGAGTTTTACCAAACAAGGCATAAGGGTTAATTGATTATTTTTTTAGTGATTAGCCAGCAAGCCTTATGGCTTTTGGTTTTCAAAACTTGGATAACTGATATCAGTTATATTTATATTTATATTATATAATATATATATATATATAAATATATATATATATATATATATATTATATCTTATACGTTATATTCTAAGACGTAGAATTAGAATAGAGAGGAGAAGAGAGTTTTCAGAGAGAAAAGAAGAGAGGAAGAAAGGTTAGGGAATTGGAGAGAAGAAGAGGCTTGAGAATCAAAAAGGGTTAGCCATCATCTTCTTCAAACAAGGTATCATCTATACTCTATTATTGTTTTTCTTTTCAAAGCTATAGTTGTATTCTCTTTCCCAATTTTCTCTATAAAAGCTTTGTAGAAGTTGAATTATTGTTATGTATGTGGTTTTATATGATAAACTAGTGTAGTAAAACTATTTTCTTAAGCTATAATTGAGAATAGTCAAAGAATTTATTTTATGTATGTGGTTGTGAAGAAAAGCTAATTTTTTTTTATAGAGAGTTTTTGTGAATATATATTGTTTAGTTTAAGGTAGAAATTAAGGGTTAATTAGTTGCTTAATTGATAAATTGACTATTGAATTTGATAGAGTATGTATAAACATTGATAAAATGCTTTGAATTAACTGTTTTGGTTGAAAAACAAAATCACAGTGTTTATTTTCAATAAAAACATCAAAAAGTGATTTTTTTTTTTTATCAAAAATAGTGGAATTATATGTTGTAAATTCGTTGTTTATGTTGTTTTATGGGTAGAAACATGTTAAGAGTCTTTGAATTATATTTATATGAAGTCTCTATATGAATTACATGTTAATTAGACTGTTAGAAAGTAGCTTGTAGGCCAAAATTGGCTTTTGTTCATCTCTGTCATTTGCCAATGAAGATCAAGAAGCTATGATTTGCGCACGCTGTGCCCAACAGCTTCATTTTGTGTCGCGAAGACCAGCTTCCACGCCGCATGACATGGCTTTGTAGCTTATTTTTCGCGCCACAACGCCATATCATCAAGGTCATAACTCCGTCCCCACAAGATAAACCTGTGTAGCCGCTAAGACTGAAAGTTAGTAGAATGGTCTGACAGTGTTAATTTTGTACTCAAAGTCTGAAGAAATGGTTATGTGCTAATAATAGGACTATTAAGCTATGATTTTAATATGTCTATATCCAGAATGAGCATGTTATTAACGATTAACTTGTGTTATAACTTGATTATGTGATCAACCTACATGATGAATGTAATTAGTTATGTTTGTAAAGTGGTAATGACTAACTATGTCATGATGACATATGTATATAGGGTATTTTGGTTCGAATTGTTCGGTTTAGCCTACGAGTAAGGAAAGTTTTCTAATCTATTTTCTTGTTGAATCAATTATTGTTTCCAATATAATAATGCAAGGTCTCTAAACTTTGATTTTTATATTGAACAAGTTATTCTTGTATTTAACTTGTTGTTTAGCATGCACAAATATATATACTATGTTGAATAGTTTTATCGTTCATATTGCCATGCATGCTTAGTATTCAATTCTAAATAACCTTGGCTTAATATTGTTCAAGCAAGGTGTGTTATAGTTATTCTAATTGTATGCTATTAGATTATTCCTAAAGCATGACTTTAATTTACCATGTTGATTCAATTACGATTATTCGATAGTATGATGTTATTGGTTTTATTCAACTAATCCTTAGTTGATGTTCGTTGAATTCCAAATTACCTTGAAATGTATCCAAACCAAACTCACTTTGGTGCGGACTTGTACTCTAAATACTGAGATGAACAACTCTATTATTAGGGGTAACTTACGCTTAGCGTTGAAATGTGTGTGCACAATACATTGTACGAAGGGCTGATCCCCCTAAGTACGAGGAGTCCCTATAGTCTTATGACTATTAAAGTTTAAGTTGAAAAATTACTTATAACTATGGACATAGTTCATGGTCTTAGGACCCTCAGTTATATACTTCAGAATGTTGATAAATCATATGGTTTAATTCTATCGAGCCTCTCATTTGACAATTGTTGTAAATATTTTTCAGTCATTGTTGTTCCAAGTGAGCTTTGTTTGCTCACTCTTGCTTATATAATTATTACAGTGAAAGATGAGAAGGTTGATGTACCTAGCACCAAAGAAGAGGAAAAGGAAAGATGAACAAGTATCAAGACTTGTAATATGATGATATTATATTATCAGTTTTTAATTGAATGGTTGTAATGAAGTTTATTTATTTTCCATATTTGAATGATTGTATTTAAAGGTTAGACAACCTGGGAGATTTTTATTATGTAACCCTTTAATGGGAAAGGTTTTATTTATCCAGTTTTATTGTGATTGGGTAGTTAGATATGAATGTTTGATCAAGTGAACACCAAATCCTGGGGGAGTGAAGTACCTGGGTTTGGGGGTGTCACAAAAACTGAGTGACTTCTTACGTAAGCATCAATAATCAAAGATACTGTACAATACCGTGTGCTATTGCACAATCACGCGTATTACTATACTTTTATCACCGGGTATTTCAATAGTTTAATGATAAAAGTTTTGTCGTTATTTTTATAAAAAAGTTATTTATGTCGCTTTCTATATCCGATGGTAATTCTGTTGTGGGGTCCACCAATGATTGTGCCGTCGTACGAATATTCTCCGATAAAAAAAATATTCCCCGACTAAACAAAAATTTTATGACCACTTGCTTACTTTGAAAATTTTTCAAATATCACCCACAACTATAACATTATATCAAATCACACCTTATTATTCAAAATAACAATTAGAGAAAATTAAATCTTTATTCATAAAAAGTTGGGGTCTTACAACCTCCCCTCTTTATGAAATTTCATCCTCGAAATTGGTGTACGTACCTGGTATGTCGAAGAGGTGAGGATACCTTGTTTTCATTTCAGATTCTAACTCCTAGGTTATTTCCTTAATATCATGGTTTTTCCACAAAACATTGACTTGAGGTAAAACCTTTGAGCGTATAATATGTTCCTTCTTATCCAGGATTTTAACAGGTACCTCTTCATACGTTAAATCTTCTACTATCTCGTCTGGTTCTAATTAAATAATGTGGTTCGGGTCTTCCACATATTTATGTAACATAGATATGTAAAAAATGTTATGAACACGAGACATTATTGGTGGTAAGGCGAGTCTATAGGCCACAATTCCTACTTGATCGAGGATTTCAAATAAACCAATAAATCGAGGGTTGAGATTTTCTTTCTTCGTCGATTCTTTCTTTTTGAATAACACCTTCTTCTTCATATTCATCAGCTCTTTGTTTGTAGCTTGAGCAGCTTTAACTTTATCAATTAAAGTCAGTTCTACGCGTATATTTGCCATCTTCACGTGGGTCCCTGGAGCTTTTAACTCTATCTACATCCTTTGTAAGTCATACAAAATGGGCCTTTGTGTTGACAATATTTCACTCATACCCGCATATGATCTTCTACTCAACACGTCAGCTACCACGTTCGTTTTTCCCGGATGGTATTGAATGGTATGGTCGAAATCTTTCAACAGCTCAAGCTAACGTCTTTGGCGCATGTTAAGTTCGTTTTGGGTGAAGAAATATTTAAGGGTTTTGGAGTATAATAGGATGTCATTAATAAAGACAACCACGAAATGATCCAAATATTTCTTGAATATTTGGTTCATCATGTCCATTAAGGAAAGATGGGAATTGGTCAGTCCAAAAGTCATGACTAGAAATTCGTAATGCCCGTACCGAGTTCTGAAAGAAGTCTTTGGAATGTCATCAGTTTTAATCTTTAACTGATGATATCCGGAACGAAGATCGATATTTAAAAAGAATTTAGCACCTTAAAACTGGTCAAACAAATCATCAATGCGAGGTAACGGGTACCTATTTTTTATGGTGACATGATTCAACTCCCGATAGTCAATGCAAAGACGCATACTCCCATCTTTCTTCTTTACAAATAAAATAGGAGCACCCCAAGGAGATGTACTAGGACGAATGAAACTGATGTCTAACAATTCCTACAGTTGGGTTTTTCACTCCTGAAGTTCAATAGGAGCCATTCGATATGGGGTTTTGGAAATGGGTTTTGTATCGGGTTCAAGGTTAATAAAAAATTTGATTTCACGCTCTGGGGGTAGGCCAGGAAGTTCTTCGGGAAAATACGTCAGGGAATTTATTAACAATAGAAATATCATTCAAATCTGACGTATTTTTGTTTAAATCCGTGACACGGGCTAAGAAAGTTTGACATCCATTTTTCAATAAACGAATGGCTTTATGGCTTGATATGACAGTGATTGATCACTTTAGTTGTTTGGTTGCTTGAATTCGCATAATAAGTTGGTTAGGAATATGAAAGTTAACAACCTTACGAAAATAATCAATTTTAGCATGATGAGAAGTTAACCAGTCGATTCCTAAAATCACATCAAATGTAAGTATTTTCAAAGATATGAGATCAACAGGTAATGTGAGGGTACCAATTTGAATTAAACAAGATTTATAAACAGTGGATGTAATGAAGGTTTTTCCTAACAGAGTTTTAACAGATAAATTAAAGTCTAATTTCTCAGGGGTCAAGTTCAAACGTTGAGCATAATTAGGTGAAATAAAAGAGTGGGTAGAACCGGTATCGAATAAGGTATAGACTTCCCAAGAGTTTATGATTAGCTTACCCGTGATAACCCGTGATAACTTCGTTCGGGTTCCTCACTTTTTGAGAGGTCACGACAAACGCTCTTCCCTGAACTACCAGCTTTGACTTGTCCGGGACAGCCTTTAGTGTCATCATTATCGCTGGAATTAACTTCGCTATAGGGATTATTCCACCCTCAACTGCTTCGTCGTACTCCTGATCCATGATCTGAATCATTAATCTTTGATCCATATCGAATTGGGGTTGAATGCTCTATACAGGGTAATTCAAAACTCGATGTTGGGTTCTCCCAATTACTGTCCAAAAAGAGAAATACATATCATCTATTTTAGCCTTCTTGGATCAGAATTCTCTTTCTACAATATCAACGCGTCGTGTGACTTTTACCCATGTATCCTCCATTCTTACTCATTTAGTTGTTTCTTCTTTCAGATAATCTTTGACATTTTTAATCTCAGATTTTAGCTTTATTATCATATACTCTGCCAAAGAGAGCTTCTGTTCAAGCATCGCATATCGGGTAGCAAAATCTTAAATTGTTGCATCCCTTTGTTCCATGACCGCATGTCGTTCTTCACCCTACTCTTCTAACTCACAAATACGATCTTGCAGTTCTATATGTCAATCATAAAATTTTCCTAATAAATCCTCCCTAGGTTCCTTTTCTTCCTCACTATCAGCTGCTACCTCTGCGACTAGCTCGGATGCAACAATTAATTCTTCACTCATCACATGGATATCACTAATTTCTTCTTCGCCTGACATCTTACAATCAAGTTTAATAACTTAATTAGTACCCCCAATAAAAATCTTTGTTATAACAAAATATTATACTCCAATATTTATTCTTTAAAAGAATCTCCTCGATTCATCACTTAAAGCTCTATATGAGTTCATCTCTTGATTTTTAGATGTCATTTTCAAACACTGCTATTTATTATCCCTATATTCTGACCGACCAATTAAATAACAAATAAGCTTAGATAGGTCATACTAGCGAAGGATTTACTCGTCTTTCCCCTCCTAGTTCTAGCCTCAGATCTCTACCAAGGATCACATCCCTAAGCTTTGATACCAACTGTGATGCCCCCAAAATAGGTTCATACAACCCATTCTGAGTCGCCAAATACATGATACAAAAATTTAATACAAACTTCATTTATACAATCATTAACTGTCGTGTAAAATACGACAAAATATAAGTTGTGAGTTTTAATACAAATATTATCTCGTAGACAATATCCAAACTCAAATGAAGTCCTCATTATAATTATTACAATACTATTTTATAGAATAGTGAGGACTACTATAGCCACCCTCTTGGACCATCACTCCATTCCCCAACTAGTCCCAGCTAGATTCTCATTTCCTGAAGAGAACAATGAAAGAAAAGGGTGAGCTCAACTAGCCTAGTAAAGAATATTATGACTAAGATAATGTAGAATAAATTATCCTTAGTCTTCAACAGTGTAAAAACTGATAGAATATAATAGACATCAAGTTTAAATCAATAACTAACTGCAGCGGAACAAGCAATCCATTAGATTAGTCAAATAGAGAATGATGTCTACTATCTTCTATGATTTAAAAGTTCATCATCAATATTTTATCTCTATAACACAGCTCAATAAATAATCCATATCACCAAATTATCCATACACTACGGGCTAAGGATATTCGTTAGTATCACCAGTGGTCATGATCACGCCAAACAATTGTCCCTCTATACACTACGGGCCAAAGAGGACTTTCACCACATCATTTTTCTGTAACATTACAAGTCATGATTATACCAATACACAATTCTTGGTCATATTCATACCAATCAACAGTCCATCTATGCACTACGGGCCAAAGATGACTTTCATCACAATATAAGCATGAGGATGATGACAATGATATAAGAAATCAATCAAGTGAGATTAAGGATAAATATTAAATATTTATAATTTAATTTATCGAGAGTTTAAGAAAGTCTAAATTGTCAACATGATAATTAATTGTGGACTAATATTCAAGAATGATATTCACGTATCAAAAATAATTTGGACATGGAATAAATCAATTTTTTTTCGTGAATAGTACCCCGTGAATAGTACTTCGTGAATAGTACATTATGTATGAATAGTATCCATGAATAATACTGTATGAATAGTACCCTGACATGAAAAGATTAAAATTTAATAAGAAAGTTCAGAAAATATTTCAGTGAAACAATACTAGATGAAGCACAAAATTCAAGGATATTCTACTAATTTCAGGGAGTATAAAAGCAATACTTATCAAAATAAGTGTAGATTTAGGAATATGAAACGAAATATTATTGCTTACATACTATAGAGTATGGAAGAAAATAATATTTCTTGCGAATATTGAACGAAAATAATATCCTTTACGAATATTGAATGAAAATAATATTCCTTATGAATATTAAACGAAGATAATATCCCCTTACTTAAAACTTTATATAAAATATAATATATTCTATTTATAATCTAATCAAACAAATAAATTTATATATAATATAAAATGTATTCTATTTTATATAAAAAGTTTTATGCTTTATTACTATTATAATAATAATAAAACAAAACTAAGATAACTTTCTACCGACGATTTTAAAAAATGAGTAAGTAGGGGTACATGTAATGAGCCAAACTTACAACAAATATTTCATGACAAACCCATTTATTTATATCAAAAATTGAATAATTATTTACCACAATTCACTTATCTTCAATCAACACATTTTTAATCTTTCAACAATTATTCATCATTAATATTATAACTCACAATATTAACAACCATATCATTCCCAGGAAAGATGGAGCTGTCCGATAAGGACTTCTCCTTATTGATGCGTAATTAAATAACCTAACTCCTTTCATCGACAGAATTTTCTAGACATTGTCAATAATGCAAATAATAATATTAATAATTGTGTCGTCTTAATTATTGATTTAATAATATAAAATATTGTGTAGATGATATTGTGATAATAATTGAATCAATAATATGAGATACTATGCAGCTACTACTGTTACAATAATTGAATAAAACTGAGTGACTTCTTACGTAAGCATCAATAATCAGATATATTGTATAATACCATGTGCTACTGTGCAACCATGTATATTACTGTACTTTTATCACCGGGTATTTCAATTGTTTAACGGTAAAAGTTTTGTCGTTATTTTTATAAAAAAGTTATTTATGTCACTTTCTATATCCGACAGTAATTCTGTTGTGGGGTCCACCAATG
The DNA here is from genome assembly GCA_020205615.1 of Panax quinquefolius. Lineage (NCBI taxonomy): Eukaryota > Viridiplantae > Streptophyta > Magnoliopsida > Apiales > Araliaceae > Panax > Panax quinquefolius. The sequence continues at coordinate 31,552,910 of CM035158.1, forward strand.
ATTGTGCCGTCGTACGAATATTCATCGACCAAATGAATATTTTTTATGACCACTAACTTACATTGCAAAATTTGCAAATATCTCCACAACTATAATATTATATCAAATCACACCTTATTATTCAAAATAACAATTATAAAAAATTAAATCTTTATTCATTAAAAGTTGGGGTCTTACATACGGGGATTCCTCAGGAGAATCAATTTCATACGTAGATTCATCTCTCAACTCACTACAACTTGTGAGCCCATCTTCAAGCTATTTAGGAAAAATTCTTCTGGAAAATGGAATGAAAAATGTCAAAAGGCCTTCCCCGCTATCAAGAAGCAATTAGTGGAAGCTCCTATTTTGGTGCGACCAAGAGACAAAGTTCCCTTGTTTATGTACATATCAGTCAATCCTAATGCTATGGATTGTATGATGGGGCAGAAAAATGATAAAGGCAAAGTAAGAGCCATTTATTACCTCACCAAGAGATTCAACAGCTGTAAGACCCCAACTTTTTATGAATAAAGATTTAATTCTCCAAATATTATTTTTGAATAATAAGGTGTTGATTTGATATAATGTTGTAGTTATGGGTGAAATGTGCAAATTTTGCAAAGTAAGCAAGTGGTCATAAAATATTCGTTTTTTCGGGGAATATTCATTTTAGTCGGGAATATCCGTACAACGGCGCAATCATTGGTGGACCACATAAGGGAATAACTGTCGGATATAGAAAGCGATAGAAATAACCTTTTTTATAAAAATAATGGAAAAACTTTTACCGTTAAAACTATTGAAATACCCGATGATAAAAGTACAAGAATTCGATGATGCGACAAATGGTATGGCACTACCAGATGTATAAAGATATCTGATTATTGATTCTTACATAAGAAGTCACTCAATAATTGATACAGTAAAAGTGCATAGTCTTTCATATTATTGATGTAATAATTGCTACAATGATAATTGAATAATATTTTACATTATTGAATCAATAATTGTCATGACACAGTAACTCATATTATTGAAATGATATTATTAGATAACATTATTGACAATATTTATAAAGTTCTGTCGATGAAAGGGGTTAAGTCATATAATTGCGCGCCAGTAAGGAGAAATCCTTATCGGAAAGCCCCCTCTTTCGTAGGAATGATCTGGTTATCAGTATTGTGAATCTATAATATTAATTATAAATAATTATTGAAGAATTGTAAATAATTGATGAATATGGTAAGTAAAGATTTCTTTAAATATAAATGGAGGAATTTTAGAATGAGACATTTGTCGAAAGTTGTTATATTTTTTGAAACCATAATTATCTTCTCCGATAATATATTTATATATTATTATAATATTACATTATAATAGTATAATGTGATAATATAATAGTATAATTTTATAATTTAAATGGTAATATTATTATAATAAATCTATGGTATAAGAATAAAATGAGGTGGAAGAGAGCAAATTGAATTTGAATTATTTTTAATAATTATAAAATGTTTTAAAACATGTGAAATAAATGAGGGAGTTGTCATTTTGAAGATAAACTCTCATTTTTCAAATAAGTGTGTTGCACATGTTTTCAAAATGTAGGTGCGTATGTGAAATTGTCAGAAGTGGTGTGCTACCGCTTTCTTATAAATAGGCTGCTTAGTTAAACAATGAAATTCACACCAGAGTCAGAAAATTCTCTCTCTATAATATTGAGCGTATTTCTTGTGAGTATAAGGATACTTTGAGTGTGACTTTTTGTGCAAGATATTCTCAGAATAATATCCGATATTCAAGTCAAATCCAGTATCTACTAAGGTAAATGATATTATTTTTTTCCGTAAAGGATATTATTTTCTTTCAATACTCGTAAATGATATTTTATCCATCCATATTCGTAAGGGATATCATTTTCTTTCATACTCTATATTACGTAAGCAATATTATTTTATCTCGTATTCCTAAATTTAAACTTACTATGGTAAGTATTGCTTCTATAATTATTGAAGTGATTAGAAATTTTGCCTCATCTAATATCATTTCACTAGAATATTGGTCTGAACTTTCTTATTAAATTTGAAACTTTTCTTATTTGGGTACTATTCATGGGCACTGTTCATACATAAGGTACTATTCACGAGTACTGCTCACAAAAAAAATTCTTTGTCCAAGTTATCAATTGTGACCCTTATTCTTGAAATTGAATCCATGTTATGGTCTCACATGATTCATTCTTATTATCATTATCATAATTCTTATACTTAAATTATGTTGAAAGTTATCTTTAGCCCGTAGTACAAAGATGAACTGTTGATTGATGAATATCTTTGGCCCGTAGTGCAAAGATGGACTGTTGATTGATATCTTTGGCCCGTAATGCAAAGATGACCTGTTAATTGATATCTTTTGCCCATAGTGCAAAGATGGACAGGTGTTTGGCATGATCATGACCACTGGTGATACAAACGATTATCTTTGGCCCGTAGTGCATAGATAATTCATTGATTGGAAATAATTATTGATTGACGTTTAAAGTATTGTTGATGGACTTTTAAATCATGGAAGATAGTAGACATCATGCTCTACTTGACTCTTCTCATAGATTATTATTTCTGCTACAGTTGTTGATCTAAAACTTGTTGTCTATTGTATTCTATCAAATTTATCCCTGTTGAGGACTAAGGATAATTTATTCTGCATTCTCTTAGTCATAATATTCTTTACTGGGCTAGTTGAGCTCATTCTTTTCCTTTTTGTTCCATTTTTCTTCTTAGGAGGCGAGAATATAGCCAGGACTAGTCGGAGTGTGGAGTGATGGTTCAAGATGGTTATTATAGCAGTCCTCACTATTTTGTAAATTAGTGTATCAATAATTGTAATGAGGACTTTATTTGAGTTTGGATATTGTCTACAAGACAATATTTGTATTTAAACTCACAACATATGTGTTGTCATATTTTACATGACAGTTGTATTAATGAAGTTTGTATTTGGTTTGTATACCATGTATTTGGCGACTCAGAATGGGTTGTGTGGACCTATTTTGGGGCCGTCATAGTTGGTATCAGTGCTTAGGGATATAATCTCTGGTGGAGATCTGGGATTAGAACTAGGAGGGGAGAGACGAGTAAATCCTTCGCTAATGTGTCCTACCTAAGCTTATTTGTCTGGTTTGTTAGAATATAGGGATAATATGTGGTATGTTAATTTCTTTAATTAACCCTTATTTTATAGCAGTATATGAGAATGACATTTGAAAATTTTGAGATGAGCAATGGAGCACATGAGACCATTGAGACACCGGCAATCAATAACCAGGATAATGTGCATCAGGAGGCAATAATCCTCCTGTAAACAACAACACTAACCAAATGATGAATGATGGGATGTTTAGGAGCTTTCTATAATTCATGTAAAACTAGACGAGAGAGACTCATGTTCAAAATTCTGGTGGAAACAATGGTAACTCACGGCTTGTCACTGCCAAGCAATTCAGGAGTCCGGATTCCATACGTCACGATCCCATCTTCTTCCAAACATACATCCTTATATAGCTAAATATAACAACATACATCCTCAAATCCTAGGTTCTAAAACCTTAAAACCTCCTTCATTCCAAATAATGATAATTACATTATTCTTTACATCTTATACAAGTGACTTTTATCCGCCACCAAGGATACATAATCGTTCATTAAAATATTCTATAGTTTAATTCTAACATTCTATATTACATGTCTTCGCTTGATCTTCACGCACATTCATATAATGAATGGCACTTCTTCTGGATACCGATCAGCTTAATCTTTCCGGGATCCTTTAGTTCTTTTAACATCGTTCGCTGAAAATGTTTTTATTTAAAGCAAGTGTGAGAATTCAATTGCCCAGCAAGTCATAACAGTTGAACAAACAACTTTAAGAATTCAAACATTCTTGTAAGACTTCAATAACCGAACAAAGGTTATGAAGTAGCTTGAATAATAGGAATAATCTCGATTCCTATCATTTTAAAACATTAGTTACATTCCCTTTGAAATACTTTCATTCTCTACTCTCTTTCATACTCATTCTGTTTGGCTAGAATCAATAGCACAGACTTAACAATAACGATCATGTATAAACAGAACATGCTCATATTGAACAGTTCAATCACATAACAGTTCATATCATAGAAACACCAAAGTGTTCACATTGTGGCACAAGGCCTCATATATTCTAACACCTTGTACAAATATCACACATTTGGACATAGACAGAACTTCTCAAGTTCAACATCTAAGAAGTTTAAGAAACTAGCATTCATTTGAAATATGAATGAAGTTAGGAAACTTGCCTTACGCACAGCTACAGCTTATAGTTTACGCTGAACTGCTCATTCCAATTCCTATGTAGCACATAAGGAAATAACACATATACCAATTAGTCATATACTTGACTTACGCATTGGTTTACTATACTTTACTTCTTAGGGTTCATGTTCTTACAAACTAAGTTTACGACGACCAACTTCCTTTACTGGGTTAACGGCTTCATGACATCTGGAGATGTCTTTACTTAATACGTTTATCATCTTTGATGATTTACATTCTTATCTTCTTCTTATAACTCTCCTAGGACTCAAAGACACATCGTGTCTCGCTAGTAGTCCATATGGTACTGAGTGGTTTCCCACAAATAACCAACAAACAAGTTCTCGTCTCATTTTTAATCGCCCACAACAGTGAGTTAGATCAGTTGCTAGTTTTGTATATACCTTCGCTCTCTATAGGAATTGTTTAGCCCAGCTCCCATATGCCAACCATCAAAGGTTACGATTGTACTAGAACCTAAATTCATCTTAACTTTCCCGAACTATGAAATCATAATTTTCGTTAATTTAAATTCTTATTCCTTATGGCTTTCTGGAAACTAAATGCCATACCTCAAGATTTATTCTTTATCGTCTAAGTCATACAATCCGTTGTATACTCAGGACGATCATTCAATATTCATTCTACGCATTTATAGCGTTAATCATTTTACGTTACCTTATTCTTATCTTACAACGTTTGATTCATTCGATTCGGAACGTCATCCAAGTTATAAACATTAACTCGGCTTCTTTACGTTATACATATTTATCTTTAATTCAGCTTCTTTATCATTCACAGGTTTAATCATTGATCTTTATTACCTTACGGTCAAACTATACACGGGGTGTAGGTTCTACCCGTTTAGTATTCGCGTACACTTAACCTTTAAATTGGTTCAAGTGTCCAACGCTTACATTTCATTCTAACATTCTCATCCGACTCATATTCGATTTTCATTAATCTTCTTACCATTCACTATGGCTTTCTTGACAATTCATATCTTACTTACCTTTCCCAATGTATACTTAAAACGTTCGTTTAACGTGAATACGATTCACGAGGATCGTTTACGTATTCAACATTTACGTTACTTGCCTCTTAATTATATTCAACCTTCATCCAAGGTTTTAATTACTTTCATTCATTACTCGTCACTTGAACCCCATGTTCATTATTCTTTCCTAATGTCAAAGCCATACGGTTCTTTGTATGCTAAGACCAATAGTTCATCGCAACAACGTTGCATTCACAGCGTCTAAACACTTTACATTCATCTCTTATGACTATGACATAACATCGAAATGTTATTCATTACCCTAGTCAGTCAACGTTTAAGGAATCATAATTATAGCAATCCCTCACATTCGTTTATCGCGACTACGGTCCCCGGATATTTATTCTGTAACCCGCGTCTACATTCTTTATCTTTTAATCTCATTTATTCTTTTCATTCAACCTTCATCAAAGGTTTAATACACTCAATTAAGTGTTATATTAGTTGAATTACATGTTCATATTTCTTTCTTGCACATCCCTCAGTAATTGAGTAGTAAAAATCTCATTTACTGGCATTGCCTGCACCGCACTAAGCATTGCGCCATGTCTTCTTCCTTTCTTTCATCTTTGCATCGCCACTTAGCAGTAGCTAATGGCCCGAGCTCACTCTGTGGCACCGGCCCCCAAGGCACGACTTACGCTGCGGCGCCAAGCATGAAACCTAGAAAAATTTTCTAAGTCTTTTACAAGCTTGAGACGCTGACTTTGAAATCTCATATCTTATTCGTCATAACTCGGAACGAGGTCGTTCCAAAGCCATTTTTTTCCTTATCTTATGTACTTTGATTACCCTTAGACAGAACTTCATTCTGAATTTGTTAACATGGCATTCAATTGGCTTAATCTTCAATCTTTGTTCGTTTTACGTTATTAACGTTCTTCATTCGTTCGTCCGTAATTCGGTCATTTGAATTCGGAACTCATTTGTTCTTGAGTCCACGACTCACATTTTATACATTCTCTTACATTCTTATGAAACCCTACACGTTTGGGTTCATTTACTAACTTTCTAATTCTCATTCTTCTTTTATGAACTTTTTGCCATAACTTCGTTATAGCTCAGTTTTAATCCGTTCTTCATGAACGTTTCTATCATTCCTAACCAAGCAATAAGCAACTAACTTATACGCAATGGTTTTAAACTTGTCCATTAATAACAATTATCCTACGATGGTTTTAAATTTGTCCATCAACAACATTCTTCGCGTTTTTCACGTGTTCTTCGCGTTCTTCGCGTGTTCTTCATTTTTAATCTATATTTTGGATTACGATTTTAATTTTTCTTGGAATTTGATGTTATTGAACATCATTCCTTACTTATTTGACCTACTCATTCGTAAGATTCATTCGGATCGCTCAAAATCCTTACGAATCTTATACTTACTTAAGAAATTTATAAACTAAATTCCTAATTCTTATTTCTTCATTTTCTCATGATTTCAACCATATGAATTCATTCTTAACTTCATCTACTTCTTATTTTCATTAAGTTATGTTTTTGAACATATTAAACTTAAAGAAAATTAGAAGAAACTAGGGTTCGGATTACCGTTCTTCTTTAATCTCCTTCCGTCGGACAATGCGTGCATTCGAGCTAGCTTTTCCTCATTCCTCTTCCTCTTCTTCTTCTTCTTCTTCTTCTTCTTCTTCTCCCATCCGAACTCTCTCTCTCTATCTCTCAAGTGTTGGTTGAAATTTCAAACCAAACAAATGAGGTTAAGGCTTGTTTATATAGAAAACCAATGCTAGGGGTATTTTGGTCATTTCACCCAACCTCCTTACTATTCATGGCTTAGCCACCAAGTTTACTTGGCCACTACCCTTACTTGGTGGCCAAGTGGCGGCCCCACATGCCCATGGGTTTTCCCCATGGGTTTTACCCATCCGGTGACCCTTCGGTTCGATCCGCGGTTTATTTTCTTGGACCGGGCTTAATTAAATCTAACACTGGGCCGTACATTAATTCTTGCTGGGCCTACCCTAGGCTTGATTACACATTCCATTGGGCTTGATATAATCTAAGTTCAATTGGATTCTTCAAAGTCCATGAACTCAAAGTCCATTTAGACTAATCGTATTCTACGCATTCCATTCTCGTATTCTCGTATTCTCTTCGTATATCGTTTGTACGATATTTGTATTATACGTCGTACTAATTTTCGTACTATACTCATATAATAACTAGTATTATACTCATATTTCTCATGCATAATAACTCTAATTATTATACGAAATCAGAAAATTCTCGAAACTCACTTTTCCTAACCCTTAGGTTTTAAGTCCGCAGGCGAAAACTTCGTTTTTGCTATAACTGAAATATTATTGAATATTCCATCTCGTCTCAGAATTCTATCATTACGAGTTTCTCAGAAATTCAAAATAAATCTCCGAGCAAAAATGGATGAATAGTGCCTATTTCGTATTTTTCCCCGGAAATATTTTTGTTCCCGAATTTTTTTTTTTTCGTCTTGAAAATTCTTACTCGTTCAGTCTAGCTCGTAGCCAGAATCCTCCTGATTAATAATTATTCTAGGTTATAGAACGATTAATAAACACATAGCACAGAATAATATTAATAAAATTCATTTTATTAATAACTAATTCTTTAAACTTAAATTATGGACAATCCGATTTTTCGGGTTGTCACATTCTTCCCTCCTTAAAAAAATTTCGTCCTCGAAATTTTTTAAAACCAAACCCTTACCCGGTTCCTCACATTCTCCCCTTCTTCAAAGAATTTCGTCCTCGAAATTTTAGCTAACCCTTCTTCTCAACTTCTCTTCGAAGAAGTTCTTATCTTTCATACATTCCCTACCCTTTATAACTTATCAAGAATCATGAAGTGAAAGGAATAAATAGGAATATAAGGATTCCTTTAAAACATTTCATTATTTTGCTGAGGGGTCAAATTGACCATGAACTCTTACTAGGTTAAACAGCCTTTCGTCGTAAACCTTTCTTACACGGTAAGTTTACAATCACAAAGAAGGTAAACTACCTCTTCCATACGTAGGTGATCAACCCATTGTATAACCCCATTTCAGGATATGTTCACCTCAGACTTAATTATTGGATTCCGCACCAAAACAATTTGGTTCGGCATAACTCTTCAAAGAAAGCTCGATTTTCTTTTAATCATGACATACCATTCGTCCTAGCCAAAGAAAGTAGCTTAGACCATACCAATAAATTGGACATCAACTTGAAACATTCGTCTAGTCAACTCACTTGACATCGACCAATTCTTTAAATTCTTTTGCAATACATCAAAACGTTTCATGAGGTCATGATACCACACTTTTCACAGTACGTTGAGGACTTCGTCAGTTTATGACTTCGCCATTATACACCATACCATAACGGGTTGTTGATCCTAAGATCACTTCCAATACTAGGTTCAGTTGCATTAATAACTCCATCCTTTTACCATCTTTGCATCAAATGCACTGATGATATAAAATTCATTTTGATATTTTAAATAAATTTCTGTCTAGCCGAATCAACTAGTATAGACATATCAAGAATAGTTCTTTTAAAATCCATTGGTTCCAAAAATTGAACCAATTCTTTCATTTTCCAAAACGCGCACTTCAGTACGAATTCAAGAAACTTTGAAATCTAGCATGGCTAGATGACTTGGAATATCTTATCCTCCATCTTCCTTCATTGTCTTACTTGTGACAATACTTAATGTTCTCTAGCACCTTCAATGCCAAGTCTACTGAAAATAACTCATTTCAGTCTAACCATTCCTATACCTTAGTACAGTCCATCAACTTGCCACACATTATGAGTTCAGGAACTTTCCACAATAATATGAGTTTAAGAACAATCCCAGATAGACCATAAGTGTCCATTCACTGAGAAGTTCAAAAACATACCATATAATTATGAGTTACGATCTTACCATAAGTATAAGTTTCAAGAACTCACACCTACCTTTTCATTCTCTACCTATCAAGTATATACATGAGAAAAGATTCACCTTCTCATCATATACATCTTGATAGCGCGACCAATTTCAATGATTATCACTGTAATAAACTAAGTGGTTGTTACACCAAAGCATAAACCTCTGCCCATACAAAGAATCATATAACTCAGCTATCACATGAGTCCTCAATTGAAATCTTACAACTTCTAACTTTCTCTTTACTTAATACGAATTTTCTTTAATTCGTATGCTATCCTTTATAACTCGATCTGAGTTCTTCTTCCCGTACTACTTCGTAGTACCATTCATTCATAGCATTGGCTATAAATCATTCATCGTTTAATAGCTCATCTGTTACTACAATTTACTATGATCACGTGGTGATCTTCTTATCCTTCTATCTACGATTATAGTCTTAGGTACTCATACCTAAGATTTATAACCTATCAGCTCTGATACCAACCTGTAACGCCCCAAAATCCGGTCTATTTTCACATCCGGATTCTGTACGTCATGATCCCATCTTCTTCCAAACATACATCATTATATAGCTAAATATAACAACATACATCCTCAAATCCCAGGTTCTAAAACCCTAAAACCTCTTTCATTCCAAATAATGATAATTACATTATTCTTTACATCTTGTACAAGTGACTTTTATCCGCCACCAAGGATCCATAATCGTTCATTAAACTATTCTATAGTTTAATTCTATCATTCTATATTACAAGTCTTCGCTTGATCTTCACGCACATTCATATAATGAATGGCACTTCTTCTGGATACCGATTAGCTTGATCTTTCCGAGATCCTTAAGTTCTTTCTAACATCGTTCGCTGAAAATGTTTTTATTTAAAGCAAGTGTGAGCATTCAATTTCCCAGCAAGTCATAATAGTTGAACAAATAACTTTAAGAATTCAAGCATTCTTGTAAGACTTCAATAACCGAACAAAGGTTATGAAGCAGCTTGAATAATAGGAATAATATCGATTCCTATCATTTTAAAACATTAGTTACATTCCCTTTGAAATACTTTCATTCTCTACTCTGTTTCATACTCATTCTGTCTGGCTAGAATCAATAGCACAGACTTAACAATAACGGTTCATGTATAAACAGAACATGCTCATATTGAACAGTTCAATCACAGAACAGTTCATATCGTAGAAACACCAAAGTGTTCACATTGTGGCACAAGGCCTCATATATTCTAACACCTTGTACAAATATTACACATTTGCACATAGACAGAACTTCTCAAGTTCAACATCTGAGAAGTTTAAGAAACTAGCATTCATTTGAAATATGAATGAAGTTAGGAAACTTGCCTTATGCACAGCTACAACTTATAGTTTACGCTGAACTGCTCATTCTAATTCCTATGTAGAACATAAGGAAATAACACATATACCAATTAGTCATATACTTGACTGATGCATTAGTTTACTTTACTTTACTTCTTAGGGTTCGCGTTCTTACAAACTAAGTTTACGCGACCAACTTCCTTTACCGGTTAATGACTTCATGACATACGGAGATGTCTTACTTAATACGTTCATCATCTTTGATGATTTACATTCTTATCTTCTTCTTATAACTCTCCTAGGACTCAGCACACATCGTGGCTCTGCTAGTAGTCCATATGGTACTCTAAGTGGTTTCCCACAAATAACCAATAAATAAGTTCCCGTCTCATCTACACTGCCCACAACAGTGAGTTAGATCAGTTGCCAATTTTGTATATACCTTCGCTCTCTGAAGGAATTGTTTAGCCCAGCTCCCATATGTCAACCATCAAAGGTTACGATTGTGCTAGAACCTAAATTCATCTTAACTTACCCGAACTATTAAATTATAATGTTCGTTAAGTCAAATTCTTATTCCTTTTGGCTTCTGGCAACTAAATGTCATACCTCAGGATTCATTCTTTATCGTCTAAGTCATACAATCTTTTGTATACTCAGGACGATCATTCAATATTCATTCTACGCATTTATAGCGTTAATCATTTTACGTTACCTTATTCTTATCTTACAACGTCCGATTCATTCGATTCGGAACATCATCCAAGTTATAAACATTAACTCGGCTTCTTTACGTTATACGTATTTATCTTTAATTCATCTTCTTTACCGTTCACAGGTTTAATCATTGATCTTTATTACCTTACGGTCAAACCATACACGGGGTGTATGTTCTACCCGTTTAGTATTCGCGTACACTTAACCTTTAACTCGGTTCAAGTGTCCAACGCTTACATTTCATTCTAACATTCTCATCCGACTCATATTCGATTTTCATTAATCCTCTTACCATTCACTACAGCTTTCTTGACAATTCATATCTTACTTACTACTTTCGTTAACGTCTAAGTCATACAACCAATGTATACTTAGACCGTTCACTCAACGTGAATACGATTCACGAGGATCGTTTACGTATTCAACATTTACGTTACTTGCCTCTTAATTCTATTCAACCTTCATCCAAGGTTTTAATTACTTTCATTCATTACTCGTCACCTGAACCCCATGTTCATTATTCTTTCCTAATGTCAAAGACATACAGTTCTTTGTATGGTAAGACCGATCTTTCATCGCATCAACGTTGCTTTCATAGCATCTAAATGCTTTACATTCATCTCTTATGACCATGACATAACATCAAAATGTCATTCATTACCCTAGTCAATCAACGTTTAAGGAATCACAATTATAGCAATCCCTCACATTTGTTTATCGCGACTACGGTCCCCAGATATTTATTCCCTAACCCGCGTCTACATTCTTTATCTTTTAATCTCATTTATTCTTTTCATTCAACCTTCATCAAAGGTTTAATATAGTCAATTAAGTGTTATATTAGTTAAATTACATGTTCATATTTCTTTCTTGCACATCCCTCAGTAATTGAGCAGTAAAAATCTCATTTCTGGGCATTGCCCTGCACCGGCGCTGCGGTGCTGTGCCCTTCCCTTTCTTTCGTGCTGCGATGCCACTTAGCAGTAGCTAATGGTCCGCGCTCGCGCTGCAGCGCCGGCCCCCAAGGCACGACTCGCGCTGTGGCGCCAAGCATGAAACCTAGAAAAATTTTCTAAGTCTTTTACAAGCTTGAGACGCTGACTTTGAAATCTCATATTTTATTCGTTATAACTCAGAACGAGGTCGTTCCAAAGCCATTTTCTTCCTTATCTTACGTACTTCGATTACCCTTGGATAGAACTTCATTCTGAATTCATTAACATTCCATTCAATTGGCTTAATCTTCGATCTTCGTTCGTTTTACGTTATTAACGTTCTTCATTTGTTCGTCCGTAATTCGGTCATCCGAATTTGGAACTCGTTCGTTCTTGAGTCCATAACTCACATTTTATGCATTCTCTTACATTCTTATAAAAGCCTATACGTTCGGGTTCATTTACTAACTTTCTAATTCTCATTCTTCTTTTACAAAATTTTCGCCATAACTTCGTTATAGCTCAGTTTTAATCCGTTCTTCATGAACGTTTCTAACATTCCTAACCAAGCAATAAGCAACTAACTTATACGCGATGGTTTTAAACTTGTCCATCAACAACAATTATCCTATGATGGTTTTAAATTTGTTCATCAACAACATTCTTTGCGTTCTTCGCGTTCTTCGCGTGTTCTTCATTTTTAATCGATATTTTGGATTACGATATTACTTTTTCTTGAAATTTGATGTTATAGAACATCATTCCTTACTTATTTGACCTACTCATTCGTAAGATTCATTTGGATCGCTCAAAATCCTTACGAATCTTATACTTACTTAAGAAATTTATAAACTAAATTCCTAATTCTTATTTCTTCATTTTCTCATGATTTCAACCATATGAATTCATTCTTAACTTCATCTATTTCTTATTTTCATTAAGTTATATTTTTGAATATATTAAACTTAAAGATAATTAGAAGAAACTAGGGTTTGGATTACTGTTCTTGTGACGCCCCCAAAATAGGTATACATCACCCATTCTGAGTTGTCAATACATGGTACAGAAACAACTACAACTTTATTATTACAACAGTAAAACTGTGAGTTTAAATACAAATATTATCTTCTAGACAATATTTATACTCAAATAAATCCTCATCACATTTATTGATACATTATTTTACAAAAATGGTGAGGACTACTAAACAATCCTTTCTAAAACCTTCATTCCATACCCCAACTCGTACTCGCTATATTCTCGCCTCCTGAGAAGAATGGAACAAAAAGGAAAATGGTGAGCTCAACTAGCTCAGTAAAGAATATTATGACTAAGATAATATACAACAAATTATCGTTAGTCTTCAATAGGGAAAAATTTAATAGAATACAATAGACAACAAGTTTCAGATCAATATTCATAATGAAATAATAATTCATAGAAGAGTTACGTAGAGAATGAAATCTACTATAATCTATGAATTTAACGGTCCATCAACAATATTTTATCCTGTAACATCAATCAATATTCATCTCAAATCAAATATTCATCTTTGCACTACTGTGCCAAAGATATTCATCAATCGGTCATGTTCATCTCAACACTGCTCATCTTTGCACTAAAGGCCAAAGATATTCATCATCGGTCATGTTCATTTAAACACCGCTCATCTTTGCTGACCGCAGCCAAAGATATTCTTCAGAAATCATTCATCTTTCTTTCTACAGGCCAAAGATATTCAATAATATCATCATTTAAGATTGAGGATGATGAAAATATTTTTAAAGAACGAATCCAATTGAAACAAAATGACAAGGATTAAGGATTAATGATTCGTACTTTGTTTTATCCATGTCCAACAATACCTCAAAAATAATCATAGTGGTGTAAAATTCAAGAATGATCAAAACATGGATACAATCAAAGCTAGTATCCGAATAGATATTTTGGACGAAAAGAAGAAATTTTATTTTTTAATTGAATAGTGCCGAGTATCGTGAATAGTCAGATATCGTAAATAGGCCGAGATATCGTGAATAGTAACTCAGACACCAAAAGATAGAAATTCCACAAAAAACATTTTCACGCTTCATGAATAGTACTCGTGAATAGTAACTCGTGAATAGTAACTCATGAATAGTAACCCCAACATGAAAAAGTTCCAAATTTGATAAAACTTCAGATCAACATTTCAAAGATAATGATATTGAAGAAATAATATCATTACGAAAAAAAAAAATAATATCCCTTACCTCAAAGAATCGATTTACTTGGAAGGAAAGGCTAGGAAGTGATCTTTGAATGAAACTTGTCTTGATCAAAGAACTCTCAAAGTATCTAAATACTCACAAAATACGCTCAATAATATAGAGAGAGAGAGAGAAAACTTTGTTTACGGTGTGATTTTCAATTCTAACTTAGCCCTCTATTTATAGGAAAATGTTAGCCTTACCAAGCGGACTTGACTGCACACCGATGGCTTTACTCGCTACTATTGCCACCCACCACATTTGAAATAAAATTCAGCACATTTCTTCACCAACCACAAGTGGGGCCCACTCAATTCTAGAATTTTCCACCAAAATCAATTATAAACCTAATTTTAGAATGGACACCTCTTAAAATTCATAACAAATCATTCGTGAATTTTTAACGTTCAAAATTTGTGGACATATACTCAACTTATGTATGTATAACATACCCAAAAATTACCACAATCCAACGGTCGGATTAAAAATTATAACCCCCATAATATATCTCAAAACCCCGATTTAATTTTTAATACCTCCAATCCGATAAAATCTTGATAAAACACCTCAACATTAATTTCTTCATTTATAACCACATAAATAAATCCATCATTTATATCCACATAAAATAAATATTTCTTTATCATATGAATCAATAATTAATTATTCACAAATAATATTCTGAGAATCACAATTATGACAACCAGGTAGTTCAGGAAAGAGGGGCTTTCCGATAAGGATTTCTCCCATCTTTGCCGCAATTAGGTGACCAAACCTCTCCTCGATGAACTTTCTAGACATTGCCAATAATTCTATCTAATAATATTATTCAAATAATATGAATTATTGATCCGATAATGGAGATAATGTGCGGTGACAATTATTGAAGCAATGAATAATATAAAATATCAATGCAACAATTATTGAATCAATAAAATAAAATATTGAAGCAAGAACTACTATGAAAATTATTGAGTAGTGCCTTCTTACGTAAGGATCAATAATTCAACAATTGTAGTAATCTGGTGTACTCTTTCGGCAACCACGCCAGACATCAGTATTTTAACCACCGGGTATTCCAACAAGATTAATTCAGAATAACTACGCCGTTATTTTTAACCAACTTATATTTGTCGTTTTCTTCATCCAATCGCTTTCGTTATGGGGCCCCACATGGTCGCCGCTACGTCGCATTTAATATTCTGACGACAAAGACGAATATTCCACGACCAAACGAATATTCCCTAACAAAATGAATATTTTATAACCACTTGCTTATTTTGAAATATTTGCATATTTAACCCTTAACTATCCACATTAATCAAATCAACCCTTACTATTTCAAAATAATAAATAAAGGAAATTCATTTTATTTAAAAAATTTGGGTCTTACAACCCCCCTCCTTATGAAATTTCGTCCTCGAAATTGACGACGTACTCAGTGTTTGAAAAGGTGAGGATACCTCGCTTTCATTTCCGTTTCCAATTCCCGTGTCATTTCCTCTATAGCATGATTCGTCCACAAAACTTTAACTTGTGGTATGACCTTTGCGCGTAGGACTTGCTCCTTCTTATCCAAGATCTTGACAGGTACCTCCTCATACGTTAAGTCTTCGGCTATCTCATCCGGTTCTAACTCAATAACGTGGTTCGGGTCTTTCACATATTTACTGAAGCAACCGATATGTGAAATACATTATGAACACTTAGACATACTTGGAGGTAATGCAAGTCTATAGGCTACATTTCCTAGTCGGTCAAGAATTTGAAATGGACCAATAAATCGTGGATTGAGCTTTTCTCTCTTCCCAAATCTTGTAACTCCCTTCCATGGAGCACTCTCGCAACAATACATGATCCCCTACATTAAATTCCACGTCCTTTCGATGAAGATCCGCATAACTCTTTTGTCGATCTTGTGCCGCTTTGTATACGTTGTCGAATCATTTGGATCTTTTCGGTAGTCATACGTCTTAACTTCGGGTCCCAACAATGTTGCTTCACCCACCTCATCCCAACATATTGGAGAACGACATTTTCGTCCATATAATGCTTGAATGGAGCCACACCTATACTTGCCGATAAGCTGTTGTTGTAGGAGAATTCCACCAATGGTAAATACTTATCCCAACTACCCTTGAAGTTCAGGACACTGAGTCTTAATAAATCTTCAAGAGTTTGAATAGTCCTCTCTAATTGTCCGTCCGTTTGGGGATGGTATGCTTAGAACTAAATCGCAAATTCGTGCCCATAGCTTTTTGCAAGCTAACCCAAAATCTTGAAGTGAATCTTGGGTCACGATCCAAAACTATGGATCTGGGCATGCCATGCAACCTCACAATCTCATTTACGTACATACTAGCAAGACGTTCAAGTGAATAAGTCTCCGTGATCGGCAAGAAATGAGCGGACTTGGTTAATCTATCAACAATAACCCAAATAGCATTGATGCCTTGAGAAGCGATGGGAAGACCCGTGCAAGAAATCCATGGTAATGTGTTCCCACTTCCATTCCGGAATCTCAAGTGGTTGCAACGGACCCTTAGGTACTAGATGTCCGCCTTTACACGTTAAGCAAGTTAAACACATCCAGATAAACTTTGCAATCTCTCTCTTCATATTATTCCACCAAAATGTATGTCGAAGATCACGATACATTTTAGTACTTCGAGGATGGATTGCAAATGGTGTATTGTGTGCCTCCATCATAATCTTGTACTTCAAATCGAGTCGTTAGGAACACAAAGTCTAGAGTGGACTCAAGTATTCCTTCTTCATCAATTCTCGCCGGAATAGCTCCTTCTTGTACTTTCTTCTTCATATGTATCACTCAAGATTCGGTGGCTCGAGCAACCTTAACTTTTTCTATTAAAGTTGGCTCTATCGTATACTTGACATCATCGCACTCGTTCCGCATATGATCTTCTACTCAACGCGTCACTACCACGTCGCTTACCGGGATGGTATTGAATAGTGTGGTCGTAGTCTTTCAATAGCTCGAGCCAACGTCATTGCCGCGTGTTGAGTTCTTTTTGAGTGAAGAAATATTTAAGGCTTTTATGGTCCGAATATATCTCCACTTTCTCCCCATATAGATAGTGCCTCCATATTTTAGCTTAAAAACGATCGGCCGCTAACTCTAGATCATGAGTAGGATAATTCCTCTCATACTCTTTAAGTTGTCATGAGGCATAGGCTATGACTTTCCCACGTTGCATGAGAACACATCCTAACCCTTTGCTCGAAGCATCGGCGTAGATAACAAATCCATCCGAACCGGATGGTATTGTTAGAACAAATAAAATAAATAAGTCTCCTCTTAAGCTCTTGGAAACTCTTCTCGCATTCTTCATTCCAAACGAATTTTGTATCCTTCCGAGTTAGCGAGTTAATGGAGTAGCGATTCGAGAAAACCCTTCCACGAATCTCGATAATAACCAAACTAAGCCCAAAAAGCTACGTGACTTCCCACCGACTTGGTTGCTCCCAACTTTGTATTGCTTCAATCTTGGCGGATCAACAGATACTCCATGTTTTGACACCACATGCCCAAGAAAGGCTACTTCCTCAAGCCGAACTCGCATTTCTTCAATTTGGCATATAGTTGGTTTTCACGAAGCCTTTGGAGTACCAGCTTCAAATGGTGCTTATGATCTTCACGGCTTTTGGAATATATAAGGATGTCATCAATAAAGACAACAACGAATTGATCCAAATATTCCTTGAATACTCGGTTCATCATATCCATGAAAGCCGCAGGAGCATTAGTTAGTCTGAAAGACATGACTAAGAATTATAATGCCCATACCGAAGTTTCGAAGGCGGTCTTTGGAATATCCTCGATTCTAATTTTCAAATTGATGATATCCGTAAGCGAAGATCGATTTTTGAAAAGAATTGTGCCCCTTGCAATCTGGTCAAACAAGTCATCAATACGAGGTAGAGGATACCTATTCTTGATGGTGACATGGTTCAATTCCAGATAGTCAATACAAAGTCGCATACTCCCGTCTTTCTTTTTACAAATAAAGCACAGAGCACCCCAAGGAGATGTACTAGGGCCAGATGAAACCGATGTCCAACAATTCACGTAGTTGGACCTTTAACTCCCGAAGTTCAATAGGAGCCATTCGATATGGGGTTTTAGAAATGGGCTTTGTGCGGGTTCAAGATCAATAAAGAATTCAACTTCACGTTACGGGGGTAGGCGGGGAAGTTCTTCTTGAAAATCGTCGGGAAAGTCAATAACAACGGGAATATTATTCAAATTTGGCGTGTCTTTATTCAAATCCATAACATGGGCTAAGAAAGCTTGACATCCGTTTTTCAATAAACGAATAGCTTTATGATTAGATATGATAGTGATTGATTTTAATGGTTTAGTTGCTTGAATTAAATACAACGAAGTTGGTTAGGAATATGAAAACTAACAACCTTACGAAAACAATCAATTTTGGCATGATGAGTAGTTAACCAATCAATCCCTAAAATCACATCAAAAGCAAGTATCTTTAAAGAGATAAGGTCGGCGGGTAAGGTGATGGTGCCAACTTGAATCAAACAAGATTTATAAGCAATGTGGATGTGATGAAAGTTTCTCCTAACGGAGTTTCCACAGATAGGTCAAAGTCTAATTTCTCCGAGTCAAGTTTAAGCGTTGAGCACATGCGGGAGAGATAAATGAATGGGTAGCATCGGTATCAAGTAAGGTATAAACTTCACAAGAATTTATAAATAGCTTACCCGTGATCACCTCGTTTGGGTTCTCGCATTATGACATGATCACAACAAACGCTCTTCCGGAATCGTTGACTTTGACTTTTTCGGGACGATCTTTTGAGTCACCGTCCCCATTGAACTAGGTTTCACATCGTGCATAATCTCGAAAGCGATATGTCCTTCCTTTCCACAACTATAGCATACCTTGAACTGTTGTGGGCGTTTTGACCGATATGTCCCTCTTTTCCGTGATTTGTAGCATATATGACCGGTGGTCGTTCTCTCCTCCTTAGAACCCGATTCTTTAAGACTTTGTCATCTTCACATAGTCGTTGTTAAATCTCCTCTTTTAAAATCTCCTCCCGACTCGCTTCTTCTGCTTTTCATGACCATGATTACCACCAGAGTGGTTACCATTTCGTCCGTCTGTTTCTTTCTCCATGAGTTATCATTATTACATTGTTCGCTATCTCAGTGCGATCTCGATTATGGTCCCTCGGTTGACCGTACTCGTTATCTCGCTCTAATAATTGAGCCCATTTACAACATCTGAATAAAGAGAAAGTTTATGAGAAATGAGATCTTGGCGTATCTGCCGGTTTCAAACCTCTAAGAAACATCCGCGTCATACGTTCCTCATTCTCCACCAAATGAGGTGCAAAAACTGGATAACTCGCAAACTTTGCCTCGCATCTAGACACACGGCCATGTTATTTTGTTCCAATCGATGAACTCCACTTCCTTCATATAGACGAACACTTTCGGGAAAGTATTTGTCATTAAATAGTCTCTCAAACGTCTCCCAAGACATCTTTGAAAAGTACTGGATGGTACGCTTCACAGACTCCCACCGATGAGTCCGCCTCGCCACGGAACATAAAGGTGGCGAATGGAACCTTCGTTCCTCCGTGCATCCCAAGACATCGAATATCTTGGTAATTTGTTTGACCCATGTTTCCGGCATGATCGGATCCGCTTTCCCTTAAATCTGGTGGTCCCAACTCTTGAAATCGCTTGGTTGTGACAACCCGTGAATTGCTATCATTTCCTCCTCAGTATTTTGAACACGAGTCTCCTAAATGCGATTTTGCATGAAGCGCAAAAAGCTTCTAAACATCCCCTCGTTCATCATCTCGCTCCATGGTGTTGTTTCGGGAGGAACATTGCCGATCTGTTGCACGTTCTCTTCGTTGTAGTAAAATACAGGCATCTCCACGGTCTCATTTACTCCATTGTTAATATTCTAAGTCGACATTCTCAAATCATCATAAAACAAGGGTTAATTAAGGAAATCAATATATCACATAATATCCCTATATATCTTGACCAACTAAGAAATAAGCTTAGGTAGGACACACTAGCTGGAAGAAGGATTTACTCTGCCCTCCCTCCTAGTTCTATTCCCGATCTCCGCCAGAGATCATATCCTAAGCTCGATACCAACCGTGTGACCCCCCAAAATAGGTATACATCACCCATTACGAGTTGTCAATACATGGTACGTAAACAACTACAACTTTATTATTACAACAAGAAAAGCTGTGAGTTTAAATACAAATATTATCTTCTAGACAATATTTATACTCAAATAAATCCTCATCACATTTATTGATACATTATTTTACAAAATGGTGAGGACTACTAAACAATCCTTTCTAAAACCTTCATTCCATACCCCAGACTCGTACTCGCTTATATTCTCGCCTCACGAGAAGAATGGAACAAAAGGAAAAGGGTGAGCTCAACTAGCTCAAGAAGAATATTATGACTAAGATAATATACAACAAATTATCGTTAGTCTTCAACGAGGGAAAAATTTAATAGAATACAATAGACAACAAGTTTCGGATCAATATTCATAGTGGAAATAATAATTCATAGAAGAGTTACGTAGAGAATGAAATCTACTATAATCTATGAATTTAACGGTCCATCAACAATATTTTATCCCTGTAACATCAATCAATATTCATCTCAAATCAAATATTCATCTTTGCACTTACTGTGCCAAAGATATTCATCAATCAATGGTCATGTTCATCTCAACACTGTTCATCTTTGCACTAAAGGCCAAAGATATTCATCGATCGGTCATGTTCATTTAAACACCGCTCATCTTTGACCTGCAGGCAAAGATATTCTTCAGAAATCATTCATCTTTGCACTACAGGCCAAAGATATTCAATAATATCATCATTTAAGACTGAGGATGATGAAAAATATTTTTAAAGAACGAATCCAGTGAAACAAAATGACAAGGATTAAGGATTAATGATTCGTACTTTGTTTTATCCATGTCCAACAATACCTCAAAATAATCATAGTGGTGTAAAATTCAAGAATGATCAAAACATGGATACAATCAAAGCTAGTATCGAATAGATATTTTGGACGAAAAGAAGAAATTTTATTTTTTTGAATGAATAATACCGAGTATACGTGAATAGTGTCAGTATCGTGAATAGTGCAAGATATCGTGAATAGTAACTCAACACCAAAAGATAGAAATTCCACAAAAAATATTTTCACGCTTCATGAATAGTACTCGTGAATAGTAACTCGTGAATAGTAACTCATGAATAGTAAACCCGACATGAAAAAGTTCCAAATTTGATAAAAACTTCAGATCAACATTTCAGCATAATGATATTGAAGAAATAATATCATTACGAAAAAAAAAATAATATCCCTTACCTCAAAGAATCAAGATTGCCGGAAGGAAAGGTCAAGTGATCTTTGAATGAAACTTGTCTTGATCAAGCAACTCTCAAAGTATCTAAATACTCACAAAATACGCTCAATAATATAGAGAGAGAAAGAAAACTTTGTTTACGGTGTGATTTTCAATTCTAACTTAGCCTCTATTTATAGGAAAATGTTAGCCCGTAAAGGCAGACTTGACACTGCTTTACGATGGCTTTACGCTACTATTGCCACCCACCACATTTGAAATAAAATTCAGCACATTTCTTCACCAACCACAAGTGGGGCCCACTCAATTCTAGAATTTTCCACCAAAATCAATTATAAACCTAATTTAGAATCAGACACCTCTTAAAATTCATAACAAATCATTCGTGAATTTTAACGGTTCAAAATTTGTGGACATATACTCAACTTATGTATGTATAACATACCCAAAAATTACCACAATCCAAGCGGTCGGATTAAAAATTATAACCCCATGATATATCTCAAACCCCCGATTTAATTTTTAATACCTCCAATCCAGATAAAATCTTGATAAAACACCTCAACATTAATTTCTTCATTTATAACCACATAAATAAATCCATCATTTATATCCACATAAAATAAATATTTCTTTATCATATGAATCAATAATTAATTATTCACAAATAATATTATGAGAATCACAATTATGACAACCAGTAGTTCCGGAAAGAGGGGCTTTCCGATAAGGATTTCTCTCTTGGCGCGCAATTAGGTGACCAAACCTCTCCTCGATGTAACTTTCTAGACATTGCCAATAATGCTATCTAATAATATTATTCAAATAATATGAATTATTGATCCGATAATGGAGATAATGTGCGTGACAATTATTGAGCAATGATAATATAAAATATCAGCGCAGCAATTATTGAATCAATAAAATAAAATATTGAACAAGTAACTCTTGTGAAAATTATTGAGTAGTGCCTTCTTACGTAAGGATCAATAATTCAACAATTACGTGCCAATCTGGTGCATCTTTGTGCAACCACGCGTATTCATCGTATTTTAACCACGAGGGTATTCCAACAAGATTAATTGTAATAACTACGCCGTTATTTTTAACCAACTTATATTTGTCATTTTCTTCATCCAATCGCTTTTCAGTTATGGGGCCCACACATGGGTTCTTGGCCGTAGCATGCGAATATTCCCGAAGCAGACGAATATTCCACGACCAAACGAATATTCCCCGACAAAAATGAATATTTTATAACCACTTGCTTATTTTGAAATATTTGCGTATTTAACCCTTAACTATCCACATTAATCAAATCAACCCTTACTATTTCAAAATAATAAATAAAGGAAATTCATTTTTATTTAAAAAAATTTCGGGGTCTTACAGTTCTTCTTTAATCTCCTTTCCTCGAACAAAGCGTGCATTCGAGCTAGCTTTTCCTCATTCCTCTTCCTCTTCCTCTTCTTCTCCCATCCGAACTCTCTCTCTATCTCTCAAGTGTTGGTTGAAATTTCAAACCAAACAAATGAGCTTAAGGCTTGTTTATATAGAAAACCAAAGCTAGGGGTATTTTGGTTATTTCACCCAACCTCCTTACTATTCATGGCTTAGCCACCAAGTTTACTTGACCACCACCCTTACTTGGTGGCCAAGTGGCCGCCCCACATGACCATGGGTTGCCCCATGGGTTTTACCCATCCGGTGACCCATCGGTTCGATCCGCGGTTTATTTTCTTGGATCAGGCTTAATTAAATCAAACACTGGGCCTTACATTAATTCTTACTGGGCCTACCCTAGGCTTGATTACACATTCCTTTGGGCTTGATATAATCCAAGTCCAATTGGATTCTTCAAAGTCCATGAACTCAAAGTCCATTTAGACTAATCGTATTCTACGTATTCCATTCTCGTATTCTCGTATTCTCTTCGTATATTGTTCATATGATATTCGTATTATACGTCGTACTAATATTCGTACTATAGTCGTATAATAACTAGTATTATACTCATATTTCTCACGCAAAATAACTCTAATTATTATACGAAATCATAAAATTCTCGGAACTCACTTTTCCTAACCCTTAGGTTTTAAGTCCGCAGGCGAAAACTTCATTTTTTCCATAACTGAAATATTATTGAATATTCCATCTCGTCTCAAAATTCTATCATTACTCGTTTCTCAGAAATTCAAAATAAATCTCCGAGCAGAAACGGATGAATAGTGCCTATTTTGTCTTTTTCCCAGGAAATATTTTTGTTCCCGAAAATTTTTTATTTTCGTCTTGAAAATTCTTACTCGTTCAGTCTAGCTCGTAGCTAGAATCCTCCCGATTAATAATCATTCTAGGTTATAGAATGATTAATAAACACATAACACAGAATAGTATTAATAAAATTCATTTTATTAATAACTAATTCTTTAAACTTAAATTCTGGACAATCCGATTTTCTGGGTTGTCACAGGATGCACTAAAGAGCAGAAGGTTCCCTTTGCCACCTTCATGTTGCGCGGAGAGGCAGGTTACTGGTGGGAATCTGTAAAATGTACCCATCCATCTGCACTTAAGATGTCTTGGGAGAAGTTCCAAGAATTTTTCAACGACAAGTACTTTCCAGAAAGTATTTGTCACATGAAGGAGGTGAAATTTATCAAACTGGAGAGAAGAACAATATGACTGTGTTGCAATACGAAGCCAAGTAAGTGAAGTTATCTCGGTTTGCATCCCATTTGGTAGATAATGAAGAGCGAATGACACAAATGTTTCTAAGAAGTGTAAAACTTGAAATTCGTCAACATCTTATCTCTCATAAACTTTGCTTGTATTCAGATGTAGTGAATAGGGCTCAGTTATTGGAGCGGGATTATGAGTCAGCTCAACCAAAAAATAGCAACCAGCAGCACGATAATAGTCATACTAGTGGCAACAATCATCGAAGCAGTGATAACCAACGTGGCAGAAATGGTAACCACTTCAGTGGTAATCATGGCCAAGATAATAGGAGAGGTGAGTCAAGTGAAAATTTCAAAAAGAGAAGATTCAACAATTACGGGAAGACATCGGCAGCAACAGTAGCACCAGTAACAAATTCTAGGGGAGGAAAACGACTGTCAGTTAGATGCTACATATACGGAGAGGAGGGACACATAAGTCCAAACTGTTCATACCTTTCCAAGGTGTGTTTCAGTTATGGAAAAGGCGGTCATATAGCCTAATTTTGCCCTGTAGTGAAGTCAAGTTCAGCTGGAACGGTGGCACCAAAGGCGAATACGGATAAAACAAAGTTGGTGGTTCAAGGGAGAGCGTTTGTCGTAACGTCCCAAAAGGCGAAGAACCCGAACGAAGTTATCACGGGTAAGCTAATTATAAACTCTGCAAAGTCTATACCTTATTAGATACTGATTCTACCCATTCTTTTATTTCTCCTGCTTGTTCTCAATGTTTGAACTTGACCCCTGAGAAATTAGACTTTGACTTATCTGTTAAAACTCTGTTAGGAGAAACTTTTATTACATCCATAATTTATAAATTTTGCTTGATTCAAGTTGGGACCATCACATTACCTGTTGATTTCATCTCTTTGAAAATACTTACATTTGATGTGATTTTAGGGATTGATTGGTTAACTACTCATCATGCTAAAATTGATTGTTTATGTAAGGTTGTTAGTTTTCATATTCCTAACTAACCTGTTATGCTTATTCAAGTAACCAAACCACTAAAGTCAATCACTATCATATCAAGCCATAAAGCCATTCGTTTATTGAAAAACGGATGTCAAGCTTTCTTAGCTCATGTCATGGATTTAAACAAAAATACGTCAGATTTGAATGATATTTCTGTTGTTAGTGAATTTCCTGACGTATTTCCTAAATAACTTCATGGCCTACCCCCAGACCATGATATCGAATTTTGTATTGACCTGGAACCCGGTACAAAACCCATTTCTAAAACCGCATATAGAATGGCTTCTATTGAACTTTAGGAGTTAAAAACCCAACTGCAGGAATTTTTAGACATTGGTTTCATTCGTCCTAGTACATCTCCTTGGGGTGCTCTTATTTTATTCGAAGAGAAAAAAGATGGGAGTATGTGACTTTGCATTGACTTTCGGGACTTGAACTATGTCACCATCAAAAATAGGTACCCATTACCTCACATTGATGACCTGTTTGACAAGTTGCAAGGGGATAAATTCTTCTCAAAGATCGATCTTCATTTCGAATATCATCAATTAAAGATTAAAACTGATGACATTCCAAAGACTGCTTTTAGGACTCGGTACGGGCATTATGAATTCCTAGTCATGTTTATCTTTTGGATTTACTAATGCTCCTGCGACCTTCAAGGATATGATGAACCGAGTATTCAAGGAATATTTGGATCATTTTGTGGTTGTCTTTATTGATGACATCTCCATTTATTTCAAAAGTGGTGAAGATCATGAACAACGCTTGAGGTTGATACTTTAAAAGCTTCGTGAAAATAAGCTATATGCCAAGTTGAAGAAATGCGAGTTCTAGCTTGAGGAAGTAGCATTCCTTGGGCACGTGGTATCGAAGTATGGAATATCAGTTGACCCGATAAAGATTAAAGCAATACAAAGTTAGGAGCAACCTAAGTCAGTAACCGAAGTACGTAGATTTCTGGGTTTAGCGGGTTATTATCGGAGATTCGTGGAAAGATTTTCTCGAATCGCTACTCCATTAACTCAGCTGACTTGAAAAGATACAAAATTTGAATGTAGTGGGGAATGTGAGAAGAGCTTCCAAGAACTCAAGAGGAGACTCATTTCGGTACCTGTTCTGACAATACCATCAGGTTTGGAAGGATTTGTCATCCACAACGATGCTTCAAGCAAAGGTTTAGGATGTATTCTCATGCAACATGGGACAGTCATAGCCTATGCCTCGCGACAACTCAAAGAATATGAGACGAATTATCCTACTCATGATCTAGAGTTGGCAGCAGTCATTTTCGCGTTAAAGACCTGGAGGCACTACCTATATGGGGGAGAAAATGAAGATCTATATAGATTTTAAAAGCCTTAAATATTTCTTCACCCAAAAGGAACTCAACATGCGGCAATGATGTTGGCTCGATCTGTTGAAAGATTACAACCATACCATTCAATACCATCTTGGAAAAGCGAACGTGGTAGCTGAAGCGTTGAGTAGAAGATCGTATGTGGGTATGAGTGCGATGTTAACACAAAGACCCATTTTTTATGACTTACAAAGGATGGAGATAGAGTTAAAGGCTCCAAGTACCCACATGGCGATATCAAATATACGAGTAGAACTGACTTTAATCGATAAAGTTAAAGCTGCTCAAGCTACAGACCCAAAACTGATGTGCATGAAGAAGAAAGTACAAGAAGGTGTTATTTCAGAAGCAAGAATCGATGAAGAAGGAATACTTCGAGTCAACTCCAGAATTTGTGTTCCTAACGACTCTGATTTGAAGTACAAAATCATGATGGAGGCACACAACACACCGTTTGCAATCCATCTTGGAAGTACTAAAATGTATCGTGATCTTCGACATACATTTTGGTTGAGCAATATGAAGAGAGAGATCGTTTATCTCAAGATGTTTAACTTGTCAACGTGTCAAGGCGGAGCATCAAGTACTAAAAGGTCCATTGCAACCACTTAAGATTCTAGAATGGAAGTAGGAGCACATCAACATTGATTTTGTTACTGGTCTTCCTAAGGTTTCTCAAGGCATAGATGCAACTTGGGTTATTGTCTATAGATTAACCAAGTCTTCTCATTTCTTGCCTATACGAGAAACTTATTCACTTGAACGTCTTGCTCGTATATACATAAATGAGATTGTGAGATTGCATGGTATGCCAGTATCCATTGTTTTTTATCGAGACCCAAGATTCACGTCACGATTTTGGGTCAGTTTGCAGAAAGCTATGAGCACTAATTTACTATTCAGTTCTGCATATCATCCTCAAATAGACGGGCAATCAGAATGGACTATTCAAACTCTTGAAGATCTATTAAGACTCTATGTTCTAGACTTCAAAGGAAGTTGGGACAGCTACTTGCCATTGATGGAATTCTCCTACAACAACAATTATCAAGCAAGTATAGGCATGACTCCATTTGAGGCGTTGTATGGACAAAGTGCCACTCTCCTGTATGCTGGGACGAGGTGGGTGAAACAACTTTATTGGGACCAGAATTGGTAAGTATGACTACGGAAAAGATTCAAATGATCTGGCAACGTATACAAAATGTGACGCTCCCAAAATTGGTATACATCACCCATCTTGAGTCGCCAAATACATGGTAATAAATTCAAATACAACTTAATAATACAGAAAACATAAACTGAGAGTTTTAATAAGAATATTGTCATCTAGACAATATCCACACTCAAAGGAGTTCTCATTACATTTATTGTCACACTATTTAACAGAATAGTGAGGACTACTAATACTATTATCTGGACCGTCACTCCGTTCCCCGTCTAGTCCCGGTTACATTCTCATTTCCTGAAGAGAACAATGAAATTAAAAGGGTGAGCTCAACTAGCCCAGTAAGAAATATTATGACTAACATAATGCAGAATAAATTATCGTTAGCCTTCAACAGTGTTAAACTGATACAATATAACAAACATCAAGTTTAACTGCAGCGGAACAAGCAATCCATTAAAGAGTCAAGTAGAGAATAAAATCTACTATCTTTTATGATTTAAAAGGTTTTTCATCACTTTTATCGCTGAGACTCAGCAATAAATAATCCACATCATCCCTGCACTACGGCCAAGGATACTCATTAGTATTACGACCACAAATTATATATGCACTACGGGCCAAGGATATTCGTGTATTCATCAATTGTCATTATCATGCCAATAACTGTCCATCAATGCACTATGGGCCAATGAGGACTTTTACCACATCATTTGTAACATTACGGTCATGATTATACCGAATAATCCCTGGTCATAATCATACTAAGTCCATCCATGCACTACAGGCCACGGACGACTTTCAACATAATATAAACGTGAGGATGATGACAATGATATAAGAATTCAATAAAACAAGTTCAAGAATTAATTTATCCAGGAACTAATAACGTCCAAATTGTCAACATGATACTTCTTTGTAGAGTAAAATTGAAGAATGCTCAGAAGAATATTTCCATGAAAAGATACTGGATGAAGCGCAAATATCAAAGATATTCCACTAATTTCATGGAGTATAAAAGCCAAAACTTTAACCAACTGAGTATAATAAAGAATGGAATAACAAAAGAAATCACCAGGCATGCGATAGACCGCACATACAGGTTATTCCAACATAATAATAAATAACGGAACCAGGTCATGCGTAAACGCACAAACAGGATGTTCCAACAGAATAATAAAGAATAGAATAATAGAAGAATTTCACCATGTATGTGGTACTTCGCATAGACAGGTTATTACAACATAATAATAAAGAATGGAATAATAGAAGAATTTCACCATGTATGCGGTACTTCGCATATACAGGTTATTCCAACGGAATAATAAGGAATGAAATAACAGAAGAATTTCACCATGTATGCGATACTTCGCATAGACAGGTTATTCCAACAGAATAATAAGGAATAGAATAACAGAAGAATTTCACCAAGTATAGGGTAGTTCACGTATACTGGTTATTCCAACAAAATAATAACGAATGGAATAACAGAAGTTTTCTTCATGAATACAAAAGAAATAATACCCCTTACGAGTATTGAAAGAAAATAATTCTCTTCATGAATACAAATGAAATAATACCCCTTACCTCAGAAGAAACTAAATATAGGAGTAGTGAAGTAGCAGAATACTTTTCTTCTTTCTCTCTATAGTTTCTCTCTCTAGAGTTTCAGTGAATTCGTAAGAAATAATGAAGGAATGAGCTTATTTATAGGAGAATGGGTGAATAGTAACTAATTCATGAACGGTCAGATTGATTTACTTTTAAGCAGACGGTCCATATTGATTTACTATGCAGTATTAACAAAATATTCCAATAAAACAAAATCTTTTAAATAAAATATAATATATTCTATTTATAATCTAATAAAACGAATAACTTTATAAAAGTATTACATTTTTATATAAAAAGATTTTACTATGCAAACCTTATCACGAGCACTTATGCAAATATTTATGCATAATAGAATATTATATATTCTATTTATAGTCTAATAAAATAAATAACTTTATAAAAATATTATGTTTTCTATAAAAAGATTTTACTATGTAAAATACTATGCATAATAGAATATAATATATTCTATTTATAGTCTAATAAAATAAATAACTTTATAAAAGTATTACATTTTTATATAAAAGTTTTTACTGCTTTTATTACATTAATAATACTAATAAAACAAAATTTATATATATATATATATATATATATATAAACTTCTGTGACTTCATATAAAGACACCTCAATATATTTAACAATATTTATCATCATTATTATAATTCACAATATTAATCGACCAGGTCGTTCCCAGGAAAGAGGGAGCTTTCCAATAAGAATTTCTCCCTACTGGCGTGCAATTAGGTGACCAAACCTCTCCTTGGCAGAACTTCTAGACATCGTTAATATTGCAAATAATAATATTAATAACTCTGTCATCTCAATTATTGATTTAATAATATATAAAATATCGACAATAATTGAATCAAATAACGTGAGATACTACGACAATTCCATCAAGCAATAATTGAACAAAAGCGGTGACTTCTCACGTAAGCATCAATAATCAATACTGTGTGCTACTATGCAACCACGCGTATTCCTGTACTTTTAACACCGGGTGTTTCAACAGTTAACGGTAAAACTTCCGCCGTTATTTTCATAAAATATTTTTTTCGTTTTCTCAATCCGATAATAATTTCGCTGTGGGGTCCACCAATTATTGTGTCGTCGTACGAATATTCCCTGTTAAAATGAGTATTCCCCGACCAATCGAATATTATATAACAACTTGCATACTTTTCAAAATTTATAAATATTACCCACAATTATAACATTATATCAAATCTACACCATAATATTTAAAAAAATATTTCGAGAAATTTAAATATTTATTTATAAAATCTGGGGTCTCACACAAACCTCATAAGATCGATAAAAGTGTTATGCTGATCTTCATCGAATGGACGTGGAATTCAATGTTGGTGATCATGTATTGTTACGTGTTACTCCAGGGAAAGGAGTTATGAGATTCGGGAAGAGAGGAAAGCAAAACCCTCGATTCATTGGTCCATTTGAAATCCTCAACCGAGTAGGAACTTTGGTTTATAGACTTGCTTTACCGCCAAGTATGTCTCATGTTCATAACGTTTTCCACATATCCATGCTACAAAAATATGTGAAAGACCCGAACCACATTATTGAGTTAGATCCAGACGAGATAGCAGAAGATTTAACGTATAAAGAGGTAACTGTTAAAATCTTTGATAAGAAGGAACATATTTTACGCTCAAATAGTATACCTCAAGTCAAAATTTTATGGAGAAACCATGATATTGAGGAAATGACCTGGGAGTTAGAATAGGAAATAAAAACAAGGTATCCTTACCTCTTCGACATACCAGATACGTACATCAATTTCGAGGACGAAATTTCAGAAGGAAGGGAGGTTGTAAGACCCCAACTTTTTATGAATAAAGATTTAATTTCTCTAAATATTAATTTTGAATAATAAGGTGTTGATTTGATAAAATGCTGTAGTTATGGGTGAAATATGCAAATTTTGCAAAGTAAGCAAGTGGTCATAAAATATTCATTTTGTCGAGGAATATCCATTTTAGTCGGGAGATATTCTTTTTATCGGGAATATCCGTACGACGATGCAATCATTGGTGGACCACATAACGGAATAACTGTCGGATATAGAAAATTACAAAAATAACCTTTTTATAAAAATAACGGCAAAACTTTTACCGTCAAAACTGTTGAAATATCCGGTGATAAAAGTACAGTAATACGCGTGGTTGTACAGTGGCACACATTATTGTATAGTATCTCTGATTATTGATTCTTAAGTAAGAAGTCACTCCATTATTAATACAGTAAAAGTGCACAGTCTTTCATATTATTGATGCAATAATTGCTACAGTGATAATTGGATAGTATTTTACATTATTGATTCAATAATTGTCATGACACAGTAACTCATATTATTCAAATGATATTATTAGATTGCATTATTGATAATGTCTATAAAGTTCTGTCGATGAAAGGGGTTACGTCATATAATTGCGCGCCAGTAAGGAGAATCCTTATCGGAAAGCTCCCTCTTTCCTAGGAACGATCTGATTATCAGTATTGTGAATTTATAATATTAATTATAAATAATTATTGAAGAATTGTAAATAATTGATGAATATGGTAAGTAAAGATTTCTTTAAATATAAATGGAGGAATTTTAGAATGAGACATTTGTAGAAAGTTGTTATATTTTTTGAAACCATAATTATATTCTCCGATAATATATTTATATATTATTATAATATTACATTATAATAGTATAATGTGATAATATAATAGAATAATTTTATAATTTAAATGGTAATATTATTATAATAAATTTATGGTATAAGAATAAAATGAGGTGGAAGAGAGAAAATTGAATTTGAATTATTTTTAATAATTATAAAATGTTTTAAAATATGTGAAATAAATGAGGGAGTTGTCATTTTGAAGATGAACTCTCATTTTTCAAATAAGTGTGTTGCACATGTTTTCAAAACGTAGGTGCGTATGTGAAATTGTCAGAAGTGGTGTGCTACCACTTTCTTATAAATAGGCTGTTTAGTTAAATAATGAAACTCACACTAGAATCAGAAAATTCTCTCTTTATAACATTGAGCGTATTTCTTGTGAGTATAAGGATACTTTGAATGTAGCTTTTTGTGCAAGATTTTATCAAAATAATATCCGATATTCCAGTCAAATTCAGTTTCTACTAAGGTAAAGGATATTTTTTTTTTCGTAAAAGAGGTTATTTTCTTTCAATACTCGTAAATGATATTATTGCTTTCCATATTCGTAAGGGATGTCATTTTCTTTCATACTCCATATTACGTAATCGATATTATTTCATCTCGTATTCCTAAATTTAAACTTATTATGGTAAGTATTGCTTCTATAATTCCTAAAATGATTAGAAAATTCGATTAATCTAATATCATTTCACTGGAATATTGGTCTGAACTTTCTTATTAAATTTGAAACTTTTCATGTCTGGGTACTATTCATGGGCATCGCATTCATCCAAAGATTGTTCATACATACAAAGATTCTTATTCACTGCATCTTATTCACGAGTCTCTGTTCACAAAACATAATAATTCTTTGTCCAAGTTATCTGTTGTGAACCTTATTCTTGAAATTGAATCCATGTTATGGTCTCACTTGATTCATTCTTATTATCATTATCATAGTTCTCGGACTTAAATTATGTTGAAAGTAATCTTTGGCCCGTAGTGCAAAGATGAACTGTTGATTGATATCTTTGGCCCGTAGTGCAAAGATGGGCAGGTGTTTGGCATGATCATGACCACTGGTGATACAAACGATTATCTTTGGCCCATAGTGCATAGATATTTCGTTGATTGGAAATAATTATTGATTGACGTTACATGGATAAAATATTGATGATGGACTTTTAAATCATGGAAGATAGTAGACATCATGCTCTACTTGACTCTTCTAATGGATTATTGTTTCCACTGCAGTTGTTGATCTAAAACTTGTTGTCTATTGTATTCTATCAGAATTTTCCCTGTTGAGGACTAAGGATAATTTATTCTGCATTCTCTAAGTCATAATATTTTTTACTGGGCTAGCTAAGCTCATCCTTTTCCTTTTTGTTCCACTTTTCTTCACAGGAGGCGAGAATATAGCCGGGACTAGTCGGGGTGTGGAGTGATGGTTCAAGACGGTTATTATAGCAGTCCTCACTATTTTGTAAAATAGTTTATCAATAATTGTAATGAGGACTTTATTTGAGTTTGGATATTGTCTACAAGACAATATTTATATTAAAACTCATAGCATATGTGTTGTCGTATTTTGCACGACAGTTGTATTAATGAAGTTTGTATTAAAACTCATAGCTTATGGGTTGTGTAGACCTATTTTGGGGGCATCACAGCAGCGGTGAACAAAAGTACACCTTGATTGAAAAGACTTGTTGTGTTTTAGCATGGGCCGCCATGAAGTTACAACATTATCTCCATGGTCACACAACCTATCTCATCTCCCGCATAAATCCTCTGACATACATATTCAGCAAGCCCATGTTAAATTCTCGATTGTCCAATTGGAAATTGACCCTTCAATAATTTAATATCATCTATGTAATTTAAAAGTTTATCAAAGGTCAAGGAATTACAGATCAATTGGCCGAAGCACCATCAGGGGATTTTAAATCCTTGGAAACTTATTTCCCAGAGGATGGAATAATGACAATTCAACAAAATCCCCAAGAAGATATCGACCAATTCTGGAAACTATACTTTGACAGGGCTGTAAACATGGAAGGTTCAGGAGTATGGGCAGTTCTTGTATCTATTTCGGGAGAACAATATCCCATGGCCATAAAATTATAGTTTGTTAACACCAACAACATGACCGAGTATGAAGACTGTATAATGGGATTGAAATTGGCCCAATCCATGGGTATCCAACGGTTAACAGTCATTGGAGATTTTGAGTTGGTCATGATCAAGCAAACCACCAGGGCATATCACACCAAAGAGTTGCATCTACTGCCCTATCATTGGCAGGTCATCAAAATGGCTATGGAGTTTAAAGAAATAGCCTTCATCCACATAACTTGAAACAAAAAAGATTTCCCTTATGCATTGGCAACATTAGCTTCCTTGATCCACATATATTATAGGAAAGGAATTCCTGATATGAAATTTACAAGGCAAAAGGCACCAACATATGGGAATTTCGTTGGAGAAGTATTAGACGAATTACCTCACATCAAAAAGCCTTAGTATGAGGATATAGAAGAATATCTGCGAGATAAATCTACACCCGTTGAGGCAAGTCAAGCTGAAGAAAAGAGAATTCATAAAATTACTATGAAATTCTGTGACGCCCCCAAATCCGGGTTACCTGACCCCCGAGTTTGGTGCTCACGATCCACAATATAATAACATCTAGCTACCCATTCATTGATGAATATAAACTTACATAACATTAATTAATAGGTTAACAACATCATCCCAGGTCATCTAACCTTAACATTACAAACTTACTTTTAAGATATACAAAAAGGGTTTACAAAACAACATAGTAAATATGCTTAACATAAAACTATTCCAATACTATGCCTTTGCCTTTGCCTTTGCTCTTCTTAGCCCCGCTGGCCTCATCGTTCCTAACTAAAATATTTTATTTAGCAAGGGTGAGCAACAAATTTGCCCCGCAAGTTAAAATATACAATAAATGATATATATCAAGAATAGAAGAATCTAGCTTCTATAGAACTTCAATAGTAATCAAAAGATTTCAAAGTGGCGGAATAATAATTCAATCTCAATAATAAACTTTCTCCCATTTCATACTGAATAACATATCAGAGATAAAAGAGTAAAATTCTTTCAAAGATTCAATAATATTCAATTAAATAAGAAGAATTAACAATACTGCAACAATATTCAATAAAGTGGGATATACCCAGATTTCATGCTGAGTGATCACAAAAGATCATGAACTAATAGAGGAATCATTTAGTTATTAAAACTAAATTATCACAAGAATATAAATTAGTTATAAAAACTAAACTATACTCTTACGCAAGTACACGGGCGACTAACTCCTTTGTACCCTATATTATGCATAATACTCAATAATAGTAAGATGCAAATTCGAT
The DNA here is from genome assembly GCA_020205615.1 of Panax quinquefolius. Taxonomy (NCBI): domain Eukaryota; kingdom Viridiplantae; phylum Streptophyta; class Magnoliopsida; order Apiales; family Araliaceae; genus Panax; species Panax quinquefolius. The sequence goes on from CM035158.1 coordinate 31,588,779, forward strand.
TTACGACATTAAAATTTGTTCATCTCGGTCTTACATCACGAGTCCATACCACAACAATATGGTTTGGATTACTTTCAAAGAAATATTATGATTTCAATAATTAATAACAATACTAATCTAGCCGAAACCAATGGCATAGATCTTCCAATAACAATTCAGTTCATAATAAATAGAACATTTCATGCTTTAACAAATATTAGTCTCACCAAAACAATTAGCTGAGACATGATTTATAAATAGTTCAAATAATAGAACAAGAATCAATTTCACTACGTGCGAATTACAACAATCATTATAGATGTGAATAACTATCAATAATTATTCACTACCATGCTTGAAAAATAGTAACTCAAGTTGAGTTATGAAACTTTCCTGATTCGTTGACTACTGCTATTAAATTTAAGTTAACTTCTTTTGTAAGACTTATCATTAATAAGATTGGTCTTTTAATCAGCATATCACACTTTATATCATAATACAATTATTTTATCAATCAATTATCTAACACTTAATCACATAATTAAATATTAGATAACACCTTACAATATTAGTATTATTATCATCCTTTGATAATTCTTTAATCACTATATCATATACATTATGATTTAACACTCTAATCTTATATATTATAAGTTCTTCCTTAAACTCTAATAAGTCAAATACTAATCCAGCAACCTGGATTCTAAATCTAGCAATCAAATTACCAATTCAAATGATTTGGATTCCAAATCCGATAGAATTTGGATTCAAATCCCAAAGACATCTAGATGGTCAATCCAGCAAACTAGATTCCAAATCCAGCAACCAGATTACAATCTAGCAAATTGGATTCAATATATTTTCAATTCAGTAAACTTCTTTTCAATCCAGCAAGCTGGATTCCATATTTTTTTCACAAAAACACTAAATCAGCTTATTATTTTTCTATTCTTTGTTCAAACACAGATACATATATTTCATACACAAAAAGTATTTTTCCAAAAAAATTCAACTTCTTTTAGTATTTTTCAAAAATCATATTTAGTACGTAGCTTAAGAAATTAGCACTATCATGCTCAACTTCAGAAATTCACATCTGTTGACACAATCTTGTATGTGTTAACATGAGCCTCGAGTTTAAATTTCGTAGCAATCGGAGTTATTAAACTCCGGTTATAGCGATTTTCGTCCAACAAACCCAAATATTGAAATGATCATAACTTGGTCATTTTAAGTCAGAATGATCTCATTTTTGGACAGTAGGTACTTTATAACGTATATTTTCACACCCCAAAAGGTCGGAATTGTTCTCATAAATTAAGTGGCAGAAACAGCCCTTACAAAATTTGGACAATAGCTTTTTTAAAAAAACGGGTTTTTTGTACTTTGTTAAAAACGGTCCATACGGAAATCTACAACTTCTTTTTCAGTGATTCCACTTGGAGATGTTAGAAAACTTATCATATTATCCTCCCAAATATTTCCAAAATTTTTGAATGTTAGAAAAATGACGAAACTGCCCCTACCCTTGACTGTACAAAATAGTTTGTTTTTCCTTAAAAGACACGAAACTATTTTTGCTAAATCAGTCACTATGGACTGTATACTCAACATTTTTGAGTAATAACACTTGGGTTTAGTAGTTAACTTATATATTTAGCACCTCTCTTTGACGGATCATAAAAAAAAGGTGTAGATCAAAAACGGTGGAAATCTAAAGTACAAAGAAATTTTAGGGTTTATAAACTAGAAAATCACTTTTCTTTACTTTTGATTTCCAACTAAAACAACACCCAATATGTGTATATCTAAACATGAAACACTCATTAACAATTATATTCATGGTTTTTGAGTTTAGAAACATAGTTTCTTATTTCATCAAAATAAATTAACAAAAAAGAATAACTAACTTATAGGTAGATTTTTATACCTTAGCTTGATTTTCTTTTCCTTCTTGCTAAGTAAGAGATGAAGTGTGTTGATATGAAAATCAAACTCCCTCCCTTCTACTTCTAAAGGCTGCCGAATTTGCCTTTCTTCTCTCTCTCTCTCTCTCTATTTAGTTCCTTTAGTTATAAAAATAAAAGAGATGAAAGAGAAATAAAATAAGATAGATTAGATATAGATATATTACAACTATCTCACTCCTCCTCCTTTTCTCTTCCACAAATCATCCAGCCATGTGGCCTTGCTCCCACCTATTATCTCTCTTTCTTACTTAACAAGAGATGGCTTACAAGAATGAATAAAGTGTTGGCAAATTAAAATGATGACATATAAGAGGAGTTGGTCACCAACTAAAGTAATCCATCATTACATTTTTCCCCTCTTTTTCCTTCTCTTCTATCCGGCCAAGTGGCCTTAGGTTGCCCAATTTTGGCTTTCCTTTTATGCTTTATTTGATTTACTAAATGTTCAAAAAGTCCTCTCCCACTTGGGCTAGAAATTGGGCCATCCAATAATTCATTTGGACTCTCTACTTAGCATATTTGGGCCATATAATTTACATAGTTCAATACCTTTAATTCTATCCTTTCCTAATTATTTAATTAGGGTTTTCATTTTCTCAATTATAACTTAAATCCTTATTCATGCACATTTATTTTCTTAACCCAATTAGACTTGCTATAATTGGGTTATAAAATTAATTAAGCGAGATGTATAAAATAAATCTCTTAGAATTAATATATCTTTTAAATACTATCATTCTCTTAAATTATAACCCATTAGGTTATTTAATTATCATACCTAATATATGTATTAGGTTACATAACTTTATTCTTCATCTCTTTACAAAATAAATGTAAACACATTATATAATACATATTTACTCAATCACGTACATCATTCATATATGTCCTAACATATTTTCCCTAGTTTATTAACTTATTAGCCCAAATTGAATTAATAAGTTATAAACACATACATATTCATATCAATAATCAATTACTTACGGATTGTAAATCCATTTAATTTAACAATCAAGGCTAACCTTCAAGCTATGTCAATTTCTTACATAACCTTCATTACTCTTCCTTGAAAATGATTAAGTATACTTCTTAGTTAATAAATTAACCATCTAGCTTAATTATCATATACACTTATATAATTCAAGTACCTTCTTTTTCTTTTTTTTTAAAAAAAAATTATTCGAAAAATTTGAATTATGTAAAATTTTGGGTTCTCACAAATTCTATCTAAGCGGAGATGCACTCTACAAGAGAGATGCTGAAGTAAGTCTTTTGAGATGCCTAGATAAAGATCAAGCCCAAAGGCTTATGGATGAAATCCATGGTGGAGTATGTGGTCGACACATGAGCGGTCCTTTACTTAGCAAAAAGATATTAAGAACAAGGCACTTCTAGATATCTCTCAAAGCCAACTGTGATGATCACGTCAGGAAATGTTATCAATGCCAAGTTCATGGAAATGTCATCCACGCTCCTCCAAACGAACTGCACTGTATGAGTTCGACATGGCCCTTTGCTATGTGGGGTATGGATGTGATCGGGCCAATAGAACCTATAGACACTCAAAAATTTTGCATTCCTGTTACTAACCTTGCAGGAGGGAAAAATTAAATTCTAGAGATAACCCTGGAAGTTAAATCAGCTCAACCCCGGAGACAACTCCCGGAGATCCAGTTTTCAATCTCAGAGATAACCCCGAGATACTTAGTTTCAATCCCGGGGATAACCCCAGGATACTCAGTTCCAACCCTGAAGATAACCTTAGGAGGTCAGGCACACCTCAGAGATAACCCTGAGGACACTCAGCATCCACAACAGCCCAATCTCAGAGATAACACTGAGCAATGACTGCTACACCTGCGCAGAACCAGAGATAACCCCGATGAAGGGCAAAATAATCATTCTTCCACCTCGATACTACATTCACGTCATCTCAACATCATTCAAACCTACACTACACACATAAGTATTCCACAAGAACCATAGCTCAAATCCCGAGTGACTACTACACAAGACAGCACACCGGATAGAATTTGAAGACTTGAAGATCTAGTCATGGACCCATTTTCCCAGCTTCGTACAACCTCTAATCCCATGTCATTGTGTAGCTCTCGACAACAACATTCCAGAAAGGTACATAACGCCTTAATCGGATGCCCGGATTGAAAGTTATGAAGGTTCGAGCAGACAACGCGTAGCCAAAGTGCACGTACTTCGAGACGATGGGACCGCATGGCCCGGGGTAGCCCGGGCAGCCGCGGGTAGACCCGCGGCCATCTGGTCTAAAAATATGGGCACTTGGTTGCTCATTTGAAAAAATAATTGAAAAAAAAGAGAGAAAACTCTGCCCATTTCAGTTTGTACAAACTTCTATAGTGCTCCAAATTGAGTGATTCTTTTTTCTAAACACTTGCAAGCTCATGTTTTACAACATACTGAAATTTAACCAGTGGAAACTGAGTTTTCAGGTGTCAAAAGTTATCTGAAGTCTTCTTGACAGCCCACTGTAAGATATTTCAGATTTTTAAGCTTTTTCTCACTTCTGTACATACATATCTACTAATGTTGAGAGTCGCGTTATGTGGGTATGCCCGGATCGTCGATCCATGGCTTTTTATTGCTTATATATATATATATAAATACTTATATATGTATATTATTATAGACATATGCTTCAATTGAGTAGAATATAATATTGGAGCGTTTATTACTTTATATATATATATATATATATATATATATATATATATATATATATATATATATATATATATAAGCAATATCCACACAGATATATATATATATACATTGATCAAGTACATGGGGATACTTGTGGCCATTTATCGCTTATATATATATATATATATATATATATATATATATATATATATATATATATATATATGATTATTTAGTATGTGGGCTAGATTTGCCTAAATTTGGCTATTTATCACTTTAACCGATTCATGGTGACTAAACTGGAACCGTTGAAGCTAGAATATTTTAGATTCACTCATATCTAGTTCTTTTTATAGCTTTTATCAGCCTGCGGGCTAGATTTACCTAAATATGAATATTTCTCACTTTAACCAATTTATGGTAACCGTTGAAGCTAGAATGGTCAGATTTACTCAAATCTGGCCTGTTTTCTAGCTTTTTTACATATTGTTTTGTCATGTGAGCCTAAGAATCATGTGATCACATATTCAGTTCCTGAATGTAGATTCGGTTCCCGTGATGGACATTTTCAGATGCAGCCAGCTTGTAAATTATTCACAGTGTCTGAATTTCCTTAGATGGCTTTCATGCCCACAAGGAGTTTAGCACTGTTATGTACCTTATTTTCTCAAAGATGCCTTGCATCTCGAAAATAAAAGCAACTAAGCCAAACACATAAATAAATGGAAGTATCAAAGGCCTCAATTACTATTGAGCACAAGGGTTTGAAAAACTTACTTTACAAAACATCACTTCTATATCTTGTTAAAATTAAACTTTTATACAAAAGTCAAACCCTTTGTATATAGGTGCAAACGAGGCATAACACTACTTCCAAACAATTTCACATAGACCTAACTCACACACACACACACACACGTACGCAGATAAAAATTTTTAATGAAAAGTGGCGATAACCGTGTTATCACAGAATTCGGTGGGTGCCTAACACCTTCCCTCCGCTTAATCAAGCCCCCAAACCTTAACGAATTTCAGTTTTGCAGATAAGTTAAATAATGTCACACCACTAGGTCATTCTGCAAACCTTTTCTCGGTTGAGTTGGTGCAACCATTTAAAAATAACCAATTGGCGTCTCTTATAATCAAATCGTCGACATATACATGTTGGACCTTTTCAAACTTGTTTTTCAAACAAATCTCACCTAAAATGAGAACACTAAAAAACAAGAATAGAAAAGGACAAATAAAAATCCTGACGTCAGTAAGAGGGCTTAAGCTGCTATTAAAATCTTTTCAAAATAAAACTTTTATCTGTTTACTTGTGAATACTGCATTTACATTGAATAAATGTGTACTAATGCTTTATTTACTGCACTTAGAGCTTCGCACCATACCCGCTTGTGATATTAGTGCTTCGCACATGTCAGCATTTCCATATGGTGAGATGCGATGTATGTGAATGTATGTTGTGTGGTCCCTCTACTAGGAGGCTATCCTGTCGATGTTTGATTACTGTACTCATCGGGAGAGTAATTCCACGAGGCTCAGGAAAGGCACCAGCCAGATTCGCTCCAGTTAAAAGATCGAATTAACTTCCCATCCAATAAATTACGATGATCTGGGGATCTTTATGCCGAAAATCCGCGAGAGTAGCCTAAGATAGGTCAACCTCTGATAAACCAAACGTGGAGGGAAGTCTCTTCATACCTTCCCATTTTCAATAACCTGTAATTTTAATTACTTGAAATTTAATTTCCATGTCAATCTCAATGTAATGGAAAATATAAAGGAGTATGTGAACATGCATTCCTTTTCATATCAAAACTTGTTATGTTATCTTGTCATCAAAATAGATGACATCCGTTTTACAGAATAATACTCCTAAAAATGGACACATTATATAGCATGTAACATTTCCACGTTTCCCAGACTAAACTACATAAGTCTTTTTGTAGGGAAACGATTGGTCCCGTTACCAATTCAAAGTCCAAAAAAGCATTAAGCCTATAGCCAGACATGGCTACAAGTGACCAGCCTAATCCTACTCATGTCTCTCGTGAGGAGTTCAAAGGATTAAGTAATCAAATTATAGAGTTGGTTGTTTTGCTCAAAGAACTACACAAATAAACTCAGGGTTCACAAATACCCATCCACACAGAACCCTCTACACATGGAGGAATCCAGGGTCCGGACAAAGAAGTTCCAACACCCGAGTCTCAAATTGATAAGACCAACAAAACCCCTGAAATCACCCATCTTAAAGAAGATCAAGACACTGATGATATTCAGAAGAAGGTTCTACAAATGGAAGAGACCATTCAGCCCATCAAAGGGATTGGAACACATGGAAGTGTTTCATATTCAGACCTTTGCATCTTCCTCGACGTTCATTATCCAGAAAAATTTAAGACTCCTAATTTTGAAAAATATGATGGATTAGGAGATCCTTACACCCACTTGAAAATGTTTATTGTAGAGCTCGAGGCTTACGCTGAGGATAAAAAGTTCAAAATGCAGCTATTTCAGAAAAGTCTGACTGGAGAAGCTAGAGCATGGTACACCAGACTGTATAACTCCAAAATTCACAACTGGGAGGAGTTAGCCCATACTTTCCTTAGTCAATACAACTTTAAAACTCAAATAGCTCCAAACTGGTATCAAATTACCAAGGTCAAGAAGCAAGTCAATGAGTCATTCAGAGAGTATTCCCAAAGATGGAGGTGTCTGGATGCTCAAGTTATCCCATCAATGAGAGAGTCTGAAATGGTGATGACTTTCATAGATATTCAAGAAGCTCCATTTTATGAGAGGGTCCTAGCTGGAATAGGAAATCCGTTCTCAGAAATGATCAAGCACGAAGAAATGGCAGAAATGAGATTGAAGTCTGGGAAGATTCAAGACCTAGCTGCTTTAAAAGCCATAGTTAAGCACGTCCAATCTGGAAGTTATGGGAACAACCCCCGGAGGGTCCATAGGAAGAAAGAAGAAGATGTTTCCTTGATACTGCAAGGACAAAAAGGCAATCAAAACTTGCCTATTCAGAGGAGAAACTATTCCCCTTTTCAAGCATAGTCTTCAAATCTTCCCTTGCCAAAGAGTGGAGAGGTCAGACGTTCAAGAGTATTCACACCCTTAGGGGATTCATTCAAAAACATTTTCAAACTTCTGACAGCTCAGAAGAAAATTACTCATCTCCTTCCACCAACCAATCCAAGTGGAAAGGGCTTCAATACAAGAAAGAAGTGTGCTTATCACTCTAGAGCTCTAGGCCACGACACTCAGGATTGTTGGGCCCTTAAGCATAAGATCCAAGACTTAGTTGACAGTGGTGAGATCGTGGTGACCAAGCCCGAGCAACCACATGTTCAAGACAACCCTCTCCCTCAGCACAAAGATTAGGAGGTTAACATGATTAACAAGGGCAGTCGAGAGAGCTCCAAGTACCTCAAATATGTGGGGGGATCATCCCAAAGCAGCAAAGATAATGTTGACAAATGGGATTATACACAGTTCCAGTTCATGATGGAACGGGAGTTAAAGTCTCTTGGCGAACAAGTTAATTAACTGGCAGAATTGGTGATTCATCAACACCAAGTCACATGATAGTTGTTCAGTCAGGAGCATGCTAGCCTCCTTTCTCTTATCATAAATGCTACACCACTTACCCAAGAGAGTGAAACCTTGGAGGAAAAGCTTGCTAGAAAAGCAAAAGCTAAAGCCTGCTGGGATTTTACCAATAAAAGGGAATTCACCTATTTAGGCCAAATGATGGAAGAAATATTGTAGATGCTGATCAATGAGGGAAAAATCACAACACTGCTACCTCCAATCAATTCGTGCTCAAAAAGGTTTGATGCTACTGGAGTATGTCAATACCACTCACACTCTCGCGGTCACAACACTGAGGAATGCTAGGCACTCCGCCATCTTATCCAAAACATGATTGGCAGAGGTGACCTGCTAATGACAGATGATGATGTTGTATCACTTGAGAGTGGGAACACATTTCCTCCAGGATGGAAGGAAGTCGTAGCAGTTATATCCTCTGAGGGAGATTTGGCTGCCACATCACTTTTAATTCAACCAATTCAGCTCAAGGGAGTTAAAAACCCTTTGAAAGTTGTTACACCAAAGCCAATCATATTGCCATTTAAGCCACAATATCCTATCATCAGCCTTAAGAAAGTCCCATGGAATTATGGAGAGGCTAAAAGATCAACATCAAACACAAATGCTGTAATGTCTAAAGAAAATCCATTGTATCTACCTTAACGAGTGATGAAGCCTATCATCAGATCTAAATGGAAAGTACCCAGGGAGAAGATTGAAGAATTCCTGCACAAGATAGGACACAATGAAACCAATGTGGTTCAAAGCTTGAGAGAAACTCCATAAAAGATCTCTATTTTGGACTTGGTTTTTTCTTCAGAAAATCATCGGAAGGTCTTACTGAAAATATTATAAGAAGCCCACTTGCCAAAGACAGTGGATGTTGAAAAATTCCATCATCTGGTAGATCACATCTTCAATAGTAATGTGATATCCTTTACTGATGATGACATACCTCCCGAAGGGACGGGTCATTGCAAATCGTTGCACATAGCGGTGATGTCTTTCAGATATATGGTCGGAGGAGTGCTAATAGATGGAGGATCATCCCTAAACATCTGCTCTTATGCCACATTGGAGAAAATAAACATCAATCTTAACAAGATTCGAAGCAGCCATACAATCATCAAAGCCTTTGATGGATTCGGCGAAATGCTGTCGGAGATATTGAATTACCAGTGGAAATCAGTCCACATACATTCTACATATCCTTTCAAGTGCTCAAAATAACTACAGGATATAATTATTGGGAAGACCTTGGATCCATATGGAGGGAGTCTTCCCATCCACTATTCATCAACAACTCAAGTATATCATCAACAGTAATCTGGTCACTGTCAATGCTGAGCCAGAGTATCATGTACAAAGTGATATACCTCTCATCAGTTTTAATGCAGAAGTTGAGCCTATTAGCTTCCAAGCCGTGGAGGTGAGCAACACTCACTATCAACCCATTGGGGCTCCACCTCTAAAACCTAGAGTTTTAGCTGAAGTAATTCGGTAACTCAAGAAATGATATCATTGAGTTTCCAACCTGGACAAGGGTTAGGAAAGAATCAATATGGAATCAAATGCCCAATTCAAGTTCCCAGCCAGATAGGGACAGTCGGACTAGGCTACTCCTCTGGGTCTAGCCACAGGAACCCGCATAAGCATACACATGTTCCTTCATCTATAAGGTTTCTGCCTAAACCTAAAGATGTTAATTATGTACGTCCTTCATTAAAAGTTCCTATCTCTGTGGTAGTTATAATGTTTCCAAAGTCGATACCGGTAAAAGGAAAAGAAATCCTGATTCCAAACCCAGACATTGAAGAAAGGAATCAAAGGAGCAAACAAGAGATAAAGAGACATTTGTCAAACATGCGCGTCCTAACCCATACAGAGGGTATAAATAGGGACATCCCAAATAATGATTGTCTAGACATCTTGGTCATTATTCAAGAGAAGGAGGACGATAACAACCCCTTCATCACAGCTGTCCACCAGAAGTTGACCCCTGGAAATTGGAGCATCACTCGTATTTTCTAAAAAGGGTAAAAAGGGCAAAAACTCCCTCTGCCCTGTAGATAGCAATAACTGTTTACTTTTATTGCATAGTATTAGCAGTTGTTTTTGTCATTTTATGCTAACACTTTGTATGATTAAATTGTTTCATATATTAAGTGAAAGAATTTTGTTTCAGGACTCTAAAGTTAGATGTGCCTAAACTTGCTGATGGAATGACTATTCTTCACAAGGGCTACAACTTTGATGTAAAGTTGGACTCTAACTTGATGAAGATTAAGAAAGAGGGCTATGAGGTGCCTCAGGAGATCAAAAAATGGGTCGAAGATAAACCCAAGTCAAATCTTGATCAAACCACCTCTTTTAACCTCGGAACTTCAGAAAATCCCAAATAAATCCAGATTGGTATGGACATTACTCCAAACCAAAGGAATGATGTAGTTACTCTATTGACCCAATTCCAGGATGTGTTTGCATGGTCTCATGAAGACATGGTCGGTCTGTCAAATGACATCATCATTCATCACCTTCCCATCAAAGAGGGATTCAAGTTAGTCAGACAGAAAGTCGGGCGATTAAAACCTGAGTGGAGTTTGAAAGTCAAAGAAGAAATTGTGAAACAATTTCAAACCAGCATCATCATGGTATCAATATACCTTGAGTGGCTATCTAACATAGTCCCCATGCCTAAACCTGGAGGGAAGGTGCGAGTTTGCGTGGATTATAGGGATCAGAACAAAGCTTGTCTCAAAGATAGCTTTCCCATACCATTCATCCACATACTCATTGATAATACAACTCAGTATGGTATGTACTTTTTGCTGACTGCTTTGTTGGGTACCATCAAATCATGGTTGCTGAAGAGGATCGTGAGAAAACTGCATTCATCACTTCTTGGGGAACCTTTTACTACAGATGGTTGTCATTCGGCCTCATCAATGCCGAAACTACCTATCATCGAACCATGATGGCTCTTTTCCATGATTTATTGCACAAAGAGGTAGAATTCTATGTGGATGACATCATTGTCAAGTCTTGAAGGGAGGAAGACCACCTAGATCATCTTAAAAATCTCTTCAACCGGTTACGTAAGTACAACTTGAAGTTAAATCCTGCCAAGTGTGCCTTTGGCATTAAGTCAAGAAAGTTGCTAGGATTCCTAGCAAGCCACAAAGGCATTAAGCTGGATGCTGCAAAAAATCCAGGCCATTATTGAGATGTCCATACCCCAGACAAAGAGGGAAATATGGGGATTTCTGGGAAGAATCAACTTCATCAGTCAATTCATCTCCCAACTCACAACAACCTATGAACCCATCTTCAAGTTGTTAAGGAAGAACTCCTCCAAGAAATGGAATGACAAGTGTCAAAAAGCCTTCCTTCTCATTAAAGAGAAGCTAATAAAAGCTCCTATTTTGGTACCTCCAAGGGATGGTGTTCCCCTATTTATGTACTTGTCAATCAATGACAATGCTATGGGCTGCATGCTGGGATAGAAAGATGATAGAGGTCAAGAAAGAGCTATCTATTACCTCAGCAAAAGATTCAGCATCAATTAATACAAGTATACTCTAATTGAGAAAACTTGTTGTGCTTTAGCATGGGCTTCCATGAGATTACAACATTATATCCATGGTCACACAACCCATCTCATATCCCACATGGATAATCTCAAGTACGTTTTTAGCAAACCTATGTTGAATTGTCGACTGTCCAAATGGTAGTTGTTCCTCCAGCAATTTGACATCATCTATGTGACAACTCGAATTTTTATAAGTTATTAAAATAAAAATTTAATAATTAAAATTCTTATTATGAAATGTATATTTTTTGAATTACGTGTTTTGAGTGTGGGTAAGTATATATATTTGCAATTTATCTTGAAATATGTGATTTGGTGTGAAGAGATTAAGTGTGAATATAAAAGAGATGTATATGTTTGGAAAATAAGGTTTAATAGTTAATTTAACTATTAAAGAAATTAAATGAGATTATTACGGGAAGGTTATTAACTAAATAATATTAGTTAATTTAATTAAGTTAAAAATTATATTATGAAATAATATAATTCGATTATTATGCTTTATGGCAATGAAATTAAGTATGCATTAAAATTTCATAAATAATGAGAGTAATTCACTTAATTAAAATGGTGAATTAATATAAATATATTTGATGGTAATTGTTATGGAAGTTGGGTGGAAATTGTTAATGGAAATATTCTAATTTAATTAAATAGTTAAATTAGAGGATTGAGAATTTGTTAAATAAATTTATAATTATAATGGTTGAATATAAATTATAGTTATAATGATAAGGCTTGACTTAATTTATTAATGAATTAAGTTTAACTTTAATTAATTTAAGAATGTAGGATATTGTTTAATGGGTGAGACAAATGGATCATATAGTAATGAAAATTATAAAAATAAATTAAAAAGGGTTTGTGGGTCTAGCCAAACATGGCCTTGTGACCCTTTGCCTTTTGTAACAGTTGGGTCTCCTGGTTTGTTTAACTGATAAAGCTACGTAAAGACTACTTTTCAGTTATTTTGTGTACACTTATTATTTTCATAAGTTTGAGAGTAGAGAAGAAAAGATATATATATATATATATATATATATATATATATATATATATATATATATAGAGAGAGAGAGAGAACTTGGTGAGGAATAGAGAAAATACATTGGTTTGAGAGATGGTTTTCTGAGATTATCAAGAAGAGGAAGAAGGATTGCTAAAACTTGTGACCATCTTGTAAAGAAATCCAACATTGAAGGTATAAAAACCTAAGTTTGTGTTCTAAATTTCTAATATTAGATTGTGTGAATTCGATATTATAATTGTTAAATTAGTTTATGTAATCAATTAGTTATTACCTATACATGATTGTAGTAAGAGAGTTCATGGAAAAGGAGTTTAAAGAAGAAAAGTAAATATTAGTGTGTATTCATATGATATGGCTTAAGAAATTACAAAATTTATGTCTAATATGTGTTATAATATGTAAATTGATGTTGTATTATGTTAGTATGTGAAGAAACGAAAACAACGAAAGTTGAACGAACCAATTTGGTTGAGATACGAATTCATGGTGAATGAATTCGCTAAACTTTTCAAAAAAATGAAACTTTAGTATGAATATGAGTTTTGGATTAATATTTGGGTTTGTTAATATTTTTGAAGTGTTATAATTACTCTGTAGATGAGTAGCTAAGAGTTTAACGAGTTTAACGAATCGAAAATCAACTAATTCAAACTTAAAATGAGAAAGTTATGTCAAAATTGTGTTTCATGCGGTTCACGCGCGATCGCGTCGTCGCTGCCGTCAAGTAAGCGCATTGTACCGGGCTGGGGTATTGCTCGAGCGCGCTGGCATGGTGAGGAAAAGGGGAGCTGTCGTGCCCCATGTGTGTTGATTGTGATTGCTTTGACCTGGTTTGGTAAAACGATCATAACGTTTTCATACGAACTCCGATTGAGGTGATTCAAGATGATCCGGAATGAGGAGGAATAGACCTAAAACTTTTGTTATTTGACGTTTTTTATTTGAGGTCTTTAGGAAGGGTCAAAATAGTCATCTTTGTGACTGTTACGTATTCGGAGGCGATTGGAGAGCATCGATCGAGCACATACGCAAGTATAGTGCTCCCGAGGAAGGAATGTGTCATTCTAAGTGATGTAACATGGAAATGCATGATATAATACATGACATATAAAATTTCCTTGCTCATAATAGAAAGCATTGGCATGACTTACTATGTGTTTTGAAAAGAAACTTAAAGATTTGGAAAAAAAGAAACAAACCTTGTGGAAACTTATGTTCTATAAGTTCTGAACTTAGTGGTATACATGATTGAGTTCAAATGTAAATGAGCATTATATGGTGTTTATAGTGTGTTGTTCATGATAAAACTTGTTAGACCTTGTGTTAGAAAATTTTTAAGAGAAACTTGATATAATAGAACTAAGGTGCATAAATGCTACATGAGGTAGGTTTTGAACTTGAGAAGACGTTATCATGACTTAGTTACTTATGATAAGAGTTTTTAAAAGTTGTCTATATGTGCTATACTACATCATTAATGATAAAATGATTTCAAAAACAAACTCCATTATCTTTTGTAAACTAAGTATTAATATATGAATGATATGTTCATTCAACTAGTCAAGCATGACATAAGTTATTAAGCATGTTTTAAAAGTATGAACTATGCTATGTCCACGTAAATGAGATAGATACATGTGAGCATGCTATTAGAGGCTTATTAGTACAAATATATGGTTTAAAAGCTTATAACATCAAATCTTATTAAAGAAAGTTATTAAGCCTTATAGATTGAAATAAATCATTATGGAGCTAAGTAATTTGAATGTGAACTTGAAAATAGATCACAACCTATTTAATGTCAAGTACAGATGGTTAAGGTATACTTATACATGCTTAGCTATTCTAAGAGCATAATGAGAAAGTGAAATGAAGGTTTTACAAACCTAGTTAGGAAACAATGTAACGTTACTATTATATTAAGAATGTATGAAATATATGACTAATGGATGTGAATCCATGATTATATAACTGTGTAGGAATACACGAAGTGCAGATAAGCGTTAAACAATTAAGTTGTAGTTCATAAACTACGAATCAGGCAAGCCTTTCAGTTCCTATTTGCTATGTGAACTTGATGATTAACTGTTTTAAATCTTTATTGCAAAGAGCATGATGTGTTATATATATGTTGAAAGTATGAAATGTTAAAGTCAATTTATGACTATGTTGATTGATTAAAGCATGTTGATTGAGTAAGGACTCAATCTTTATACTTGTTATATGAACTGTAGCATGTATGATATATGTTGAGCATGTTATTATGTGCTATGTGATGTATGAAAACTGTTAGGTTTTGTTGGGCTATCGAGCTCAACCTTACAAATAACCACTTTTGCAGGTTCAAGATTCAAGGTAAAGTTATGTGTTACTTGAAAGACATGAATTATTCCACAAATCTCAATAGTTGTATTATCGTTTAATGATGTAAAATTAGAGGTTGAATGTATTATTAACGACCGAAGTTGAGAATTAAATTGTATTAATTTTGGGGATGTTACTGTTGGTATCAAAGCTGTAGGTTGTAAACCTTAGGTAAGAGTACCCTAGGCTATAACCTTAGAGAATAAAGGAGAAGATGATAAAGAAGTTATGAATCAAAAAGTTATATTTAAGTATGGTACAATTGTACTCTTTAATAGTTGATGTATGGTATCTGGGCTAAACGATTCCTTCATAGAGCGGAGGTATATACGAACTAGCAACTCGGAACCTAGTTTGTTGGTTGTTTGTGGGAAACCACTCAGTGTACCATATTGAAACTATTAGAGACTCGATGTGTACCAAGTATAGAAATGGATACGTATGATGAAAATGTGGAACTTAAATGAAATGTTGAGTAATGTAAATGAATTTAGAAATTCTTAAAGGAAGAATTGTTATATAAATAAGAAAATTCAAAGAAGAATCTTGAATAGATATAAAGATAAGATATGGGAGTTGCCTAACTCCAATAGCCAAGATAACGAATAATGATGAATAGACAAAGTCTGGAAAATTAAAAGCATAAACGAAATCGTAAATGATGAAAAAGGAAAGAAAGAGGATTGTAAAACAAAACGATCACGAGTTAAGAAATGAATTTTAAAGGAGATGGTTATAGAATAAGATCACAATGTGATCAGTTTAAGTTATAAAAGAAAGATGGTCTGTAATATTTTAATAATTATAGCTTGATGCTATGAAGTTAATGTACTATAATATAGTATGAGATAAACTCACGAGGAGTTATAGATAATGTGATACGAGGAATTCATATCGAGCAACGAGCAAGTGATAAGGAAGATAGAGTTAGGTGGGATTTCAATTGAGGACTCATGTGATGGCTGAGTTGTACAAATCTTTGTATGGGCGAGGGTTTTGTGCTTTTTCGGTTTATCACATTGATAATCATTGGAATGTCGATTGTCGCGCTATCAATGTATATGTGGCGAAAAGGTGATTCTTTTCTCATGTGTATATTTGATAGTTAGAAACAATTAAGATTAGTCAGATATTATTAGGATTAGGTGCGGTTCTTAAAACTAATGCATATGGTAAGTTCGTGACTCATAATAATATGATATGTTTTGAACCCTTCAGCGAATGGACGTATATGGTCTAACTAGGATAAGTTCTTAAACTCATATTATTGTGGCAAGTTCCTGAACTTCCAATGTGCGGTAAGTTTGATGATATATACTGGGGATATAGGAGGACTGTAAGTTAAAATACAAGAATATTTAGTACAAAGATTGAATTTGATGGAGAAAATTAGATATTCTAAATTTACTAGCTATGCTAGACTTTCGAGATTTATTGACTTCGTGTCGATGGTTGTACTTTTAATTTTTGAAAAAAAGGTTGGATCACACTAGTGAACCAAAGATTTTTTAAAACAGTGCTATTATTCGCATATCTATGCTATTTGTTTCGACTAAAAAAATGATTTTTTTAAATTTTCAAAATATATTTTAACTATATGTATCGGGTGATATGATAAATGATGAAGTCATCAATGCAATGGAACCTGGTGTTGGGATGTGATCATATGATAAATCATTTACTATGGTGAGATGTAGTATGACAACGTCATAATCATGACGCCATAAAAGGATTTTTGAGATTTCTTTAAGATATGAGAATATATATATATATATATATATATATATATATGTATATGTTTATTTTGATTGATGTCAGAATTGTTGTAGAAGTCTATATTATTTGATTCAGCTAGACGAATATTGAAAGATGATCATAAAATTCAAGTGTTTCTTGAGAAGTTATGCCAAACCAAATTGTTTTGGTGCGGATTCAGATGTTGAAAAGTTGAGATGAACAACCCTTATATAGGGGATTACGCGAAAACATTTAGATGTTTATGCACAATACATGGTACGAAGGGCTGATCACCCTAAGTACAGGAGTTCCTATAGTCTAGTAACTGTTAAGGTTTAAGTTGAAAGAGTACTTATAACCGTGGACAAAGTGCACAATACTTCGTACGAAGGGCTTAACACCCTAAGTACGTGAGTCCCTATAGTCTAATGACTGTTAAGGTTTAAGTTGAAAGAGTACTTATAACCGTGGACGTAGTTCAAGGTCTTATGACCCCTCAGCATGATTTGAAATCTTTTAAATTCCTGAGTTATTCATACTGCTACCCAATTATTGAGCAATTGTGGAAGATTTTTGCTATTCTAAAAGGCGAATGTGGTAAGGATGATATTCCTTAGAAAGAAACAAATCGTAAAATGCGACATTGAATGATGAAAATATTGAATAAGTGATAAAAGAAATTTTAAAATGAGAAGAAGATGAGTTATCAAAGAATAATGTAAAACTTTTAATAGAAAAGTTTAATAATTGTAAAAAGATCTTTATGGAAAGAAGTGATTATAGAACCCAATGAATGAATAAAGTATTAACGTAAAATCTATTTTTATAGATTGACTGAATAAAGATTAATAAATAAAAATTCGAGGAAATTCGTAGAAGAAGGGGTGAATGTAATATCCCGAGTGTTTATGAGTTGAGTATATGATAACGATCCTTCGAAAAGGAATTGAATGGGTTAAAGAATATATAATACTCAAAATATAATTGAGTTCAAGTGGAAGTTATGAAATAAAACTTACAAGAATTTATTATCAAGAATGGTGGGAGTAGGAAATATAAAACCTATATTAGGGTAATGTGTTGAAGTTATTCAACGAAGAGATTTGATGAAAACCTGAGTAAGGTAGGGTTTCGGTGATTCTTAGGACGGAATCCTTATAAGGAGGGGGGGATGTCACAACCCGAATTTTTATAAGTTATTAAAATAAGAATTTAATAATTAAAATTCTTATTATGAAATGTATATATTTTGAATTATGTGTTTTGAGTGTGGGTAAGTATATATATTTGCAATTTATCTTGAAATATGTGATTTGGTGTGAAGAGATTAAGTATGAATATAAAAGAGATGTATATGTTTGGAAAATAAGGTTTAATAGTTAATTTAACTATTAAAGAAATTAAATGAGATTATTTAGGAAGGTAATTAACTAAATAATATTAGTTAATTTAATTAAGTTGAAAATTATATTATGAAATAATATAATTCGATTATTATGCTTTATGGCAATGAAATTGGTATGCATTAAAATTTCATAAATAATGAGAGTAATTCACTTAATTAAAATGGTGAATTAATATAAATATATTTGATGGTAATTGTTATGGAAGTTGGGTGAAAATTGTTGATAAAAATATTCTAATTTAATTAAATAGTTAAATTAGAGAGGCGAGAATTTGTTAAATAAAGTTATAATTATAATGGTTGAATATAAATTATAGTTATATTGATAAGGCTTGACTTAATTTATTAATGAATTAAGTTTAACTTTAATTAATTTAAGAATGTAGGATATTATTCAATGGGTGAGACAAATGGATCATATAGTAATGAAAATTATAAAAATAAATTAAAAAGCGTTTGTGGGTCTAGCCAAACATGGCCTTGTGATCCTTTGCATTTTGTAACAGCTGGGTCTCCTGGTTTGTTTAACTGATAAAGCTACGTAAAGACTACTTTTCAGTTATTTTGTGTACGCTTATTATTTTCATAAGTTTGAGAGCAGAGAAGAAAAGATATATATATATATATATATATATATATATATATATATAGAGAGAGAGAGAGAGAGGGCTTGGTGAGGAAGAGGAAGAAGGATTGCTAAAGCTTGTGACCATCTTGTAAAGAAATCAAGCATTGAAGGTATAAAAACCTAAGTTTATGTTCTAAATTTCTATTATTGGATTGTGTGAATTCGATATTATAATTGTTAAACTAGTTTATGTAATCAATTGGTTGTTATCTATACATGATTGTAGTAAGAGAGTTGATGGAAAAGGGGTTTGAAGAAGAAAAGTAAATATTAGTGTGTATTCATATGATATGGCTTAAGAACGTACAAAATTTTATGTCTAATATGTGTTATAATCTATAAATTGATGTTGGATTATTTTAGTATGTGAAGAAACAAAAACAATGAAAGTTGAACGAACCAATTCGGTTGAGAAACAAATTCATGGTGAATGAATTCGCTAAACTTTTCAAAAACATGAAAATTTAGTATAAATATGAGTTTTGGATTAATCTTTGGGTTTGTTAATGTTTTTGAATTGTTATAATTACTCTGTAGATGAGTAGCTAAGAGTTTAACAAGTTCAATGAATCGAAAACCAACTAATTCGGGCTTAAAATGAGAAAGTTATGTCAAAAATTGTGTTACATGCGGTGAAGCCCGAAGAAGGCGCACCACCCGTGCATGTGAGTAGCGGCGCAAAGTGGGCTAGGGTATTTCATGGGCACGCTAGCATGGTGAGGAAAAGGGGCGCGGTCGCGCCCCATGTGGGCTGACTGTGACTACTTTGACCTGTTTTGGTAAAACGGTCATAACGTTTTCATACGAACTCCAATTGAGGTGATTCAAGATGATCCGGAACAAGGACGAATAAACCTAAAACTTTTGTTCTTTAAGGTTATTTATTTGAGGTTTTTAGGAAGGGTTAAAATAGTCATCGTGTGACTGCAATGTATTCGGAGGCGATCAGAGGGAGTCGATCGAGCACATATGCAAGTATAGTATTCCCGATGATGGAATATGTTATTTTAAGTGATGTAACATGAAAATGCATGATATAATACATGACATCTAAAATTTCCTTGCTCATAATAAAAAGCATTGGCATGACTTAGTATGTGTTTTGAAAAGAAACTTAAAGATTTTGAAAAAAAGAAATAAACCTTGTGGAAACTTATGTTCTATAAGTTCTGAACTTAGTGGTTTATATACATGATTGAGTTCAAATATAAATGAGCATGATATTGTGTTTATAGTGTCTTGTTCATGATAAAACTTGTTAGACCTTGTGTTAGAAAAGTTTTCAAGATAAACTTGATATAATAGAACTAAGGTGCATAAATACTACATGAGGTAGGTTTTGAACTTGAGAAGACGTTATCATGACTTAGTTACTTATGATAAGAGTTTTTAAAAGATGTCTTATATGTGCTATACTACATCATTAATGATAAAATGATTTTAAAAACAAACTCCATTATCTTTTGTAAACTAAGTATTAAAACATGAATGATATGTGCACTCAACTAGTCAAGCATGACATAAGTTATTAAGCATGTTTTAAAAGTATGAACTATGCTATGTCCATGTAAATGAGATAGATACATATGAGCATGCTATTAGAGGCTTATTAGTACAAATATATTGTGACGCCCCCAAAACAGGTATACATCACCCATCTTAAGTCGCCAAATACATGGTATAAAATTCAAATACAACTTAATTATACAACAGTCGTGTAAAATACGACAAAATATAGCTGAGAGTTTAAATAGGAATATTGCCTTCTAGACAATATCCACTCTCAAATAGAGTCCTCATTACATTTATTATCACACTATTTTATAAAATAGTGAGGACTACTATAACTCCATCTCAGACCATCACTCCGTTCCCCGACTAGTCCCGGCTACGTTCTCATTTCCTGAAGAGAACAATGAAAGCAAAAGGGTGAGCTCAACTAGCCCAGTAAGAAATATTATGACTAAGATAATGCAGGATAAATTATCATTAGCCTTCAACAATGTTAAACTGATAAAATATAATAGACATCAAGTTTAACTAAAGCAGAATAAGCAATTCATTATAAGAGTCAAGTAGAGAATGACATCTACTATCTTCTATGATTTAAAATGTTTTCATCAATTTTTATCACTTAGACTCAGCTTAATAAATAAACCACATAATCGAATCATCCCTGCATTACGGGCCAAGGATATTCATTAAATCATCAATGGTCATAATCATACCAAAAACTGTCCATCAATGCACTACAGGCCACTGAGGACTTTTACCACATCATTTATAACTTTACAAGTCATGATTATACCGAATGATCCTTGGTCATAATCATAGCAAGTCCATCTATGCACGTAAGCCCAAGATAACTTTCATCACAATATAAGCATGAGGATGATGACAATGACATAATAATTCAATAAAACAAGTTCAAGAATAAATTTTAAATATTTATAAGTTAATTTATCCTGAAATCAATTACGTCCAAATTGTCAACATGATCTTTGTTTTGTAGAGTAAAATTCAAGAATGCTCGGAAGAATATTTCCATGAAAAGATCTTTGGATGAAGCCTTAAATATCCAGGATATTCTACTAATTTCATGGAGTATAGAAGCCAAAACTTTAACCAACTAAGTATAATAGAATATATGAAACCGCAAATGGATTTTTGCGCCATGCAGTAATCCACGAGAAACGAGATCATTTCCACAATTTAATAAGGAATGAATACAAAGGATCATTCACCATGCATGTGGTAATCCACATGACAAAGTTATTCCAATGAATAATAAAGAATGGAATAATGAAGAATTCACCATGCATGCGATAGACCCATGATATAGGTTATTCCCAATGGAAGAATAAAGAATGGAACCGGTCGTGCGCGTAATGCGCACAGCATGGGATATTCCAGCGAGTAATAATAAAGAATGGAACAAGGTCATGCGTAATCGCATGCATGCAGGATATTCCACAGAATAATAAAGAATGAAATAACAACGAGAATTCACCGGGCATGCGATGAGCCGCATAGGTATAAAAGTTATTCCAATAGAATAATAAAATAGAACACGGTCATGCGTAATCCGCATGCATGTGATATTCCAATGAGAATAATAAAGAATTGATCCAGGTCATGCGTAAACCACACAGACAGGATATTCCAACAGAATAATAAAGAATGGAATAACAACATAATTCACCATGCATGCGATAGACCGCACAGACATGTTATTCAAACAGAATAATAAAGAATGGGATAACAACAAAATTCACCATGCATGCGATAGACCGCACAGACAGGTTATTCCAATAGAATAATAAAGAATGGAATAACAGAAGAATTTCACCATATATGCGATTACAGATATCTGAGTTATTCAACAGAATAATAAGAAATGGAATAACAATAGCTCTCTTCATGAATACGAAAGAAATAATACCCCTTACCTTAGAAGGAACTAGATATTGGAATAGTGAGGTAGCAGACTTCTCTTCTTCTTTCTCTCTATAATTTTTCTCTATAATAATTGCTCTATAGCTTTAGTGAATTGGTGAGAAATGAAGGAAGAATGAGCTTCTATTTATAGGAAAATATAGTTTCGATAGTTGCACGTTTTGGGGCTCGAAATATTACAGAACAATACCTCCAACTTTTCTTTCATTTTTAATTTAGTCCTGCAAGTATTATAAAACTTGCACTACCTCCCCTAATAGTAAATCATGTGAATTAATAGTTCATTCATGTGACTCAATAGTATAATCATGTGAAAAATATGAATTACAGTATAGTACCTCCATCTATACCTCCATTTTTAACTTAGTCATGCAAGTATTATCAATCTTGCACCAACTCCCCTAATAGTACATGAATGTGATTCAATAGTACATACATGTAAACAAATAGTTATTGTAACGATCCAAAATTTTAAAGTGTAATATTAAATATTTATTGAATAATATAAATATTTATTTGATGTGTCTATTGTGGAATTGATGAATCTAAATTTATTAGAGGATTTTCTTAATTAAATAAATTTATAATTTAGAGATTTGTATTATAACATGAGATGTTAGATTGTGACATATTGTGATTAGTAATCTAAATGATTTATTAAATTATTAAATAAAGTTATAATAAAAAGTATAATTTTGTGATATTTGTTGAAATGATATATTTAATTAAAATATAGTATGTGATTAATGTAATGGGTTAGTGTTGGATATGGAAATTCAAATAAATATTATAAACTAAAGTGTTTATTAACCAAAATTGAAAAAGGTTTAAATTAGTTTTTGCCAAACAAGGCTTAATTATTTTAATTCTTTAAAATTTAAATGGTTTGCCAAACAAGCCTTGTGGCTTTTGATATTTCTAATTTTTGAAATTTAATAAAATAAATAAAATAAATAAAATAAATTAAAATAATAAATATAATATATTTATATTATATACGTTTCTTTTAGTAACCGATATTAGTTATTAGGCGTATTAAGGTTTCAGTTTTTGGTTTTTACGCTTAAGTAAGTCTATGGTTTAGCCTAAGAGGAGAAAACTAGGAATTTGTGTTTGTTGGGCTAAAATTGCCATTTGTTTATTAGATTCTCTACGCTCTGTTCGAACACCAGATAAATGCAATTTGCTGGTGGTGCAAAAAAAAAAATGGCAACTATATCTGGGTCCCGAGCCTTTTATGATGGCAATTGTTGCCATACCTTAGTTTGAGATTTTGGTTTCTGCTGTTGCTGCAGATTTGAGGTAGCAATATGGCATGGTCTGAAATTATGTTAGCATGTTAAATGTGTAATGTTAAGGTTAATGTAGTATAATGAATTGGGGTTAGAAAGTTCAAAGTTGCAAAGATGATTAGTGAATCGAGAACGCGTTATGGGATAATCTAGTATACATAATGAACGTTAAACAAGTGTTACGAAGTAAAACACTTAGAGTTTCTGAAATATAAATGGTAATGAAAGACGTGTGCTTAAATGGTAAGTTTAGTTATAAATTAACATGTTATGGTATGTTAGCATATCTAATAGGTATTGTGGTTCTAAAATTATGTGTAGGTGATCGTGAGTTTAATTATATAGCTTACGCTCAAGGCAAGTTTCTAAACTCTATCTTTTACATTGAGAAAGTTTCCTAATTCTTTACTTTCGTTGAGCTAGTTATATTATTACATTTTGTAGCTTTATTTTTTGATTGAGCAAGCTTTCTATTTCAATTGTTGATTGAATAAGTCGATTGTCCCTAGAGTTCATTTGAGCAAACTTTAATTCTAATGTTATTTAAATTCTCATTTGGTTGATTTATTCTAACTTGTTTATAGTTAAGCAAGTTTCTTAAGTTACATTCTTGTATAATGAACACAGTTTGAACTCTTGTCTTTATTTTTGAACGATTTTTAAGCCTTACTTGAATTTAATACCATGTTGAGCAAGTTTTAGTTTTAGCTTGCTATCAGTTAATGTATGTTCAGTAATTTCATTTCTAATGTTATAAGATTCTAACCTTAGCTTATTTATTGTTCAAGCAAAGGTTTACCATTTTATTCACTTTGTCGATTACTTATGCTTTATAGTTATTTTAAGCATGAGTTTAACATGTACAATCAGTTCATTTACGATTCTCAATTGATCCATGTTATATTGTTATTAAACATCTGTTGTAATTATCAAACACTATTGATTCAACTAGTCCTCTAGTTGATGTTCGTTAAACTTCAAATTACCCTTGAAAGCTTGTCCAAACTAAACTTTCTTTGGTGCAGACTTGTACTCTAAATACTGAGATGAATAACCCTATTATTACTAGGGGATAACTTATGCGTAGCGTTAAATGTTTGTGCACAATATATGGTACGAAGGGCTGATCCCCCTAAGTACGAGGAGTCCTTATAGTCTTATCACTGTTAAAGTTGGAGTTGAAAGATTACTCACAACTGTGGACATAATTCATGGTCTTATGACCCTCAGTTATGTATATTCCATATTTTGGATTTTAGTTCTTGATTATCATTGTTAGAGTACTATTCAGATTTGATGAGCCTATTCGTTGGCAGTTATTATTGTTATTCTCATGTTGATTCATTGTTACATTCAGTGAGCAATTGTTTTGCTCACTCTTGCATATCTATAAACTCTTTGCAGCTAAAGTGGAGAAGGTAGATGAACCTTCAACTAGCAAAGGAAAGGGAAAATTGTACAAGTGATGCTGAATTGTACTTTTATTTATTATGATGATCTTAGACTTCTTAGTAATGATGTGATGTAATATATTTTATTTGCGCACTTGAATGATGTTTAAAGGTTAGATAACCTGGGATGTGTTTAAATTAATTGATGTAACCCTATTTAAAGGGAGGATTATGGTTTAAATCTTATTTTATTTGGGTAGATAGTATGAATGTATGGATAGTGAGCACCAAATCTTGTGGGAATGAAGTACCTAGATTTGGGGGTGTAACAAGTTGGTATCAGAGCCTTAGGATATGAACCTTAGGTGGGGAAGAGCCTTAGGAAGTAACCTTTGAAAAGATAGTGATGATAAACTCTTATTGAGTTTTAGGAAAGAGAAAGTAATAAAATACTTATGTGCTTATGTGTTTACAACTTATGTGCTCGTGAGTGTCGAGTAATGATTAGTAATTAAAACTTAAAATTTGGTTGACAGGATGGCGAATATAGGAGGATCTAGTCAATCTGGAGAGGAGAAGCCTCGAGATATTCAGGTGATTTGGGAACAACTACTGGCACGGGAAACAGTTCCGTCGGTCACAGTAGATGAGTAGGAGAGAGTAACTGATGGAGAGGATTGCAGAACTGGAGAATAAACTGAAGGAGGAATCTACCAAGAGGGCAAGAGCTGAAGATGCATACAATGAAGCTTATCAATGAGTCGGAATGGCAGAGAGAGACGCACAAGCAAAGAGGAGAGAGATGGAAGAAATGAACAATGTATTCAACACCGTGATTAATCGAGCTCAAGATCGGGTCATGGGTTATCCAATTCAGTTCAAAACGCTACCATCATACATATTGGATCGCCGAACAATGTTCCGAATTATGGAAGAAGAGCGTCATAAGGCTACGCAGTATCTTAGTAGGACATCATAGTGATATGTAATTGATAATTGATATGTGATTAGAAAATAAATGAAATGTAAATCCCGGGTATGATATAACCAATGGGATAGATGTTGATGATGTTGTCCTGTAACTGTTATTGTTCAGGAAAGTAGTGTAAATAGCAGCGATGCTATTATTTTGATGTTTTTTTTAAGAGAATGATGAATGAATAAAAGTTATTGTGTTTATTTAAAGGTGTTAAGTGCTATGTGATAAACTTTTATGATGTGCAACCTAAGTATATAATACTTAAAAGGTTGAATAAAAACTAATGGGTGTATTTTAACAGAAAATGGCTTCAAGACGTCAACCACCACGACGGAGAACCACTGAGGAAACCAACAACAATAATGTGGAAGGAAAACTGGTTCAACAGCTAGTGACGTTACTGACGGGTGCTTTGCAGAATCAACCTCAGAATCAAGGTACTACGTTTAAGGATTTCAAGGCGGTTGGACCACCAGAATTCCATGGGTGCATGAATCAAGTTGAAGCACAAACCTAGATCATGGAAATCGAGAAGGTTTTTGATGTTGCTAGGGTAGAGGATAACCAGAAGACTGATTTTACAACATTCATGTTGAAAGAAGAGGCTAGCTATTGGTGGCAGGCCAACAAAACTCGGGAAGGACCAGGAGTGATGACTTGGGAAAGGTTCAAAGAGATATTCTTTGAGACCTATTTTCCAGAAAGTTTAAAGAGTTAGCTAGAAGTATAATTTTTGGAATTGAAGCAGGGAACGATGTCAGTGTCTGGATATGCCGCAAAATTTAACGAGTTGGTGAGGTTTGCGCCATATCAAGTCAAAGATGCATGAGACGGCGTAAAAGGTGAAGAGGTTTGAACAGATTGAAGCCACAGGTTATGCGAAAAGAGGGTTTCCTGTTCCGATTGAAGACGTTTGCAACAGTGATGGAGAAGGCGATTCTTACTGAAAGTGGAGGCGAGGTAGTAACAATGGTGGTGGTGAAGAACAGAGGAAGAAGAAAAGTGAAGGTGATGCTAAAAATGGTGGTGGTGGTAATAGTGGAAATGGCAACAACAACCTGAAGAGGAAGTGGAATGCGAATGGGGAGCTGGAAATCATCAAAGAAACAAGAAAAATAAGAAGTTCGAAGCGTGTGATACGTGCGGAAAGTTTCACAAGGGAGTGTGTTTGCTGGGGAAACGAGTATGCTTCAATTGTGGCCAGGAGGGTCACATCGCCCCAAATTTCACTCAAGCTAAGAAGAATGTGTGTTTTACGTGCGGATCCAAGGATCACTTTGCTCGTGAATGCCCTAAGAAGAGATCTGGTGAGACAAATGGGAGTAAGGGAAATGCTAGTGGAGGTGCGCTGGCTATTGTAGGACCAACGTCAATAAATAAGCCCACAGCCAGAACCTTCAACATGACGGTGCAAGACGCGTTGCAGTCAAAAGATGTTGTGTCAGGTATTATCCCAATCAATGATATAGATGCATATGTATTTGATTCGGGTGCTACTTGCTCGTTTATATCTGATAAGTTTGCTTAGAGGTTAGAAATACCTTGTGAAGAGTTGAAATTCCCTTTAAACATAGAAATTGCGAATAGGGAAGTGGATCCTGTTAGATTCGTATACAAGAACTGTAGGGTGAACATTAAGGAGAATGTTATGAAAGTAGATTTAATTCCGATAAAACTCAGAGAGTTCGATATTATTTTGGGAATGGATTGGCAGTTTAATTATGGAGCGATAATTGACTGCCAAAAGAAATGTGTAAACCTTATGACTCCGTCAAAGGTAGTTTTTCATGGTAACAAATCGCCTAGAGAAATGAAATGTCTAATGATGATGCAGGCTAAAAAGTTATTGAGTCAGGGCTGTGTAGGGTATTTAGCTTACATAGTTGATACTCAAAAGGAGAAGTGTATGAAATTGGAGGAAATACCAGTAGTTAGGGAGTTTATGGACGTTTTTCCAGAGGATTTGCCAGGACTTCCACCTGACTGAGAAATCGAGTTCGTAATCGACTTAGCGCCAGGAACCGCTCCGATATCGAAGGCCCCGTACAAAATGGCTCCGGTGGAAATGAAGAAATTAATGGTGCAACTACAAGAGCTGTTAGACAAGAAGTATATTTAACCAAGTGTGTCACCATGGGGAGCCCCGGTGTTATTCGTGAAGAAGAAGGATGGGTCAATGCGTCTTTGCATTGATTATAGGGAATTGAACAAAGTCACTATTAAAAACAAATACCCGTTACCGAGAATAAATGACTTGTTTGATCAGTTGAAGGGTGCTAGATACTTCTCGAAAATAGATTTGAGAAGTGGGTATCATCAATTGAAAGTAAGGAAGGAGGATGTACCGAAGACGACATTCCGAACTCGGTATGGACATTACGAATTTTTAGTGATGTCATTTGGTTTGACAAACGCCCCTGCAGCGTTCATGGATTTGATGAACATGGTGTTTAAACCATTTTTAGACAAGTTTGTGGTGGTATTTATCGATGATATTTTGGTGTACTCTAAAACTCAAGAGGAACACGTGGAACACTTACGTCTGACGTTGGAGACGTTAAGAAAGGAAAAGTTGTACGCGAAATTCTCTAAATGTGAATTTTGGCTGGAATGTGTACAATTTCTTGGGCATGTAATTGATAAGGATGGGATTTCAGTGGATCCATCAAAAGTGAGATGTTTCTTGGGATTGGCAAGCTATTACATACGGTTTATTCAGGATTTTTCCAAGATTTCCACTCCGTTAACAAATTTGATGAGAAAATCTGTAAAATTTGTTTGGACGGAGAAGTGTGATGAGAGTTTTCAGGAATTGAAGAAGAAGCTCAGTGTAGCACCTGTGTTGTCATTATCAGATAATAAAGGAAATTTTGTGGTGTATAGTGATGCTTCACACAAAGGATTGGGTTATGTCCTTATGCAGAACGGCAAAGTCATTGCATATGCATCAAGGCAATTAAAAGACTACGAGAAAGGGTATCCGACTCATGATTTAGAGTTGGTGGAAGTTGTGTTCAAACTAAAGATATGGAGACACTATCTCTACGGCGAGAAATGTGAGATCTACACAGACCATAAAAGCCTGAAGTATATTTTCACACAGAAAGACCTGAACATGCGTCAAAGGGGATGGATGGAATTGATAATGGATTACAATTGTGAGATCTTTTATCATCCCGAAAAAGCTAATGTGGTTGTAAATGCCTTGAGTAGGAAAGGCAGAGAAAAGTTGATGTTGTTAACCGACAAGGAGGAGCTTATTACAGCAATGGCAAGGTTAGAGCTGGAAATCAAATTTCCAGATGAATCCAATGAAAAATTGTACCAGATGGAAGACAGCCAAACTTTGGTGGACAAAGTGAAGAACGCGCAACTTCATGATGATGAATGCAAGAAAATAAAGAAAAGTATAGTCTAGGGTAAATAAGCGAAGTGCCAAGTCGGTACTGCGGGAATGCTAAGATTTGAGGGACGAATCTGGGTTCTAGCAGTACAGGATATTAAAGAAGACATCTTGACAGAAGCTCATAGCTCAAGATATTCAATTCATCCAGGAAGTACGAAAATGTATCAAGATTTGCGGCGTCTTTTCTGGTGGCCGAACATGAAAAGAGATGTTACAGAATGCGTTACGAAGTGTTTGACATGTCAGAAGGTGAAAGCTGAGCATCAATGACCAAGCGGATTACTTCAACTGTTGAAGATACTGGAATGGAAGTGGGAGCATATCACAATGGATTTTGTGGTAGGTCTTCCAACGACTCAGAAAGGATACGATGCAATATGGGTGTTAGTGGACAGATTAACAAAATCTGCACACTTTTTGCCAATAAAGATTAGATTTAATCTTGATCAGCTGGCAAAGCTATACGTTAAAGAAATCGTCTCAAGACATGGAGTTCCAGTGTCAATAGTATCTGACAGAGATCTGAGGTTCACATCAAATTTCTGGAAGAGACTACAAGAATGCATGGGAACACAATTGAAGATGAGCATAGCGTATCATCCACAAACCGATGGGCAAAGCGAAAGAACGATCCAGACGCTTGAAGATATGCTCAGAGTGTAAGACCCCAACTTATTATAAATAAAATCAAATTTCCTCTATTTATTATTTTGAAATAGTAAGGGTTGATTAGATTAATGTGGTTAGTTATGGGTAAAATGCGCAAATATTTTAAATATGCAAGTGGTTATAAAATATACATTTTTATCGGAGAATATTCATTTGGTCGTGGAATATTCTTACTGTCGGGGAATATTCGTACGACGGCGCAGCCTTGGGTGGGCCCCATAACAGAAAGCGATTGGATGAATAAAACGACAAGTATAAGTTGTTTATAAATAACGGCGTAGTTGTTACCGTTAATACTGTTGGAATACCCGGTGGTTAAAACACAGTAGTACACGGTATTGTATCAATTATTGATTCTTACGTAGGAAGGCATTACTCCATAATTGTTACAGTACTTACTGTTCAATATTTTATTTT
This sequence comes from Panax quinquefolius, assembly GCA_020205615.1. Taxonomy (NCBI): domain Eukaryota; kingdom Viridiplantae; phylum Streptophyta; class Magnoliopsida; order Apiales; family Araliaceae; genus Panax; species Panax quinquefolius. The sequence continues at coordinate 31,619,379 of CM035158.1, forward strand.
ATTGATTCAATAATTGCTACATTGATATTTTATATTATTGTTGTTTCAATAATTATCACTACACAATATTTTCATTAGCAGATCAATAATTCATATTATTTGAATAATATTATTGGATAACATTATTGGCAATGTCTAGAAAGTTCTGTCTAAGGAGAGATTTGGTCACCTAATTGCGCGCCAGTAAGGAGAAATCCTTATTGAAAAACCCCCTCTTTCCTAGGAACTGTCTGGTTGTAAGTATTGTGATTCTGTAATATTATTTGTTAATAATTAATTATTGATTTATATGATAAGGAAAATATTCATTTTATGTGGATATAGATGGAGAAAATTTTTAATGTGACAATTGTTGAAAAATTATTATTTTATCTTTTCTGATAAATAATTCATTTAAATATATTATTATATTTTAATAATATAATAATGGTGATATTTTTATAATGAATGTGGGATATATGAGTATATGAGGAGGAGGATTATTTTTGTTCCAATTAATGTTTAAAACCTGTTAAACATGTCGGTGGACTCCATTTCTTGACTAAAATTAGTTTATAGCACGTAAAATCGCCCGTTTGTGGATTTCGGTCAACTTTTGCTTGGAATTTGGAAAAACTTAAACTTACAAAGTTGTAGAGAATGGAATTTCGTATGGAAATGACATGTGGTTCGATTTTTTTTGATAAAAGGGCTATTTATTATGAATTATTGAAGTTTCGTAGTTCCGAAATAATTAATTTTTGAAAGTTTTAATTATTTTTAATAACAAAAATGTTTTATTTGTTTTTGTCATTATTTGGTGGTTGAATTGAGATGGTCAAGGTAGGCTAAGGAAAATTTTATAAATATATTAATATTTTATTAAATTTTCTGCTTTGGTGTTCGAAGCATTTTCCTATAAATAGGGTGCTTAAGTTAGAATTCAAAATTACACCAGAAACTGAAGTTTTCTCTCTCTTTCTCTCTCTATATTATCGAGCGTATTCTTGTGAGTATTTTGATATTTTGAGTGTTGCTATACGGTGCAAGTTGCCTTCAAAGACTATATCCGGTATTTCAAATTCGTAAATGCAGATCTTTTCAAGGTAAGGGATATTTTTTTTTAAATGATATTATTTCTTCTAATATCATTATGCCAGAATATTGGTAAGATTTTTCTTGTGAAATTCTTGACTTTTAGTGTCGGGGTTACTATTCACGTATACGGCACTATTCACGAATACGACACTATTCACAAAAAAGTTAAATTTTCATTTTTGTCCAAAATATCTATTGTGGATACTAGCTTTGATTGTATCCATGTTTTGATCATTCTTGAATTTTACTTCACTATGATTATTTATGAAGTATTTTTTAACTCGGATTGTTTAAAGTACGAATCCATAATACTTGTTCTTTTTTTTCACTGGATTCGTTTTCTTTAAAATATTTTTCATCATCCTCAGTCCTAAATGATGCTATTACTGAATATCTTTGGCCTGTATTGCAAAGATGGTTGATTTTCTTATGAATATCTTTGGCCCGTAGTGCAAAGTTGTACAGGTGTTGAGATGAACATGACCGAATGATGAATATCTTTTGCCTGTAGTGCAAAGATGAATATTTGATTCAAGATGAATATTGGTTGATGTTACAGAGATAAAATATCGATGATGGACTTTTAAATTCATAGATTATAGTAGATTTCATTCTCTACGTAACTCTTCTACGAATTATTATTTTCGTTGCGAATATTGATCTGAACTTGTTGTCTATTGTATTTTATCAGATTTTTTCCCTGTTGAAGACTAACGATAATTTATTCTATATTATCTTAGTCATAATATTCTTTACTGGGCTAGTTGAGTTCACCCTTTTCCTTTTTGTTCCATTTTTCTTCTCAGGAGGCGAGAATGTAGCGAGTTCTAGTCGGGGTGTGGAATGATGGTTCTAGAAAGTTGTTTTAGTAGTCCTCACCATTTTTGTAAAATAATGTACCAATAATTATAATGAGGACTTATTTGGGTATGAATAATGTCTAGACGGCAATATTTGTATTTAAACTCACAGTTTTCATGTTGTATTAATAAAGTTGTAGTTGTTTCTGTACCATGTTATTGACGACTCAAAATGGGTGATGTATACCTATTTGGTGGTGTCACACAGAGCGTGCATCATGGATTTCAAAGGAAACTGGGATGATCATCTACCGTTGGTGGAATTTGCATACAACAACAGTTACCATGCAAGCATTGGTATGCCACCGTACGAGGCATTATACGGCAGAAAGTGCAGAACTCCACTATGCTGGGATGAAGTTGGAGAACATCAACTGTTAGGCCCAAAACTGGTACAACAGACCGCTAAAGTTGTCAAACTCATCAGAGCATGACTGGTAGCTGCTCAAGATTGACAGAAATAGTATGTTGATCAACACAGGCAGAGTAGTGAATTTGAAGCAGCAAATTTTATGTTCCTGAAAGTTTCTCCTTGGAAGGGAAAAATTCATTTTGGCAAGAAAGGAAACCTCAGCCCAAGGATTATTGGACCTTTTGAAATTCTACGCAAAGTGGGAGAAGTGGCTTACGAGGTAGCTTTACCTCCAGAATTGGAGCATGTGCACAACGTTTTTCATGTGTCGGTGTTGCGACCGTATAAACTCGATTACAAGCATGTGATCGAGTATGAACCGTTGCAGTTCAGTAAAGATTTGTCTTACGAAGAACAAGTGCTCAAGAATAATGTGATACCTTCTGTGAAGGTGATATGCAGGAACCACAATGTCGAAGAGGCTACGTGGGAACTCGAAGTTGATATGACGAAGATTTATCCTGAGTTATTTGTTTAGTCTATGTCTTCGATTCTGGGGACAGAACCTTATAAGTAGGAGAGAGTGTGACGATTTGATTGTTTGAATTGTGATTCTGGGGACAAAATCCTTATAAGGAGGGAAGGATGTAACGATCCGAAATTTTAAAATGTAATATTAAATATTTATTGAATAATATAAATATTTATTTGATGTGTCTATTGTGGAATTGATAAATCTAAATTTATTAGAGGATTTTCTTAATTAAATAAATTTATAATTTAGAGATTTGTATTATAACATGAGATGTTATATTGTGACATATTGTGATTAGTAATCTAAATGATTTATTAAATTATTAAATAAAGTTATAATAAAAAGTTTAATTTTGTGATATTTGTTGAAATGCTATATTTAATTAAAATATAGTATGTGATTAATGTAATGGGTTAGTGTTGGATATAGAAATTCAAATAAATATTATAAACTAAAGTGTTTATTAAACTAAATTTAAAAGGGTTTAAATTAGTTTTTGCCAAACAAGGCTTAAGTATTTTAATTCTTTAAAATTTAAATGGTTTGCCAAAAAAGCCTTGTGGCTTTTGATATTTCTAATTTTTCAAATTTAATAAAATAAACAAAATAAATTAAAACAATAAATATAATATATTTATATTATATACGTTTCTTTTAGTAACCGGTATTAGTTATTAGGCGTATTAAGGTTTCAATTTTTGGTTTTTACACTTAAGTGAGTTTATGGTTTAGCCTAAGAGGAGAAAACTAGGAAGTTCAAAGAACTTGAGAGAGAATTGGAGAGGAGCCTTAAGAGTTTTCAGCAAATTCAAGTATTTAGCAGCAATTGTATTTGTAATTGAAAGTATGTTTTACAACTTTGATATTATAAGTATATATATGAATATTATGACAATAATTTTCATACTCTGTGAATTCTAGCTTTCTGTAAATTGTTGTTACGTAATCTGTTGATGGTAATTGGATATAGTTATGAGTTGAGATTATGTTTAAACAATAATCGCATGCTAATTTCGGATATCTGTAGAAATTTTGTCAGTATATATATGTTTTCATATGTAACCATGTAAGTATCAATTTTACTGGCCAATTAGTATGTGCAATTATAAATTGAAGCTTGTATATGTTAGTTCTATGAGATAAGAGCATAATGTAATTTGAATGAGGTGTTTTCGTCAAGTATTGAATTTATAGTGACAATTTTTGGGATGAATATCAAAAATGGAATTTTATATGAAAAACATGAAAATTGAGAAATTAAAATAGTTTTAGTTGTTGTTAAATTGTGCTAAGTGATTGAATAGGTGAGCAATCATGTTTATAAATAGTTGATATTTATTTTACGCGTTATGGGATAATCTAGTATACATAATGAACGTTAAGCAAGTGTTACGAAGTAAAGCACTTAAAGTTTTTGAAATGTAAATGGTAATGAAAGACGTGTGCTTAAATGGTAAGTTTAGCTATAAATGAACATGTTATGGTATGTTAGCATATCTAATAGGTATTGTGGTTCTAAAATTATGTGTAGGTGATCGTGAGTTTAATTTTATAGCTTACGCTCAAGGCAAGTTTCTAAACTCTATCTTTTACATTGAGAAAGTTTCCTAATTCTTTACTTTTGTTGAGCTAGTTCCATTATTACATTTTGTAGCTTTATTTTTTGATTGAGCAAGCTCTTTATTTCAACTGTTGATTGAATAAGTCGATTGTCCCTAGAGTTCATTCGAGCAAACTTTAATTCTAATGTTATTTGAATTCTCATTTGGTTGATTTATTCTAACTTGTTTATAGTTAAACAAGTTTCTTAAGTTACATTCTTGTATAATGAACACAGTTTGAACTCTCGTCTTTATTTTTGAACTATTTTTAAGCCTTGCTTGAATTTAATACCATGTTGAGCAAGTTTTAGTTCCAGCTTGCTATCAGTTAATGTATGTTCAGTAATTTCATTTCTAATGTTATAAGATTCTAACCTTAGCTTATTTATTGTTCAAGCAAAGGTTTACCATTTTATTCACTTTGTCGATTACTTATGCTTTATAGTTATTTTAAGCATGATTTTAACATCTACAATCAGTTCATTTATGATTCTCAATTGTTCCATGTTATATTGTTATTAAACATCTGTTGTAATTATCAAATACTATTGATTCAACTAGTCCTGTGACGCCCCCAAAATAGGTATACATCACCCATCTTGAGTCACTAAATACATGGTACAAAATTCAAATACAACTTAATAATACAGATGTCATGTAAAATACGACAAAACATAAACTGAGAGTTTTAATAAGAATATTGTCATCTATACAATATCCACACTCAAAAGAGTCCTCATTACATTTATTATCACACTATTTAATAGAATAGTGAGGACTACTAATACTATCATTTGGACCGTCAATCCGTTCCCCGACTAGTCCCTTGCCACGTTCTCATTTTCAAGAGAAGAAAGTGAAGGAAAGGTGAGCTTAAATAGCCCGAGAAGAAATATTATGACTAAGATAATGCGAGAATAAATTATCGTTAGTTTCAACAAATGTTAAACCGATAAAATATAACAAATATCAAGTTTAATCTGCAATGAACAAGCAATCCATTAAAAGAGTCAAGTAGAGAATAAAATCTACTATCTTTTATGATTTAAAAGGTTTTTCATCACTTTTATCATTTGAGACTCGACTTTATAAATAATCCACATCATCCCTCAAGACTACTGCCAAGGATATTCATTAGTATCACAACCACAAATTATCCATGCACTACGGCCAAGAATATTCGTGTATTCATCAATGGTCATGATCATGCCAACAACTGTCCATCAATGTGCTACGGGCCAATGAGGACTTTTACCACATCATTTGTAACATTACAATCATGATTATACCAATTAATCCCTGGTCATAATCATACTAAGTGCATCTATGCACTATATGCCACAGATGGCTTTCAACATAATATAAACATGAGGATGATGACAATGATATAAGAATTCAATAAAACAAGTTCAAGAATTAATTTATCCAGGAACTAATAACGTCCAAATTGTCAACATGATACGTCTAACGTGATGAATTATATTACATAATATATATATATATATATATATATATATATATATGCAATTCATGACTTTTCTTACATCTCATGACAATTATGTCACCCCCACCTACCGACATCTTTTCAAACATATACATATATATATATATATATATATATATATATATATATATATATATATATATATATAATACTAATACTCATTCCACCATTTCCACTTTTCCACCAAAATTCTACTTTTCCACCATTTTCCACTCACACACACACACACACACACACATATATATATATATATATATATATATATATATATATATATATATATATATATATTCCACCCACCACACACATTACAAACTTATATATATAAATTCCCTCCCAGGCAACCTAAGTTTCCTCCCCCGTGACAATTGAATTTCAACACATGTGGGCCCCACATGTGTCCCCCACATTTATAATAAAAAATCTTTCTACCGATTATTTTGAAAAATGGGTAAATGGGGGTCCAAATAATACGCCAATAGTTACAACAAATACTTCATAAAAGTTCTATCAATATCTTAACAACGTTTATCATCATTATTATAATTCACAATATTAATCGACCAGGTCTTTTCCAGGAAAGAGGGGGCTTTCCAATAAGGATTTCTCCCTATTGGCGTGCAATTAGGTGACCAAACCTTTTCTTGGCAGAACTTCTAGACATCGTTAATATTGCAAATAATAATATTAATAACTTTGTTATCTCAATTATTAATTAAATAATATATAAAATATCGACAATAATTGAATAAAATAACGTGAGATACTATACAACAATTACTGTAGCAATAATTGAACAAAATTGAGTGACTTCTCACGTAAGCATCAATAATCAATACCGTGTACTACTATGCGTATTACTGTACTTTTACTACCGAGTAGTTCAACAGTTTTAACTGTAAAACTTCTGCCGTTATTTTCATAAAAATATTTTTGTCGTTTTCTTAATCCGACAATAATTCCATTGTGGGGTCCACCAATGATTGTGCCGTCATACGAATATTACCCGACCAATCGAATATTATATAACAACTTGCGTACTTTGCAAAATTTATAAATATTACCCACAACTATAACATTATTTCAAATTCATTCTATAATATTTAAAAATGATATTTATAGAAAAATCTTCTTTATTAAAAAGTTGGGGTCTTACAAGTCCTCTAGTTGATGTTCGTTAAACTTCTAATTACCCTTGAAAGCTTATCCAAACCAAACTTTCTTTGGTACAGACTTGTACTCTAAATACTGAGATGAATAACCCTATTATTACTAGGGGATAACTTATGCATAACGTTAAATGTTTGTGCACAATACATGGTACGAAGGGCTGATCCCCCTAAGTACGAGGAGTCCTTATAGTCTTACAACTGTGGACATAGTTCATGGTCTTATGACCCTCAGTTATGTATATTCCATATTTTGGATTTCAGTTCTTGATTGCCATTGTTAGAGTACTATTCAGTTTTGATGAGCCTATTCGTTGGCAGTTATTATTGTTATTCTCATGTTGATTCATTGTTATATTCAGTGAACAATTATTTTGCTCACTCTTGCATATTTATAAACTCTTTGCAGCTAAAGTGGAGAAGGTAGATGAACCTTCAACTAGCAAAGGAAATGAAAAATTGTACAACTGATGCTGAATTGTACTTTTATTTATTATGATGATCTTAGACTTCTTAGTAATGATGTGATGTAATAAATTTTATTTCCGCACTTGAATGATGTTTAAAGGTTAGATAACCTGGGATGTGTTTGAATTAATTGATGTAACCCTATTTAAAGGGAGGATTATGGTTTAAATCTTATTTTATTTGGGTAGATAGTATGAATGTATGGATAGTGAGCACCAAATCTTGCGAGAATGAAGTACCTAGATTTGGGGGTGTCACAGTTATATAAGCATGTGAATTAGTAGCAATTAATTGCTCATTTATCCGATTAATTACCTGATTTATCAATATAACCCCCAGACATCAATTATCATCGGAATAAATGTTGATTTCCACTAACACTAATAATCCCAACACAATGGAACTATCACATTCATCTTTAATCAACATGAACTTATTCATCATTAATATTATAACTCAAAATATTTAACAATCAGGTCGTTCCCAGGAAAGAGGGGGCTTTCCGATAAGGATTTCTCCTTATTGGCGCGTAATTAGGTGACCAAACCTCTCCTTGACAGAACTTCTAGACATTGTAAAATTGCAATTTAATAATATGAATAACTTTGTTGTCTCAATTATTGATTTAATAATATATCATATTATGCAGATGATACTGTGATAATAATTGAATCAATAATATGAGAGATATGATGCAGCAATTACTGTAGCAATAATTGAGTATAACTGAGTGACTTCTCACGTAAGCATCAATAATCAATACCGTGTGCTACTATGCAACCACGTGTATTACTGTACTTTTACTACGGGATCGTTCAACAGTTTTAAAAGTAACACTTTCGCCGTTATTTTTATAAAATGATAATTCTGTCCTTTTCTAACTATGACAATACTTCTGTTGTGGGGTCCACCAATGATTGTGCCGTCGTACGAATATTCTCCGACCAATCGAATATTATATAACCACTTGCTTACTTTTCAAAATTTGTAAATATTACCCACAACTATAACATTATATCAAATCCACAGCATAATATTCAAAATTTTTTTTTTGAGAAATTTAAATCTTTATTCATAAAATCTGGAGTCTCACAATCTGCCCTCCTTATGAAATTTTGCCCTCAAAATTTTATGTAAACGCACTGTATCTTAGAAGAGGTGAGGATACCTTGAATACCTTTATCATCGAAAACATTACACGTTGTATACGTGCATGCCCGATGTCCTCTGATTGCCTCTGAATGCACATTAGTCCCTAAAATATCCATTTTAGGCCTTGATACAAACCTCAAATCTCAAAATATAAAGAATTAAAGTTTTAGGTCTACTCGTTATCTTTCCGAATCATCCCGAATCATCCTAATCGGAGTTTGTATGAAAATGTTATTCCCAATTTACTAAAGGATGTCGGGACAGATTTTGGCTTAACACTTGACCGGTGCCTAGGCGCCCAAGAACAGATTCTAAGCGCCGAGCCTAGTGCCTAGGTGCTTGACCTTTGGCACTTAACTCTAATTTTCTAGATTTTGCAACTTTTGACACACATACTTCAAATCTTCATAACTTCTTCATCCGTTATCGATATTAGTCAGTTTTCGAGGCTATGGAAAGCTTGTAACATGCTCTATAAAACCCCAATGATTTTATAATTTTGCAGATTCATTAATTATTCTGAAATTTGGCTCCAAAGTCCCCCAAGACTAAGTTTTTACTAACAACGATACGTGAAAAATGTTATGAACACGCGACATACTTGGTGGTAAAATGAGTCTATAGGCCACAGTTCCTACTCGAACGAGGATTTCAAATAGACCAGTAAAATCAAGGGTTGAGATTTCCTCTCTTCATCGATTCTTTCTTCTAGAATAACGCCCTCTTGAACCTTCTTCTTCACATTCATCAGCTCCGGGTGTGTAGCTTGAGCGACCTTTAACTTTATCGATTAGAGTCGATTCTACTCGTATATTTGATATCACCATGTGGGTCCCTAGAGTCTTTAACTCGATCTTCATCATTTGTATGTTATACGAAATAGGTTTTTGTGTTAACAACGTCACACTTATAACCGCATACGATCTTCTACGCAACGCGTCAGCTACCACATTTGCTCCTCCACGATGATATTAAATGGTATGGTCGTAATCTTCAACAGCTCGAGCCAACGTCTTTGGAGCATGTTACGTTCATTTTAGTTGAAGAAATATTTAAGGGTTTTAGAAATGGGTTTTGTACAGGGGTCAATACAAAATTTGATTTCACGCTCTAGGGTTAGGCTAAGAAGTCTTCAAGAATACGCCAAGAAATTTATTAACAATAGAAATATCATTCAAAACTGTGACTCTCATCCCAAGACTTGGATAGCACGTCACATTGATACCTATCAACTTGTCATTGTCATTCATGATGTCGCCTACAGAAAGTCTGGCTTCAGTGCATTCCACACAAAGAAGTCAACAATGAAAGGATCGGGGCTCTTTACTTATGGCTTGATATGACAGTGATTAACTTTAGTGGTTTGGTTGCTTGAATTCGCATAATAGGTTGGTTAGGAATATGAAAGCTAACAACCTTACAAAAAGCTTGATGAGTAGTTACCCAATCGATTCCAAAAATTACATCAAAGGCAAGTATTTTCAAAGAGATAAGATCGACAGGTAATGTGAAAGTGTCGATTTGTATCAACAAGATTTATAAACAGTAGAGGTAACGAAGGTTTCTACTAACGAAGTTTCAACCAATTAGTCAAAGTCTAATTTCTCTGGAGTCAAATTTAAACGTTTAGCGCAAGCAAGAGAGATAAAAGAATGGGTAGAATCGGTATCTAATAAGCTATGGACTTTGAAAGAATTTATAATTAACTAACCTGTGCTAACTTTGTTTGGGTTACTAGCTTTTTGAGAAGTCACGAAAAAGGCTCTTCCTGAAACCACTGACTTTGTTCTGTCCGTATCCGCCTTTGGTGCCACCATCCCAGCTGGACTTGATTTTGCTACAGGACAAAATCGAGCTATGTGACCATCTTTTCCACAACTAAAGCATACCTTGGAAGGTTGTGAACATTTTGGACTTATCTGTCCCTCCTCTCCACATCCGTAGCATTTAACCGGCGGTCGTTCTCCTCCCCTAGAATTTCTTGCTGGTGTTGGTGCTGCCGCCAACGTCTTCCCAACATCGTTAAATCTTCTTTTCTTGAATTTTACACATATATTATCTTGGCCATGATTACCACCGAAATGGTTACCAATCTTGGCATGATAATTTCCCCCATGATGGTTATAATTGTTCCGATGGTCGTTGCCACCAGTACGATTATTATCGTGTTGTTGGTTGTTGCCTTTTGGTTGTGTTAACTCATTATCGCGCTCCAATAACTGAGCCCTATTCATAACATCTGAATATAAAAAAAGTTTGTGAGAAATGAGGTATTGATGTATATCGGGTTTCAAACCTCTTAGAAACATTCGCGTCATTCGCTCCTCATTATCGACCAAATGGGATGCAAACCGGGATAACTCCGCAAATTTAGCCTCGTATTGCGACACGGTCATATTGTTTTGCTCTAACTTGATGAATTCCACCTCCTTCATGTGACGAATACTTTCGGGAAAGTACTTGTTGTTGAATAGCTCTTGGAACTTCTCCCAAGACATCTTGAAAAGCGTCCAGTTTAATGCTTTTCTGATTCCCATTAGTATGTCGCCTCTTCACGCAACATAAAGGTGGCAAAGGGAACCTTTTGCTCTTCGGAGCATCCCAAGACATCAAATATTTTGGTGATCTGCTTTAACCACGTCTAAGCCTTAAGTGGTTCTAGCTTTCCCAAAAACTCCGATGGTCCCATCTCCTTGAAATTCTTAGCGGTGATCGACCGTGGGTTGCCCTTATTTCAACCTATATTTTGAACAAGAATCTCTCTTACCTGATATTGCATGAATTTCATAAAGCCTCTAATCATCCCATCGTTTATCATCTGATTGGTGTTGTTATGTACCTGAGGATTATTGTCTTCCTGTTGCACATTATCCTGGGTATTGATCGTTGGTGACTTAACGGTCTAATGTGATTCATTACTGATCTTAACATTTTCAGATGCCATTTTCAAATACACCCACAAAACAAGGATTAATTAACATATCACATATTATCCCTATACTTTGACCGACCAATTAAATACCAAATAAACTTAAGTAGGTCATACTAGTGAAGAAATTCCCCGTCTCTCCCCTCCTAGTTCTTGTCTCACATCTCAGCCAGGGATCATATCCCTAAGCTTTGATACCAACTGTGACGCCCCTAAATACATGGTACAAAATTCAAATACAACTTAATTATACAACAGTCGTGTAAAATACGACAAAACATAGCTGAGAGTTTAAACAGGAATATTGCCTTCTAGACAATATCCACTCTCAAATAGAGTCCTCATTACATTTATTGTCACACTATTTTAAAGATTTATAAGTTAATTTATCCTGAAATTAATTACGTCCAAATTGTCAACATGATACTGCTTTGTAGAGTAAACTTCAAGAATGCTCAGAAGAATATTTCCATGAAAAGATACAGGATGAAATGCAAATATCCAGGATATTCTACTAATTTCATGGTTTATAGAAGCCAAAACTTTAACCAACTGAGTATAATAGAATATATGAAACTGCAAATGGATTTTTACGCCATGCAGTAATCCACGTAATGCAGATCATTTCCACAATTTAATAAGGAATGAATACAAATGATCATTCACCATGCATGTGGTAATCCACATGTAGGCGAGTTATTCAACAAAATAATAAAGAATGGAATAATGAAGAATTCACCATGCATCGCGATAACCGCATGCAGACGAGTTATTCCCAACAGGATAATAAAGAATGGAACGAGGTCATGCATAATTCACACGCATGTGATATTTCGATAGAATAATAAAGAATGGAACCGGTCATGCGTAATTCGCGATGCATGGATATTCTAATGAGAATAATAAAGAATGGAATAACAATGAAATTCACCGGGCATGAGATAGGCCAAATGCTGAGACAGGTTATTCCAACAGAATAATAAAATGGAACCAGGTCATGCGTAATCCGCACAGACAGGATATTCCAACAGAATAATAAAAAATGGAACCAGGTCATGGGTAAACCACACAGACAAGATATTCTAACATAATAATAAAGAATGGAATAACAACAAAATTCACCATGCATGCGATAGACCGCACAGACAGGTTATTCCAACAGAATAATAAAGAATGGAATAACAACACTATTCACCATGCATGCGATAAACCGCACAGACAGGTTATTCCAACAAAATAATAAAGAATGGAATAAAAGAAGAATTTCACCATGTATGCGGTACTTCGAGTATATAGGTTGTTCCAATAGATGGAGGTACTATACTATAATTCGTATTTTTCACATGATTATACTATTGAGTAACATGAATGAACTATTAATTCACATGATTTACTATTAGGGGAGGTGGTACAAGTTTGATAATACTTGCAGGACTAAATTAAAAATGAAAGAAAAGTTGGAAGTATTGTACTGTAATATTTTGAGTCCCAAAACATGCAATTATCGAAACTATATTTTCCTATAAATAGAAGCTAATTCTTTCTTCGTTTCTCACCAATTCACAAAAGCTATAGAGCAATTATTATAGAGAGAAATTATAGAGAGAAAGAAGAAGAGAAGTCTGCTACCTCACTATTCCAATATCAATTTCCTTCTAAGGTAAGGGGTATTATTTCTTTCGTATTCATGAAGAGAGCTATTGTTATTCCATTCCTTATTATTCTGTTGGAACAACCTGTATACGCGAAGTACCGCATACATGGTAAAATTCTTCTATTATTCCATTCTTTATTATTATGTTAGAATAACATGTCTGTGCGGTCTATCGTATGCATGGTGAATAGTGTTGTTATTCCATTCTTTATTATTCTGTTATAATAACCTGTCTGTGAGGTCTATCGCATGCATGGTGAATTCTGTTGTTATTCCATTCTTTATTATTATGTTGGAATATCCTGTCTGTGCGGTTTACGCATGACCTGGTTCCATTCTTTATTATTCTGTTGGAATATCCTGTCTGTACGGATTACGCATGACCTGGTTCCATTTTATTATTCTGTTGGAATAACCTGTCTGTGCGGTCTATCGCATGCCTGGTGAATTCTATTGTTATTCCATTCTTTATTATTCTGTTGGAATATCATGTCTGTGCGAATTATGCATGACCTGGTTCCATTCTTTATTATTCTTTCGGAATATCCTGTCTGTGCGGATTATGCATGACCTGGTTCCATTCTTTATTATTCTGTTGGGAATAACCTGTCTGTGGGGTCTATCGCATGCATGGTGAATTCTTCTGTTATTTCATTCTTTATTATTCTGTTGGAATAACTTGTCTATGTGGATTACCACATGCATGGTCTGTCTACGTGGATTACCGCTTGGCGGGCGAAAATCTATTTGCAGTTTCATATATTCTATTATACTCAGTTGGTTAAAGTTTTGGCTTTTATAGTCCATGAAATTAGTAGAATATCCTGGATATTTGCGTTTCATCCAGTCTCTTTTCATGGAAATATTCTTCTGAGCATTCTTGAATTTTACTCTATAAAGCAGTAACATGTTGACAATTTGGACGTAATTGATTTCAGGATAAATTAACTTATAAATCTTTAAAATTTATTCTTGAACTTGTTTTATTGAATTATTATGTCATTGTCATCATCCTCATGCTTATATTGTGATGAAAGTCATCTTGGGCTTACGTGCATAGATGGACTTGGTATGATTATGACCATGGATCATTCGGTATAATCATGACTTGTAATGTTATAAATGATGTGGTAAAAGTCCTCAGTGGCCTATAGTACATTGATGGATAGTTTTTGGTATGATTATGACCAGGGATTATTCGATATAGTCATGACCATTGATGATTTAATGAATATACTTGGCCCGTAATGCAGGGATGATTTGATGATGTGGTTTATTTATTAAGCTGAGTCTCAGCGATAAAAATTGATGAAAACATTTTAAATCATAGAAGATAGTAGATATCATGCTCTACTTGACTCTTCTAATGAATTTCTTATTATGCTGCAGTTAAACTTGATGTCTATTGTATTTTATCAGTTTAACATTGTTGAAGGCTAATGATAATTTATCCTGCATTATCTTAGTCATAATATTTCTTACTGGGCTAGTTGAGCTCACCCTTTTGCTTTCATTGTTCTCTTCAGGAAATGAGAACGTAGCTGAGACTAGTCGTGGAATGGAGTGATGGTCCGAGATGGTGTTATAATAGTCCTCGCTATTCTATAAAATAGTGTGACAATAAATGTATTGAAGACTCTATTTGAGAGTGGATATTGTCTAGAAGGCAATATTCCTGTTTAAACTCTCATCTATGTTTTGTCATATTTTACATGACTGTTGTATAATTAAGTTGTATTTGAATTTTGTACCATTTATTTGGTGACTCAAGATGGTTGATGTATACCTGTTTTGGGGGCGTCACAGTTGGTATCAAAGCATAGGGATATGATCCCTGGCTGAGATGTGAGACAAGAACTAGGAGGGGAGAGACGGGGAATTCCTTCGCTAGTATGACCTACCTATGTTTATTTGGTATTTAATTGTTTGGTCAAAGTATAGGGATAATATGTGATATGTTAATTAACCCTTGTTTTGTGGCAGTATTTGAAAATGGCATCTGAAAATATTGAGATCAGCAATGAAGCACATGAGACCGTTGAGTCAACAACGATCAATACCCAGGATAATGTGCAACAGGAAGACAATAATCCTCAGGTAATAACAATACCGATCAGATGATGAACGATGGGATGATTAGAGGCTTTATGCAATTCATGCACCATAAGGTAAGAGAGACTCCTGTTCAAAATATAGGTGGAAATAATGGCAACCCACGGTCGGGCACCGCTAAGCAGTTCAAGGAGCTGAGACCACCGGAGTTTTTGGGAAAGCCAGAACCACTTAAGGCGGAGACATGGTTAAAGTAGATCACCAAGATATTTGATGTCTTGGGATGTTCCGAGGAGCAAAAGGTTCCCTTTGCCACCTTTATGTTGCGTGAAGAGGCAGATTACTGGTGGGAATTAGTAAAACGTACCCAGCCTGACGCAGATGTCTTGGGAGAAGTTCCAAGAGCTGTTCAACGACAAGTACTTTCCCGAAAGTATTCGTCACATGTAGGAGGTGAAATTCATCAATGTAAAACCCCAAATTTTACGAATAAATATTTAATTTTCTCGAAATATTTTTTTGAATATTATGGTGTGGATTTGAGATATGTTATAGTTGTGGGTAGTATTTATAAATTTTATAAAGTATGTAAGTTGTTATATTATATTCGATTGGTCGGGGAATATTCGTTTTAACAGGGAATATTCATACAACGGCACAATCATTGGTGGACCCCACAACGGAATTATTGTCAGATTTAGAAAACGACAAAAATATTTTTATGAAAATAACGGCGGAAGTCTTACCGTTAAAACTGTTGAACTACTCGTAGTAAAGTAAAATACAAGAATACGGCGTGGTTTCATAGTAGCACACGGTATTGATTATTGATGCTTACGTGAGAAGACACTCAGTTTTGTTCAATTATTACTACAGTAATTGTTGCATAGTATCTCACGTTATTTGATTTAATTATTGTCGATATTTTATATATTATTAAATCAATAATTGAGATGACAAATTGTTAATATTATTATATGCAATATTAACGATGTCTAGAAGTTATGCCAAGGAGAGGTTTGGTCATCTAATTACACGCCAATAGGGAGAAATCTTTATTGGAAAGCCCCCTCTTTCATGGGAACGACCTGGTCGATTAATATTGTGAATTATAATAATGATGATAAATGTTGTTAAATATATTGAGGTGTCTTTTTACTTAAGTCACTAAGTTTATATATATATATGTATGTATGTATATATTATATATAAATTTTGTTTTATTAGTATTATTAATGTAATAAAATGAAAAGCTTTTATATAAACCGAATACTTTTATAAAGTTATTTATTTTATTAGACTATAAATAGAATATATTATATTCTATTATGCGTAGTGTTTTGTATAGTAAAATCTTTTATATAAAAGCAGTAATACTTTTATAAAGTTATTTATTTATTAGATTATAAATAGAATATATTATATTTTATTATGCATAGTGTTGCATAGTGCCTGCATAGTGTTTTGCATAGTAAAATCTTTTTATATAAAATAGAATACTTTTATAAAGTTATTTGTTTTATTAGATTTTAAATAATATATATATATATATATTATATTTTATTGCATTGTATCCTTTCCATTCTCCTATAAATAAGATGCTTAGTTAGAATGGAAAATCACACCAGAAGTTCAGAGAATTCTTCTTCTATAATCTTGAGCGTATTTCTTTAGAGTTTAAGAAAGCTTTGAGCGTAGTGAAAGTTTTCTTCAAGTATATCCCCGCCCTACCCGTCGGAGTACTCTTCTTTATAAGGTTATGGATATTAATTGTTGTACTCGTAAGGGGTATTATTTCTTTCGTATTCATGAAGAGAACTTTTGTTATTCCATTCTTTATTATTTTATTTGAATAACCTGTATACGTGGACTACCCTATACTTGGTGAAATTTTTCTGTTATTCCATTTCTTATTATTCTGTTGGAATAACCTGTATATGCCAAGTACCGCATACATGGTGAAATTCTACTGTTATTTCATTCCTTATTATTCATTGGAATAACTTTGTATATCTGAAAGTACCACATACATGGTGAAATTTCTTCATTATTCCATTCTTTATTATTATGTTGGAATAACCTGTATATGCAAAGTACCACATACATGGTGAAATTCTTCTATTATTCCATTCTTTATTATTATGTTGGAATAACCTGTATATGCGAAGTACCGCATGCATGGTGAAATTCTTCTAATATTCCATTCTTTATTATTCGTCGAATATCACATGCAATGCCACGCTACGCATGACCTGGTTCTATTATTTATTATTCTGTTGGAATATCCTGTCGGTGCGGATTACGCATGACCTGGTTCCATTCTTTATTATTCTATTGGGAATAACCTGTCTGTGCAATCTATCATATGCATGGTGAATTCTTCTGCTATTTCATTCTTTATTATTCTGTTGGAATAACCTGTCTATGTGGATTACCACATGCATGGTGAATGATCCTTGGTATTCATTCATTATTAAATTGTGGAAATGATCTGTCTACGTGGATTACCACATGGCGGGCAAAAATCCATTTGCAGTTTTATATATTCTATTATACTCAATTGATTAAAGTTTCGGCTTCTATACTCCATGAAATTAGTGGAATATCCTGGATATTTGCGCTTCATCCAATATCTTTTCATGGAAATATTCTTCTGAGCATTCTTGAATTTTACTTTACAAAGCAGTATCATGTTGACAATTTGGACGTTATTAGTTCCTGAATAAATTAATTCTTGAACTTTTTTTATTGAATTCTTATATCATTGTCATCATCCTCATGTTTATATTTTATTGAAAGTCATCTGTGGCCTGTAGTGCATAGATGGACTTGGTATGATTATGACTAGGGATTATTCGATGTAATCATGATCGTAATATTACAAATGTTGTGGTAAAAGTCCTCATTGGCCCGTAGTGCATTGATGGACAGTTGTTGGCATGATCATGACCATTGATGAAAACACGAATATCCTTGGCCCGTAGTGCATGGATAAATTGTGGTTATGATACTAATGAATATCATTGGCCGTAGTGCAGGGATGATGTGGATTATTTATTAAGCTGAGTCTCAGCGATAAAAGTGATGAAAAACCTTTTTAAATTATAGAAGATAGTAGATTTTATTCTCTACTTGACTCTTTTAATGGATTGCTTGTTCCGCTGCAATTAAACTTGATGTTTGTTATATTTTATCAGTTTAACAATATTGAAGGCTAATGATAATTTATTTTGCATTATCTTAGTCATAATATTTCTTACTGAGCTAGTTGAGCTCACCCTTTTGCTTTCATTGTTCTCTTCAGGAAATGAGAACGTAGCAGGGACTAGTCGGGGAATGGAGTGATGGTTCGGATGATAGCATTAGTAGTACTCACTATTCTATGAAATAGTGTGATAATAAATGTATTGAGGACTTATTTTGAGTTTGAATACTGTCTAGAAGACAATATTTATATTAAAACTCACAGCTTATGTTGTATATTTAAGGTTGTATTTGTATTCTATACCATGTATTTGGCGACTCAGAATAGGTGATGTATACCTATTTTGGGGGCGTCACAATCAAGTTGGAGCAAAACAATATGACCGTGTCACAATACGAGGCTAAATTTGCTGAGTTATCCCGGTTTGCATCCCATTTGGTCGATAATGAGGAGCGAATGATGTGAATGTTTATAAGAGGTTTGAAACTCGATATACGTCAATACCTCATTTCTCACAAACTTTGTTTATATTCAAATGTTGTTAATAGGGCTCAGTTATTGGAGCGCGATAATGAGTCAGCACAACCAAAATGCAACGTCCAACAACACGATAATAATCGTACCAGTGGCAACGGTTATCGGAACAATGATAACCATCATGGGGGAAATTATCATGCCAAGAATGGTAACCACTTCAGTGGTAATTGTGACGCCCGCAAAATAGGTATACAACACCCATTCTGAGTTGCCAAATACATGGTATAGAAAGCAAACTACAACATCAATAATACAATTGTCGTGCAAAATATGACAACACAAACTGTGAGTTTAAATACAAATATTATCCTCTAGACAATATCCACACTCAAATAAGTCCTCATTACAATTATTCATACAATATTTTATTGAAATAGTGAGGACTGCTAAAATATCTTTCTAGAACCATCACTCCATACCCCGATTAGATCCTACTATGTTCTCACCTCTTGAGAAGAAAAATGGAATAAAAAGGAAAAGGGTGAGCTCAATTAGCCCAGTAAAGAATATTATGACTAAGATAATATACAACAAATTATCGTTAGTCTGCAACAGGGAAAAATCTAATGGAATATAATAGACAACAAGTTTTAGATCAACAACAACAACGGAAACATCAATCCATTAGAAGAGTCACGTAGAGAATGAATTCTACTATCTTCTAAGGTTTAAAAGTCCATCATCAATATTTTATCCCTGTAACATCAATCAATATACATCTTTTAATCAAATATTCATCTTTGCACTACAGGCCAAAGATATTCATTTATTTCACCAGTTTGTCATGTTCATCTCCACACCTGTTCATCTTTGCACTTCGGGCCAAAGATATTCATCAGTTAATCATTCATCATTGCACTACAGGCCAAAGATATTCAGTAATATCATCATTTAGGACTGAGGATGATGAAAAATATTTTAAAGAAAACGAATCCAGTGAGATAAAAGAACAAATATTAGGGATTCGTATAAAGTTTATCAGAGATCAATAATACTTCATAATAACCAATTGTGAAGCAGAATTCAAAAATAACGATCAAAATATGGATACAATCAAAGATAGTAGCCAAAATAGATATCTTGAACAAAAAAGAAAATTTTCATTTTTCGGTGAATAGTGTCATATTCGTGAATAGTGCGTATACGTGAATAGTAACCCCGACACAAAAAATTCCAAATTTGATTAAAAAGTTCACCAATATGTTGGCATAATGATATTGAAGGAAATAATATCATTTAAGAAGAAAATAACATCCCTTACCTCAAAATAACGGTACTTCTGATCGGAATATCGGATGGAAAGTCGAAGAAAACTTGTACCGAACAACAACTCTCAATGTATCAAAATACTCACAAATATACGCTCGACAATATAGAGACAAAACAAAACTTGTTTCTGGTGTAATTTTCAATTCTAACCTAAGCGTCTATTTATCAGAAAAATACGAATTTTATGTCCATTCTGCCTGAAATCGAATTCTCTACAACTTTGTAGCTTTAAGTTTTTCCAAATTCCAAACCGAATATATCCGAAATCCATAAACGGGTGATTTTTAATACCTCCATTCTGACAAAATACTGATAAAACACCTCAGCATTAATTCCTTCATTTATAATCACATAAATAAATCCATCATTTATATCCACGTCAAATAAATATTTTCTTATCATATAAATCAATAATTAATTATTCACAAATAATATTACAGAATCACAATTATGACAATCAAGCAGTTCCCAGGAAAGAAGGGGCTTTCCAATAAGGATTTCTCCTTACTGGCGCGCAATTAGGTGACCAAACCTCTCCTTAGACAGAACTTTCTAGACATTGCCAATAATGTTATCTAATAATATTATTCAAATAATATGAATTATTGATCGATAATGGAAAATAATGTGCCATGAACATTATTGAAACAACAATAATATAAAATATCAACGCAGCAATTATTGAATCAATAATATAAAATATTGAATAGTAACTACTGTAACAATTATTGTGTAGTGCCTTCTTACGTACGAATCAATAATTCAACAATATTGTGCAATACCATGTGCTACTGTGCCACCACGCGTATTACTGTATTTTAACCACTAGGTATTCCAATAGTGTTAACGGTAACAATTACGCCGTTATAAATCAAACTTTGTCGTTTTCTTCATCCGATACTTATTCTGTTATGAGCCCCACGAATGGCTGCACCGTCGTACGAATATTCCCCGACAAAAAGAATATTCCACAACCAAAAGAATATTCCCCGACAAAAATAAATATTTTATAACCACTTGCTTATTTTGTAAAATTTGCACATTTCACCCATAACCAAAACATTATATCAAATTAACACCTTATTAATTTAGAATAATGAATAGAGAAAATTCAATTTTATTTATAATAAGTTGGGGTTTTACAGTAATCATGGCCAAGATAATAGAAGTGGAAAATTCAAGAAGAGAAGATTTAACGATGATGGGAAGACGTTGGCAGCAGCACCAACACCAACAACAAATTCTAGGGGAGGAGAACGACCGCAAGTTAAATGCTACGGACGTAGAGAGGAGGGACACATAAGTCCAAACTGTTCACAGCCTTCCAAGGTATGTTTTAGTTGTGCAAAAGATGGTCACATAGCTCAATTTTGTCCTGTAGTGAAATCAAGTCCAGCTGGGATGGTGGCACCAAAGGCGGATACGGACAAAACAAAGTCAGTGGTTTCAGGAAGAGCGTTTTTCGTGACTTCTCTAAAAGCTAGTAACCCAAATGAAGTTAGCACGGGTTAGTTAATTATAAATTCTTGTGAAGTCTATACCTTATTAGATACCGGTTCTACCCATTCTTTTATATCTCTTGTTTGCGTTCAACGTTTAAATTTGACTCTGGAGAAATTAGACTTTGACTGATTGGTTTAAACTTCGTTAGTAGAAACCTTCGTTACCTCCACTGTTTATAAATCTTGTTGATACAAATCGACACTTTCACGTTACCTGTCGATCTTATCTCTTTGAAAATACTTGCCTATGATGTGATTTTTGGAATCGATTGGTTAACTACTCATCAAGCTTTTCGTAAGGTTGTTAGCTTTTATATTCCTAACCTACCTGTTATGCGAATTCAAGCAACCAAACCACTAAAGTTAATCACTATCATATCAAGCCATAAGTAAAGAGCCCTGATCCTTTCGTTGTTGACTTCCTTGTGTGGAATGGACCGAAGCCAGACTTTCTATAGGCGACGTCGTGAATGACGATGGCAAGTTGATAGGTATCAATGTGATGTGCTATCCAAATCTTGAGATGAGAGTCACAGTTTTGAATGATATTTCTATTGTTAATAAATTTCCTGGCGTATTCTTGAAAACTTCCTAGCCTAACCCTAGACCATGAAATCGAATTTTTTATTGACCCCAGTACAAAACCCTTTTCTAAAACCCTCAAATATTTCTTCAACTAAAATGAACGTAACATGCGCCAAAGACGTTGGCTCGAGCTGTTGAAGATTACGACCATACCATTCAATATCATCGTGGAGGAACAAATGTGGTAGCTGATACGTTGAGTAGAAGATTGTATGCGGTTACGAGTGTGACGTTGTTAACACAAAACCCCATTTCGTATAACTTACAAATGATGAAGATAGAGTTAAAGACTCTAGGGACCCATGTGGTGATATCAAATATACTAGTAGAATCGACACTAATCGATAAAGTTAAAGGCCTCTCAAACTACACACCCGGAGCTGATGAATGTGAAGAAGAAGGTTCAAGAGGGCGTTATTCTAGAAGCAAGAATCGACGAAGAGAGGAAATCTCAACCCTAGATTTTATTGGTCTATTTGAAATTCTCGATCGAGTAGGAACTAAGGCCTATAGACTCATTTTACCGCCAAGTATGTTGCGTGTTCATAACGTTTTTCACGTATCGTTGTTAGTAAAAACTTAGTCTTGGGGGACTTTGGAGCCAAATTTTGGAATAATTAATGAAGCTGAAAAATTATGAAATCATGGGGGTTCCATAGAGCATGTTACAAGCTTTCTATAGCCTCAAAAATAGACTAATTCCGATAACGAATGAAGAAGTTATGAAGATTTGAAGTATGTATGTCAAAAGTTACAAAATCTGGAAAATTGGAGTTAATTGCCAAAGGTCGAGCACCTAGGCACTAGGCTCGGCACTTAGAATCTGTTCTTGGGCGCCTAGGCGCTTGCCCAAGGCCAAATTTGGGCGCCTAGGCGCTGGTCAAGTGTTAAGCCAAAATTTGTCTGGGCGTCCTTTAGTAAATTGGGTATAACCTTTTCATACAAACTCCGATTGAGGTGATTCAGGATGATTCGAAAAGATAATGAGTAGACCTAAAACTTTCATTCTTTATATTTTGAGATTTGAGGTCGGTATCAAGGCCTAAAATGGCTATTTTAGGGACTGATGTGCATTCAGAGGCAATCGGAGGACCTTGGGCATGCACGTATGCAACATGTAAAGTTTTCGACGATAAAGGTATTCAAGGTATCCTCACCTCTTCAGCATACCAGGTAAATATGTAAATTTTGAGGGCAAAATTTTATAAGGAGGAGAGATTGTGAGACCCCAGATTTTATGAATAAAGATTTAAATTTCTCAAAATATTTTTTTTGAATATTATGGTGTGGATTTGATATAATGTTATAGTTGTGGGTAATATTTACAAATTTTGCAAAGTAAGCAAGTGGTTATATAATATTCGATTGGTGGGGAATATTCGTTTTAACAAGGCATTATTCGTACGACGGCACAATCATTGGTGGACCCCACAACGAAAGTATTGTCGTAGTTAGAAAACAACAGAATTATCATTTTATAAAAATAACGGCGAAAGTGGTACTGTTAAAACTGTTGAATTACCCGGTAGTAAAAGTACGAAGAATGGCATGTGGTTGCATAGTAGCACACCAGTATTGATTATTGATGCGACGTGAAAAGTCACTCATCTATACTCAATTATTGCTCTGAAGAATTGTTGCATCATATCTCTCATATTATTGATTCGATTATTGTCACAAAGATTATCATCGCATAATATGATATATTATTAAATCAATAATTGAGATGACAAAGTTATTCATATTATTAAATTGCAATATTTACAATGTCTAGAAGTTACATCGAGGAGAGGTTTGGTCACCTAATTGCGTGCCGATAAGGAGAAATCTTATCGAAAAGCCCCTCTTTCCGGGAACGACACGGTTTGTTAAATATTGTGAGTTATAATATTAATGCTGAATAAGTTCGTGGTGATTAAAGATAAATGTGATAGTTCCATTGTGTTGGAATTATTAGTGTTAGTGAAAATCGACATCTATTCCGATGATAATTGATGTATGGGGGTTATATTGATAAATCGGGTAATTAATTGGATAAATGAGCAATTAATTGCTACTAATTCACATGCTTATATAACTATTTGTTCACATGTGTGTACTATTGAATCACATTCATGTACTATTAGGGGAGTTGGTGCAAGATTGATAATACTTGCACGATTAAGTTAAAAATGGAGGTATAGATGGAAGTACTATACTATAATTCGTATTTTTCACATGATTATACTATTGAGTCACATGAATAAACTATTAATTCACATGATTTACTATTAGGGGAGGTGGTGCAAGTTTGATAATACTTGCAGGACTAAATTGAAAATGAAAGAAAAGTTGGAGGTATTGTACTGTAATATTTTGAGCCCCAAATGTGCAATTATCGAAATTATATTTTCCTATAAATAGAAGCTCATTCTTCCTTCATTTCTCACCAATTCACAAAAGCTATAAAGCAATTATTATAGAGAGAAATTATAGAGATAAAGAAGAAGAGAAGTCTGTTACCTCACTATTCTAATATCAAGTTCCTTCTAAGGTAAGGGGTATTATTTCTTTCGTATTCATGAAGAGAGCTATTGTTATTCCATTCCTTAATATTCTGTTGGAATAACCTGTATACGTGAAGAACCGCATACATGGTGAAATTCTTCTGTTATTTTATTCTTTATTATTCTGTTGGAATAACCTGTCTGTGTGGTCTATCGCATGGATGGCGAATTCTGTTGTTATTCCATTCTTTATTATTCTGTTGGAATAACCTGTCTGTGTGGTCTATCGCATGCATGGTGAATTCTATTGTTATTCCATTCTTTATTATTCATTGGAATATCACATGCATGTGCGCTTTACGCATGACTGGTTCCATTCTTTATTATTATGTTGGAATATCACATGCTCATGCGGATTACACATGACTGGTTCCATTTTATTATTCATTAGAATAACTTTATCATGCTGCGGTCTATCGCATGCTCGGTGAATTCTGTTGTTATTCCATTCTTTATTATTCTGTTGGAATAACCTGTCTGTGTGGTCTATCGCATGCATGGTGAATTCTATTGTTATTCCATTCTTTATTATTTTGTTGGAATATCCTGTCTGTGCAATTTACGCATGACCTGGTTCCATTCATTATTATTCCGTCGAAATATCCTGTCTATACGGATTACGCATGATCTGGTTCCATTCTTTATTATCCTGTTGGGAATAACCTGTCTGTGCGGTCTATTGCATGCATGGTGAATTCTTATGTTATTCCATTCTTTATTATTCTGTTGGAATAACATGTCTATGTGGATTACCACATGCATGGTGAATGATCCTTTGTATTCATTCCTTATCAAATTGTGGAAATGATCTGTCTACGTGGATTACCGCATGGCGGGCGAAAATCCATTTGCAGTTTTATATATTATATTGTACTCAGTTGGTTAAAGTTTTGGCTTCTATAGTCCATGAAATTAGTAGAATATCCTGGATATTTGCGCTTCATCTAGTATCTTTTCATGGAAATATTCTTCTGAGCATTCTTGAATTTTACTCTACAAAGCAGTATCATGTTGACAATTTGGACGTAATTGATTTCCGGATAAATTAAATTATAAATCTTTAAAATTTATTCTTGAACTAGTTTTATTGAATTATTATGTCATTGTAATCATCCTCATGCTTATATTGTGATGAAAGTCATCTTGGGCTTACGTGCATAGATGGACTTGGTATGATTATGACCAGGGATCATTCGGTATAATCATGACTTATAATGTTATAAATGATGTGGTAAAAGTCCTCAGTGGTCTGTAGTGCATTGATGGACAGTTTTTGGTATGATTATGACCAAGGATTATTCGATATAGTCATGACCATTGATGATTTAATGAATATCCTTGGCCCATAATGCAGAGATGATTCGATGATGTGGTTTATTTATTAAGCTGAGTCTCAGCGATAAAAATTGATGAAAACATTTTAAATCATAGAAGATAGTAGATATCATGCTCTACTTGACTCTTCTAATGAATTGCTTATTCCGCTGCAGTTAAACTTGATGTCTATTGTATTTTATCAATTTAACATTATTGAAGGCTAATGATAATTTATCCTGCATTATCTTAGTCATAATATTTCTTACTGGGCTAGTTGAGCTCACCCTTTTGCTTTCAATGTTCTCTTTAGGGAATGAGAACGTAGCCGGGACTAGTCGGGGAACGGAGTGATGGTCCGAGATGGTGTTATAGTAGTCCTCACTATTCCATAAAATAGTGTGACAATAAATGTAATGAGGACTCTATTTGAGAGTGGATATTGTCTAGAAGGCAATATTCCTGTTTAAACTCTTAGCTATGTTTTGACATATTTTACACGACTGTTGTATAATTAAGTTGTATTTGAATTTTGTACCATGTATTTGGCGACTCAAGATAGGTGATGTATACCTGTTTTGGGGGCATCACAACTTTGCTGATGCGCTAGAAACTTTGGCCTCCTTGATCAACATACTTGACAAGGAAGACATGTCAAATATCACATTTTCCCGCCACAAGGCTCCAGCCTACCGGAATTACATCGGAGAAGTATCAAATGAACTTCCTCCCATCCAACACCCTTGGTATCAGCATATCAAGGAATATTTACGAGATGGATCTATACCCATTAAGGCGAGTCAAGCTGATCCATCGAATGGCCATAAAATTCTACCTGAGCGGAGACGCACTCTACAAAAGAGATGTTGGACTAGGCTTTCTAAGATGCCTAGACAAAAACCAAGCTCAGAGGCTCATGGATGAAATCCATGGTGGAGTATGCGGCCCACACATGACTGGCCCTCTACTTGTTAAGAAAATCCTAAGAACAGGGCATTCCTGGCTCTCTCTCAAGGCTGACTGTGATGATCATTTCAAGAGATGTTACCAATGCCAAATTCATGGGAATGCTATCCACGCCCCCTCTAAGGGAGCTCCACAATATGAGTTCGCCCTGGCTCTTCTTAATTTGTGGAATGGACATGATCAGGACCATCTATCCCAAAGCCAGTAATTGTCATCGATTTATCTTCACCATGATCGACTACTTCACCAAGTGGGTAGAAGCAGCCTCTTCCCCCGGGGTTACTAAAGAGGTGATAATTGGTTTCATCAGAAACAATGTCATTTGTCGATATGGACAACCAGAGGTGATTGTATCAGATAATGCCAAAAACCTCAACAACCAAAAGATGGAGGAATTATGTAGTAAATTCCACATCAAACATCTCAACTCTGTCATCTATCGTCCAAAGATGAATTGTGACATTGAAGCGGCTAATAAGAATATCATAAAGATCATGCAAAAGATGTTTGCCAATCACAAAGGATGGCCTGACTTGTTGCCTCTGATTTTATTAGCCTACAAAATGTCAATGCACACTTCCACTAGGGCAAACCCCTATTCATTAACCTATGGCATGGAAGCAGTGCTACCCATAGAGATGGACATGGAATCCCTCAGCTTGATGAAGACCAATGGTTACAAGATTGATACCACCAATTGTCTCTAATAGATGAAAGACGGGCCGCAGCCATCTTCCATAGTCAGTTATACCAACAGAGGATTGCTAGATCCTACAACAGTAAAGTCCGGCTACAGCAGTTCAAGTAAAATGACTTGGTTTTGAAAAAGGTTCTTGACAACCAAGATCAATCTAAAGGAAAATTCGCCCCTAACTGGGAAGGTCCGTTTGTTGTCAAGGAGGTATTGACAGGAGGTGCCCTTAGATTACAGGAAATGGATGGTTATGAATTCCCACAACTCATCAATTCGGATACCGTGAAATAGTATTATGTCTAAAGTTACCTACAAACCAGCATCCTGGTTCTAGATCATC
Source organism: Panax quinquefolius (assembly GCA_020205615.1). NCBI lineage: Eukaryota > Viridiplantae > Streptophyta > Magnoliopsida > Apiales > Araliaceae > Panax > Panax quinquefolius. The sequence continues at coordinate 31,647,690 of CM035158.1, forward strand.
AGATCCATCAGTCAATTCAGGTTTTCAAAACCTTTCTCACTACATACATCTCTCATCCTTTTCATGTTAGGTTGGGAAAACATACACCTTTCACCATTTCAGTTCATCCCACCAGGGATAAAACCTCAAAACTTCAGTTTGTCCCACAAGGGATAAAACCTTTCACAACTTCAGTTTGTCCCACCAGGGATAAAACACTTCCTTACAACTTTAGTTTTATCCCATCAGGGGCAAACTACGCAGACTTGATCTCCCCAATACACAGGAGTACGTAGGCAGCCATTTTTATGGTCCGGACTAACTACAGAAAAATAAAAAATCTCTACACCCTTTTTACCACCTTCAACTTTGAACCTTTTTATACTAGGTTCGAACTATGCAGACATGATCTTCCCCTTCTCAATGGGAGTACGTAGGCAGCCATGCATGGTGCGGTCTCACCCTTACCAAAAACACAATACCTTGTTAATGGTACTGGATCATCTTTCCACTTTCAAACCAAACCATGAGAGATGGAACTAACTAATCTCCCCAATACAAAGGAGTATCGGCAACCATCTGTGGGGCGATTAAACCACACCTCATCGACCAAGACCAAAGGGATGGAACTACCTGGTCTCCCCACATAAATGGGAGAAAAAATTGGCGACCATATAAGTTGCGGTTAAGTCCTCAAAGAGAAACACCAATCCATAAGAGATGGAACTAACTGGGCTCCCTAATACAAAAGAGTACCGGCGACCATTTATGGGGCGGTTAACCTCAGTGAGGAAAGTTACAATCCTCTCCATAACCACATACAAAAACCCAGTCCCAAGACACTAAAGGGTAAGGGAATACAAAGATCAACGATCCATTCTAAAAGATCTTGAGACATCTCAATGTCCATCCATCAAGGAGGAGTTCAGAATACATCAAGATCACAAGCCCTGAAGAAACATGCAACTATCAAGCAAGTAACAAGGCATAACTAAAAGGGAAGTGAATTAAAACATATTTCCTTACCATATAATATTGTTTAATATATATAATGTGTCTTGTACATGACAAAAATGGCTAACCTAGTCTATGCTGGAAAATTAAAGCTAATCTAAAAGACAGTGGATAAGCAAGCCATCAAGTCTAACATGGCATCCCTCTCAGAAGATGGGAGTAACTCTATGAGCTCTTGCCTAAGGGTATCTACACGAGCCAAGAGATCCACAACCATCTGCATGGTGACACTATGCTCATCAATGAATGTGCTCATCTCTATAATGATGTTAGCAGTATGAGATCTCAATGCAGTACTATATGTAGTGGCAACATCCCGGGCAGCTAAAGCACCATCCCACTCAATAATATCTACATCTCTAGATGATCGAGCCTCATCCCGCTCAGCAACAACGGTATCCCTATGAGCTAGAGCATCATCACTCTCAATCAGAGCGGCATCTCTACCAAAAAGAGCTGTCAGCATCAAGGCCCTAGCCTGATCCCTCACAAACGTTATCAGATGTAGACTTTGCTCTAAATACTCTGTAGATGGTGGAGTCACAACAGTTAGAATACTAGGGGAATCAACCAGAGCTGTTGACAACCCAGCAAATAACTCGTCCTCAGTGGGAGAATCAGGGTCCTCCATAGGCTCCCCATTGTTAGAATCAATACCAGGCTCTGAGGATACAACCCTAGCCGATGCAATCTCTGCCTCTAACTATGTGGAATACTCTACGGAGCGACCTGAATGGCTAGTAAAAAAATTAGCCCTTTCATACTGGGTCCAACATGCATAAATCCTGGACAAATCCTCTGCTGACAAAAGTCGAGATGATAAACGATGACCCAATGCCACGTCAAAGGGATGAACATCCTAAAACTACGCGATTAAGCAGAAAAGCCTAAAATCCTAATTTTCGGAGACCAAACTGTGGGTCTACATATCAACCAATGGTATTCGCCTAAACACTGGGTTCACAAAGCCAATGACCAAAGCTGTTGAAAGCTACACTTGGTAATACTTCACAAAGGTCTGATGCCATCACAAGTGTTATAATTGCAATCACAACAATACATTTCATCAAAAATCCATCCTCAGCGGGATTTCATAGAGGTTTCACCATTGAAGTACATTTCAACAAAGGTCAAGCAGCCTTGATATCATCAGTCATTGGCAAGTAAATCCAATGAAGCATCGGAGGTGGTTCGATAATGTTAGCCATTGTAGCACATTTCAGCGAAGATCAGGCAGCCCTGATATTATTTGTCGTTGGCAAGTATATCCAGTAAATCATTGGAGGTGGTCCGATGATGTTCACCATTGAAGTACATTTCAATGAAGGTCAAGTCGCCTTGATATCATCAGTCGTTGGCAAGTAAATCCAACGAAGTATCGGAGGTGGTTCGAAGATGTTAGCCGTTGAAGCACAATTCAACGATGGTCAAGCAGCCTTAACATTATCAGTCGTTGGCAAGTAAATCCAGTGAAGCATCGGAGGTTGTCCGATGATGTTCAGCGGTTAAAGGACATTTCAACGAAGGTCAGGTAGCCCTGACAGCACCAGCCGTTGGCAGTAACTCCAACGAAGCGTTAGAAAGACCTAACTAGGAAAACCGTGGAAAACCATCCTCATCGGGGAGGACCGATGATGGAATTTGTTATACAGATCCTCGATAATCAAAGCACAATTCCACAAGAGTCTCTCGTATATGAGAAGGACGTCTTCGGTAGAAAGCCTGCACAAAGGATTAAGGACTTTGGCAATAACTCCAATGTCAACATCCCGTGGCCTCTATCATGGATATTCCTGTGAGCTTTGGGAACTATCGGTCGAGTAGGCATCCAAGCAGTTTATCAGGGTCATTAGTGATAACTTCATACCCCAATCAAAGCGATAGGAGCAGACAGTTATCACATCCCATTAGAAAATGGTCCAACAAACAACATTCATTGCATTTGCATCATGATTATCTTGTCACATTTCAAGTGTCTAGTAGTCTTTATCATATCCATGTCATTACATTGTATGAATATGATAAAGAGGGTCATCTGCAGACACTCAAAATTTTGCATTCCTATTACTAACCTTGCTGGAGGGCATAATTGTCTTCCAGAGATAACCCTGGAAGTCAAGTCAACTCAACCCTGGAGATAACCCCGGGAGATCCAGTTTTCAAAATCGAAGACAACCCCGAGATACTCAGTTTTAATCCTGGAGATAACCTCGGAATACTCAGTTCCAACTCGGAAGATAACCCCGGGAGGTCAGGCATACCTCAGAGATAACTCTGAGGACACTTAGCATCCACAACAGCCCAAACTCAGAGATAACCCTAAGCAACGACTGTTACACCTGCGCAGAACTGGAGATAACCCCGATAAAGGGCAAAAACATCTTTTGCCACCTTGATACTACATTCACATCATCTCAGCATCATTCAAACCTACACTACACACAAAAGTGTCCCACAAGAACCATAGCTCAAATCCTGATTGACTACAACACAAGACAGCACACCGGATATAATTTGAAGACTTGAAGATCTTGTCATGGACCCATCTTCCCGTCTTCGTACAACCTCTAATCCCATGTCATTGTGTAACTCTCGACAATAGCATTCTGGAAAGGTACAGAATGCCTTAATCGGATGCCCGGATTGAAAGTTATGAAGGTTCGAGCAGATAGCGTGTAGCCAAAGTGCACGTACTTCGAGACGATGGGTCACACATTACCTGGGGCAGCCGGGGCAGCTGTAGGTATCGAGGATTTCAAATGGGCCAATTAAATCGAGGGTTGAGATAATGCCTTGTTGAACCTTCTTCTTTACATTCATCAGATTCGGGTGTGTAGCTTGAGAGGCTTTAACTTTATCGATTAAAGTCGATTCTACTCATATATTCGTTATCTTCATATGGGTCCCTAGAGTCTTTAACTCTATCTTCGTCATTTGTAAGTTATACAAAATGGGTTTTTGTGTTATCAACATCGCACACGCATACGATCTTCTACTCAACGCGTCAGCTACCACGTTCGCTCTTCCACGATGATATTGAATGGTATAGTCGTAATCTTCAATAGCTCGAGCCAACGTCTTTGGCGCATAATACGTTCGTTCTAGGTGAAGAAATATTTAAGGGTTTTAGAAATGGGTTTTGTACTGAGGTAAATACAAAATTCGATTTCACGCTCTAGGAGTAGGCTAGGAAGTCTTCAAGAATACGCCAGGAAATTTATTAACAATAGAAATATCATTCAAAACTGTGACTCTCATCCCAAGACTTGGATAGCACGTCACATTGATACCTATCAACTTGTCATCGTCATTCACGACGTCGCCGATAGAAAGTTTGGCTTCGGTGCATTCCACACAAGGAAGTCAACAACGAAAGGATCGGGGCACTTTACTTATGGCTTGATATGACAGTGATTAACTTTAGTGGTTTGGTTGCTTGAATTCGCATAACAGGTTGGTTAGGAATATTAAAGCTAACAACCTTACGAAAAGCTTGATGAGTAGTTAACCAATCAATTCCAAAAATCACATCAAAGGCAAGTATTTTCAAAGAGATAAGATCGACAGGTAACATGAAAGAGTCGATTTGAATCAAATAAGATTTATAAACAGTGGAGGTAACGAAGGTTTCTCTTAACGGAGTTTCAACCAATCAGTCAAAGTCTAATTTCTCCGGAGTCAAATTTAAACGTTGAGCGCAAGCAAGAGAGATAAAAGAATGGGCAAAATCGGTATCTAATAAGGTATAGACTTCAAAAAATTTATAATTAACTAACCCGTGCTAACTTCATTTGGGTTACTCGCTTTTTGAGAAGTCGCGAAAAATGCTCTTCCTGAAACCACCGACTTTGTTTTGTCCATATCCGCCTCTGGTGCCACCGTCCCAGCTAGTCTTGACTTTGGTGCACGATAAAATCGGGCTAGGTGACCTTCTTTTCCATAATTATAACATGCTTTGGATTGCATCGTGCAGTTTGGACTTATGTGTCCTTCCCCTCCACATTAGTAACATACGACCGGTGGTCGTTCTCCTTCCTTAACAACAGGTGTTGGTGCTGACGTCTTTCCATCATTAATGAATCTTCTCTTCTTGAAATGTCCACTCTTATTGTCATGGCCATGATTACCACCGAAGTGATTACCATTTCTGGCATGTTAATTCCCTCCACGCTTGTTGTCACCGCTTCGATGACTGTTACCACTAGTATTATCGACTTGTCGGCTGCTCTCTCTTGGTTGGGTTGACTCATTATCGTGCTCTAATAACTGACCCCTATTCACAACATCCGAATACAAACGCAGTTTATGAGAGATAAGGTATTGACGTATCTTGGGTTTCAAACCTCTAAGAAACATCCGCGTCATTCTCTCCTCATTATCAACCAAGTGGGACGCAAACCGAGATAACTCGGCAAACTTAGCTTCGTACTGCGCCACGGTCATATTGTTTTGCTCAAGCTTAATGAACTCTACCTCTTTCATGTGACATATACTTTCAGGAAAGTACTTGTCGATGAACAGTTCTTGGAACTTCTCCCAAGACATCTTCAGTGTGGTAGGTTGAGTACGTTTTATTTTACAGATTCCCAGTAGTAATCCCAAGACATCAAATATCTTGTTGATCTGCTTTATCCACGTCTCCACCTTAAGTGGTTTTGGCTCTCCAAAAAACTTCGATGGTCCCAGCTCCTTGAACTGCTTAGCGGTGACCGTCCGAGAGTTGTCAGTGTTTCCACCTGCATTTTGGATAGGAGCCGCTCTCGCCTGATGTTGTATGAATTATGTGACGCCCCCAAATTAGGTCCACACGACCCATTCTCAGTCGCCAAATATCACTCTATAAAAATCAAATACAGACTTCATTTATACAACTGTTGAACTGTCGTGCAGAGTACGACAACAGATAAGCTGTGAGTCTTAATACAATATTTTCTCATAGACAGTATCCAAACTCAAATTGTTACAATGCCATATAAAATACAGCAGCAAATATTTTAAGACCCCAAAGAAGAACGAGAAGATTACTATCATATTCATTCTAATGAGGTGCACTTTTGACGCTTTCAAAGTCGGGTTCTCATCACCCTATTGTTGTTCGCCAAAATCAATTATTAAGTGACGATAAAATATTTACACACACATCTTAGGTCCTCAATACAATTATATCGTTGCATGTCATGCCGCTTTTTATAATGTATTAAGAAACTTCGACAGCCTCTGCACCATCACACTATTTCCTCATATATCCCGGGCCGACCCAAACTACACTCTTATTACCGGAAGGAATTGTGAAGCAAAGGGTGAGCACAAATAGCCCAGTAAAGAATATCATGATTAAATATAATTAAATTATCAATAGCCTTCGTCAAATAAATCAGTGATTTAGAACATATGGTAGATGATAAAACTTTTCAACCATAGTTGCAACGGAACGAGCAATCCATTAGAAGAGTCAAATAGACCATCAGGTCTATTATCTTCTCCATATTAAAAGTCCACCAATAATGTTTTATCCATGTAACATCAATCAACAATTCCTGTCCACAATCATATGAATAACTCATAATCATAATTGTGATTCTAAATTCTTCTTCGCACTTTTAGACTAAGATAATTTTCATCACCTATCTTCACCGAAACATTAAAAATCATGGTTATACCAAATCACAATTCTCGCCATAATCATACTAATAAATTCATCTTTGCACTACGGCCAAAGATATTCATTAACAATTTATTCTTTGCACTACAGGCCAAAAACATATAACTGTATTTTAGAAGAGTCAAGTAGAGCATGATATTTACTATCTTTTACGAATTAAAAGTGTATAATCAATATTTTATCGTTGAGACTCAGCTTAATAAGTAATCTACATCATCGAATCATCCCTGCACTATGGCCAAGGATATTCATGTAATCATCAATGGTCATGATTATACCGAATAATCCCTGGTTATAATCATACCAATAACTGTCCATCAATGCACTACGGGCCAATGAGGACTTTTACCACATCATCTATAACATTACGAGTCATGATTATACCGAATGATCCCTGGTCATAATTATACCAATAAACAGTTCATCTATGCACATAAGCCAAATATACTCATCAATCAATAGTTCATCTTTGAACGTAAGCCAAAGATATACAACTGTAAAACCAATAATCAATAGTCCATCTTTGCACGTAAGTTAAAGTTATACAACTATAAAATCAATAATCAACAGTCCATGTTTGCACGTAAGCCAAAGATGACTTTCATCATAATATAAGCATGAGGATGATGACAATGATATAAGCATTAATCAAACAAAATCAAGGATAAATATTAAAGTCTTTAAATTTATCCAAATATTATTAATCACTTAATAAACTCATAATCTAAGATTATTAATATTATAACAATATTTTAATCACTTCTTAAACTTATAAATAATTTAATTTAATTGTTTACACTTTACCAAATAATGCATTTAATCATTCAAAAATGCTATACTCATAAGATTTCATCACCAATTATCAAATCCCTTATCAAAAATCTGCATATACCTTATATAGGATTTCCAAGCCATAAAATCTTATTTACAAATTTTTCAACTTCACATAACATATTTAATTCATATGTTCGTAACTAAACCATTTTCATGAAAAATTCCAAATCAGTTCCAAACATTTTTCTTTTCTGGGATTTAGCAGAATATAGTCCCACATTGAACATATATTTTTCTCAGAATTTTTAAAATTCATTTACTATTTTTCATATGGCCAAAACTGGCGAATATTTAGACATTTATCATAAATTGTACTTTTGTCCAAAAATTCCGAAATTTACAGGATATACTGATATTATATAGATGTACACCCAATAAAATTTTCATAAATTTTGGAGTTAACCACAAGGAGTTAAAAGGTTTTACTTTTAAAATAGTCTTTTCCCATAAAATCCATAACTCTTAATCTATACATCCAAAAATCGCCATCTTTGGACACAAAATAGAAAACTCATCAAATTATCATTTCAAATTATTCCAGAATTTTTGAGGGTCAGAAAAATTACGAAACTACAAATGGATTTTCACCCGTCATGCGGTAATCCACGTAGACAGATCATTTCTACAATTTAATAAGGAATGAATACAAAGGATCATTCACCATGCATGCGGTAATCCACATACAGATGTGATATTCCAATGTAATAATAAAGAATGGAATAATGAGAAGAATTCACCATACATGCGATAGACCGCATGCATGTGTTATTCCCAATGTAATAATAAAGAATGAAAACCAGTCACGTATGTAATATGCACGCATGTGATATTCTAAATGTAATAATAAAGAATGGTACTGTGTCATGCGTAAACGCATTGCATGTGGATATTTCGACAGTAATAATAAAGAATGGAACTGTGTCATGCATAAATGCACGTATGTGATATTAAAACGTAATAATAAAGAATAGAATAATTGAAGAATTTCACCATGTATGCAGTACATCAGATGTATGTGTTATTCCAACATAATAATAAAGAATAGAATAATGAAGAATTTCACCATGTATATACAGTAGTCGCGATATACAAAGTTATTCCAATGTAATAATAAGGAATGAAATAACAATAGCTCTCTTCATGAATACAAAAGAAATAATACCCCTTACTATAATAATAATATCCCTTACCTCAGAAGCAAACTGGATACTGGAATAGTGAATTAGTAGACTTCTCTTCTTCTTTCTCTCTATAATTTCTCTCTATAATAATTGCTCTATAGCTTTAGTGAATTGGTGAGAAATGAAGGAAGAATGAGCTTCTATTTATAGAAAAATATAGTGTCGGTAATTGCACGTTTTGGGGCTCAAAATATTACAATACAATACCTCCAACTTTTCTTTCATTTTAATTTAGTCCTGCAAGTATTATCAAACTTGCACCACCTCCCCTAATAGTAAATCATGTGAATTAATAGTTCATTCATGTGACTCAATAGTATAATCATGTGAAAAATACTTAATTACAAGATAAGACTCCATCTATACCTCCATTTTTAACTTAGTCATGCAAGTATTATCAATCTTGCAGCAACTCTCCTAATAATGCATGAATGTGATTCAATAGTACACACATATGAACAAATAGTTATATAAGCATGTGAATTAGTAGCAATTAATTGCTCATTTATCCGATTAATTTCCCGATTTATCAATATAACCCACAGACATCAATTATCATCGGAATAGATGTCGATTTCCACTAACACTAATAATTCTAACAAAATGAAAATATTTTTCTCAAAAATTTCATTTTTGAAATTTTGAAGTTTAACTTTTTCTGAAAAAGTCAACTCTGACAAATTTTGTTTTTATAGTCTATTTCTACTAATTTCATCGTTCCGGACTCAAATATCACGTCCGCGTCTCTAAATTCAACTCCGAACTCAAATTCGATTTTTAATAACATTCATCATTAATATTATAACTCACAATATTTAACTACCAGGTTGTTCCCAGGAAAGAGGGGGCTTTTCGATAAGGATTTCTCCTTATTGGCGCGCAATTAGGTGACCAAAGCTCTCCTTGACTGAACTTCTAGACATTGTCAATATTGCAAATAATAATATGAATAACTTTGTCGTCTCAATTATTGATTTAATAATATATAAAATATTATGCAAATGATACTGTGACAATAATTGAATCAATAATATGAGAGATATGATGCAGCAATTATTGTAGCAATAATTGAGTATAACTGAGTGACTTCTCACATAAGCATCAATAATCAATACCGTGTGCTACTATGCAACCACGCGTATCACTGTACTTTTATCAATTTAACCATTTACTAAATAGAATAATAATTATAAAAATTGAATACTTTCATTTCGTAAAATTTTAGGTCTTACAATCTCCCCTCCTTATGAAATTTCGCCCTCAAAATTTACGTACCTGATAGTTCGAAGAGATGAGAATACCTTGCTTTCTTTTCGGGTTGTACCTTCCTGGTTATTTCCTCTGTATCATGATTTTTCCATTGATCATCTCTTGTATTTTAGATATCATTCTAGAATATATCTTCAAAACAAAGGTTAATTGACAGATCAAAATTTATCAACTTATCAAATAAATAAATTCAACTTAGGTAAGTCACACACTAGCGAAGTATATAACTCGTCTCTCCCCTCCTAGTTCTAGACTCTTATCTCCGTTAGTGACCATATCCCTAAGCTTTGATACCATTTGTGACGCCCCCAAAATAGGTCCACATGACCCATTCTAAGTCGCCAAATATCACTCTATAAAAATCAAATACAGACTTCATTTATACAACTGTTGAACTGTCGTGCAGAGTATGACAACAGATAAGCTATGAGTTTTAATACAATATTGTCTCGTAGACAGTATCCAAACTCAAATTGTTACTCAAATACAGCAGCAAATATTTTAAGACCCCAAAGAAGAACGAGAAGATTACTACCATATTCATTCTAATGAGGTGTACTTTTGACGCTTTCAAAGTCGGGTTCTCACCACCCTATTGTTGTTCGCCAAAATCAATTATTAAGTGACGTATAAAATATGACACACACATCTTAGGTCCTTAATACAAATATCAATTGCATGTCATGCCATTTTATAATGTATTGAGAAACTTCGATAGTCTCGGACCATCACACTATTTCCCTGTTATCCCCGTTAGACCCAGCTACACTCTTATTACCTGAAAGAAATTGTGAAGCAAAGGGTGAGCACAAATAGCCTAGTAAAGAATATCATGACTAAAGATAATTAAATTATCAATAGCCTTCGTCAATAATAAATCAGAGATTTAGAACATATGGTAGATGATAAAACTTTTCAACCATAGTTGCAGCGGAACGAGCAATCCATTAAAAGAGTTAAATAGACCATTAGGTCTATTATCTTCTCCATATTAAAAGTCCACCAATAATATTTTATCCATGTAACATCAATCAAGAATTCCTGTCCACAATCATATGAATAACACATAATCATAATTGTGATTCTAAATTCTTCTTCGCACTCAGGACAAAGATAATTTTCATCACCTATATTCACCTGAAACATCAAAAATCATGGTTATACCAAATCACAATTCCCGCTCATAATCATACTAATAAATTCATCTTTGTACTACGGCCAAAGATATTCATTAACAATTTATTCTTTGCACTACAGGCCAAAGACATATAACTGTATTTTAGAAGAGTCAAGTAGAGCATGATATCTACTATCTTTTACGAATTAAAAGTGTATAATTAATATTTTATCACTGAGACTCAGCTTAATAAATAATCCACATCATCGATCATCCCTGCACTACGGCCAAGGATATTCATGTAATCATTAATGATCATGATTATACCGAATAATCACTGGTTATAATCATACCAATAACTTTCCATCAATGCACTACGGGCCAATGAGGACTTTTACCACATCATCTATAACATTACGAGTCATGATTATACCGAATGATCCCTGGTCATAATCATACCAATAAACAGTTCATCTATGCACATAAGCCAAAGATACTCATCAATCAATAGTTCATCTTTGAACGTAAGCCAAAGATATACAACTGTAAAACCAATAATCAACAGTCCATCTTTGCACGTAAGCCAAAGTTATACAACTGTAAAACCAATAATCAACCGTCCATCTTTGCACATAAGCCAAAGATATTCAACTGTAAAACCAATAATTAACCGTCCGTCTTTGCACGTAAGCCAAAGATGACTTTAATCATAATATAAGCATGAGGATGATGACAATGATATAAGCATTAATCAAGCGAAATCAAGGATAAATATTAAAGTCTTTAAATTTATCCAAATATTATCAATCACTTAATAAGCTCATAATCTAAGATTATTAATATTATAACAATATTTTAATCACTTCTTAAACTTATAAACAATTTATTTTCATTGTTTACACTTTACCAAATAATGCATTTAATCATTCAAAATGTCATACTCATAAGATTTCATCACTAATGATCAAATCCTCATCAAAAAATCAAGATATACCTTATATAGGATTTCCAAGCCATAAAATCCTATTTACCAATTTTTCAACTTCACATAACATATTTAATTCATATGTTCGTAACTAAACCATTTTCATGAAAAATTCCAAATCAGTTCCAAACATTTTTCTTTTTTGGGATTTAGCAGAATATAGTCCCATATTGAACATATATTTTTCTCAAAAATTTTCAAATTCATTTACTATTTTTCATATGGCCAAAACTGGCGAATATTTAGACATTTATCATAAATTGTAATTTTATCCAAAAATTCTGAAATTACAGGATATACTGATATTATATAGATGTACTCTCAATATAAATTTCATAAATTTTGGAGTTAACCACAAGGACTTATAAGGGTTTACTTTTAAAATAGTCTTTTCCCATAAAATCCATAACTCTTAATCTATACATCCAAAAATCGCCATCTTTGGACACAATATAGAAAACTCATCAAATTATTATTTCAAATTTTTCCGTAATTTTTGAGGGTCGAGGAAAAATTATGAAACTCAGAATGGATTTTCACCGCCATGCGGTAATCACATCGAGATGCATCATTTCTACAATTTAATAAGAAATGAATACAAAGGATCATTCACCATGCATGCAGTAATCCACATGTATGTGTTATTCCAATGTAATAATAAAGAATGGAATAGCGAAGAATTCACCACGCATGTTGTAAGACCCCAACTTATTATTAATGAAATTTAATTTTCTATTTATTATTTTAAAATAGTAAGGGTTGATTTGATTAATGTGGATAGTTAGGGGTAAAATACATAAATACTTCAAAATAAGCAAGTGGTTATAAAATATTCATTTTTGCTTGGGGAATATTCGTTTGGTCGTGGAATATTCGATCGCTTGTCGGAGAATATTCGCAATACTGCACGTAAACCCATATGTGGGCCCCATAACTGAAAGCGATTGGATGAAGAAAACGACAAATATAAGTGGTTTAAAAATAACTGGCAGAAGTTGTTACCAATTAATACTTTTAAAATACCGGTGGTTAAAACACAAGTATTACTGCAGTATTGCACCAATTATTGATTCTTACGTAAGAAGGCACTACTCAATAATGGTTACGTAATTACTTATCAAAGATTTTATTGAGTTAATAATTCTGCGTTGATATTTTATATTCTTTGTTTCAATAATTGTTATTACAAGATTTTTCATTATCGAAGCAATAATTCATATTATCCGAATAAAATTATTAGATAACATTATTGACAATGTCTAGAAAGTTCATCTAAGGAGAGGTTTGGTCACCTAATTCATGCCAAGAAGAAGAAATTCTTATTGGAAAGCCCCTCTTCCCTGAAGGCCTGGTCATCAATATTGTGATTTTGTAATATTATTTGTGAATAATTAATTATTGATTCATATGATGAGGAAAATATTGATTTTATGTGGATATAGATGGAGAAAAATTTTAATGTGACAATTGTTGAAAATTGAAATTTTATCTTTTTCGATAAAATAATTTATTTAAATATATTTTTATATTATAATAATATAATAATGGTGATATTTTTACAACGAATGTGGGATATATGAGTATACGAGGAGGAAGAGTATTTTTGTTACAATAAATGTTTAAAACATGTTAAACATGCTAAATTGGACCCCATTTATCGATTGAAATTTGATTATAGCTTGTAAAATCGCCCGTTTGTGGATTTCGGTCAATTTTTGTTTGGAATTCGGAAAAACTTTTTTCTGCAAAGTTGTAGAGAATTGAATTTCCTATAAAAACTCACGAGATTTGAATTTTCTGATAAAAGGGCTATTTATTATGAATTATTGAAGTTCCGAAGTTCCGAAATAATTAATTTTTGGGAGTTTTAATTAATTATTTTGAGAAAAACGTTTTTTGCAACTAAGTTGGCCTCACATGTGATTCAAATGGGCTGAGATCAGTTGTCTAAGGTGGGCTAAAGAAAATGTGAAAAATATATTAATATTATATTCAATTTTCTACTTTGGTGTTCTAAGCATTTTCCTATAAATAGGGTGCTTAGGTTAGAATTGAAAAACACACTAGAAACTGAAGTTTCTCTCTATTTCTCTCTCGATATATTGAGCGTATTCTTGTGAGTATACTTTGAGTATTGTTAGACGGTGCAAGTTCCCTTCAAAGACTATACCCTAGATTCCAAATTTAGAAGTACTAATCTTTCGAGGTAAGGGATGTTATTTTTTCTCAAATGATATTATTTCTTCAATATCATTATGTTGAAATATTGGTTGGAACTTTTTATCAAATTTGGAACTTTTTCATGTCGGGGTTACTATTCATGAGTTACTATTCACGAGTTACTATTCATGAGTTACTATTCACGAGTTACTATTCACGAATAATACTATTCATTAAGCGTGAAGATGTTTTTTTTGGGAAATTTCTATCTTTTGGTGTCGAGTTACTATTCACGATACGGCACTATTCAATTTAAAAATGAAATTTCTTCTTTTTCGAAAATATCTATTCGGATACTAGCTTTGATTGTATCCATGTTTTGATCATTCTTGAATTTTACACCACTATCATTATTTTTGAGGTATTTTGAACATGGATAAAACAAAGTACTAATCCTTAATCCTTAATCCTTGTCATTTAGTTTCCTTTGGATTCGTTTCTTAAAAAAATATTTTCATCATCCTCGGTCTTAAATGATGATATTATTGAATATCTTCATTCAGTAGTAAAAGATGAATGATTTCTGAAGAATATCTTTCGTAGTAGTGCAAAGATGAAGCAGTGTTTAGATGAACATGACTAATGATGAATATCTTTGGCTCAGAGTGCAAAGATGAATATTTGATTCTAGATGTATATTGATTGATGTTACGGGGATAAAAATAGGCGATGAACTTTTAAATTCATACATAGAAGATAGTAGTTTGCATTCTCTACTTAACTCTTCTAATGAATTATTATTTCACTATGAATATTGATTTAAAATTTGTTGTCTATTGTATTCTATTAGATTTTTCCTGTTTAAAGACTAATGATAATTTGTTGTATATTATCTTAGTCATAATATTCTTTCTTGGGCTAGTTGAGCTCACCCTTTTCTTTTTGTTCCATTTTTCTTCTCGTGGAGGCGAGAATATAGCGAGTACTTAGCCTGGGGTATGGAATGAAGGTTTTAGAAAGAATTGTTTAGTAGTCCTCACCATTTTTGTAAAATAATGTATCAATAAATGTGATTAGAATTTATTTGAGTATAGATATTGTCTAGAAGATAATATTTGTATTCAAACTCACAGTTTTACTGTTGTAATAATAAAGTTGTAGTTATTTCTGTACCATGTATTGACAACTCAGAATAGGTGATGTATACCTATTTTGGGGGCGTCAAAGTTGGTATCAGAGCTTAGGGATATGATCTCTGGCGGAGATCGGGGAATAGAACTAGGAGGGGAGAGACGAGTAAATCCTTCGCTAGTGTGTCCTACCTAAGCTTATTTGTTAGTTGGTCAGTATATAAGGATCTTATGTGATATATTGATTTCCTTAATTAACCCTTATTTTATGACAGTATTTGAGAATGTCGACTGAGAATATTAACAATGGAAATGAGACTGTGGAGACGCATGTACTCACCAACGAGGAGAACGTAACAGCAGTGGCAATGTTCCTCCCGTGAACAACACCATTAACGAAAGCGAGATGATGAACGAGGGGATGTTTAGAAGCTTTTGCGATTCATGCAAAATCGCACGAGGAGACTCGTGTTCAAAATACAGGAGGAAATGATAGCAATTCACGGGTTGTCACACCAAGCAGTTCAAAGAGTTAGGACCACTGAATTTAAGGGAAAGCCGATCCGATCATGGCGGAAACATGGGTCAAGCAAATTACCAAGATATTCGATGTCTTGGGATGGGATGCGGAGGAACAAAAGGTTCCATTCGCCACCTTTATGTTCCGTGGAGAGGCGTATCTCTTGGTGGGAGTCTGTGAAGCATACCCATCCAAACCAAGACTCAAGATGCTTGGGAGACATTTGAAACTATTTAATGATAAATACTTTCCGAAAGTGTTCGTCATATGAAGGAAGTGGAGTTTATTAGATGGGAGCGAGAACAACATGACGGTGTCTCAAAGACGAGGCAAAGTTTGCAGAGTTATCCGAGTTTGCACCTCATTTGGTGGAGAATGAGGAACGATTATGACGCGGATGTTTCTTAGAGGTTTGAAACCCGATATGTCGTCAAGATCTCATTTCTCATAAAATTTTCTCTATTCAGGATGTTAAATGAGGCTCAATTATTAGAGCGAGATACTTAGTACGGTCAATTGAGGACCACAACCAGGATCGTACTCAGAGATAGCAAATCAATGTAATAATGATAACCAATGAGAAAGAAAAGCAGACGGACAAAAATGGTAACCACTCTGGTGGTAATCATGGCCAAGAAAATAGAAGAAGCGAGTCGGGAAGAGATTTTAAAAGAGGAGATTTAACAATGACCATGTGAAGACGCAGTGGCCGGGCAAAGAATCGGTTCTAAGGGAGGAGAACGACCACCCATCATATGTTACAAATGCGAAAAAGAGGGACATATCACCAAAGCGCCCACAACAGATTCAAGGTATGCTATAATTGTGGAAAGGAAGGACATATCGCTCGAGATTTATAAAGAGCAAAACCTAGTTCAATGGGGACGGTGACTCAAAAGATCGTCCGGAGAAAAGTCAAAGTCAACGATTCCGGAAGAGCGTTTGTTGTGGATTTGGTCATAATGCGAGGAAACCAAACGAGGTGATCACGGGTAAGCTATTTATAAATTCTTGCGAAGTTTATACCTTACTTGATACCGGTGCTACCCATTCATTTATCTCTCCGCATGTGCTCAACGTTTAAACTTGACTCTGGAGAAATTAGACTTTGACCTATCTGTGGAAACTCCGTTAGAGAAACTCTCATCACATCCATTGTTTATAAATCTTGTTTGATTCAAGTTGGCACCATCACCTTACACCATTGACCTTATCTCTTTAAAGATACTTGCTTTTGATGTGATTTTAGGGATTGATTGGTTAACTACTCATCATGCCAAAATTGATTGTTTTCGTAAGGTTGTTTAGTTTTCATATTCCTAACCAACTTTGTTATTTAATTCAAGCAACTAAACCATTAAAATCAATCATCGCTATATCTAATCATAAAGCTATTCGTTTATTGAAAAGCGGATGTCAAGCTTTCTTAGCCCATGTTATGGATTTGAATAAAGACACGTCAAATTTGAATAATATTCTGTTGTTATTGACTTTTCCGACGTATTTCAGAAGAACTTCCCGGCCTACCTCCGTAACGTGAAGTTGAATTCTTTATTGATCTTGAACTGGTACAAAGCCCATTTCTAAAACCCCATATCGAATGGCTCCTATTGAACTTCAGGAGTTAAAGGTCCAACTACGTGAATTGTTGGACATCGGTTTCATTCATCCTAGTACATCTCCTCGGGGTGCTCTGTTTTATTTGTAAAGAAGAAAGACGGGAGTATGCGACTTTGTATTGACTATCGGGAATTGAACCATGTCACCATCAAGAATAGGTATCCTCTACCTCGTATTGATGACTTGTTTGACCGATTGCAAGGGCACAATTCTTTTCAAAAATCGATCTTTTGTTCGGATATCATCACCAAGATTAGAGGCGAGGATATTCCAAAGACTACCTTTAGAACTCGGTACGGGCATTATGAATTCTTAGTCATGTCTTTCGGATTGACTAATGCTCCTGCTGCTTTCATGGATATTATGAACCGAGTATTCAAGGAATATTTGTATCAGTTCGTTGTTGTCTTTATTGATGACATCCTCATATATTCCAAAAGCCGTGAAGATCATGAGCACCATTTGAAGTTTGGTACTCCAAAGGCTTCGTGAAAACAAACTATATGCCAAATCAAGAAATGCGAGTTCGGCGAGGAAGTAGCATTCCTTGGGCACGTGGTGTCGAAACATGGAGTATCTGTTGATCCCAAGAAAGATTGAAGCAATACAAAGTTGGGAGCAACCAAAGTCATGGATCAAGCACGTAGCTTTTTTGGGCTTATTTGGTTATTATCGGAGATTCGTGGAAGGTTTTCTCGAATCGCTACTCCATTAACTCACTAACTCGGAAGGATACAAAATTCGTTTGGAGCGAAGAATGCGAGAAGAGTTTCCAAGAGCTTAAGAGGAGACTTATTTCTAAGACTGTTCTAACAATACCATCTGGTTCTGGATGGATTTGTTATCTCATGATGATGCTTCGTGCAAAGGGTTAGGATGTGTTCTCATGCAACGTGGGAAAGTCATAGCCTATGCCTCGCGACAACTTAAAGAGTATGAGAGGAATTATCCTACTCATGATCTAGAGTTGGCAGCAGTCGTTTTCGCGCTAAAGATATGGAGGCACTATCTATATGGGGAAAAAGTGGAGATATATTCAGACCATAAAAGCCTTAAATATTTCTTCACTCAAAAAGAACTCAACATGCGGCAGCGACGTTGGCTCGAGCTATTGAAAGACTACGACCACACTATTCAATATCATCTTGGAAAAGCGAACGTGGTAACTGACGCGTTGAGTAGAAGATCATATGCGGGAACGAGTGCGATGATGTCAAGTATACGACAGAGCCAACTTTAATAGAAAAAGTTAAGGTTGCTCAAGCCACCGGGCCGGAGACGATGCGTATGAAGAAGAAAGTACAAGAAGGAGCTATTCCTAAGCGAGAATTGATGAAGAAGGAATACTCGAGTCCACTCTAGACTTTGTGTTCCTAACGACTACGATTTGAAGTACAAGATTATGATGGAGGCACATAATACACCATTTGCAATCCATCCGGAAGTACTAAAATGTATCGTGATCTTGACATACATTTTGGTGGAACAATATGAAGAGAGAGATTGCAAAGTTTATCTCGATGTGTTTAACTTGCCAACGTAAAGGCGGAACATCTAGTACCTAAGGGTCCGTTGCAACCACTTGAGATTCCGAAATGGAAGTGGGAACACATTACCATGGATTTTCATTCATTGGTCTTCCTACGGTTTCTCAAGGCATCAATGCTATTTGGGTTATTGTTGATAGATTAACCAAGTCTGCGCTTCATTTCTTGCCGACACGGAGATTTATTCACTTGAACGTCTTGCTAGTATGTACGTGAATGAGATTGTGAGGTTGCATGGCATGCTGTATCCATAGTTTGGATCGTGACCCAAGATTCACTTCAAGATTTTGGGTTAGCTTGCAAAAAGCTATGGCGCACGGATTTACGATTTGATTCGGCAAGCATACCATCCTCAAAGCAGACGGACAATCAGAAAGGACTATTCAAACTCTTGAAGATTTATTAAGACTCTGTGTCCTAGACTTCAAGGGCAGTTGGGATAAGTATTTACCATTGGTGGAATTCTCCTACAACAACAGTTATCAGGCAAGTATAGGTGTAGCTCCATTTGAAGCATTATATGGACGAAAGTGTCGTTCTCCAGTATGTTGGGACGAGGTAGGTGAAGCAACACTGTTGGGACCCGAGTTGGTACGTATGACTATGGAAAAGATCCAAATGATTCGACAACGTATACAAACGGCACAAGATCGACAAAAGAGTTATGCGGATCTTCATCGAAAGGACGTGGAATTTAGTGTAGGGGATCATGTATTGTTGCGAGTTGCTCCATGGAAGGGAGTTACAAGATTTGGGAAGAGAGGAAAGCTCAATCCACGATTTATTGGTCCATTTCAAATTCTTGACCGGGTAGGAAATGTAGCCTATAGACTCGCGTTACCTCCGAAAGTATGTCTCTGTTTCATAATGTGTTTCACATATCGTACTTCATAAATATGTGAAAGACCCGAACCACGTTATAGAGTTAGAACCAGGACGAGATAGTCAAGACTTAACGTATGTGAGGAGGTACTGTCAAGATCTTGGATAGGAAGGAGCATGTCCCACGCAAGAAAGGTCATACCACAAGTTAAAGTTTTGTGGAGGAATCATGCTATAGAGGAAAACGACGGGAATTGGAAACAGAAATGAAAGCGAGGTATCCTCACCTTTTCGAAACACCAGGTACGTACGTCAATTTCGAGGACGAAATTTCATAAGGAGGGGAGGTTGTAAGACCCCAACTTATTATTAATGAAATTTAATTTTCTCTATTTATTATTTTAAAATAGTAAGGGTTGATTTGATTAATGTGGATAGTTAGGGGTAAAATACGCAAATACTTCAAAATAAGCAAGTGGTTATAAAATATTCATTGTTGTCGGGGAATATTCGTTTGGTCGTGGAATATTAAATCTTTGTCGGGAATATTTTATGTACGACGGTAGTGACCATGTGTGGGCCCTATAACGAAAAGCGATTGGATGAAGAAAGCGACAAATATAAGTGGTTTAAAAATAACTACAGAGTGGTTATTACTGAATTAATCATTGTTAAAATACCCGGTGGTTAAAACACAAGTGCTTATACCAGTATTGCACCAATTATTGATTCTTACGTGAAGAAGGCACTACTCAATAATGGTTCTGATAATTACTTATTCGGTATTTTATTGAGTTAATAATTGTTGCGTTGATATTTTATATTGCTGTTGTTTCAATAATTGTCATTACACAGTATTTTTCATTATCGAAGCAATAATTCATATTATCTGAATAATATTATTAGATAACATTATTGGCAATGTCTAGAAAGTTACATCTAAGGAGAGGTTTGGTCACCTAATTGCGGCACTTGAAGAAGAAATTCTTATTGAAAGCCCCTATTTCTGGGAGCGCACCTGGTTGTCAATATTGTGATTTTGTTATATTATTTGTGAATAATTAATTATTGATTCATATGATGAGGAAAATATTGATTTTATGTGGATATAGATGGAGAAAAATTTTAATGTGACAATTGTTGAAAATTGAAATTTTATCTTTTTCTGATAAAATAATTTATTTAAATATATTATTATATTATAATAATATAATAATGGTGATATTTTTACAACGAATGTGGGATATATGAGTATACGAGGAGGAAGAGTATTTTTGTTGCAATAAATGTTTAAAACATGTTAAACATGTCGGTGGACCCCATTTATTGACTGAAATTTGATTATAGCTTGTAAAATCGCCCGTTTGTGGATTTCGGTCAATTTTTGTTTGGAATTCGGAAAAACTTTCTTCTGCAAAGTTGTAGAGAATTGAATTTCCTATAAAAACTCACGAGATTTGAATTTTCTGATAAAAGGGCTATTTATTATGAATTATTGAAGTTCCGAAGTTCCGAACTAATTAATTTTTGGGAGTTTTAATTAATTATTTTGAGAAAAACGTTTTTTGCAACTAAGTTGGCCTCACATGTGATTCAAATGGGCTGAGATCAGTTGTCTAAGGTGGGCTAAAGAAAATGTGAAAATATATTAATATTATATTCAATTTTCTACTTTTGGTGTTCTAAGCATTTTCCTATAAATAGGGTGCTTAGGTTAGAATTGAAAACACACCGTAAACCGAAGTTTCTCTCTATTTCTCTCTCGATATATTGAGCGTATTCTTGTGAGTATACTTTGAGTATTGTTAGGCGGTGCAAGTTCCTTCAAAGACTATACCCATTATTCCATTTAGAAGTACTAATCTTTCGAGGTAAGGATGTTATTTTCTTCTCAAATGATATTATTTCTTCAATATCATTATCCTTGAAATATTGGTTGGAACTTTTTATCAAATTTGGAACTTTTTCATGTCGGGGTTACTATTCATGAGTTACTATTCACGAGTTACTATTCACGAGTTACTATTCACGAGTTACTATTCACGAATACTATTCATGAAGCGTGAAGATGTTTTTTTTGGGAAATTTCTATCTTTTGGTGTCAGAGTTACTATTCACGTATACGGCACTATTCACCGAAAAAATGAAATTTCTTCTTTTTGTCGAAAATATCTATTCTGGATACTAGCTTTGATTGTATCCATGTTTTGATCATTCTTGAATTTTACACTACTATCATTATTTTTGAGGTATTTTTGAACATGGATAAAACAAAGTACGAATCCTTAATCCTTAATCCTTGTTATTTTGTTTCACTGGATTCGTTTCTTTAAAAATATTTTCATCATCCTCGGTCTTAAATGATGATATTATTGAATATCTTTGGCTTTGTAGTGCAAAAGATGAATGATTTCTGAAGAATATCTTTGGTAGTAGTGCAAAGATGAAGCAGTGTTTAGATGAACATGACTAATCGATGAATATCTTTGGCACTGTAGTGCAAAGATGAATATTTGATTCTAGATGTATATTGATTGATGTTACTGGGGATAAAAAATGAGGCGATGAACTTTTAAATTCATACATAGAAGATAGTAGTTTGCATTCTCTACTTAACTCTTCTAATGAATTATTATTTCAGCTGCGAATATTGATTTAAAATTTGTTGTCTATTGTATTCTATTAGATTTTCCTGTTTAAAGACTAATGATAATTTGTTGTATATTATCTTAGTCATAATATTCTTTCTTGGGCTAGTTGAGCTCACCCTTTTCCTTTTTGTTCCATTTTTCTTCTCGGGAGGCGAGAATATAGCGAAAAGTACTTAGCCGGGGTATGGAATGAAGGTTTTAGAAAGAATTGTTTAGTAGTCCTCACCATTTTGTAAAATAATGTATCAATAAATGTGATGAGAATTTATTTGAGTATAGATATTGTCTAGAAGATAATATTTGTATTCAAACTCACAGATTTCTTGTTGTAATAATAAAGTTGTAGTTGTTTACATACCATGTATTGACAACTCGAGAATAGGTGATGTATACCTATTTTGGGGCGTCACACATGTGATATAACCGCATGATGAGTTATTCCCAAGAATAATAAAAAATGGAACAGGATCATGCGTGTAATCCGCATGCGATGTGATATTCCAATGTAATAATAAAGAATGGAACCAGTCGTGCGTAAAAACACAGGCATGGATATTCCGGCGAATAATAAAAAAAATGGAACCGGTCGTGCGTAAACGCTTACGCATACGATGATATTCTGACAAAATAATAAAGAATGGAATAATAGAAGAATTTCAACATGTATGCGGTCTTAGGTTTGTAATATTCATGAACGCAATCAAATTGCAAAAATAAGCGGAAACGTGGAAAATCAGAGTGTAAAATTTTTACAAACCATATACCCGGATCACCCTTTATGCACAATTATTAATTAAACGAAAAAGATAACGAATAAGAATCATACCCTTGAAGATCGAGCTTCCTCAAGTACAAGTTCACCTCCAATCTTTTTCGCGTTCAACTTGAATCCACCGGGTTTGGTTCCTTCCTTTGATCAACGTTAGCCACCCAAGTGTTTGGCCTCTAGAGGTGATCCACCTAGGAATAATAAAGATTCAAGAAAATGGGTGGTTGGCTAAACCCTAGTTTTTCTATCTCTATAGAAAAAGAGTACTCTCCCAACTATTGGAATTGCGTATGTTGTAAAAGTCAACAACCACATCACCCATAATAAGACTCCTCTTATTTATAGATGTGGGTAACCCACCTTAACAATTAAGGAATTGAGTTTTATTTAATTAATTAAATTCTTTTAATTAATTAAGCTCCCTAATCTTATTAGGGATAATTAATTAAACTCCTTTAACTAATTTTCCTTCCTAATCCAATTAGAAATAAATGAGAGTACTTATATTAAATTAATTCCTAAACTCTTTTAGAAATTAAAATAATAATAATTGTAATAATATTAATAAGACTCCTCTTATTAATTTATATTTAATATTTCTAAAATATTAAATAATAAATATTAAGCTATTTATTTTATTCTATCACCATAGATTAAATTAAATATACATAACATATTATTACGATTATGCCATTAACTTCTTAAATAATTATTCTTCCTTTTATGGTGTGACCCTTTAGGTTCTCCATATTAAACCCGGTTGTGAATAAATCAATTAGAACAATTCTAATCTTATTTAAATAAATAAATTAAATAATTAATTTATTTAAATAAATAATATTTATTCTACAATAGGGATAAGCCTCCCTAGTGATCAACGACTTTCCGGATAATATAGATTTCAACATTAATCATTAAAGAACCTTTGAGTAAATAGTTACTGTGACAATTCAATCCTTCCACCATACAATGTCCCAATTAAATATAAGACATGGAATTACTTGTCAAGTCTTATTTTATTTAATTATATGTATTTCGATTCTTAAATGCACAACTCAAATAATGCAAATTAGAAACTCCTTTCTAATTTCATTACGCCGCCAAGGACTACTTTGGGTTGTCATTTATCGAATCACATAGGACATTTCTTCTTTTAATAGAAGTGGTAGATTCTTTATTGATCATACATTATCTCCATGTACAACTTATTATACCCAAGCATACCCTTTGATATACCCTAAGGGTCTTAAGGAATAAGTCAAGTATAACTCATCATACACAAGATACTATGATGATCTCAAGTCCAAGGATCACTTGTACTACTATCACTACAGAATTCCTATTCGATGCACAAGTAAAACTCCATTAGGTATTCCTTAGCGAGCCACGTTCAGTGAACTTATTCTCTAATAAGCACCTACATACTTGCTTTAGTGTCTCCACACAAATGACCATAAGATCAATCATCCTCATCCAATGAGCAAGCAACGTATGTACCAATCTATCCGGATTCACTAATCCCCAATTTAGTAATCCAATGATTGGGAACTATTTTAGTTTTAAGCTTTCTAGGAATTTAGATCTCATTAGAATGATCATCATCATTATTCTAAAAGCATTGCTTAAAACTATGGGTTTATCACATATTATAAAAACAAAGATCATGTAGATAATTAAAAGCCTTTAATAAATTAATACTTTTTATTAATAAATGAATAAGATTGTTACAAAGTATATGCTTTATCATCAAACATGATTGACTTGTGTGCATACTACTTTCATGCGGTACTTTGCATAGAAAGGTTATTCAAACATAATAATAAAGAATAAAATAACAGAAGAATTTCATAATGTATATGGTAGTCCACGTATACAGGTTATTCCAACAGAATAATATGGAATCGAATAACAATACCTCTCTTCATGAATACGAAAGAAATAATTATAAAAATTGAATACTTTCATTTCGTAAAATTCAGGGTCTTACAAATTGCATAAAGCCTCTGACCATCCAATCGTTCACCATTTCATCGGTGTTATTGTTTACATGAGGATTATTGTCTTCCTGTTGCACATTACCCTGGGTATTGATCTGTGGTGACTCAATGGTCTCATGTGCTTCATTGCTTATCTTAACATGTTCGGATGCCATTTTCAAATACTACCACAAAACAAGGGTTAATTAACATATCACATATTATTCATATACTCTGACCGACCAATTAAATACCAAAAAAACTTAGGTAGGTCATACTAGCGAAGAAATTCCTCGTCTCTCCCCTCCTAGTTCTTGTCTCACATCTCAGCCAGGGATCATATCCCTAAGCTTTGATACTGTTGTGACGCCCCCAAAATAGGTATACATCACCCATCTTGAGTCGCCAAATACATGGTACAGAATACAAATACAAACTTAATTATACAACCGTCGTGTAATATATGACAAAACATAGCTGAGAGTTTAAACAGGAATATTGTCTTCTAAACAATATCCACTCTCAAATAGAGTCCTCATTACATTTATTGTCACACTATTTTATAGAATAGTGAGGACTACTAATACACCATCTCGGACCATCACTCCGTTTCCCCAACTAGTCATTTGCCACGTTCTCATTTCCTCAAGAGAACAATGAAAGCAAAAGGGTGAGCTCAACTAGCCCAGTAAGAAATATTATGACTAAGATAATGCAGAATAAATTATCATTAGTCTTCAACAATGTTAAACTGATAAAATACAATAAACATCAAGTTTAACTACAGTGGAATAAGCAATCCATTAGAAGAGTCAAGTAGAGCATGATACCTACTATCTTCTATGATTTAAAATATTTTCATAAATTTTTATCGCTGAGACTCAGCTTAATAAATAAACCACATCATCGAATCATCCCTGCATTACGGGGCAAGGATATTCGTTAAATCATCAATTGTCATGACTATACCGAATAATCTATGGTCATAATCATACCAAAAACTGTCCATCAATGACTACAGGCCACTGAGGACTTTTACCACATCATTTATAACATTACAAGTCATGATTATACCAAATGATCCTTGGTCATAATCATACCAAGTCCATCTATGCACGTAAGCCCAAGATGACTTTCATCACAATATAAGCCTGAGGATGATGACAATGACATAATAATTCAATAAAACAAGTTCAAGAATAAATTTTAAAGATGTATAAGTTAATTTATCCTGAAATCAATTACGTCCAAATTGTCAACATGATACTGCCTTGTAGAGTAAAATTCAAGAATGCTCAGAAGAATATTTCCATGAAAAGATATTGGATGAAGCTCAAATATCCATGATATTCTACTAATTTCATGGAGTATAGAAGCCAAAACTTTAACCAACTGAGTATAATAGAATATATGAAATTGTAAATGGATTTTCGCCCGTTATGCGGTAATCCACGTAGACAGATCATTTCCATAATTTAATAAGGAATGAATACAAAGGATCATTCACCATGCATATGGTAATCCACATAGATAGGTTATTCCAACAGAATAATAAAGAATGGAATAATAGAAGAATTCACCATGCATGCGATAGGAACCGCATGAGACGAGTTATTCCCAACAGAATAATAAAGAATGGAACCAGGTCATGCGTAATCTACACAGACAGGATATTCCAACAGAATAATAAAGAATGGAATAACAACAGAATTCACTAAGCATGCGATAGACCGCACAGACAGGTTATTCCAACAGAATAATAACATGGAACCAGGTCATGCAAGTATTATCAATCTTGCACCAACTCCCCTAATAATACAAGAATGTGATTCAATAGTACACACATGTGAACAAATAATTATAATCATGTGAATTAATAGCAATTAATTGCTCATTTATCCGATTAATTACCCGACTGGTCAGTATAACATCCAGACATCAATTAATATCGAAATAAATGTTGATTTTCACTAACACTAATAATTCTAACACAATGGAACTATCAATTTCATCTTTAATCAACTCGAACTTATTCATCATTAATATTATAACTCACAATATTTAACAACCAGGTCGTTCCCAGGAAAGAGGGGGCTTTTCGATAAGGATTTCTCCTTATTGGCTCGCAATTAGGTGACCAAACCTCTCCTTAACAGAACTTCAAAATATTGTAAATATTGCAATTTAATAATATGAATAACTTTGTCGTCTCAATTATTGATTTAATAATATATCATATTATGCAGATGATACTGTGATAATAATCGAATCAATAATATGAGAGATATGATGCAGCAATTTGAGTATAATTGAGTGACTTCTCACGTAAGCATCAATAATCAATACCGTGTGCTACTATTCAACCACGCGTATTACTGTACTTTTACTACCGGGTAGTTCAACAATTTTAACGGTAACACTTTCACCGTTAATTTTGATAAAAGATAATTCTGTCTTTTTTTACTACGATAATACTTCCGTTGTAGGGTCCACCAAAAATTGTGCCATCGTACGAATATTCCCTATTAAAATGAATATTCCCCGACAAATCGAATATTATATAACAACTTGGATACTTTGCAAAATTTATAAATATTACCCACAACTATAACATTATATCAAATCCGCAACATAATATTCAAAAAAAATATTTCGAGAAATTTAAATCGTTATTCATAAAATCTAGGGTCTCACATTAAATCTCGTGGCTCCTAGGCTCACATAATAAAACTAAAAAGAAAACTAGATTTAAATAAATCTTAGCCATTCTAGCTCAACGATTCTAGTTTTCAAACTTTTGAATCGGTTAAAAGTTAGATATGGCTAGATTTAGATAAATCGAGTCCACAAATTTAAAAGCGGTAAAAAGGCCATGAATTTAGTATTTTGGCCAAACTGGTAAATATAAAAGCAGTGAAAGCAGTAAAAGGCCACGAATTTAGAATTTAGGCCAAATAGATAAATATAAATATAAATATATTAAAGAGAGAAAAAGTCACGGATCTATGATCTAAGCGTAACTAATCATGAGAGAGTATATATATATATATATATATATATATATATATATATATATCAAAGTAGTAAAAAGCTTAAAATCTGAAAAAATCTTTTAGTGTGCTGCAATGAAGGCTTCAAACCACTTTTAGAGCCTGAAAACTCAGTTTCCACCTGTTAAAATTTGATATGTCGTAGTATATATGTATACAAGTGTTTAGAAAGAAGAATATTGAAGTTTGGAACAGTATATAAGGGGTTGAGAGCTAAAATGGACAAAGTTTTCTCTCTTTTTTCCTTTTTTCATAATTTTTATGGCTGATGGGGGTCTTATTTATAAATCAAAATAGTCGCGGGCTACCTGGGTGGACCCGGGCCCCATGGGTCCCGTCGTCTCGAAGTACATGCATTCGGATTAACGCACTGTCCACTTGAACCCTCATAACTTTCATTCCGGGAGTCCGATGGAGGCGTGTCATACCATTCTGAAAATCTCTTTCCGAGAGCTATGCAATGACATAGGGCTTGCCCATTTCCAAATCTGAAAAGATTGGTCCATGACCAAAATGGCATCTTCGGGTCTTCGCAGGTAGTCCGTTGAGCTGTTTTGCATAGTTTACGCTCGAAAGTGCTACAATGGCTCTTTGTGACCCTATTTGCAGTTGTATTAGGTTTTGTTAAGTTGACTTGTCAAAATAACTATTTTTCCCTTCCTGGGATTGTCTTCAGACTTGATGTGCTGCAGTTATCTTTCCTCAGTGTTAATTTTATATTTTGACTGATGTTGACTATGTCTTTTCTCAGGGTTATCTCCAAGGTTGATTTGATGTTCCACGGGGATGTCTCCGTGGTTAGATTTGATGTTGTGGTCCTCCAAGGTTATCTCTGGAATGTGAAAAAGACTAGTTTTGCCCTCCTACATAGTTATTAATAGGAAAATGAAATTTTGAGTGTTTACAGACATAGAGTGCCCAACATGCCACCTTCCAATATGCGATTTAACTCCATAAGACTATCAAACCAAGACCGCAAATCCGTAGCTATATGGGTGGTACGAAGTTGATCAATGTGTGATACTGATGAAGAAAACATCTATAAAACCTTATATGAGACCATCAAAGGGTCAATGCTAAACGCATCAAATGCATATCCATGACATATAATGCATGCATCATGATAAATGATAATATAACAAGTGCAGGAAGTAAAAGTATTATAGAATGTAAACATGCATACATTATAAATACATCATCTCTATTCTAAAAATAAAAATAAAAAGTGCAGGTAAGTGAGGCACAACAACCCTATGTCTAACAAAAGCCTTTCAGAAAAAGTCATGGATATCTGTATCCCCTAGGCAATCAACACAATTCAACTCCTCGTGAGTCACTATATCTCTGCTAAAGGGGATATTTGGGCTGTATAGAGGAGGATCTGATCCAGTAGAATTAGTAGTGTGTGAGCTACTGGATGTACCAACACCTGAGTTAGAGGAATCGAAAGTATCCACCTCTGAAGGATCTCTGCCTAAGTGGTGAATGAAAGGTGTCCCTGTCCAGCTGATGGGTTAAATCTGCTATCTGGTCCAGATGGGTATGCTCTCTAAACTAGGCAATCCAATCTGTCATCATAACTTATCCAGGTACCAAGTCCGCTATAAATTGAGTGGCCCGGGTCTGAGCCCTTATGGTACAGAGAATCCAACATGAACGAAATGCGTCTGGTGTGGAGAGTCCATCTAACAAGGTGAAACCATCTAAACCCATCAATGGAATTTCTGTAATAGGCAGGGATAAAGGCCAATGTTGTCGAGTGGGAGGAAAGTAGGGAATCTAAATCTGCCCTATGAAACACCTGATCGCTGGCTCTCCCAAATAGAGCTTCTATCCTTCCTCGGTTAAAAAGGGAATCTGACTAGTAGATAAAGCATACTCCAACCCTATCAGGAAACCATCCTCAAAGCCAACTGTCAGATAATCGGGGGTGTAAGGAACACAGGTGATGATATCTGTAGTCAATTGCTCCAGTTGCAAGCGACTGTGTGTAAAACCCTCTGCTACTAGGACCTCTGTCAAAGTAGAGTGATGCCAATGCTGTCCTTATGGATATGTCTCCAAGCCCAAAGTGGTAACTAATCGAAGGCAAGGAAGCCTCTCATAAGCCTAGAACTAAAACATGCAGAAACCAAGTATATCAATCTTTCTATCAAAAATACCCGAAGGTGGGGAATGGAAGATCGATTGTCATTACTTACCAACAGAAAGGGGTAGAAGCCTAACCAAGCCTCTATAACGCCTTTAGAACGTAGGCGCATCCCTCAGAGGAAATATGTAAATGTGAAAGAGCCCCAATCAAAATCTTCGATGTGATCTACATCTTAGAGAGCACCAATAAGGGCAAATGAGATAATCGATGAGTTATCTACAATGAAGCAGCCCCTCATGATCGTCAAAAATAAATGACAAAGAATGTAATCTCTCGTTACCTGATCCCCTCGATGAGGCTCTGATAAAGCCCCACTGGAAGCATCAATGCTCAATAGACCAGAACGGACGACCCGACCCTTGAGGTCCGAAGGAGGGATCCCCGACAAAGATCTAACAATAGTGGGAGAAATATCTATCGACAATGGCACCCTCTCACTTGTAAACTCCAAGCCGGTAATGAACCGCCAATCCATCAGAGTCATCATCACCTCACAATCTAGCAAATGGAGGGACTGAGTTTGATGAAACCACCGCTAGGATAAGGCTCTCATATAACCCCATGGACAACGCTGTGGTGTGATGGAAAAGAAAGCCTCGAGGCCCCATAAATGTACAATGATCTGGTACTCGGGATGCAAGTTCTGGTAAATAGAATGAACAGTAAACCAATTTCCCCTCGGTTGAGTAAACCCGGGAACTTTCATTGCAAATCAAGGACCGACCATTATCAAAAATGGGAGTAGAAACAAAAGAAAAATCGAAAACTTCCATTACCTTATTAGCATGAAGATGAACTGAGGGATGATGTCCCAAATCGCCCAAAAGGTCGGGAATATGCACATGTATATCGAGAATATCTCAGTGCGGTGTGGAAGAAGAAGGAGTTGTATCTACAATAGGGTCCTCCTCCTCATCAATGGAATCTTCCCTCTCAACTCTAATGGGATGGATAACAGACTCGGCCAACCGATGCGCCTGTCGGGTAGGTCTGGACAAAGGAATAGTCAAAGCTGCCCTCCTAACCCCAGAAGAAACCGTATGGGGAATAGAGCTACGGGGCTGGTCAAAATCCATATTTGGAAACAAAAATCTCCAAATCGCCTTAGAAAGGGTGAGGTATGACTTACTTGCAAAATTAATTGAGTAAGTGCATGACCTTAGGACATTAGAATCCTAGAAGATTAGAATCACATCATGTATATCCTATGTAAAAACATGCATTAGCTTAACATGCTTTCCCAGTAATGTTAAAATTGCATGCATATCAAATGCCCAGACTCTTGAAAAATTTTTGTCAGTCTCCTTTGTAAAATGGACTTATCAACATGCACATAGGCATGATTAGGTGACCATTCAGTAGCACACCTACCCAAAATTATGAGCATTTCATATATATGAAAAACATTAAAAATTAAACTCATCATGGCATCCAAATTACCATGTGTACTTTATTTTGAAAATCCATGCTTATTTCTCCTCAAATAAGATAAAGAAAGTAGCCAAAAGGGTGTAAAATGACTGTCTTGGAAATTAATTTTTTTAACATCAGAATGTTCAGCATAGTAAAATATAAACATTTAGTAGGCCCATTCATTTTTAGCAAGTTGTCTAAGCATACATATCTGTTATATTGTGTTTAAACTTATTAACCATGAAATATAGCGTTCTAACGGTCAAAACTTGACAGAAATGGATGTAAACGTTATCTGAAGTGTGAAGAATGTTTGTACGGTGATAAATTTTGAAAAAAGCAGCCCAAAATGAGTCTTTGAGATGGAAGGTCTGGATTTCTCTGACAAGTTCAAACTAAAAAAGACTTGTGAAGGGCCCAGGGGGTATAAAACCAACCGCGGCCTGCCGCGTGTATATCTGCGGAATCTATAGGTCTACCTGTGGAAGTCCAGGGTGGGTCCCACCCCCTCTGATTCAGTCTAATTTGAGGTCCGAAAAGTCTCCTAGAAGCTAAAAAGTCAAATCGGGAAAAAAGGTTCTACGCGATTGAGCGGAAGGGGCCTGAAATGTAGAAGCTTAAAGTCAATCTCTAATAAATGAAAATCTTCACGTAAGTTATTGGTGTCAATCCCAATGAAGCCTCGGGAATGTCAACGTTAGAGCCCGTTGAAAACTACATTCAGTAAAGCATCATGAAAGCCTGTCTGTGACGACTATTGAAAACTATGTCCATCGGGAAGGACCGATGATGGAATCTATTATAAATAAAATCTCTAGCTAAATCAAATTAGTTCAGTAATGATCGACCACTATAAACTACTGTTTGAGTAGGCATCGAGGAGGTTCGGTGATGGTCAAACCCTGAAAACTATCGTTCGAGTAGGTATCAAATCAGTTTAGTAATGAACGATCACTTTAAACTACCGTTCGAGTAGGCATCGAGGAGGTTCAGTGATGGTCAAACCCTGAAAACTACCATTCCAGTAGGTATCAAATCAGTTCCGTGATGATCAACCTTATAAACTACTGTTTGAGTAGGAATTGAGAGTATGTTATCATTGTGATCTATATCCCCGACAACAACAAAGGCATTCAATTGGATTGAAATCCAAATTGTTGGTTAAAGCCCCAATATAGCGTCAAGAAGGATCCAATATTGTAAACCGGTGTAAACTATCATCAAGATAAACATCAAGAATCTCCAATGAGGACAATATTCCCAGCGGAGATGAAGTCAAAAAGCGTATGTGAAGATAAAGAATGTTGGTGACAACCCAACGTTGGATTCAGAAAGATTCAGTGGTATCAACCATGGAAAAATCTCCCCAGCAAGGATGTTGAAAACATCTTTACAAAATTTCATCTAATCGGTGTAGGTAGCACTGATGGATACTTTAAATTGTTGGATTTAACCAAACGTAGGTATCGAGAAGGTTCGATGATGAAAACCTTTGTAAACTACCATTCAAGTAGGCATCGAGACAATCCCGTGATGAAAGCCTTTGTAAACTACCATTCGAGTAGGCATCGAGATAGTCCAGTGATGAAAGCCTTTGTAAATTACCATTCGAGTATACATGAACAAGGTTTGATGATGAAAGCTTTGTAAACTACCGTTCGAGTAGGCATCGAGAATATTCGAAGATGAAATCCTGTGTAAACTACCATTTGAGTAGGCGTCGAGACAGTTTAATGGAGATCATCATTGACAATTCCATCCCCAGTAGACATGGCGGGGGCAGTTAGTGATAGAATACCATTAGAAGTAACTCCAACAAAAAATCATTCAGCATCCATAACATCAGATCATGTTGCATTGTATGACATCATTTAATCTTTTCATATTTTAAGTGTCTAGTAATCTTTATCTTGTTCATTCAATTACATTGCATAAACATGATAAAGAGGGGCATATGTAGACACTCAAAATTCCGCATTCCTATTACTAACTGCGAAGGAGGGCAGAGTCATCTTTTATCTTCTAGAGACCCCTAGTGACAACACCGAGAAATCATCAAACCAGACCCCCGGCGACAGCACCGGGAAATCATCAAACTAGACCCCCGGCAACAACACAAGAAAATAATCAAATCAATCCCTAGAAACAACCCTGGGATATCAAATCAACCATCGGAGAGAACCCTGAAGCATCAAATCAATCCCCAAATATAATCTTGAGGAAAAATAGAATCAGTTGTGATCAAACCTCGGAGACAACCCCAAAGGACAGCCAAAAGCCTCGTCAACCCTAGAGACAACCCTCAAAAGGGAAAAATGGTCATTTTGACAAGTCAATTTCAATAAACACAAAACAACTTCAAATAAGGTCATAAAGCGTCATTGCAGCATTTCTGAGTGCAAACTACGCAAAACAGCTCAACGGACTGCCTGCAAAAACCTGAAGATACTTTTTTTGGTCATGGACAAATCTTTCTAGATTCGGAAAAGGGCAAGCCCTATGTCATTGCATAGCTCTCGAAGAGAGCTTTTTGGAATGGTATGGCATATCTCTATCAGATTCCTGGATTGTAAGTTATAAGTATTTTAGCGGATTGCACATTGATCGGGATTACATATACTTCAAGGCAGTAGGACCCATTGCACCCTTCTGTAGGTACACCTACGAAAGCCCGGGGCTTCATATATAAGTTACCCAGCAGCTTGTTGAAGAAGGAGAAGAAGAAGAAAAAAGAGAGAGATTTCACCAGAAATCGATCAAATCCTACTATCAA
The DNA here is from genome assembly GCA_020205615.1 of Panax quinquefolius. Taxonomy (NCBI): domain Eukaryota; kingdom Viridiplantae; phylum Streptophyta; class Magnoliopsida; order Apiales; family Araliaceae; genus Panax; species Panax quinquefolius. Next base: position 31,682,314 of record CM035158.1, read on the forward strand.
ACCTGTAAATCTCACTTATAAGCCATCATATACGTATCTATTGCAATATATCAAGTTTCAACCGGTGTAAATCAAGTGTAAGGGCGTTTAAAGTCGTTCGATAGCCCTTCTCGTGCAAGGCTGTAAGATTTCTTCAAGTTTTCATTTTTCTTGCTTATTTACCCATATATGAGTAATATATATGTATATTAGTTAGTTTTACCGGTTAAATATCGATATTTTGCTTATCTTTGCGATATATTTATACCGATTAATCCAGCCTAGATTGTCAATCTGTGTCTTTTTCTCGCTTTATTATATATGTGAATATATATATATATATATATATATATATATATATATATATAAGTAATATATATATATATATATATATATATATTATTTAATCTTTATATATTTATTTATATATATAAGTTTTATATTTGTATATATATATATACATACCTTTATATAACATACCTTACATACTTCTCTTTAGTGATTGAGATGGGATTTGACGATTCGGAATTAGTTGCTATATATAAAACCGTCGTTATATGTAGTTTGTTGCTATATGTTGTTCGTCGCTAAAAGCTAAGACAACGGTTCTATATATAGCGACGGACCGAATCATCGCTTCGTCTGTCGCTAAAGGGGGTATGCAAGGTATGTTAGATAAGGGGTAAGCATAAGATAGATCAGATATATATATATATATATATATATATATATATATATATATATATAGTTAATCATTGTGATTAAATATCAGTTTTAACCGTTCATTTGATGTAAATCTGTAATAATTAAAGATTGCTGACTAGATTTATCTAAATCTAGTTATATCTAGCTTTTAACAGGTTCAAAAGTTGTGAAACTAGAACCTTTGAGCTAGAATGGCTAAGATTTATTTAAATCTAGTTTTCTTTCTAGCTTTTAAAGAATATTCTGTGAGCCTAGGAACTACAAAGGGTTGATGATTCAATCAATAGATCTAGATTTGTTTCCGAAAACGGACTTGTTTTAGTTGTACAGCTAGCTTGCAAATTTTTTACTTGTAAATATAGGACCTTAAAACCGTTATCCGGATTTAAGGTCCCCGTAACAGTGAAAACCTTATGTGTGGTGCTCGGGCATACTTTGATGACTTTCATGCCAATAAGGAGCCTGACACTTATATGTTTATTATGTTGTTGAAGATATTTCGCATCTCGAGAATAAAATCTAAATAAGCCGAATACGGAATAAAATGGAAGTATCAAAGGCCTCAATTACTAGGTGAGCATAAGGGTTTGAAAACCTATTTTCAAAACATCATTTTATATCTTGTACTAAAATTAAACTTTCATACAAGTCAAACCCTTTATATATAGGTGCAAAAGAGGTATAACACTACTTCCAAATAAAGTACTTAAGCCCAATTAACTGCAATGCGCACACACACACATACATACATTAGAGAACCAAAAATCGTGATAACCATGTTTTCTCGGAAGTCAGAGGGTACCTAAAACCTTCCCTCCGCTTAATCAAGCCCTCAAACTCTATGAAATCTTGGTTTCCAAGACCAATTAAGTCAAGTCCAATAATTAGGCAATATTTCAAAACTCGATTGAGTTGGTACAACTATTTAACTCATACCAACTGGCGGCTCTGTCTAATTCGGACCAATAAAATCAAATCTTTTCAAATCATCGACATTATATGTCGGTCTTTTTCCTGAAAATCTCATAGAAAACATAAAGGGTAAGAAACATTAAGAAGAGGGAGACAAAAAATCTTTCTGACGTCGACAACAGCACCATGTAAATAAATTCAATTCCTTTAATTAAATAATTCTTTTATTAATAAATGAATAAGATTGTTACAAAGTATACGATTTATCATATCAAATATGATTGCTTTGTGTACATACTACTTTCAAAATTGACTAAACAAATTTTGTGAGGGTTTGTAAGAAATTGAGAGTTCAATAAGATAATTGTAAAAAAAAAATTAATAATGAAAATGTAAATAGACCCTCAGTTTAGTTACTAAAAAACATTTAACCCCTCGAACTTTATAAAATTCCATTTTTAGTCCTAACAAATCTCGACTTATAATTTGATCAATATATTAAAAGGGAACAATTTTGTAAAAAATAAATTTGAAGAGATACAATTGAAAGAGTTGATACTTTAGAACTAAAAATAAAATTTTATAAAGTTAGTCACTGACCCACGGAACCTCCATATTGGCGATGGTTACTCCCAAGTTCTTATCCTATTACTCTCATCGTCGCTCTATTCCCTCCTTGTGACCAAGATTAATTAGATGTAATCGTTATTATTTTCAATTTTTGAAACCTTAATTTTAAAATTTGGGAAATTTCTTTTTAATCTCCATCACTCTAAATCTCATGGTTTAGTTCGACTTGTTAAGTCAAATCAACCATTTTTAAAATTAAAATTTGTATTATTTCTTATAAATATAGAGGGATGAGCTATGAACATAAGAAATTACAAAAAATTACTACAAACTTCAATTTTCTCGTGTTCAAAAACATAAATAAATATATTTAACTATTAATTTTAAAAATGATCAATGTGACGTGAAAAGTGGAACTAAGCATGGGACAGAAGGAGTACTAATTACATCTCTTCTTTCTCTCAGTACTAGTCACAACACATAATTTACGGCCACCGTAAGCCCGTAATCCCGTATGTCCGGGACCACTAATTTCAATTTAAGTGATCATACTCTGTTAATTTTCCTTCACTATTAGAGGTAACAAAAAAATTCCTCTATATAGACACCCAAAATTTCGCTTTCCTTTTACTAACCCTATAGGAGGGTAAAAGTATAATTTCACCACGGAGACAACCCCGCGGGAGGGCAAATACATAATTTCACCTCGGGGATAACCCTGTGGAGAAGCCAAAGTGCAATGTCTCCCAAACATGACATGGTTCGAATAAGGACCACAAAGCTGAGAAAGAGGTCATTAGAATCCATCACAGCAATCTGTTGGGTAAAATCTAATTACGCACAACACGTCAGTATATGTGGTCAACAAGTAATAAAGTCTAAGTAGAGTATCGTTCCCACGAGGAATTATTTAATAAAAATCACCAAGTACTAACCTGTAATCAACTCAATCTCATTTAAACGAATGAATTTCAATTTATAAGTAAACTAATTCTAATTACCACTAGTTAAATTAAGATTACGGAGATTTAAGATCACAACTTCACTTATTTCTTCATTTAAGTTAACACACTTCTCATCAATTATTCACTATCCTAAATTGTTAATCAAGAACACTAAAGCAGATAAAACCACCTCTTGATGCATAATACCCATACTCACTTAAATCCACAGATGATAGAATTAAGCAAGACACCCTAATTAACTAATCCACTATATCTCTATGTGAATTACAATTAAAAAGGATTTAAAGCACAAGTTCTCTATAAGATTACATATGGCGTAAAGGCATATCTCTATCCTAAACACGAATCATGAATTCCATCTATGTAGAAATCACAAACACATGCTATCATGATCAGATCTAAATCTATACTTCATCTCTCGAGTTCATATAGATTATCATGGTAATTGATGGCCAATCAATTAAACAATTAAGTCTAAATTACAATAGATAATTCTCACGATAGAACATAATAATTGATAGCGAAACATATTAAAATAAACTAAACAATAAGATTCATTGTAATCTCAAACAAAGAATTAGTTCATTGAATTAAAACTATGAATCCACACTTGAATACACATTAAAAGATAAGAATAAGATTAGAGTGAAGAATAAATCTATTGTCAGCAAATCTCCATCTTCCTCAAGCTCCTGCTCTTAATCTTCAATGGTCTCCAAGTTGCTTCAATCTCCCAATCTCATAAGAACTAGTGTTTTCTCATATTCTACTCTAATCTATTCTAATGGAATCCTCCAAAACTAGCCTCCCAATCCAAGTTAAAATCAAGTATTTATAGTTATAATGGACACCCTAGCAAATTAGGCAACTAAGAATCCTATTCTAGCTCAAATTGGACAATATAACACCCAATTTAACTCTCCCCACCGAGGCGTGCTCAAAGGTCGTTCTCTAGGCCAATTTGGGCGGCGCCTCGTACTCTTGTAGTAGAAAATCTCTTTGGCCCGGCCACGCATTGCTTCTCACAGCGTGCCCGTGCCACTCTATTACTTGTACGACATCCTTTGGTAAAACAGGCATAACTTTTGATCCGCTATGAGTTACGGGGCCTGCCACCTATCAAATTAAAGATATCGACGAGATCTACAACTTTTATTCTTTGAGATTTGATAGATTCTGTGATGCCCCCAAATTCAGGTATTGGAAAGCCGAACTCGGTGCTTCACGATACCATTTCTATGAGCAGAATAATACTAATAATAATGACAATAATATAAATATCAAACTTAATTTACTTAATTATCAGAGTCTAATCCCAAGTACGAAACCTTTAGTACATTCATTACATGATACCTGATAGATAATATATATCATCCTTAATAAAATTAAACTATTACATAAAATAACTCCAACTTATTCTGTAACCTTCCCTTTCCCTTTGTTCTTAGTCAAGCCTTCTGTTTGTTCACACTTAGCTGAAAATATTTTAAATTAAGCAAGGATGAGCATTTGAGTGCCCAGCAAGTAAGAGAAATTATAAATATTAGCTGAAAGGATTAAATGTTTTCTTTGAACGATACTTCTACAACGAATCAACAGTTATGAAGTAAACTGAACCAATAATAATATATTAATTCTATTATTAAAAATTTTGGAACTACGTACTGACTATATCTGGAGATTAGTCGACAGACTATGAACATTGTTTTCTATTTTCAAAAAGGTTAAACAGAACTTCATACATAGAAACCGTCAGAACTTACTTAGCACGGGGTGATCACTGTTATGCTTCTGTATTGATCGATACTACATGCAAGAATGATATTATCGTTCATCTATCTGCCTTTGGCGCACAAAAAGTTTTCCAATGTAAGGGATGTTAATACTTAGTCAGGATTCCAAACCAAAATAATTCGGTTGGATAATAGTAAGGTTTTATCTTGTTCAACAATAATCTATAAGTTTATGTCTAGCCAAATTAATTAGCTTAGACGGCTTTTAAGTTAACATATACATACTGGAAATTTATAAATGTGTATCAACATGTGATTAAATACAATGATTATCCAAGTGAGGACACTTGTATAACCATATATAGAAATTAACGAACAAAATAAATATTTGAATTATAATATAATACCATGTTGATAAACAATGATCGAATATAATATATATAACAATAGGGTTAATAATCTGGTACAATAATAATATAATTCTGAAACTTTCTTACTTATATCCATTGCATAAAGAAAATGCAAAGGTAGGATACTTGCCTGGTCTACTGCTTAAAATACGCAACTTAGTTTTATCTTTTATATAGCAACCTATCATTAATAAGATTATTTTACCGATTAAAATATTATATCATAACACATAGTACTGCTATTTGCAGTCAGCACATTACCTAATCACATTATTGCACATGTTTAGAAGTCATTGGTTCACAAACAGATACTTATCCAGTCAAATTATCTAAGTCCAGATCAATTTTCGAAACACGATTATACTGTAAACTTGACTTTATCGGGTAATTATCAAGTCTAAGACTACTACCTGAAGTTCTAAATAACTTAAACATCGACAAATTATTTTTAAATGACTTCTAATAATTTTTAAACAATTATTATAATTTTTATGATTTTTCAAACACTAAGGAATCATTATTAAATGATTTAAATATTAAATAATTCTATTATCATTAATATTTAATTAATATTAAACTATTAATGAAACCATTGCCAAAATATTAAAGTTATTTATAATAACTTAAAATACTTTTAAAGTATTAATATTACCTTAAATGATTTTTCAAACATTTAAAATCATTTTTAAATAATTACTATTAATATATAAATATTAATCTACTATTTATCAAAATATTAAAAGTCATTAATTATAACTTAAAATATTTTTAATTCATTTATATCCTTTTAAATAATTTTAAAATTAATAAAACCATTTTAAAACTATTTATTTAATATAATTATTAAATAAATTTAATATCATTAATATTAAGTTATTAATGAAATCATCCTTTAAATATTAAAAGTTATAATTTATAACTTAAAATATCTTTAAACACTTTATTTTTATTTAAAATGATTTTTATAATATTTAAAATCATTTTTAAACTAAATTATTTAATATTATTATTAAATAATTCTAATGTCATTATTAATGAAATTTACCTTTAAATATTGAAAGTTATATTTTATAACTTAAAATATTTTTAAATACCTTATTATTATTTAAAATGATTTTTTTAATATAATAAAATCATTTTTAATTAATTTATTTAATACATTTATTAAATAACTTTATTATTATTAATATTAATTTATTAATAAAATTTATCATAAAATATTAAAAGTCATTAAAAATAATTTAAAATATTTTCTTATATCATAATATAATTTTAAATGATTTTTCAAGTATAAAATCATTTTTAAATAATTTATTTAATATAATAATTAAATAAATTAAATACCTTTAATATTTCAAAATATTAAGTATTTATGAAATATATTAAAATATATTAAAAACTAATTTTCAGACTTTAAAATAATTTTTAGGAATTTATTATGTATTTTTCATAATAAAAAACTAATTTTTTTCTAATTATTTAATAAAAATAATAATTTTATAAAGAAACTGTCGCTAAAGACTGCTTATAGCGACAGAATCGTCGCTATTGGTGTTCTTCATGTTCTTGGCCAAACCCAGAAACTCATAAGCAGTTACCGAGCTACTAGGTTGGACCACCATTAATTCTTGAGTTATGATGTTTCTGGGAAAGATTATCATCAGATCTTATAGTACTAGTACAATACTACATTATCCAACAACAATCTTGATCATACAACACAAAACGTGGTAGATCTGATCGTCCAAAGTGGATGTCAGAGTTGTTCTTCATTTCTGGGTTTGCCCAGAAATGAAGAACAGTTCGAGTGACCACTTTTGGCCTTCCACAACTTGTTGTTCATGTAACATTTTAGTGATCTTAAGCTCTTAGTATGTAGACAACATGTAGGTGTATAGATCTATTACATAACATCATCATAACAACAACAAATCAAGCAGATAAGGTCCGGTCAAAGCCATGTCAGAACCGTGTTCTTAAGGTTTTCTAGAATTTCCAGGAAACGTTTTCGTGAACTTTTGTACCACTTTGATCAGCTACTACAATCGACTCGTTTAATGTTAAGGAGATTTTAAGGCATAAATATGTAGTCCATATACCATATTACAACCTTATTACATCAACAGGAACAAAACAACTAACAACAGAAAGATCTGGGCCCATGAACTTGTTGTCAGGGCTTTCTGGGCAAGTTCATGGCTGCTCAGATTTCATATGGTCAATGTCGGTCAACGTGGTTTGACCACGAATAACTTGCAATCTAGACCGGATCTAAGCCTGATTCTTGATCCAGATCAAAGAGCACATATCAGACTACATATCTAAAATATAAAACAACAAAAATCATGATCAGGCAAGAATCTAGAGCCACTGACATTCATTGTCAGACCACAATTTAATTTTTTTTCCAGATTTTTAAAAACTTCAAATTCGTACACTTAGATATTATGGATCTAACATGTGCCAACCCATATCATCATTATACACTATATATAACATGTTTAACACAAAAAAACTCACATCTAACAACAGATCAAAGGTCAGACTCTAGGGTTAGCTTTTATACCTTGCTTTGAAAAATTTGGATTCTAAGCTTCTAATTTGTTTAAGGAATTCGTGGGGCTTGAATTGTGAGCTGATATACTACTATATTTCGTAGTTTAGAGAGAGAGGGACTGGGATGGGTATTGTGATCAAATAAGCTAACAATTGTAATTTCTCTCTCTTCCAATCTATTTATACAAGTCTTAGATACATGATTTGGTTGATATTGCTTGATTTGCTAGAGATTTAATCACATGGGGTTGGTTAGAGTTGGTAAATAACTCTATATTTTGGCAAGATAAACAAGCATGCTTAATAAATAATATAAAAGGGCATTTTTGTCAATTTCATAGATATTTTAATGGCATTCTTGACAAACTAATCTAACCCTTAGGGTTTAACCCTAAGGCTTTAGAATTTTAGTTTTTAGGATTTCCATTTAGGGTTAAAAATAAACATTTTAGTTTCTAAATTATAAATTAGGGTTTTTAAATTGATTTAGGTTTCCTAATTACATTAGGTTATCTAATTATATTATACATGAACATTAGGGTTTAAAGTCCACTAATTAATATTAATCTTGATAATTTAGCGATTAGGGTTTATATATAGCAAATTAGGGTTACTAATTTGTTAATTAGGGTTTCCTAATAATTAGGGTTTCTTAATTAGATTAATATTTATAATATATATCATTAATTACCTTAATGCAATTACAAAAAATCTTGAACTCTAATTTGAGTTTTAAATTAGGGTTTCACAAAATAATACTAGGATTTTGACATTATTTGTAAGACCCCAACTTTTTGAATAAAGATAAATTTTCTATAAATATCATTTTTGAATATTATGGAGTGAATTTGATATAATGTTATAGTTGTGGGTAATGTTTATAAATTTTACAAAGTACGCAAGTTGTTATATAATATTCGATTGGTCGGGGAATATTCATTTTAACAAGCAATATTCGTACGACGGAACAATCATTTGTGGGCCCATAACAGAATAACTGTTGGATGAAGAAACGACAAGTTTGAGTTTTATAAATAACGGCTTGATGCAGTTGGTTATTAACCTTTGTTGGAATACGGTGATTAAAATAAGAATACTGCCGTTGTCAGACAAAGAAGACGCAGTATTGCATAAAGATTTTCAATTATTGATTCTTACGTAAAAGGCACTACTCAATAATTGTTACGGTAATTCATCGCTCAATATTTTATTTTATTGATTCAATAATTGTTGCGTTGATATTTTATATTATTGTTGTTTCAATAATTGTCTTCGCACAAGATTTTCCATTATCAAATCAATAATTCATATTATTTTAATAATATTATTAGATAGCATTATTGGCAATGTCTAGAAAGTTCTGTCAATGAGAGGTTTGGTCACCTAATTGCGCGCCAGTAAGGAGAAATCCTTATCGGAAAGCCCCCTCTTTCCTGGGAACGACCTGGTTGTCATTATTATGATTCTGTAATATTATTTGTTAATAATTAATTATTGATTTATATGATAAGGAAATATTTATTTTATGTGGACATAAATGATAGATAAGAAAATATTTATTTTATGTGGTTATAATTGAAGGAATTAATGTTGAGGTATTTTATCAGTATTTTTGTCGGAAGGGATGTATTAAAAATCAAATCGGTGTTCTTAAATATCTATTGTATGAGTTATAATTTTGATCCGGCAGTTAGATCGTTGTGATTTTTGGATATGTTATATATATATAAGTTGAGTATATGTCCACAAATTTTGAACCGTTAAAAATTAACGTATGATTTGTCATGAATTTTAAGAGGTGTTGAAAATTATCCGTTTCTGGAATTCGGATATTTTCTGTTTGGAATTTGGAAAAACTTTCTTCTGCAAAGTTGTAGAGAATTCGATTTCATGCGGAATGGACATAAAATTCGTATTTTTCTGATAAAAGGGCTATTTATTATGAATTATTGAAGTTTTGGAAATTAAAATATTTTAATTAAAAATATGGGTGGGCCCCACTTTTAGTTGTTGGGAAAGGTGGCTGATTTTAGTGGGCCCCACTTGTGTTGGCTAAATTTTTTTCAAATACATATGCGTAGAAAAAAAATTTATTATTATTTTATTCTCCTATGGAGTTCTAGCATTTTCCTATAAATAGGCGCTTAAGTTAGAATTGAAAATCACACCAGAATCAGAGAATTCTTCTTCTATAATCTTGAGCATATTTCTTTATTGTTTTAGAAAGCTTTGAGCGAAGAAAATAGTGAAAGTTTTCTTCAAGAATATCCCCGCTATACCAGTTGGAATACTCTTTTTTTCAAGGTAAGAGATGTTATTTTTGTTCAATATTCGCTTGAAATAATATTTTCTTCCATACTCTGTAGCTTCTATACTCTATGAAATTAGTAGAATATCCTTGATATTTGCACTTCATCCAGTATCTTTTCATGAAAATGTTATTCTAAGAATTCTTGATAAGTTTTAACTTTTTTATGTCGGAGTACTATCCACGGGGTTACTATTCCTGAAGTATTATTCACGGGGTACTATTCACTCGAGTACTATTCACCCGGGGTACTATTCATGATAAAAATTGATTCGTTTTCGGTCTAAATTATTTTTGGTACAATATTATTCTTAAATTTTACTCCACAAAGCAGTAACATGTTGACAATTTGGACGTTATTAATTTCTGGATAAATTAAATTATAAATCTTTAAAAATTTATCCTTGAATTTGTTTTATTGAATTCTTATATCATTGTCATCATCCTCATGTTTATATTATGTTGAAAGTCATATGTGGCTTGTAGTGTATAGATGGACTTGGTATGATTATGACCAGGAATTATTCTAAGTATAATCATTAATAGTAATGTTACAAATGATGTGATAAAAGTCCTCATTGGCCCGTAGTGCATTGATGGACAGTTGTTGGCATGATCATGACCATTGATGAATATACGAATATCCTTGGCCCGTAGTGCATGGATAATTTGTGGTTGTGATACTAAAGAATATCCTTGGTCGTAGTGCAGGGGTGATTTGATGATGTGGATTTTTATTGTCGAGTCTCAAATGATAAAAGTGATGAAAACCTTTTAAATCATAGAAGATAGTAGATTTTATGCTCTACTTGACTCTTCTAATGGATTGCTTGTTCACCGCAGATTAAACTTGATGTTTGTTATATTTTATCAGTTTAACACTGTTGAAGGCTAACTATAAATTATTCTGCTTTATCTTAGTCATAATATTTCTTACTGGGCTAGTTGAGCTCACCCTTTTGCCTTCATTGTCCTCTTCAGGAAATGAGAACGTAGTCGGGACTAGTCGGAGAACGGAGTGACGATCCAGATGATAGCATTAGTACTCCTTACTATTCTATGAAATAGTTTGATAATAAATGTATTGAAGACTCCATTTGAGTTGAATACTGTCTAGAAGACAATATTCGTATTAAAAGTCTCAGTTTATGTTTTGTTGTATGTCACACGACAGTTATATTATTAAGTTGTATTTGAATTTTGTACCATGTATTTGGCGACTCAAGAAGGGTGATGTATACCTATTTTGGGGGCGTCACATTATTCTCCATAATTGACCAACCATTAACAATCTATACACACAGTACATATTTATAGCACTGAAATATAAATAATATAATAATATTATTCTCATTCCTTAGTCAAAATCCAAAATTAGGGTTTGGATTCCATATCTGATTTACCTTGCATAAATAGCATTATTAATTAAGTTAAAAAATAATTAACTTAAATAATCGAACAAATTCATATAATAAAATATTTATTATAATAATTCTAATAATCATTTCATATATTATTTAAATAATATATAATTATATTTTCAAAGAAAATAATTAATAAAAACATTTCTACTATAAAATTAATTATTATAAAAATATAATTTATAATGATCAATAATTCTAAAATAAAATTATTTATAATTATTCATGTAATAAATATATTTTATTTATTACATATATATACACATTATCTTAGCGCATATTCCCCATATTTATTTTTTTTGAAAAAATTATACGCAAAATTTCAAATTTAATTATATATAAAATATCGGGTTATTACAAATTCTAGCCAAATCAAGACCGAAATTGGGCTTGAAGTAGATGCTATGTAAATTACAAGCTTGACAACTCTTAGTTTTGATCTTTGTTGATAAAAAGGCCATAACTCTCGCATCCGAGCTCCGATTGGGATGATACAAGATGTTCCGAAAATCTAAGAAGTATATCTACAATAAAATCCAAGTTACAAAGCCAAGAACATGCATCCAACTTGGTGTTAAAAGCCCTGTAATCTTCCCTTCTTGCACTTGCTTGCGTATTTTAGTCCAAAAGATGTCCAAATTGATTTTCCTTGCTTCTTCATGCCAATGTCGTGTCATATCCTACAAAATAACATAAAATGTATGAAATAAACACACAATGCATGCAAAGTAACTATAAAACATAGGTTTAAGCAACTAATTCAAGTAATAGATACCGGATAAGTAGGTATAAAACCTACTTATCAAATACCCCCAAACTTAAACATTTGCTTGTCTTCAAGCAAAAATACAAATTAGACAGATTCATTCTTTAGCAATGATCCACTTAAACAATGAAACAATATGAATTTGAACAATGGCCTCAAAGGTTACCTCAAATAATAACCCATAGAAAATTTCAAAAAAATGTCATGTCTAAAATTTCAACAACTTTCATTAGCTTCACATCTACTCTTGATCCTTTAAGTGCGTGTGTGCATCCATATGTTCAAACCAATCATGATTTAGATTAGATCAACCAATACTCATAAAAGATTTTCAAAAATGACTTTCAAAGCTTCTTATCACATCAATCACAGCTAATATAGACATATCACAATTTTTTCTTAAGGATCAACCGAATATTCAAATATTTAAGCACATATTAACCCTTCCCAAGTATTTCAAACATACATATTTTCTTTTCTCTATTTAGTGAGTGCATTTTACGCTCTATCTCACTTTCCACTTTTCATTGAACGAGTGTGTTTTACGCTCCATCTCGTTTTCCACTTTTCATTGAATGCATGCATTTTACGCTCCATCTCGTGCCTGTGTTTATGGGGGAGTACATTTTACGCTCCATCTCGACCCACCACATGCTTCAATTATTCAACTCGGGAAGGTTCCAATAAAGTTTTTTTTCAAAAATACCCCAAGATTTCCCCCAAACTTATGTGAGTGCCTAATTTTCACTTCGAATGATGCTCAAATAAGATATCTCAAGTTGCAATGGTATCTTTCATAAGCGTTTAGCCAAAAAAAAATTCAATCCCAACTAGCTAAACAAATGGATATGTGTAAAAATTTTCAAAAAATTTGCATGTATTGTGAAAACCAACTAATGAGTTAAAATATAGACTAAGCATGCTCATCAATTCTCCCAGAGTTAACAAAACCAACCACCCACTTATCATTGGCCAAAATCAAATTCCATCAAAACATTGCCCATGTAAATACTAAACATAATAAATACCCCCAAACTTTAAATAAACATTGTCCTCAATGGCAAAGATAGGAAAAAATTAAAAGAGAGGACTTCCCTGACATATAGCAATTTATCTCCTTGTCTGCGAAGTCTGAAGAATAGGTTAGGAACGTTGGAATGAATCGGGCACCACACTTGAGTTGGACTTAACTAACTTGTGAACACAAAAGAAGCAAGCATATGAAATCCTAAAAAAAAAGAAAAAAATATATCAACTAATATGAAACCTAAAAAAAACTAAAAATAATAATTAAACTTGGGATGCCTCCCAATAAGCGCTTGATTTATACTCCTTCAGTCGGACTTTGTCTGGTCAACGCTATCCAATTCCTCTTTGGAAGTTGAGGAACCCTCCATCCATCAGTAACATATTATCTTTTTGGAGGTTCCCACAGGCGATGACCAATGCATCAAAGTCACCTAGCATGCTCTGATTTGGTGTGATCTCAATCAAGAACGTCCTACAGCCATGTGTTTTCTTCATTATGTATGTGATCACTTTGGGGCATGGAATCTTGTCACACACAATGAGCTCTTCGTCTATCTTCTCTTTCTCGTCCCACCGTGGATTCAAAATTGTACTCGCTCTTATGTCATCAAGAGTTTTGTCGACGACATGACTACCAAGTGGGCATGATTTTGCAAATCTGACTGACTCTTTGATTTTTGGTGGATACCCATTTAGATCTTTGTCGACCTCTATTTCATTATCCCCAATTATCTCCACACTTTCGATATCTTTTTGCTCATCCAATCGCAGATTTGGTTCGGGTTCTTCGTCAATTTCGTCATCCATGTCATAAAGTCAAGTGTTTGGAGGAACGTTGCTTACGGCTTTGGTCATTTGCTCTATCTGATCCGTAAGATTTTGAATTGACCTAGCTTGATTACTCATTTTCTCCTCATTTGCTATAAACTTGGACAATAATTCTCCCAGCCATGAATTTTTTATTTCAGTCTCGTAAGCCATGTATTGAGGACCATTTGTTGAGGTAGTTACGAGTTGTTCCATCTGATTATTAAAATTTTGGGTTGACAGCTCTTGGCTAATCCTCATCTCCTCTATGTCTACTATGCCCTTCAATATTACATCCATCAAATTTGGCTTTTCATCTTGTGGTAATGGAGGTGGACATGAAAATTTCGGTGTGTATGATGGATTTAGAGTGTAGTATTGGTCTTCATAATTGTAGCTCCATGACGAATCTGGGTGATACCCCTAATCTTGGTGATAATTGGCATATGCATAATCGTTGAGGTAGTCACCCCCATATTGTACTGGTCCAAATCTAACGATGCATTGATGACTCGGATGATTGCCAACACAATAATTACAAACTACTGCGATCTTTCGAATACGTTGGGCTGGAAGAACATCCAACCTCTTCGAAAGTGTTTCAATTTTTACCGACAATGCAAAAAATGCATTGAGTCCATCAATTCTTGTGTCCCTTGGTTGAGTCTTACTCGTATATGGCCATTGATAATTGCATCCAACCATGGTACCTGAAAAGAGAGAAAAATAAGAAGAGAATTAAATAAAAAGAAAGAAAAATATGTTTAAATTAAGACTAATTTGATTGAAGCTAATATTGGCAAAAAATATATATATATATATTAAACTAATTCCCCAGTAACGGCGCCAAAAACTTGTTGGGTAAAATCTAATTACACACAACACCCAAGTATATGTGGTCAACAAGTAATAAAGTATAAGTAGAGTATCGTTAACCACGAGGAATTGTTTAATAAAAATCACCAAATACTAAACTGTAACCAACTTAATCTTATTAAAACGAATGAATTTCAATTTATAAGTAAACTAATTCTAATTACCACTAGTTAAATTAAGATTACGGAGATTTAAGATCACAAGTTCACTTATTGCTTCATTTAAGTTAACACACTTCTCATCAATTATTCATTATCCTGAATTCTTAATCAAGAACACAAAAGCAGATAAAACCACCTCTTGATGCATAATACCCATACTCACTTAAATCCACAGATGATAGAATTAAGCAAGACATCCTAATTAACTAATCCATTATATCTCTATGTGAATTACAATTAAAAAGGATTTAAAGCACAAGTTCTCTATAAGATTACATATGGCGTAAAGGCATATCTCTATCCTAAACACGAATCATGAATTCCATCTATGCAGAAATCACAAACACATGCTATCATGATCAGATCTAAATCTATACTTCATCTCTTGAGTTCATATAGATTATCACGGTAATTGATGGCCAATCAATTAAACAATTAAGTCCAAATCACAATAGACAATTCTCATGATAGAACATAATAATTGATAGCGAAGCATATAAAAATAAACTAAACAATAAGATCCATTGTAATCTCAAAGAAAGAATTAGTTCATTGACTTAAAACTAAGAATCCACACTTGAATACACATTAAAAGATAAGAATAAGATTAGAGTGAAGAATAAATTTGTTGTTAGCAAATCTCCATCTTTCTCAAGCTCCTACTCTTAATCTTCAATGGTCTCCAAGTTGTTTTAATCTCCCAATCTCATAAGAACTAGTGTTTTCTGTAATTTATATTAACAATTACCAATTTTATAGTATCTTAATTTTATTAAAAAAATATCAAGTTTGTGAAATTTATGAAAATTACTAATCAATTAAATATTAACTAACTACCACAAGATTTAATCAGATAATGGAAACTTAAGACTACAATTTCACTTATTGTTTCATTTACATCAATATATATACTTCCTGTTAAACCAACTTAATTATTCCGGACTGTTTATTAAAAACACATAAGTAAATGTGACCATCTCTTAATGCATCATATTCATATCAACTTAAATTCACAATTGATATAATTAAATTGAACACCCTAATTAACTAATCCATTATATCTCTATGTGAATTAAAATTAAAGAGGATTTAAAGCCCAAATCCTTTTTCAGATTACATATGATGTATAGGTATATCATTATCCTCGACATAAATTGTGAATTCCAACGCCATGCAGAAATCACAAACACATGTTATTATAATCAAATCTAAATGTATACTTGATCTCTCAAATTCATATAAATTAACATGGTAATTGTTGATCAGGCAATTAATCATTCAACATAAACCATAATAGACAATCCCTAAATAATTAAATATCGTTCAATACAGAAGCATGTCAATCCTAACTACATAATAGGATCTATTGTAGCCTGAAATAGAGAATTAATTCATATTGGATAAAATTAAACACATGGTCCATAAGTAATATAGCATTCTAAATACAAGAGATAGAGTATAGAAAGAGAATAAAAAACTGTGTAGAAATTCTCTTCTTCACTGCTCCTGTCTTGATTCCTTTATTCTAGATTCCTCGCTTCAAAATCTAATAGCTGATGTCAGAACAAGGGTTTTGCTAGTGGATGTAATTATGTCTTCTCTGCCCTTCAATTAGCCTTTTATGGCTTCCTAATCGCATCCCAAATCACTTGTTGAATCAACTAAAAGTTCTTTTTAAATATGGAAACTCAAATCTATCTGCCGACCAACCCACCCTGATGAGATTTTTTCCTTAAATAAGCCTGCCCCGACGGGTGTCTGATGGAATGCCACCTTGGCATGGCTTTTGTTCTCTAAAATCCACCACAGCTGGTGTTCTGGCTAAGCAGTTGTAAATTTGCCCTTTAACCTTCGCTTTTCCTGTTTCCATCATCAGAACTTGTTCCTGCAACACATAAACAAGAAAATATATAAAATGATCCTAATCATACTCAAAGTAACATCGAATCAAGCTTGAAAGGTAAAAATTTCGTAGGTATAAAACCTACTCATCAAATACTCCCAAACTTAAGACTTTGTTTGTCCTAAAGTAAGGCACAGATGCAAATGTAAGCTACGTACATGCCTATTAATCCAGCTGTCAATCAGTATGAAGTTTAACAATGTTGCTTTAAAGAAATCAACAATAGATATGAATAATGAATCCAACCAAGAACACATCAATAACCCATATCAATCTATAAATCAATGGATGTTATCACCAATGTAGTGCGTGTGTGCTCAATAACCATGGAGACCAACTACAACTCAAATATATCAAATAATACTCTTCTTAAAGGAAAAGCTATAGTTTTAACTTAAATTTTTTTGAAAAGAAGTCAAGTTCCAACTAAGACTATGCAAGTACCAAGTTAGGATTCAATACGGGATTTATTTCTACTTTTATTTAATTACAGGGGCATTTTGTTGTTTTCCCGCGTTTACACGTGACTATTCAATGTCTAGTCCTCTTAGGATTTTTAGTGTTACCCATGTTGTGAGCTTTCGACCAACGACTACAAAACTAGATGGCTTTAGGACGCTGGGTGTAAAGCATCCCCTAGGGCATACTTGCTCGAGTAACAAAGGCCACAGAACTAAACTAGTTAATGTGTTTATTCATATCGTTTATATTTTTGTTTCTTTTTCTTTTTTTTTTTTTTATATATATATATATATATATATATCTTATTTTTCCCCAAACTTATTCTTTTGCGTCATCCTAGCCTTTGCTACTGGTTTATCGATTTTCCTTCAATAAAACTACAAGCTCCCACCAGAAGACAATTATGAAATCATTCAAACTGAGTTTAATCAAAATGGTCATTCTATCGTGCTATTTGGTTACATCAATTTCAAACATCTTGATATTTATACCATGCTATGAGATTACATCTATGCCTTGGTTATCAATATTGGTCAAATATCTATGCAACCCCAGTCTCATTATTGGCCAAGCTAACTTTACACTAATCGACAAGCTGGAACATGCAATATGCACTAACTATATGCAATAGATTTAAGCTAACAAAACAAATATTTTTGTGATTTTCAAAAAAATTATATTTTTTTTATTTTTTTGAATATAGAAAATTATATACAACTTCTATGCAACCTACATGCAACTACTATGCTAAACTCATGTAATAACAAATAACTAACATGCATTTATATATAGCAACTACACACAATGTTTAAGGACTTCCCCAAAACTTAGACTACGTAATGTCTTCATTGTATAAATATAAAGAATGTAAATACAAAAGACTTCCCTTAATGGTCAAGCGTCTGGCACAATCTCATCTGTATTGCCAGAATCTGGTGGGGGAAACACTGGCAATGGTTGTGGGACTGGCATCTGTACATAGCCTACAAAAGGATTCATACATGTAAGCATCTCAGCTAAAGCTTTATTGCAGGAAATCTAATTGTCAAACACGTGTCCCTATCGCTCTGCCAACCGCATAGTATCACTTTATATCAGCTGAATCCTAGCATCCATGTATTGCTGCATATTGTTGAAGTAATTGCTAAAAGTGGCTTTTGTTCACGATGTATCTGATATGGTTGCCTGATCTTGTTCTTGAGTGTCATCCTCATCGAAATCCTCATTATTCTCTTCATCCTCTTCAGCCTCAAAATTCGAGGGAAGTGTGAACCCGAGTCACCATAGGTGCGAATTTCCCCCCTGCCCAAACTGTATAACGCATAATTAGCTTGTGATCCAATAGTTGAAGTGGCTGCTGTACAGGCTCATCGGCTGCCCACCTAACATCGGTGTGGTGGCACAATCCACAGATGAGGGACGAATGTGGCAATCCCCCATGTACAGGTCCACTCATACAGCGTTGGATGGAAAAATTGATAATGGCCCCCACATTGATCGTGAAATCATTGATAATTACATACAATAATAAGGCTTTTTCTTTCATCACTTCGCTGACGTGCTGGGAGGGAAGAATCTTGGAATATAGGAAAGCGTACCAAATCTTTCCATATTAGATCAAATCCTTGCTGAGAAATAAGGTACCACCCTTCTTGCCCTTTAACCGAACAATGTCAGGCCTGCAAATTTCCTCTAATATCTTCTCATAATTCAAACCACTATCCTTATAGGTGGTATACTGACAAACTGCAGGGGCTCGTAGATTGTAATATTCATTAATAGTTAGGTGCTAAATGACACCATCTTCCCCCTAACAAATATTGAGAATGGGGCATTTTCCTTTGCATTTGCATAAAATTCTTTAACAACAGCCACCACCACCGCTTCTGGCCGATTGGTGAAAGTATCCCATACTTGTTCATTATTTTGTAAACCCATTTTACCATCAAATTCATCGTGTCTAAGTCAACGCTCAGGCATGAGTGCTTTAGCTTCCAGGTAATCAAATCAGTCTAATGATGTACTTATAAATTTCCGTCTGTCAAACTTCCTTACTGGGGTGGATGAACCCTCACCTCTCTGTCTTTTCGGTGTTTTCGATGCCATTGGATTATATCTTAGTCAATTCCCCAAAATGTTTCATAGAATTTTAACTGATGGCTAGTGCCCAACCACCTTATGGCTAGTGTGTAGGTTCTGCCCGTTTAATATTCGTGTACACTCAACCCTCACGTCGGCTAAAGTGTTTAACGCTTACATTTCATTCTAACATTCTCCATCCGAATCACACTCAAACTTTTATTAATCTTATAATCATTCACTATGACTTTCTTGTTAATTAATATCTTTTTACTAATTTTGTCAATGTCTAAGTCATACAACCAATGTATACTTAGAACGTTCATTCGATGCGAATACGATTTAAGAGGATCGTCTATGTATTCTGCGTTCATATTATTCGACTCTTAAACTTCCATTCAACCTTTACTTAAGGTTTTAATCACTTCCCTAGCGATTCATTACATGAACACTACGTTCATCATCCTTTTTTAATGTCGAAAGCATACGGTTCGTTGTATGCTAAGACTGATCGCTCATCGCATCTACATTGCGTTTACATTCTTTATCTTTTAATCCCGTTCAATCTTTCCGTTCAACCTTTACTAAAGGTTTACATCACTTGATTAAGTGTTCCATTATGTGAATTATATGTTCATTATGTTTCCTTACACTTCCCCCAAGAGTTGAGCAGTTAAAAGATCTTCTCTAGGGTTCTAGCTGCACTGGCGCTGCGAGGCCCCCTCTATTTGTTATTATTGGCACTGCAGTTCGAGTCTCCAGTAACTCTTGCCCGGAGTCAGTTTTGTCGTGCCTCCTTTCTAACTTTGGCCGGCGCTGCAGCGCCAGGCCAAAAATCTAATTTTTCCAGCATTTTTTTTCTAAGTGTTGGAACGCGTTCAAATAGCCAACTTTACAATCTCGTAACTTCTTCATTATAACTCGAAATGAGGTCGTTCCAAAACAATTTTCTTCCTTATCTTACTTACCTTAACTTTCCTTGGATAGAAATTCATTCTATATATTAACATGCCATTCAATTGGTTTAAATTTCATCATTTGTTTGTTTTACGTTATTAACGTTCTTCATTCATTCGTCCGTAATTCGGTCATCCAAACTCAAAATTCGTTTGTTCTTGAGTCCACCTTATCTTACTTACCTTAACTTTCCTTGGATAGAAATTCATTCTATATATTAACATGCCATTCAATTGGTTTAAATTTCATCATTTGTTTGTTTTACGTTATTAACGTTCTTCGTTCATTCGTCCGTAATTCGGTCATCCAAACTCAAAATTCGTTTGTTCTTAAGTCCATGACTCATGTTTCTTACATTTTCTTACATTCTTATGAAACCCTACACATTCGGGTTAATTTACATACTTTCTACTTTTTGATCGTCTTTGACAAAATTTTGCCATAACTTCGTTATAGCTAACTTTAATCCGTTTTTCATGAACATTTCTATCATTCCTAACCAAGAAATAAGCATCTAACTTATACACAATGGTTTTAAACTTGTCCATCAACTACAAGTTCTAACTACGATAGTTTTAAATTTGTCCATCAACAACGTTCTTCGTGTGTTCTTCGCGTTCTTCGTTCGTTCTTCATTTTTAATCGATACTTTGATTATGATTTCACTTTTACTTTGAATTTGGTGTTATAAAACACCATTCCTTACTTATTTCACCTAATCGTCCGTATGATTCATTCAGATCGTTCAAATTCATCAAGCAATTTATACTTCCTTAAGAAAGCTTTTTAAGAAATTTATAAACTAAACTTCTAATCCTTATTTCTTCATTTTCTCATGATTTCAACCATATAAAAATCATTTTTCACATCTTTTACTTCTATGTTCATTAAGCTATGTATGTTGACATAGAAAACTTAAAGAAAATTTAGATTAGACTAGGTTTTAGATTATCTTTCTTCTTTAATCTTCTTTCGTTGGATAAAGTTTGCACTCGGGCTAGCTTTTTCTCTTCCTTTCCCTCCTCATCTTACTTTTCTCTCTCTCAAGTGTTGGTAATTTTCAAATATCCAACAAATGAGTTAAGGCTCTCCTTATATAGAAAACCAAGGCTAGGGGAAAAATAGTCATTTAGCCCCCCAAGTTACTATTCCCACCTCCTTAACCAATCTCCTTACTATTCACGAAGCTTCTTTTGGAAGCTTTGTAGTTCCATCATTAAGGATTCGTCCGACAGTTCGAAAAACTGCGATTCTCGGAATCCAAATATTTTTGGATATTTCTTCTTCTTTTTATATATTAACGTTTACGCATTCTTCGGAACTTTGAAAAACTAAAAAATACTTTTTGATGATAACCGTTTTCCTTCACTTTTTCTCCTAACATAGTTAAACGAATAAAAAGTACATTACAGTACTTTTCGTCGCTTTTATTTTGTCCAATTTCTGCTCGTTTATTGAGAAAAACTTTTATCATCTAACTTAACTTTTCACAACATCTTATCGTCAAATCTTTCGACAGAATGTTATTTCAACATACCGATCTCTCAAAAGGCTTATGTTATTCATACCCTAACCCTTAGGATTTTGTTAGGTGAATAGTGCCTATTTCGTCTTTTTCTTCGGAAATATTTTTGTTCTCGAAAAGATTTTAGTTTCGTCTTGAAAATTCTTACTCGTTCAGTCTAGCTCGTAGCCAGAATCCTCCAATTTTATAATCATCCTAGGTTCTAGAACGATTAATAAACACATAGCACAAAATATTATTAATAAAAATTCAATTTATTAATAACTAATTCTTTAAACTTAAATTCTGGACAATCCAATTTTCCAGGTTGTCACATCAAAAACCTTCAAAATCCGGATGAGTTTGTACATACATTGGAACCTATACAAACTGAAGACTCTGTCTAAATAGGGCCAATCATTAAAATCAATCTTTCCATATCGTTGGCATTTATGTCAGTCTTTTCCTGAAAACTCACCCTTAAAATAACTTGATCGACATTGCAAAAGACAAAAGGGTAAAAGCACAAAACAATATCAGGAAAATTGAATTCCCGACGTCGACACTATACTTTTTATTTTTGAAAATTTGGGTTTTTATTTTTGAAACTCGATTTTCAGACCTAATGATCCATTCTCTGATATGTTGAACTAGTGATATACATTATGTATTGAGAATTTGGTATACATTATTTATTGTGGTATGTGACATAATATTATGGATTGTGAATTTGTGGTGTACTATTAATTTATAGGACTATAAATTGCATATTACATGATTGTTTTTTTAATACATTTGAATATTAGAAGTTTATCAATATTTGTTGTTATTTTATTAATGTGAGGATATTTTTTAGATTATTTGGGATAGAATGTTTTTACAAGTGATTGAAAAGCACCCTAATTATGCCTTAAAATTAAAATGCTTTGGGCTAGAAAGTCTTACATAAATTCCTAGGACCCAAAGACACTAATAGACTTTACTTTCAAGTTGGGCCTTCATGAATTTAACTCCATTATAAGCAGCATCATATATGACTAAATCAGTCCTTGTAGCTCAAAAACCTGCTTATACACATTAGCTATATACAACATATATTGTCATCATTAAAATCAAAACATATAAACCTGTTCCAACTGTAATATATTAAAAACACTAGATATTGTGCAGATTCTAAATCAGTTCCAACTGTTATTTCTGATATAATTAAATCCAAAAGCAAGCTTTATGTACCATTGAATAAAGTTAAGGATTCATGCAATACTTAACGTTATGCCTGTGGGGATACAGACAGTATAATCTTGGGATCGCTGCGAGTAAAGTTGTCACCGTATAATCAAGGTGGTCAACCTATTAATACAAACTTGACTTCCCCAAAGAAGAACGAATCTTCTAAATTGAATATCAAAAGACATATTGATCCTAGGGTTCGTTTGTCTATGCATGCGTGTTTGTTTCATAAGTATGTATTTTCAAATTGATGAACTATTGGCAAGATCACAATCAGTAGGGAAAAAAGAATCTCAAGGTAACTGATACAGCGGTAGTAAATTGTGTTTTGGTATGAACGTTCCAAAACAAGATATACGCTCGTCTCAAAATATCAAATTTGGCAACCAAATTTTTTTCCCCCACTTTACTTAAAAACTTTTATTATGCAAGTATGATTAAAACTTTAATTTGCTTTATGATTTACAAATGAAAAGTATCCTCTTATATAACCCTTAGACCATAAAACCAAGATAATTTCCACGTATTACTAAATGAATATATTAATGAAAATAAATATTTATTTGAATATGAACGATTACATCTTATGAAATGAGATAACTCAATTATATTAAATAATTGAATAATTGAGAATACGTGGAGTTTGCGGTAAACTCGTTGAAAGCCTTGTGTGGCATAGTGATGGAAAAATACTAATAGTAATGTTAATCGGCGAAAAAAAAATTATAAGATGAGCAATTAAGTAATATTAATTGTTAATTGTTGTTGTAATATACTATTAGTTGTTAATTGATGTGTGGTAGATTAATTATTTAATAATGAAGATTAATTAAGAATTATATTAATTAATTAATGATGGTTGTGGTAGAATATGGAATTTAGTAATTAACTAATAATATGTGATTACTATTATTTGTAATATATTATAAAGAAGAATAATGATTATGGAAACCCATAACTACATTAATCAATGGGTGGATTAATTAATATTGATGTTAATTAATTAAGGAATTGCATGATTTATTTATTTAACAAAAATAAGTAAGTTAGTAATATAATAATATTATATTGTGAGTTATGTGCATATGAGCAATAATACAACTCTACCATATAGTGTAGTGTGACATTTTGTGACTATATATTAAGTCTTATAAAACTATATTGTATGGGCATTGTGACTAAATATATTGGAACTATATGTTATAAATATATTATCTATGTGACAATATGTATGTAGGCATGTATGGAAATAATATACCGAACTATTAAAGAATACCGGTGTGATAAAATGTACATGGATTATATGTATATTACATTTTCATATTTCATCTACTACATTGAAACCTTAATTATTAAGTATGACATTTAATTATAATATATGGTTGAGATGTGTATTAAAATACAACATAAGAGTGAGGATGTGTAGGAGTATACAAGAATGCTAGTTAACTTGTTTGTCCCAAATTGATTGTCCCATTTACTTCTCATTTCTCAATCACGTACATTTCATAAAGGCTAAGGCCTATGTTCTTCATATTTTCTTCCAAGCTTGCTAGGCAATGATCATGGGGGGAGTGGTACTCATGATGAAATCCAACAACTAATTATCAACTCCTTCTTATACTTCATGCAATCCCTTAACCCATGAGTTTAAATTCTTGGACAATGGTTTGACATGGTTATTGAGTTTTCTATAAATTGAATACTTCCCTTCATTCTTTGTTTTGCTTGAAATTGATTGAGAATTGCTTAGTGTAAGATTGAGAGCATACAAGTGTTCTAGGAGTTTAAGAGTTCAAGTAGTAGCAAGTTCTTTCATATTGCAAAGGTATAATTCCATTCTAAACTTTTAATTTCATTCTCTGTAAAAATGGAGTTTTAGTCTTGAAGTTTCAAATTCTTGAATTCATGAAATTATATGTTAATGAGGTTGGATAATGTCAATATAAGTGTTTTATGATCATATAAGCATGTTGCAATTGATATATGAGTGTTTAGGAATGAAATAATGAGTAATTTTTTAGGTTGGGCTAGAGTTACACTGAAGCAGATCGCTATACGTTCTGAACCAGAACCTGGCAGCATTCGCCACATTTGTCTCGAGGCGTAGCGCAATTTGTTTCGATTCTTCAATTTAGTTGAAAGCGATGCTTTTTTAAGTCTGATCCATATGAGCTAGTAGTTATGACTTAAGCTAACATGTGATCATGTGTATGATGTATATATGGATATGTTGACCTAATGTGAGCATGTTTTCATAGACTTGCATGATTAATGGAGACATATGGTTTAAATGGAGAGTTGAACCTTAAGTTTTGAAAACAAACTATGTAAAGATCATGTTCTACAAATTATGAACCTAGTGAGCTATACATGACTGATTTTTGCACATAGATGAGCATGTTATAGTGTACATAGTCCTTTGAGCATGATCAAACTTGTTAAGCCTTATGTTAGAAATATTTTCAATAAGAAGCTTAGCCTAGTGAGCTAACATGAATAATTTTTACATGGTTTATATTCTGACTTTGAAAGCATGTGAGTATGACTTGGAAATGCATGACTAAACCTTTAGCTTGCATTTATTTGAATAGTAAGGAAACATGAGCATGTTGAACCTACTAGTAAGCTTAGAATGTGAATATTGTCAAGCTACCTTGAGAACTAGAATCTGACATTTGTGATCATGCTTGATGATGCTCTTAGACTAACTCATGTAGTGTAACCATGGATATACTATGCTTGTATGTTATATTTCAAATAAAGCATGAACAAATAATGTTTTCAATTAGAGCGGTGTTAGTTTCACGTATGTGTTAGGAATACACACAAGCATGTATAATATGAATGTAGTAACTATCTTGTATGATTTAGAAAGCAAGCATGCTAGACTTTGTGGTTTCATGACCTTGAATGACCTTAAATTGTTGAAATAAGCAACTTAGAACCATGTTATGAAAGAAGGAACCTAGATTGATTTAAGAAGCATGTGAAAGCCTTTAACATGACAAAATATAATGGTGTGTTCAAACCAAATAAAAACCACAAGGCAACAATTTGCATCTTGGTGGGTTAGGAGGATGACCATGTTCTGCTTGGGTCCTAAGCTTAGCCATGGCATTGCTTGCTTAATCTGGAATCCCAGAAAATGAGTTCTGACTTTTGGACAATAACTTGCATGATACTTATGATGCTAAATGTGATCTAAAACCTACTGATGTACATATATATGTGTGATGCTTAGTTGATAAGTTGGTATTGCATTGAAATGGAAAGTCCATGGGTAAAGGAGGTCTTAACCTTGAGCATTCTTAATTTGTTTATAAAGTAACTAAGTAGTTGATTTAGGATGATTTATAAACTGATTCTGTACCATATGTGCATACTTGAATCGTGTCGAGCTTATTTAAAGACTATGTTAGCTAATTAACATATTGAACATATAATGCGTTATAAATAGGATTCGAAAGTTTTGATTTCTTAAAGTGGATAAACTACACTTAAGGCAAGTATCTGAACCCTATCTTACATTGTGCAAGTATCCTAAACCTTTGCATTACTTTATTCGACGAATACCGAAAGCTTATTCCTTTTGAATACAAGTTACCTTACTTTCTCGTTTAAATGAGCTAGTAGGTTAAACCCTTGTGAAAGCTATTATTCATGTTGAAATTGGTATTGACCTTGAATATTGTGAAAGAGTCGATGCCTTTTGATTCGGCTAGGCTATATACATGTTTATAAAAACTATCTAAACCAATTGATTGGTGAGGAAATCTTGAAAACGGAGTTGGACAACCCTTTTGGTAAGGGGAGTGTATGTTGTTGGAAACCCCAACACAATAATAAATATTATTGTGGTGTTATGCATAACGTAAAGTGTTGTAGACTGATCATCTATAGTACTTGATATTTTTGGTTATCAGTTTAATATTGGTAACTCTAGTGAAAGTTCAATGGTCCTTAGTGACTGCCCAGTATAAATTGCTCATCCAGTTGGATACATTGTTCGTTGTTGAATTCATATATATCTGTTGATTTATATTGAATTGTCATATCCCTTATTCATGATGTTATTCTGACACTTTGAATTATCCTAGAAATAACCCTTTGATATTTCAAACCTTATGATATTATAACCTACACCCTTGTTGTATATTACTTGTTGGGCAATTTTTGCTCATCCTTGCTTATTTAAAACCTTTCAGTTAAGGAAGAACAGGGAGGTATCTCTGGAACAGACAATGGCAAGGGAAAGGCTACCAACTAGCTTGTCCTTTTTATGTTTAAAGCTATTATGTTATGTTAAGACTATTTGTGGATTGTGTTTAAACTTAAGTAGGATTATGTAATAGGTCTTTATTCGATACTATTATGTAATCTATTAAGTACTGTAGGTTGCGATACTTGGGGGAATAATTATAATAAATCATTGTATATTATTCTAAAGTAGATTTTCCGTTGTGTATGCGTTATGTTAGTCATTATGGTTTTACCATGAGAACGTGATGAACTGAATTCGAGTGACCAAGTGGAGGTCCGAATTTGGGGGCGTCACAGTTATGATCAACTATCTAGAATAATTCGTAAAAATATTTAACATATTTACAAAGTATAATAGTCACCATGAGTAAATCTAGAATACTGTTAGAAACCTTAATATATAAAGAAAATTTTAGGGAATGCCAACTAATATATATAGCCAAATGAGCACTTTGTGGTTGTGAAGTAAATAATGACATGATATAATCTCAATGAAAATATATTTTTCGTGACACTTGCTTAGAAACAACTCAACCAATTTGACTATACTTCAACTAGTTTTAATTATATTTAAAAAAAATATTCTTAGTGTGACGCCCCCAAAATAGGTATACATCACCCATTCTGAGTTGTCAAATACATGGTACAGAAACAACTACAACTTTATTATTACAACAGTAAAACTGTGAGTTTGAATACAAATATTATCTTCTAGACAATATCTATACTCAAATAAATCCTCATCACATTTATTGATACATTATTTTACAAAATGGTGAGGACTACTAAACAATCCTTTCTAAAACCTTCATTCCATACCCAGAGCGACTCATACTCGCTATATTCTCGCCTCCCGAGAAAAATGGAACAAAAGGAAAAGGGTGAGCTCAACTAGCTCAGTAAAGAATATTATGACTAAGATAATATACAACAAATTATCGTTAGTCTTCAATAGGGAAAAATCTAATAGAATACAATAGA
Organism: Panax quinquefolius; assembly: GCA_020205615.1. NCBI lineage: Eukaryota > Viridiplantae > Streptophyta > Magnoliopsida > Apiales > Araliaceae > Panax > Panax quinquefolius. Next base: position 31,710,891 of record CM035158.1, read on the forward strand.
CAACAAATTTTAAATCAATATTTGCAAATGAAATAATAATTCATTAGAAGAGTTAAGTAGAGAATGCAAACTACTATCTTCTATGTATGAATTTAAAAGTTCATCGTCTATCTTTTATCCCCGTAACATCAATCAATATACACATCTGGAATCAAATATTCATCTTTGCACTATGTGCCAAAGATATTCATCGATTGGTCATGTTCATTTAAACACTGTTCATCTTTGCACTACGGCTAAAGATATTAATCGAGAAGTCATGTTCATCTCAACACTGCTCATCTTTGCACTACGGCCAAAGATATTCATCAAGAAATCATTCATCTTCGCACTACAGCCAAAGATATTCAAGAATATCATCATTTAAGACCGAGGATGATGAAAATATTTTTAAAGAAATGAATCCAAGTGAAACAAAATGACAAGGATTAAGGATTAAGGATTCGTACTTTGTTTTATCCATGTCCAACAATACCTCAAAAATAATCATAGTGGTGTAAAATTCAAGAATGATCAAAACATGGATACAATCAAAGCTAGTATCCGTAATAGATATTTTAGACGAAAAGAAGAAATTTCATTTTCTATTGAATAGTGTCAGATTCGTGAATAGTGCGTGATACGTGAATAGTAACTCAGACACCAAAAGATAGAAATTCCACAAAAACATCTTCACGCTTCATGAATAATACCGTGAATAGTAACTCGTGAATAGTAAATCTTATGAATAGTAACTCGTGAATAGTGACTCATGAATAGTAACTCATGAATAGTAACCCCGACATGAAAAAGTTCCAAATTTGATAAAACTTCAGATCAACATTTCAAAGATAATGATATTGAAGAAATAATATCATTTGAGAAGAAAATAACATCCTTACCTCGAAAGATCAAGACTTCTAAGTTTGAAACACAGGATATAGGCTATGACTTGGACTTGCACCGTATAGCAATACTCAAAGTATACTCAAAATACTCACAAGAATACGCTCGATAATATAGAGAGAGAAAACTTCAGTTTCTGGTGTGATTTTCAATTCTAACCTAAGCACCCTATTTATAGGAAAATGCTTAGAACACCAAAGCAGAAAATTTAATAAAATATATTATTATTAATAAATTTCCTATGCCTCTTTGGAAATCAGATCCCAACATTTCCCACATGTCAACCTTCTAGAAAGAAATGATAAAAATGTTTTTCATAAAATAAATAATTAAAACTTACAAAAATCAATTATTTGAGACTTCGTAACTTCAATAATTCATAATAAATAGCCCTTTCATCAGAAAAATTTGAATCTCATGATTTTGTATAGGAAATTCAATTCTCTACAACTTTGCGTAAGAAAGTTTTTCCAAATTCCAAACAGAAATTAACCGAAATCCACAAACCAAGCGATTTTACAAGCTATAATCAAATTTGAACCAATAAATGGGGTCCACCGACATGTTTAACATGTTTTAAACATTTATTGCAACAAAAATACTCTTCCTCCTCGTATACTCATATATCCCACATTCGTTGTAAAAATATCACCGTTAATATATTATTAAAATAATATATTTAAATGAATTATTTTATCAGAAAAAGATAAAATATTAATTTTCAACAATTGTCATTTTAAAAATTTTCTCCATCTATATCCACATAAAATCAATATTTTCCTCATCATATAAATCAATAATTAATTATTCACAAATAATATTACAGAATCACAATATTGACAACCGTGCGGTTCCTAGAAAGAGGGGCTTTCAATAAGAATTTCTTCTTCTTGGCCGCAATAATTAGGTGACCAAACCTCTCCTTAGATGTAACTTTCTAGACATTGCCAATAATGTTATCTAATAATATTATTCAGATAATATGAATTATTGCTTCGATAATGAAAAAAATGTGTGTAATGACAATTATTGAAACAACAAAGAATATAAAATATCAACGCAACAATTATTAACTCAATAAAATATCGAATGAAAGAATTATCGTAACCATTATTGAGTAGTTCCTTCTTACGTAAGAATCAATAATTGGTGCAATACTGGTATGCTACTTGTTCAACAACGCGTATTAGTGTGTTTTAACCACCGGGTATTCCAACAAAGATAATTCAGAATAACTACTCACAAGTTATTTAAAAACAACTTATATTTGTCGTTTTCTTCATCCAATCGCTTTCGTTATGGGGCCCACACATGGTCGCTATTGCCGCATTTAATATTCCCGACAAAGATTTAATATTCCACGACCAAACGAATATTCCCCGACAACAATGAATATTTTATAACCACTTGCTTATTTTGAAATATTTGCGTATTTAACCCTTAACTATCCACATTAATCAAATCAACCCTTACTATTTCAAAATAATAAATAAAGGAAATTCCTTTTTATTTAAAAAATTTTGGGGTCTTACTGACCTCCCTCCTTATGAAATTTCGTCCTCGAAATTGACGTGACGCATACTGGTGTTTCGAAAAGGTGAGGATACCTCGCTTTCATTTCCGTTTCCAATTCCCATGTCATTTCCTCTATAGCATGATTCCTTCACAAAACTTTAACTTGTGGTATGACCTTTGCGCGTAGGACATGCTCCTTCCTATCCAAGATCTTGACAGGTACCTCCTCATACGTTAAGTCTTCAGCTATCTCGTCCGGTTCTAACTCAATAACGTGGTTCGGGTCTTTGACATATTTATTTAAGTACGATATGTGAAACACATTATGAACACGAGACATACTGGAGGTAACGCAAGTCTATAGGCTACATTTCCTACTCGGTCAAGAATTTGAAATGGACCAATAAATCATGGATTGAGCTTTCCTCTCTTCCCAAATCTTGTAACTCCCTTCCATGGAGCAACTCGCAACAATACATGATCCCCTACATTAAATTCCACGTCCTTTCGATGAAGATCCGCATAACTCTTTTGTCGATCTTGTGCCGCTTTGTATACGTTGTCGAATCATTTGGATATTTTCGGTGAGTCATACGTATTTAACTCGGGTCCCAACAATGTTGCTTCACCCACCTCATCCCAACATATTGGAGAACGACACATTTTCGTCCATATAATGCTTCAAATGGAGCCACACCTATACTTGCTCGATAACTGTTGTTGTAGGAGAATTCCACCAATGGTAAATACTTATCCCAACTACCCTTGAAGTCTCAGGACACGAGTCTTAATAGATCTTCAAGAGTTTGAATAGTCCTCTCGATTGTCCGTCGTTTGGGGATGGTATGCCGAACTAAATCGCAAACTGCGCCCATAGCTTTTTGCAAGCTAACCCAAAATCTTAAAGTGAATCTTGGGTCACGATCCGAAACTATGGATACTGGGCATGCCATGCAACCTCACAATCTCATTCACGCATACATACTAGCAAGACGTTCAAGGAATAAGTCTCCGTGATCGGCAAGAAAATGAGCGGACTTGGTTAATCTATCAACAATAACCCAAATAGCATTGATGCCTTGAGAAACCGTAGGAAGACCCGTAACGAAATCCATAGTAATGTGTTCCCACTTCCATTCCGGAATCTCAAGTGGTTGCAACGGACCCTTAGGTACAAGATGTTCCGCCTTTACACGCTGGCAAGTTAAACACATCGAGATAAACTTTGCAATCTCTCTCTTCATATTGTTCCACCAAAATGTATGTCGAAGATTACGATACATTTTAGTACTTCCAGGATGGATTGCAAATGGCATATTGTGTGCCTCCATCATAATCTTGTACTTCAAATCAGAGTCGTTAGGAACACAAAGTCTAGAGTGGACTCGAAGTATTCCTTCTTCATCAATTCTCGCTTCCGGAATAGCTCCTTCTTGTACTTTCTTCATCATACGCATCAGCTCCGGGTCGGTGGCTTGAGCAACCTTAACTTTTTCTATTAAAGTTGGCTCTATCGCGATACTTGACATCATCGCACTTTCGTTTCGCGATATGATCTTCTACTCAATGCGCCGCCTACCACGTTCGCTTTACCAGATGGTATTGAATAGTGTGGTCGCACTCTTTCAATAGCTCGAGCCAACGTCGCCGCCGCGATGTTGAGTTCTTTTTGAGTGAAGAAATATTTAAGGCTTTTATGGTCCGAATATATCTCCACTTTCTCCCCATATAGATAGTGCCTCCATATTTTTAAATGAACGATCGGCCGCTAACTCTAGATCATGAGTAGGATAATTCCTCTCATACTCTTTAAGTTGTCGCGAGGCATAGGCTATGACTTTCCCACGTTGCATGAGAACACATCCTAACCCTTTGCTCAAGCATCGTCAGAGATAACAAATCCATCCGAACCAGATGGTATTGTTAGAACAGTGCCGAAATAAGTCTCCTCTTAAGCTCTTGGAAACTTTTCTCGCATTCTTCGCTCCAAACTAATTTTGTATCCTTCCGAGTTATGAAGTTAATGGAGTAGCGATTCGAGAAAACCCTTCCACTTAATCTCCGATAATAACCATTAAGCCCAAAAAGCTACGTGCTTCAGCCATCGACTTTATTGTTCTAACTTTCAGATTGCTTCAATCTTCACGGATCAACAGATACTCCATGTTTCGACACCATGTGCCCAAGGAATGCTACTTCCTCAAGCCGTAACTCGCATTTCTTCAATTTGGCATATAGTTGGTTTTCACGAAGCCTTTGGAGTACCGACTTCAAATGGTGCTGGGTGATCTTCACGGCTTTTGGAATATATGAGGATGTCATCAATAAAGACAACAACGAATTGGTCCAAATATTCCTTGAATACTCGGTTCATCATATACATGAAAGCCGCAGGAGCATTAGTTAGTCCGAAAGACATGACTAAGAATTCATAATGCCCATACCGAAGTTCAAGGCGCCTTTGAATATCCTCGATTCTAATCTTCAAATTGATGATATCCGTAAGCTAAGATCGATTTTTGAAAAGAATTGTGCCCTCAGAATCTGGTCAAACAAGTCATCAATACGAGGTAGAGGATACCTATTCTTGATGGTGACATGGTTCAATTTCCGATAGTCAATACAAAGTCGCATACTCCCGCTCTTTCTTCTTTACAAATAAAACAGAGCACCCCAAGGAGATGTACTAGGACGAATGAAATTGATGTCCAACAATTCTGTAGTTGGACCTTTAACTCCGAAGTTCAATAGAGCCATTCGATATGGGGTTTTAGAAATGGGCTTTGTACCGTGTTCAAGATCAATAAAGAATTCAACTTCACGCTCGGGGTAGACCGGAAGTTCTTCGAGAAATACGCCAGAAAGTCAATAACAACAGGAATATTATTCAAATTTGACGTGTCTTTATTCAAATCCATAACATGGGCTAAGAAAGCTTGACATCCGTTTTTTAATAAACGAATAGCTTTATGATTAGATGTGACGTTGATCGATTTTAATGGTTTAGTTGCTTGAATTGCATAACAAAGTTGGTTAGGAATATGAAAACTAACAACCTTACGAAAATAATCAATTTTGGCATGATGAGTAGTTAACCAATCAATCCCTAAAATCACATCAAAAGCAAGTATCTTTAAAGAGATAAGGTCAATGTAAGGTAATGGTGCCAACTTGAATCAAACAAGATTTATAAACAAAGAGATGTGATGAAAGTTTCTCCTAACGGAGTTTCCACAGATAGGTCAAAGTCTAATTTCTCCTGAGTCAAGTTTAAACGTTGAGCACATGCAGGAGAGATAAATGAATGGGTAGCACCCAGTTATCAAGTAAGGTATAAACTTCGCAAGAATTTATAAATAGCTTACCCGTGATCACTCGTTTGGGTTCCTCGCATTATGACCAATCACAACAAACGCTCTTCCCGAATCGTTGACTTTGACTTTTCTCGGGACGATGTTTTTCGAGTCACCGTCCCTCATTGAACTAGGTTTCGCCATCTGCATAATCTCGAGCGATATGTCCTTCCTTTCCACAATTATAGCATACCTTGAACTATTGTGGGCATTTTGGACCGATATGTCCCTCTTTTCCGCATTTGTAGCATATATGGGTGGTGGTCGTTCTCCTCCTTAGAACCGATTCTGCCAAGACCGCTATCATCTTCACATGGTCGCCGTTAAATCTCCTCTCTTTTAAAATCTCCTCCCGACTCGCTTCTTCTATTTTTATGGCCATGATTACCACCAGTAGTGGTTACCATTTCGTCTCATTCTGCTTTTCTCCGCATGGTTATCATTATTCTCGCTGACCGCTATCTCGACACGATCCTCGGTTGTGGTCCTCTCGACCGCATACTCGTTATCTCGCTTCTAATAATTGAGCCTCATTTACAACATCTGAATAAAGAGAAAATTTATGAGAAATGAGATATCGACGATGCCGGGTTTCAAACCTCTAAGAAACATCCGTCATCGTTCCTCATTCTCCACCAAATGAGGTGCAAAAACCGATAACTCGCAAACTTTGCCTCGTCATCGAGACACCGTCATGTTGTTTTGTTCCAATCGATGAACTCCACTTCCTTCATATGGCTAACACTTTCGTGAAAGTATTTGTCATTAAATAGCTTCAAACGCCTCCCAAGACATGCCGAAAAGTACTGGATGGGTACGCTTCTGCTGACACTCCACCGAAGAGTCCGCCTCACCACGGAACATAAAGGTGGCGAATGGAACCTTCGTTTCCTCCGCACCCCAAGACATCAAATATCTTGGTAATTTGTTTGACCCATGTTTCCGCCGCATGATCGGATCCGGCTTTCCCTTAAATTTCGTGGTCCCAACTCTTTGAACTGCTTGTTGTGACAACCCGTGAATTGCTATCATTTCTCCTCGTATTTTGAACACGAAGTCTCCTCGTCGATTTTGCATGAACTCGCAAAAAACTTCTAAACATCCCCTCGCTCATCATCTCGCTTCAATGGTGTTGTTCACGGGAGGAACATTGCCACTGCTGTTGCACGTTCTCCTCGCTGGTGAGTCTGAGCATCTCCACTGGGTCTCATTTCCATTGTTAATATTCTCAAACGACATTCTCAAATACCGTCATAAAACAAGGGTTAATTAAGGAAATCAATATATCACATAATATCCCTATATATTGACCAACTAACAAATAAGCTTTGGTAGGACACACTAGCGAAGGATTTACTCGCCTCCCTCCTAGTTCTATTCCCGATCTCCGCCAGAGATCATATCCCTAAGCTCGATACTAACCGTGACGCCCCCAAAATAGGTATACATCACCCATTCCGAGTTGTCAAATACATGGTATGAAAAAAACTACAACTTTATTATTACAACAAGAAACTGTGAGTTTGAATACAAATATTATCTTCTAGACAATATCTATACTCAAATAAATCCTCATCACATTTATTGATACATTATTTTACAAAAATGGTGAGGACTACTAAACAATCCTTTCTAAAACCTTCATTCCATACCCCGACTGCATACTCGCTATATTCTCGCCTCCCCGAGAAAAATGGAACAAAAAGGAAAAGGGTGAGCTCAACTAGCTCAAGAAAGAATATTATGACTAAGATAATATACAACAAATTATTGTTAGTCTTCAACAGGAAAAATCTAATAGAATACAATAGACAACAAATTTTAAATCAATATTTGCGGCGGAAATAATAATTCATTAGAAGAGTTAAGTAGAGAATGCAAACTACTATCTTCTATGTATGAATTTAAAAGTTCATCGCTCTATCTTTTATCCCCGTAACATCAATCAATATACATCCGAATCAAATATTCATCTTTGCACTACAGCCAAAGATATTCATCGATTGGTCATGTTCATTTAAACACTGCTCATCTTTGCACCACAAAGCAAAGATATTAATCAAGAAGTCATGTTCATCTCAACACTGCTCATCTTTTGCACTACGGCCAAAGATATTCATCAAGAAATCATTCATCTTTGCACTACAGCCAAAGATATTCATCAAGAAATCATTCATCTTTGCACCATGTGCCAAAGATATTCAAAGAATATCATCATTTAAGACCGAGGATGATGAAAAATATTTTAAAGAAATGAATCCGGTGAAACAAAATGACAAGGATTAAGGATTAAGGATTCGTACTTTGTTTTATCCATGTCCAACAATACCTCAAAATAATCATAGTGGTGTAAAATTCAAGAATGATCAAAACATGGATACAATCAAAGCTAGTATCCGTAATAGATATTTTGGACTAAAAGAAGAAATTTCATTTTTGAATGAATAGTCTTAGTATTCGTGAATAGTGTCAGATATCGTGAATAAGGCAGAGACACGTGAATAGTAACTCCTGACACCAAAAGATAGAAATTCCAAACAAACATCTTCACGCTTCATGAATAGTACTCGTGAATAAGTAACTCGTGAATAAGTAACTCATGAATAGTAACTCGTGAATAGTGACTCATGAATAGTAACTCATGAATAGTAACCCCGACATGAAAAGTTCCAAATTTGATAAAAACTTCAGATCAACATTTCAGCATAATGATATTGAAGAAATAATATCATTTGAGAAGAAAATAACATCCCTTACCTCGAAAGATCAAGTACTTAATTAAAAACAGGATATAGGCTATGACTTGGACTTCAGACCGTATAGCAATACTCAAAGTATACTCAAAATACTCACAAGAATACGCCGATAATATAGAGAGAGAAAACTTCATTTCGTGTGATTTTCAATTCTAACCTAAGCACCTATTTATAGGAAAATGCTTAGAACACCAAAGCGTAAAATTTAATAAAATATATTATTATTAATAAATTTCCTATGCCTCTTTGGAAATCAGATCCCAACATTTCCCACATGTCAACCTTCTAGAAAGAAATGATAAAAACGCGTTTTTCATAAAATAAATAATTAAAACTTACAAAAATCAATTATTTTTTGAGCTCGTAACTTCAATAATTCATAATAAATAGCCCTTTCATCAGAAAATTCGAATCTCATGAGATTTTATAGGAAATTCAATTCTCTACAACTTTGCGGAAGAAAGTTTTTCCAAATTCCAAATGTAAATTGACCGAAATCCACAAACCAAGCGATTTTACGTGCTATAATCAAATTTCAAATCAATAAATGGGGTCCACCGACATGTTTAACATGTTTTAAACATTTATTGCAAATAAAATACTCTTCCTCCTCAGATACTCATATATCCCACATTCGTTGTAAAATATCACCGTTAATATATTATTAAAATAATATATTTAAACGAATTATTTTATCGTAAAAAGATAAAATATTAATTTTCAACAATTGTCATTTTAAAATTTTCTCCATCTATATCCACATAAAATCAATATTTTCCTCATCATATAAATCAATAATTAATTATTCACAAATAATATTACGTAATCACAATATTGACTACCGTGCGGTTCCTGTGAAAGAGGGGCTTTCCAATAAGAATTTCTTTCTTGGCGCCGCAATTAGGTGACCAAACCTCTCCTTAGACATAACTTTCTAGACATTGCCAATAATGTTATCTAATAATATTATTCAGATAATACGAATATTCCACGACCAAACGAATATTCCCCGACAACAATGAATATTTTATAACCACTTGCTTATTTTGAAATATTTGCGTATTTAACCCTTAACTATCCACATTAATCAAATCAACCCTTACTATTTCAAAATAATAAATAAAGGAAATTCCTTTTTATTTAAAAATTTTGGGGTCTTACACTTAGCGTATCACATTCCGAATAAACATATTACATATCAACTAAGTAATTCCAAGAAACATTCCCCTATCATACTCTATACCATCAAAAGTGACATTTTGATTATGATCTGGTGACATTTGTTTACTATTAAATGCTGTTTGATTATTTTTTTTTGTGACTTTTTGTAATGATTGCAGCGATCGAACAATCTTTGTAAATGAGATTATGTGAAAATTATTTAATAAAATGAGTTTTTATTAATAATTTATGTTTTATATTACTTATGGTCATTATATAATTGCGTTGCGAGTTATGTGCGCGCTTTTAAGTGTTTGTAGGGTAAATGTGGAAAATTAATTTTTTCGAAGATAAGACATAAAAATACTATTCATGCTAAAAATACAAACTTGTTTTTTTGAATTACGACATATCGTTTCTTCGCAAAAGGGGGATCCGATGGTAAAATCGGATTTTCAAAAATTGAAAGTCGATTTTTCAGCTAACCAAACGAATCATGAAAAGTAACTGAAAAAGGTAGGAAGCCTAACTGGATAAGAAAAAGTCTAACTATAATTAGTTGGACTAACTAAGCCTAAGAATTAATAGGCTTGGCTAAGAAATTTGGAATTTGCTAGGTTTGAGCCAATGAATGAGCCTAGGATTTGTGAGTCTTGGTTAGGGTTAAGCCAAGGGTAAAGCCAAGGGTTAAGAATGGCTTGGCTTAGGGTTGAGCCATGGCTCAAGCCTAAAGGTTAAACCCTAAGACTTGGAGCCAAAGCAAGTTGATAGATGATTATCCCACATGGGATAATGCATGTGATGACTCACCCCTTATCTAAAGCAAGATAAGGGGTATTCTTGACCAAAGAGTCTAGATATATGGTGTAAGGGGGGGAGTTTTTGGTGATTCATCTAGCATGTTTCATTAATTGATTTTGGCAAATAAGTGGTCATTAAGTGCCTTAAGTTAGTTTTAGTTATGGTATGATTAGGCTAACTCAAGGGGATGATTAGCAAGCTTTTAAACATGAGGGGAAGACCTTATATGACTTAAGTTGGGTGACCAACTTGTAAGAAAGGGAAAGTGGATTTTATATAAGCAAAACCAAGTATTAGACTTTCATTCGTTACCTAAAATAATCTAATTGTTAGAAAAGCTAGAGAGAAAGCAAAAGAACAGAGAAAGAGAAGAGAGAGGGTCGGACCTAGAGGAGGAAAAGAAGGCCAACTTCAAGCTTAATCAAAGCTAAAGAAGAATAAGGAGAAGAAAAGCCATATAATGTAAACCTTGAACCACCATCTCTTTATTCTTTTATTTTTATCTTGTTTGATTAGTTGTTGGTGGTTAGTTAAGTGAAGATCATGGGGATGATCTTGAAGTTATAAGCTGGTTATAAAGGAGTAAACCTTGTTAAATCACCTTATATATGTATGTCAAGTAAACCAAAGAAAAAAACATAAGCCCAAGCATGAGGATGAAAGAACAAAAATAATAGTGGACTATAAACGGACTTTAATATGTGTTTGTTAATATGTTGGGACATGATTTCACAAGATAAAATAATAGGTATGTATGCTATGGAAATATTCTATGTGGAATGGAGAAAAAATACGTCATAACGAAGTTATGGAGAAATTTTTCATAAAAGGTGTCAAGTAAGAAAAACTCTAGATTGGTACTCTTTTTGAACTAAGTTTAAGGGTAGTTAATGCTTTCAAAAAATTATTTCTTTTTGGCGGTTATGTAGTTAGGTGAATATGTGAGTCGTGGGCTTAAGAATGAACTCAATCCAACTTCAAATGAGTAAGTTATGATATTTAGAAATTTTTTTGTTAAAACGAGTTTCGGTAAAAAAAAAAGGCTCCCGAGAGGTTTTAGAGCCAATTTTCCTATAAATTCAAAAGCCAGAAAAATTATTTTGCCTAGGGGGATTTAAAGAGGATGTTACAATGAAGAAATGGACGTAAGAACAAGCTAATTTAGATATTGGACAAAGCTTAGCAGAGGTTCTGCAAGGTTTGCGCACCCCGCGCCACCTATAGAACGAAAATGGCATGCCCCGCACCAGACCAGCAGTAGGTTGGATAGTTTGGATTTCCTTAGTAAATTGGACATAACTCATTCGTCTGAACTTCGATTGAGGTGATTCAATATGATCTGAAAAGATAATAAGTAGACATATAACTTTTATGCTTTAAGTTTTGAGATTTGAGGTCGGGATCAAGTCTAAAATGAATCTTTGGGGGGCTGTTGTGTAATAGGAGGCAAACCGTGGTGGTTTCTTCCGACCGTCGTGGTGCCAAGTCATGTTTAACTACATGGAATTTCTAAATATAGTCTAGAGAAATGTAAACCAAGGAATGGTAGACGAATTGGACGTGTTAATTGTACGCAATGGCGTGACGGTTGAGCATTCGGGTTAGACAAGTTGAGTGTATGACGCACGAACGTCGAAAATCCGACTCAAATGTCAATTGTGACGCCCCCAAAATAGGTCCACACAACCCATTCTGGGTCGCCAAATACACACTACAGAATCTAAATACAAATCTTCCTTTTTTACAACTATTAAACTGTCGTGCAAAATATGACAACATATAAGCTGTGAGTTTCAATACAAATAACAGTACTCACACTTCAAACCAATGATACTTTACATAAAGGTACAGTCGAAAATTATTTTAAGAAATAAAATATTTGGAAAATTGTGAGACCCCAGATTTTTATCAATAAAGATTTAAATTTTGTCGAAATAATTTTTTAATATTATGGTGTGAATTTAAGATAATATTATAGTTGTGGGTAGTATTTATAAATTTTGCAAAGTATGCAAGTTGTTATAAAATATTCGTTTGGTCGGGGAATATTCTTTTTGTCGGGGAATATTCGTACGACGGCTCAATCATTGGTGGACCCCACAACGGAAGTATTGTCGTAGTTAGAAAACAACAAAATTATCTTTCTATAAAAATAACGGCAGAGGTGTTACCGTTAAAACTGTTGAACTACCCGGTAGTAAAAGAAACAAGAATGTCAGAGTAGTTGTATATAGTAGCACACGATATTGATTATTGATGCTTACGTGAGAAGTCACTCAGCTATGCTCAATTATTGCTACAGTAATTGCTGCATCATATCTCTTATATTATTGATTCAATTATTGTCACAGTATCATCTGTATAATATGTTATAGTATTAAATCAATAATTGAGACGACAAGTTATAAATGATTAATAATTGTTGAAAGATTAAATATGTGTTGATGAAAAAAAAATGATTTGTGGTAAGTTTGATTATTTTATGGGGGGCTCATATGTCATCATCTAAGAGTCTCTTCGTCAATAGTAATTACCCTTGTGAATAGTATTTACCTTCGTCAATAGTAATTACCTTCGTCAATAGTAATTACCCTTGTGAATAGTATTTACCTTCGTCAATAGTAATTACCCTTGTGAATAGTATTTACCTTCATCAATAGTAATTACCTTCGTCAATAGTAATTACCCTTGTGAATAGTATTTACCTTCGTCAATAGTATTTACCTTCGTTAATAGTAATTACCTTTACCAGACGTCGAACCACTTGTCGTTTCACATTACAAAGCGCCGAACCACTTGTCGTTTCACATTACAAAGGCCAAACTAGTCGCAAGCCACTTGCCTTTTCACACTAAGCGGTGCTAAGCTAGAAATCTTCTATAAATAGAGGCCTAGGGCTTCATTATTTTCACTTAATTCAATCGAAACTCTAGAGAGAGAAACTATAGAGAAAGAAGAAAAGTATTCTCGCAACTTCACCTTGCCAATATTCGGTTCTTCTAAGGTAGGGAATATTATTTGTTGTACCCGTAAGGGGTGTTATTCTTTCTTATTCATGAAGAGAACTGTTGTTATTCCATTGCTTATTATTCGTTGGAATAACTTTGTATACGCATAGATTTACCCTATACTTGGTGACATTCTTTTTATTATTCATTTGGAACATCCTCGTTTACGTGTTTTACAGGACCGGTTCCGCTCAGATTATTCTCGTTGGAACATCCCGTCATGTGTTTTACACCGGACCGGTTCCGCTCTTTATTATTCTGTTGGAATATCCTATTCGTGTGTTTTACATCGGATCCGGGTTCCATTTTTATTATTACGTTGGAACATCCCCGCCGGGTGTGAATTTCACCGACTCGGTTCCGTTATTTATTATTCTCATTGGCATAACTCGTCTGCATGCGGCCTATCGCATGCATGATGATTTCTTTTGTTATTCCATTCTTTATTATACCCGGTTAGTTAAAACTTTGACTTCTATACTCCATGAAATTAGTGGAATATCCTTGATATTTGCATTTCATCCAAAGATCTTTCATGAAAATATTATTCTCGATCATTCTTGAATTTTACTCTACAAAACAAAGATTGTTGACAATTTGGATGTTAATAATTCTCGGATTAAATAATTCTTGAACTTGTTTTATTGAATTATTATGTCATTGTCATCATCCTCATGTTATATTATGTTATCTTTGGCTTACGTGCATAAATGAACTTAGTATGATTATGACAAGGAATCATTCTAGATAATCATGGCTTGTTATAAATGATGTGATAAAAGTCCTCAAATGGCCTGTAATGCGTTGATGGATAGTTTCGGTATGATTATGACTAGGGTGATTCTAAGATAGTCATGACCATTGATAATTTGATGAATATCCTTGGTCAGAAAAGTGCGGGTGATACGATGATGTGGATTATTTATTAAAGTCGAGTCTCAAGCTATAACAAATGATGAAAACCTTTAAAACCTAAAAGATAGTAGACTTTATTTTCTACTTGACTCTTTTTAATGGATTGCTTATTCACTGCAGCTTAAACTTATTGTCTATTGTATTTTATCGGTTTAATCATCAAGGCTAATGATAAATTATTCGCATTTATCTTAGTCATAATATTTCTTCATCGGGCTAGTTGAGCTCACCTTTTCTTTCACCGTTCTCTTCGTGAAATGAGAACATAGATGGGACGAAGTCGGGAAGCGGAGTAATAGTCCGAGGATAGCATTAGTAGTCCTCACTATTCTGTGAAATAGTGTGATAATAGTTGTAATAAGGACTCCTTTTGAGTTTGTATAATATCTAGTAGACAATATTTGTATTCAAACTCACAGTTTATGTCGTATTGTACACAACAGTTATATTAGTAAGTTGTATTTGAATTTATGTACCATGTAAGTGGCGACCCAAGATGGGTGACGTGTATACCTAATTTTGGGGCGTTATATAACATATATCGAGCTCAGGGATATGATCCCCGGCTAAGATGAGAGATAAGAACTAGGAGGGAGAGACGGGAATTTCTTCGCTAGTATGACCTACCTAAGTTTATTTGTTATTTAATTGGCTCACGAGTATTGGGATAATATTTGATATATTAATTAACCCTTGTGTTGTGGCAGTGTTTGGAAATGGCAGCTGAAAATATTCACAATGGAGTGAATGTGACCGTTGTGATACCTTTAATCACTAATCAAAGTTAATGCAAAGGTCGACGAGGAACAAATTAGAGATATCCACGTAGTGAATGAAGAACTAGTTGTTGCACCCGAGCTAGTTGCAGAGGTAGCAGCTGAGAGTGAGGAAGAAGAGGAAGAAGAGGAACCTGAGGAGAATTGGTTAGAAGAAATTTATGATCAAAACTTAGAATTACAAAATCGTGTTCGTGAGCTAGAAGAACAAAGTTGAAAGAACGACAAACGTCGTGGAACAAAGGGATACAACAATTCAAAATTGGGTTACCCGATATGTGATGCTCGAACAAAATTACGCTTTAGCGTGGTGTAAGATATTAAAGTTGGAATCGAGAATTTAAAAATCAAAGATCATTTGAAAGAAGAAACAATCGAACGAAGGAGAATAGACGATATGTATGGGTAAGAGCCGCACAACGCATTGATAGTGTAGAAAAGACATCCGATCCAATAAAGCCAAAATAGATGAAATGGACTTTGCTTTTGACAAAGAATTGGGAGAACCCAACATCGAATTAGGAATTTACCGTGCATAGCGGCCAACCCGAATTCGATATGGATGGGAGAATAATGATTCAAATCATGGATCGGGGAATGTGAAGAAGCACTTAAGGGTGGAATGTACCCTATAGTAAAGTCAAACTCGGTAATTTAAGCGAGAGCGTTTGTCGAGAAACCCGAACGGTTATTATGGGTAAATTAATTATAAATTATTGCTAAGTCTATACTTTATTCAATACAAGTTCTACCCACTCTTTTTATTCTACCTAGTTGTGTTCAATGTTTAAATTTGACTCAGAAAAAATTAGACTTTGATTTATCTATTGAAACTTCGTTGGGAGAAACCTTCGTTACCTCCATCGCTTATTAATCTTGTTGTTTCAAATAAACACTTTCACGATCTTATCTCTTTGAAAATACTTGCCTTTGAGGTAATTTTTGAAAACGATTGATTAACTACTTATTATTCTTTTTGTAAGGTTGTTAGTTTTCATATTCCTAACCAACTCGTTATACTTAATTCAAAGTAACCAAACCCTAAAGTTAATCACCGTTATATCAAGCCATAAGTAAAGAGCCCCGATCCTTTCGTTGTTGACTTCCTTGTGTGGAATGCAAAGCCGGACTTTTCGGAGGCGACGCCGTGAATGGCGATGACAAGTTGATAGGTATAATTGTGAGGTGTTATCTAGGTTAAAGGATAGAAGTCACAGCTTGGTATCAATGTAACGTATTATCCAAGTCTTGGATAAGAGTAGCAGCTTTGAATGATATTTCTATCATTAATAAACTTTTTGACGTATTCTTGAAGATTTCTAGCCTACCCTAGAGCGTGAAATCGAATTTTGTATTGACCCAAAGATAAAAAACCCATTTCTTAAACCCTCAAATATTTCTTCAACTAAAAGGATGCTTTATGTGGATTATGATGAAAGTCATAATAAAAGTATAGAACTGATGAAAATCATGGGTATATGAAGTATTAGTAAGTTTTAAGATGAGTTATGTTGGTTAGTATGTGAAAACACATAAGTTTCTTAGAAATCACAAAAAGTTGAAAATCGATTTTGGTGAAAACGTAATATGAAATTCAATTGACCATATCTCCTATTATATTTTGAATTTTTGAGTGTGGTCAAGTCCTAGAGTTAGATCTATGAGTTACCTAACTAATCCAAGTGGAATTACTGGAAAAGGTGTTGTAGATTTTTGTGTGGACTGATTTTAGCAAAGGAGTGCAAAGCTGCAAAACCGAAAAAGTCGCTGCCATGATTTTAGATGGGCTGTTTTGGCCACTTAAATTATGAGAGAAAATTCTGGCCTTTAGGGACATGAAGGTATATGGTATAAAGTACCTCCTGTCCAAAAATGAGCTCATTCGACTTAAAATGAGCAAGTTATGACTATTTCAATATTTAGGTTTTTTCGATTAAAAACGCTATAACCGAAAGTTCTATAACTCAAATGACCATGAAATTTAAACTGGAAGCTCACGTTAATATGGGTAAGGTCCTGTCAAGATTTGGGAATTTTGGAGTTAAACTTGAGGTAGCTAATTTCTTAAGGAATTAATTAGAAATTGATTTTGAAAAATAGTAAATGAATTTTAAAATTCGAGAAAAATATATTTTCATTATGGGACTATATTATGCTAAATCCCTTAAAAGAAATATTTTTGGGACTGATTTGGTATTTTCATGAAAATAGTTTAGTTACTTAACATATGAGTTAAATATGTTATGTGAAGTAACAAAGTTGAAAATAAGATTTTATGACTAGAGAATCCTATATAGAATATATGCATATTTTTTTGATGAGAGATTTGATAATTGGTGATGATATCTTATGAGTATGGCAGTTTTGAATGATTAAATGCATTATATGGTAAAGCGTAAACAATTGAGATAAATTGTTTATAAATTAAGAAGTGATTAAAATATTATTATAATATTAATGATATTAGATTATGAGATTATTAAGTGATTGATAACATGGGAATATTCTTGAATCCTGGATAAATTATATTATAAATGTTTAATATTTATCCTTTATCTCATTTGATTGATTCTTTATATCATAATCCTCATGTTTATATTATGTTGAAAGTCATCTGTGGCCTGTAGTGCATAGATGGACTTGGTATGATTATGACCAGGATTATTCTAAGTATAATCATAATCAGAATTGAATACACAATTATCTTCGTCAGAGTGCATGGATAATTTGTGGTCGTGATACTAATGAATACACGATTATCTTTGGTAGTAGTGCATGGATAATTCGTGGTCGTGATACTAATGAATATCCTGGCCTCGTAAAGGTGGATGATTCGATGATATGGATTAATTATCGAGTGAGTCTCAAAGAATGAAATATTAATTCATGGATGTGGTAAAAGTCATCTTTGGTCAGTAGTGCATTGATAGACTTGGTATGATTATGACCAAGGATTATTCGGTATAATCATGATCAGAATGAAAACACGAATATCCTTGGCCATTGGTGCATGGATAATTCGTGGTCGTGATACTATTAAACTGCGCCTCAAAGATTATTGGTTTTATAGGTTGTATATCTTTGGCCTCGTAGTGCAAAGATGAATTGTGAATAAATATCTTTGGCCGGATTGCAAAGATGAATTTAATGTTTTCAAACGATAAAGGTATTCAAGGTATCCTCACCTCTTTATCATACTGGTAAGTAAGTACCCTAATTTCGAGGCTTAAATTCCATAAGGAGGGAGATTGTGAGACCCCGTGATTTTTATCAATAAAGATTTAAATTTTGTCGAAATAATTTTTAATATTATGGTGTGAATTTAAGATAATATTATAGTTGTGGGTAGTATTTATAAATTTTGCAAAAGTATGCAAGTTGTTATAAAATATTCGTTTGGCTGGGGAATATTCTTTTTGTTGGGGAATATTCATACGACGGCTCAATCATTAAGTGGACCCCATTAACGGAAGTATTGTCGTAGTTAGAAAACCACAAAATTATCTTTCTATAAAAATAACTACAGAGGTGTTACTGTTAAAACCGTTGAACTACCCGGTAGTAAAAGTACAAAGAATACTGGCGTAGTCAGATAAGAGCACACGATATTGATTATTGATGCTTACGTGAGAAGTCACTCACTATGCTCAATTATTGCTATAGTAATTCACGCATCATATCTCTTATATTATTGATTCAATTATTGTCACAAGATTATCATCGTATAATATGTTATAGTATTAAATCAATAATTGAGACGACAAGTTATAAATGATTAATAATTGTTGAAAGATTAAATATGTGTTGATGAAAAAAAATTGATTTGTGGTAAGTTTGATTATTTTATGGGGGCTCATATGTCATCATCTAAGAGTCTCTTCACAATAGTAATTACCCTTGTGAATAGTATTTACCTTCGTCAATAGTAATTACCTTCTTCAATAGTAATTACCCTTGTGAATAGTATTTACCTTCGCCAATAGTAATTACCCTTGTGAATAGTATTTACCTTCATCAATAGTAATTACCTTCGTCAATAGTAATTACCCTTGTGAATAGTATTTACCTTCACAATAGTATTTACCTTCGTTAATAGTAATTACCTTTTGCAGACGTCGAACCACTTGTCGTTTCACATTACAAAGGCCGAACCACTTGTCGTTTCACATTACAAAGGCCAAACTAGTCGTCAAGCCACTTGCCTTTTCACACGGCAAGAAAAGTGCTAAGCTAGAAATCTTCTATAAATAGAGGCCTAGGGCTTCATTATTTTCACTTAATTCACCTTTGAAACTCTAGAGAGAGAAACTATAGAGAGAAAGAAGAAAAGTATTCTCGCAACTTCACCTTGCCAATATTCAGTTCTTCTAAGGTAGGGAATATTATTTGTTGTAATTCGTAAGGGGTGTTATTCTTTCTTATTCATGAAGAGAACTGTTGTTATTCCATTGCTTATTATTCATTGGAATAACTCGTGATAATGCTATTTACCCTATACTTGGTGACATTCTTTTATTATTCGTTGGAACATCACGTTTATGTGTTTTACAGGACCGGGTTCCGTCTTTTATTATTCTCGTTGGAACATCTGCTCATGTGTTTTACAAGGACCTGGTTAAAATCTTTATTATTCTCATTGGAATATCCTATCTCGTGTGTTTTACAATCGGATCCGGTTCCATCTTTATTATTCATTGGAACATCCCGCTTGCGGTGTGAATTTCACCGACTGGTTCCGTTATTTATTATTTCGTTGAATAACTCGTCATGCGGCTCTATCGCATGCATGGTGATTTCTTTTGTTATTCCATTCTTTATTATACCCGGTTGGTTAAAACTTTGACTTCTATACTCCATGAAATTAGTGGAATATCCTTGATATTTGCATTTCATCCAAAGATCTTTTCATGAAAATATTATTCGATCATTCTTGAATTTTACTCTACAAAACAAAGATCATGTTGACAATTTGGATGTTAATAATTCCGGATTAAATAATTCTTGAACTTGTTTTATTGAATTATTATGTTATTGTCATCATCCTCATGTTATATTATGTTATCTTTGGCTTACGTGCATAAATGAACTTAGTATGATTATGACAAGGAATCATTTAAGTATAATCGTGGCTTGTTATAAATGATGTGATAAAAGTCCTCATATCTGTAATGCAAGTGATGGATAGTTTTCGGTATGATTATGACTAGGGGTGATTCGGTATAGTCATGACCATTGATAATTTGATGAATATCCTTGGTCAGAAAAGTGTGGGTGATGATCTGATGATGTGGATTATTTATTAAAGTCGAGTCTCAAATTATATAACAAATGATGAAAACCTTTTAAAACCTAAAAGATAGTAGACTTTATTTTCTACTGACTCTTTTAATGGATTGCTTATTCATCCGCAGCTTAAACTTATTGTCTATTGTATTTTATCGGCTTAACACCGTTGAAGGCTAATGATAAATTATTACGCATTTATCTTAGTCATAATATTTCTTCTTGGGCTAGTTGAGCTCACCTTTCTTTCACCGTTCTCTTGTGAAATGAGAACATACCGGGACGAAGTCGGGAAACGGAGTAATGGTCCGGAGGATAGCATTAGTAGTCCTCACTATTACGTGAAATAGTGTGATAATAGTAATAATAAGGACTCGCTTTGAGTTTGTATAATATCTAGTAGACAATATTTGTATTCAAACTCACGGTTTATGTCGATTGCATACCTACGCTTATATTAGTAAGTTGTATTTGAATTTATGTACCATGTAAGTGGCGACCCAAGATGGGTGACGTGTAAACCTAATTTTGGGGGCGTTACAAAAATGCTCAAGGAAGACTTCATACATGGGAGGCCATGCATCTAAGTTGTAATAGATATCAAAGGACTTGAGAATTAACCTTGGTTGACCCAATAGAACCCAAAGAAGAATGAGAAGATTACTATCCCATTTATTCCAATGGTGTGTATCTTCTTTCCATATAATTATCTCCATTGTCTCAAACTAAGCTTTATATCCTAACCATACTCCAAGATTATATAGGTAGTGCTTATAGATATAATCAGCAAGTAGATGTGCACAACCATATCTTATGATAAAACTAATTTGTATGTGGTTAGACATCATGTGTGATAGTGGCAACACACCCTTCAAGCTCTTCGTACAATTCTGTCCTCCTCATTCTAATGGGGTGCATTTTTTACGCTTCCAAAGTCGGGTTCCATCACCCTATTGATGTTCACCAAAATTAACTATTAAATGACGAATAAAATACGACACACACATTTTAAGTCCTCAATACAATTATATATTATCTTGCTATTTTATAATGTATTGAGAAACTTCAATAGTCATATGCCATCACTATATTCCGTTGTTATCCCCGCTCGACCCAACTACACTCCTATTACCTGAAAGGAATTGTGATGCAAAAGGGTGAGCACAAATAGCCCAATAAAAAATATTATGACTAAAAATAATCAAATTATCAATAAAATTCATCAATAATAAATCATATATTTAGAACATATGGTAGATGATAAAAGTGTTCAACCATAATTGCAGCGGAATCAACAATCCATTAAAATAGTCAAGTAGAACATAATGTCTACTATTTTCTCCGCATTAAAAGTCCATCATTAATATTTCATTCCTGTAATACCCATCAACAGTTCTTTGTTGTACCCAAGATAAAGAGAACTTTCATCATCTGTCTTCACCTGAACCACTAAAGATTATAGTTAAATTCAAAATTCATGTTTATAATCATGTAAATTAACAATTTCTCCTTGCCACATAACCTTAATAGAACTTTCACTCAATGTCCTTGCCAAAAAAGCTAAAGACACTCAATAATCATATCATCTTTACACCCTACAACAAAGACATTCCAATGTAACAACAATGGTCATGATAATACCAATCAATTGTCTATCTTTGCACTACGGGCCAAAGATATTCAACTGTAATATCAATGGTCATGATCATACTAATCAATTGTCCATCTTTGCACTATGGGCCAAAGATGTTCAACTATAAAACTAATAATCAATAGTGAAAGTAGTATGCACACAAGCCAATCATGTTTGATGATAAAGCATATACTTTATAACAATCTTATTCATTTATTAATAAAAAGTATTAATTTATTAAAGGCTTTTAATTATCAACATGATGCTGTTTTTCAATATGTGATAAATCCATAGTTTTAAGCAATGCTTTTAGAATAATGATGATGATCATTCTAATGAGATCTAAATTCTTAGAAAGCTTAAAACTAAAATAGTTCCCAATCGTTGGATTACTAAATTGGGGATTAGTAAATCCGGATAGATTGGTACATACGTTGCTTGCTCATTGGATGAGGATGATTGATCTCATAATCATTTGTGTGGAGACACTAAAGCAAGTATGTAGGTGCTTATTAGAGAATAAGTTCACTGAACGTGGCTCGCTAAGGAATACCTAATGGAGTTTTACTTGCCTGTCAATAAGAATTCCTGAAGTGATAGTAGTACAAGTGATCCTTGGACTTAAGATCATCATAGTATCTTGTGTATGATGAGTTATATTTTGACTTATTCCTTAAGACCCTTAGGATATATCAAAGGGTATGCTTGGGTATAATAAGTTGTACATGGAGATAATGTATGATCAATAAAGAATCTACCACTTCTATTAAAGAAGAGAAATGTCCTATGTGATTCGATAAATGACAACCCAAGAGTCCTTGGTTAAGGCGAGAATGAAATTAGAAAGGAGTTTCTAATTTGCATTATTTGAGTTGTGCATTTAAGGATCGAAATACATATAATTAAATAAAATAAGACTTGATAAAGAATTCCATGTCTTATATTTAATTGGGACATTGTATGGTGGAAGGATTGAATTGCATTTGTAACTATTTACTCAAAGGTTCTTTTATGATTAATGTTGAAATCTATATTATCCGGAAAGTCGTTGATCGCTAGGAGGCTTATCCTATTGTAGAATAAATATTATTTATTTAAATAAATTAATTGTTTAATTTATTTATTTAAATAAGATTAGAATTGTTCTAATTGATTTATTAACAACCGGTTTAATATGGAGAACCTAAAGGGTCACACCATAAAAGGAAGAATAATTATTTAAGAAGTTAATGGCATAATCGTAATAATATGTTATGTATATTTAATTTAATCTATGGTGATAGAATAAATTAAATAGCTTAATATTTATTATTTAATATTTTAGAAATATTAAATATAAATTAATAAGAGGAGTCTTATTAATATTATTACAATTATTATTATTATTTTAATTTCTAAAAGAGTTTAGAAATTAATTTAATATAAGTACTCTCATTTATTCCTAATAGGATTAGGAGGGAAAATTAGTTAAAGGAGTTTAATTAATTATCCCTAATAAGATTAGGGAGCCCATTTAATTAAAAGAGTTTAATTAAATAATACATTATTTTATTAAATAAGGTTACCTGATATCTTTATAAGAGGAGTCTTATATCAAATATCAAGAGATACGCAATTCCAAAAGTTGGAGAGTACGCTCTTTTTCTATAGAGATAGAAAAACTAGGGTTTAGCCAAACACCCATCTTCTTGAATCCTTCTTCTTCCTTGGTGGATCACCTCTAGAAGCCAAACACATGGGTGGCTAACGTTGATCATAGGAAGGAACCAAACCCGGTGGATTCAAGTTGAACGCGAAAAGGATTGGAGGTGAACTTGTACCTGAGGAAGCTCGATCTTCAAGGGTATGATTCTTATTTGTTCTTTCTTTTCGTTTAATTAATAATTGTGTATAAAGGGTGATCCGGGTTTATGGTTTGTAAAATTTTAAACTCTGATTTTTACACGTTTCCGCTTATTTTTGCAATTTGATTGTGTTCTTGAATATTACAAACCTAACAAATAGTCCATCTTTGCACTACGGACCAAAGACATACAATTGTAAAATCAATAATCAAAAGTTCATCTTTGCACTACGGACCAAAGACATACAACTGTAAAACCAATAATCAACAGTCCATCTTTGCACTACGGACCAGAGACATACAACTGTAAAACTAATAGTCAACCATCCATCTTTGCACTACGGGCCAAAGACATACAACTGTAATACCAATGGTCATGATTATACCAATACACAATTCCGGTCATAATTATACCAATACACAATTCCTGATCATAATCATACCAATCAACAATTCGTCTTTGCACTATGGGTCAAAGATAACTTTCTAACACAAATTTAAGTCAGAGGATTATAGTAATGATATAAAGAATGAATCAAGTGAGATATATGATAAATATTAGAGATTTGTAATTCAATTTATCCAGAATTCAAGAATGTCAAAATTATCAACATGAAGATCAAAACATGAATTCAATTTCAAGAATAAGATTTATAAAAGATAACTTGGACAAAGAAAAGAAAATTAAATTCCATTGTGAATAGTACCGTATGAATAGTACCCCGACATGAAAAGATTAAAATTTCAATAAGAGAGTTCAGACCAATATTCTAGTGAAATGATATTAGATGAGGCACAAACCTCAAGGAATTTCTAATCATTTCAGGAATTATAGAAGCAATAGTAAGTTTAGATTTAGGAATATGAAATGAAATAATACAAGAAACTGTAAATGGATTTTCACCCGAAATGCGATAATCCGCGTAGACAGATCATTTCAACAACTTAATAAAGAATGAATACGAAAGGTTATTCACTAGGCATGCGGTAGTCCACGTAGACAAATTATTCCCACGGATTAATAAGGAATGAATACGAAGGGTTATTCACCAGGAATGCGTAGTTCGCGTAGATAGGTTATTCCCACAGATTAATAAGGAATAGAATGACAACCTTTACGAGTATTGAAAGAAAATAACATCCTTTACGAATACGAAAGAAATAATACCCCGTACCTTAGTAGCAGAATACTCTTCTTCTTTCTCTCTTATTCTCTCTCTATAGATTCTATTATGAGTCTTAATGAATTGGTGAAAATGAAGGAAGAATGAGCTTCTATTTATAGAAGAATTCTAGCTTAGCCCTTACAATGTGAAGAGGCAAGTATCTTGATGCCTGGTAATGTGAAAAGGCAAGTGGTTTGATGTCTGGTAAAGGCAAGTACTATTGGCGAAAGTGACTCTTTGATGATGACATATGGGTCCCATAGAATAAGCCAAACTTACAACAAATGCTTCATGGTAAACCCCTCTATTTATAACAAAATTTGAATAAATATCTACCATAAATACTTATCTTCAATCAACACATTTTTAATCTGTCAACAATTCTCATCAATAATATTATAACTCACAATATTGACATCCAGATCATTCCCAGGAAAGAGGGGGCTTTTCGATAAGGATTTCTCCTTATTAGAGCGCAATTAAATAACCTAACCCCTTTACTCGACAAAACTTTCTAGACATTGTCAATAATGAAAATAATAATATGAACAATTATGTCGTCTCAATTATTGATTTAATAATATAAAATATTATGCAGATGATACTATGACAATAATTGAATCAATAATATGAGATATTATGCAGCAACTACTGTGAAAATTATTGAATGAAACTAAGTAACTTCTTACTTTAGCATCAATAATCAGAGATAATGTGCAATACCGTGTGCTACTGTGCAACAACGTGTATTACTGTACTTTTATCATCGGGTATTTCAACAGTTTAACGGTAAAAGTTTTGCAGTTATTTTTATAAAAATGTTATTTTTGTCGTTTTCTATATCCAACAGTTATTCTATTGTAGGGCCCACCAATGATTGCGCCGTCATATGAATATTCTCCAACCAAACGAATATTCCCTGACACAACGAATATTTTATGACAACTTGCTTACTTTGTAAAATTTTCACATATCACCCTTAACTTTAACCTTTTATTAATTTAATCATTTACTGAATAGAATAATAATTATAAGAAAAATTGAATACTTTTATTTCATAAAATTCGGGATCTTACAATCTCCCCTCCGTATGAAATTTCGTCCCCAAAATTTACGTACCTGGTAGTTTAACGAGGTGAGTATACCTTGCTTTCTTTTCAGATTTTATCTTCCCGGTCATTTCCTCTGTATCATGATTTCTCCATTGCTCATCTCTTGTATTTCAGATAACATTCCAGAATACAGCTTCAAAACAAATGTTAATTGACATATCACAATTTGTCAACTTATTAAATAAGAAAATTCAGCTTAGGTAGGACACACACTAGCGAAGGATATTACTCGTCTCTCCCCTCCTAGTTCTAGTCTCAGATCTCCGCCAAAGACCATATCCCTAAGCTTTGATACCAGCTATGACACCCCCAAAAAATGTCCACACAACCCATTTTGGGTCGCCAAATACACACTACAAAATCTAAATACAAATCTTCTTTTTTTACAACAATTAAACTATCGTGTAAAATACGACAACACATAAGCTGTGAGTTTCAATACAAATAACAATACTCACACTTAAAACCAATGAAACTTTACATAAAGGTACAATCGATAAATGTTTTAAGAATTAAAATCTTTGAAAAATGCTCAAAGAAGCCTTCATACATGGGAGGTCATGCATCTAAGTTGTAATAGATATCATAGGACTTGAGAATTAACCTTGGTTGACCAAATAGACCCCAAAGAAGAACAAGAATATTACTATCATTTTCATTCCAATGGTGTGTATTTTCTTGCCATATAATTATCTCCATTGTCTCAAACTGAGGATTATATTCCAACCATACTTATAGGTAGTGCTCATAGATATAATCAACAAGTGGATGTGCACAACCATATCTTATGATAAAACTAATTTGTATGTGGTTAGACATCATTTGTGATAGTGGCAACACACCCTTCAAGCTTTCCGTATAATTTTGTCCTCCTCATTCTAATGGGGTGCATTTTTGACGCTTCCAAAGTCGGGTTCCCATCACCCTATTAGTGTTCACCAAAATTAACTATTAAATGACGTATAAAATACGACACACATTTTAAGTCCTCAATACAATTATATATAATCATGCTATTTTATAATGTTTTGAGAAACTTCAATAGTCATATGTCATCACTATATTCCCTTGTTATCCCCGCTCGACCCAGCCACACTCATATTACCTGAAAGGAATTGTAAAGCAAAAGGGTGAGCACAAATAGCCCAATAAAAAATATTATGAATAAAGATAATCAAATTATCAATAAAATTCATCAATAATAAATCATATATTTAGAACATATGGTAGATGATAAAAGTGTTCAACCATCATTGCAGCGGAATCAACAATCCATTAAAAGAGTCAAGTAGAACATAATGTCTACTATTTTCTCCACATTAAAAGTCCATCATTAATATTTCATTCCTGTAATACACATCAACAGTTCTTTGTTGTACCCAAGATAAAGAGAATTTCCATCACCTGTCTTCACCTGATCCACTAAAGATTATAGTTAAATTCACAATTCATGTTTATAAACATATAAATTAATAGTTTCTCATTGCCACAAAGGCTTAATAGAACTTTCACTCAATGTCCTTTCCACAAAAGCTAAAGACACTCAATAATCATATCGTCTTTACACCTTACACCAAAGGCATTCCAATGTAACAACAATGGTCATGATCATACCAATAAATTGTCTATCTTTGTACTACGAGCCAAAGATATTCAACTGTAATATCAATGGTCATAATCATACCAATCAATTGTCTTTCTTTGCATTACGGGCCAAAGATGTTCAACTGTAAAACTTATAATCAACAATCCATCTTTGCACTACGGGAAAAAGACATACAACTGTAAAATCAATAATCAACAGTAATCAACAGTCCATCTTTGCACTACGGACCAGAGACATACAACTGTAAAACCAATAATCAACAGTCCATCTTTGTACTACGAGCCAAAGACATACAACTATAAAACTAATAATCAACCGTCCATCTTTGCACTACGGGCCAAAGACATACAACTGTAACACCAATGGTCATGATTATATCGATACACAATTCTTGGTCATAATTATACCAATCAATAGTTTATCTTTGCACTATGGGCCAAAGATAACTTTCTAACACAAATTTAAGTTTGAGGATTATAGCAATGATATAAAGAATGAATCAAGTGATATCAAGGATAAATATTAGAGATTTATAATTCAATTTATCTAGAGTTCAAGAATGTCCAAATTGTCAACATAAAGATCAAAACATGAATTCAATTTCAAGAATAAGATTTAAAAAAGATAACTTGGACAAAGAAAATAAAATTAAATTCCATTGTGAATAGTACCGTATGAATAGTACCCCGATATGAGAAGATTAAAATTTTAATAAGAGATTTTAGACCAATATTCCAGTGAAATGATAGTAGATGAGGCACAAACCTTAAGATATTTCTAATCATTTTAGGAATTATAGAAGCAATAGTAAGTTTAGATTTAGGAATATGAAATGAAAAAATACAAGAAACTGCAAATAGATTTTCACCCGTTATGCGGTAATCCGCGTAGACAGATCATTTCCCCAACTTAATAAAGAATGAATATAAAAGGTTATTCATCAGGCATGCGGTAGTCCGCGTAGACTGGTTATTCCTGATGAATGGGTAATATACCCATGAATTGGATACATTCGGGCTTAATTTATTGTTGTTCTCAAGTCTTTTAGAATAGTTTTTAATTGTTTGTATCTATTCATGCATGTTTTATGTTGTTTTGTATGAATTGGGATAAAAGTTACTTGGATTGACGTTTGGGGTTGCTTGATTCGCATTTTTGGGTTGCCTTTTACATAGCAGCCACGTCAGGGCCAATTTGAGCATTTCTCCAGCCATTATTTTGAAAATCTCAAAGAATGAAAGTTTTAGATATACGTCTTCTCTTTTCGGAACATCTTGAATCAACAAATTCGGAGTTCAGACGAAAAAGTTATGGTAATTTTTCTAAAGGATGTCAGAGCAAAAAATTCCAAAAAAGCTCCCAGCGCTGGAGCGCCCAAACCTAGGCCATTTCTAGCGCCGGGGCGCTAGGAGGTAGTGTTGCGGCGCCATGAGTAGCACCGGGGCGGTGGTGTAGGGCTAGATCAAGTGGTGACACATTTTGGGGCGAATTTTGACACATTTTTTACTCCAAATTGGATTGGGTTTGCTCCTAAGCTAAAAATTAGACTTGTAACCTATAGATACATGATGTGAGGCATAAAAGAAAGGAGATTAGATAGATTAGATTAGATAAAACACTCTATTAGATTAGAATATAAACCCTAGTTTATATTGGATTGTTGGAGATTGAAGCAACTTGGGGATCATTGAAGATCAAGAGCAGGAGCAAGAGGGGAGCATCAAATTTGCTGACAATAGATTTCATTCTTTTCTCTACTTCTATATTTATCTTTTAATGTTTATTCAGTTGTGGATTAAAGATTTTAATTCAATGATTATGGGCTAAATTCTTGTTTAAGATTGCAACTGATCTTATTGCGTAGCTTATTTTAGTATGCTTCTTTATTAATTATTGTGATCTATCCTAGGGATTGTCTACTATGATTTGTGCATAATTGTTTAATTGTCTAGCTAGCAATTATCATGATAATCTATATGAATTCGGGAGATAAAATATAGATTTAGATCTGATCATAATAGCATGTGATTGTGTTTTCTACATGGTGTTGGAATTCATGATTTGTGTTTAGGATAGGGATATGTCTTTACGCCACATGTAATCTGATAGGGAACCTGTGCTTTAAATCCTTTTTAATTGTAATTTAGATAGGGATATATATTAGGGTATTTGAGTCAATTCTATTAATTGTGGATTTGGATTAATATGTTTGTGATCCATCGGAAGGTGGTTATAAATACTAATAAGTTCCTGATTAACAATCTAGAATAGTGAGCATAATTAATAAGAAGTGTTTTAATATAAGTGAAGCAATAAGTGAAGTTGAGATCTTAAATCTCCATAACCTGATTTTCAACTAGTGGTAGTAGTAGTAGTTTAATTATATATTTTAATTCATAACATTAAATCGATTGTTTAAATAAAATTAGTTTGGTTAAGAACAAGTACTTGGTGATTTTTATTAATTCCTCATGGGAACGATACTCTACTTTCACTTTATTACTTGTTGACCGTGTATACTTGCACGTATGTTTTGATTGTGAAATAGATCAACAAGTTTTTGGCGCCGTTGCCGGGGAATTAGTTTAATAATTTTTCCAATATTAATTTTTATCAAATTAGTTTTAATTTAAACATTTTTTTATTATTTTCTTTAATTCTCTTTCTATTTTTTTCTTTCTTTTCAGGTACCATGGCAGAATTTAATTATCAATGGTCGTATACAAGAATGACTCAGCCAAGGGGAGCAGAGATTGATGGACTCGCGACACTTTCTGCATTGTCAGCACAGATTGAGACACTTTCAAGGAGGTTGGATGCTTTTACAGCACAACGCTGTCAAAGTGTGGTGGTTACTTGTGATTATTATGCTGGAAATCATCTGAGTCATCAATGCACCACCAGTTTTGAGCCGGTACCGTATGGTGGTGATTACCCGAATAATTATGTCTATCCCAACAATTGTTATCAGGATTGGGGGTATCACCCGGATTTTTCATGGAGCCATGCATATCAAGATTAATTTTATGTTTCAAATCCAACATACCCACCGGAGTTCTCATGTCCACCTCTACTGCAATAGGAAGAACATTTAAATTTTGAGGAAATTATGTCCAAGTTTATAGCTTTAAGTGAGGAAAGAAGGATTAATCAAGAGATATCGAGTCAAAATTTTGTGAACCAGATGGAAAAATTACTTAATGCCTTGACCATTTGTCCTCAATACGCTTAGCCCTATGACATTGATTCCGAGACTGATGGTGAGCCCGAACCAAATCTGTAATCAGATGTGCCAAATGATATAGATGTTGAAAGAGAGGAGACACTTGGGGACCAAGAAAAGGAGATCGGCGAAGATCTAACTTTGAGTACCAATGAAGATGATCCGATTTTGATAGTGTCCCATGTACCTTCTCCACCAAAGTTCAAGGATCCGGACAATTTTTCAAGACAGTGTCCAGTTGGTAGTCATGTTAGAGGCAAGGCTATATGTGATATGAGAGCTAGGACAACTTTAGAGCCATGGTGGGATGAGAAAGGGAAGATAAAAGAAGACCCTATTGTGTTTGACAAGCTTCCATGCCACAATTTGATCACAAACATAATGGGGAAAACACCTAGTGGTTTGCCGTACTTAATAGGGATCCTATCTAAAAAGATCATGTTAGGTGACTTTAATTCAAGGGTCGTTGCTAATGGGAACCTCCCAAAAGAGACATTGCTACTGATGGGTGGAGGATTCCTCAATTTTCGAAGGGGAATTGGATAGAAGACATTCAAGAAGTCAAACTGAGACAATAAAGCAAGCGCTTATTAGGAAGCAACGCAAGTTTAATTTTTAATTTTTTGTTTTTATTAGGTTTTTATTTTTATTAGGTTTTATATTAGTAGCTTTGAATTTGCATTTATTTAGTATTTAATAAAATTGTTTCTATCATGGTTTACAGGTTATTCAAGTTAAATTCAAGTGAGGTGCCCAATTTATTCCACGTGCCTAGCCTATTCTCTAAACTTAGCGGATAAGGAGGAAGATTGCTATATTTTCAGGGAAGTCCTCTGTTTTAATTTTTCCTATTTCAGTCCATTGAGGACAATGTCTAGTTTAAGTTTGGGGGAATTTTAGTGTCATATTGCATATAGTTAGTTATTTCCATTGTAGTTCGTTATTTATACGTGTTAGCATTGTGTTTTTGCATTTAGTGTGCATATAATACATGGTAGTTAATTGCATATTCATGTATGTGTTGCATTAGTATGTGTTCATGTAGTATAATTCCATATTCTAGTTTTATTTGCATTTTAGGATTGCATGTTCATAGTAGATTATGGCATTTAGGTTATGAATATGTTTTAGATTGTTATAGCCTTATCGCGTGATTCCAGCTGTTAAATAGTTAAGTATATTTTGAACCAATGATGAGACTGGAATTGCATTAACAAGTTAGTACTGATTATTAAGCCTTTGATGTGATTTCTTGTCTTGATTTTAATCTTTATCTCTTTGAAACTGATATTATCAGGATAACACATGTTAAGAAATGACCATGTTGGTTGATTAAGTCTAAAATAGATATATAATGGATTTCTAAAAGATAATGTCAGTTGAATGAAAGATTAACAAGAATAGACAGTGATGGCTAAAGTTAGACATGAACTTAAGTTTGGGGAAAAAATTTGGGGTATATAAGCTTTATAAAAAAAATGAATGATGATGAATAAACACCGTGGCTAGTCTTGTTTTGGGGCCTTTGCTACTTGAGTAAGTAAGACCAAGGGGATTGTCTTTACACATAGTGCCTTAAGGTCTTAATGGTTTGGCAGTCGTTGGTCGAAAGCTTCGCTAGGGGTAAATGCAGATTAGCCTAATGGAATAAGACGTTTACTGATCTAAGGAAATAGAAAAAATAATGAATAAAATGGGAAAAAGTGCAAAAAGCCCCTGTTAGAAAAAAAATAAAAAATAAAAATAAATAAAGTATAAGTATTCCATCTTAACCCCTGGAATTTGATAAGTGTGTGATTTTAGCCGGATCTAGTTGGTTTTTGGAGTTCTCGAGTTTATACTGTATGATGTCTTCCAAGAAATCTATTATGTGTCTTATTTTGCTCTTCATCAGTTAGGATGGTTGTTGAGCACACAAGCACGATATCAGTAATAATAGGTTTAGATTTGATGATTGGTTAGAAAATTATTGATCTGTCTTAATATGATGTACTAGCATGTTATTGTGATTTCTCTAAGGTCCAATGAGTATACTGTGTACGATTTGACTGCTAGAATCGTAAGCATGTAAATAGTTACATTTACATTTGCATAGTATATTTAATTTTTTATTGCATTATGTTTTGTTGCTTGAGGACAAGCAACGGTTTAAGTTTGGGGGTATTTGATGAATGGGTAATATACCCATGAATTGGATACATTTTGGCTTAATTTATTTTAGTTCTCAATTCTTTTATAATTGTTTTTAAGTGTTTGTGTCTATTCATGCATGTTTTATGTTGTTTTGTAGGAATTGGGACAAAAGTTACTTGGATCGACGTTTGGGGATGTTAGATTCACATTTTCGGCTTGCTATTTACATAGCAGACACTTCAGGGCCACTTTTAGCATTTCTCAAGCCTTTATTTCGAAAAACTCAAGAATAAAAGTTTTAGATCTACGTCTCTTCTTTTCGGAACATCTTGAATCATCAAAATCGGAGTTCGGACGAAGAGGTTATGGCTATTTTCCCAAAGGACGTTAGAGCAGAAAATTCCAGAAAAGCTCCTAGCACCGGAGCGCCCAAACCTAGGCCATTTCGGTGGCAATGGGTATAGGAGGAAGCGATGTTAAAGCAGGGCGCTTTGGTGTAGGCCAAATCAAGTGGGGACATGTTTTGGAGTAAATTTTGATATATTTTTTACTCCAAATTGAATTGTGTTTGCTCCTAAGCTAAAAAATGGACTTATAACCTATAGATACATGATGTGAGACATAAAATAAAGGAGATTAGATAGATTAGATTAGATAAAACACTCCATTAGATTAGAATATAAACCCTAGTTTATATTGGATTGTTAGAGATTGAAGCAACTTGGGGATCATTGAAGATCAAGAGCATGAGCAAGAGGGGAGCATCAAATTTGCTGACAACGGATTTCATTCTTTTCTCTACTTCTATTTTTATCTTTTAATGTTTATTCAGTTGTTGATTCAAGATTTTAATTCAATGATTATGAGCTAAACTTCCGCCATTATTTTCATAAAAATATTTTTATCATTTTCTCAATCCGATAATAATATTGTTGTGGGGTCCACCAATGATTATGTCGTCGTACGAATATTCCTTGTTAAAACGAATATTCCCCGACCAATCGAATATTATATAACAACTTGGATACTTTGCAAAATTTATAAATATTACCCACAACTATAACATTATATCAAATCCACACCATAATATTAAAATAAAATATTTTGAGAAATTTAAATTGGGGTCTCACAGATTACCACATGCATGGTGAATGATCCTTTGTATTCATTCCTTATTAAATTATGGAAATGATCTGTCTACGTAGATTACCGCATGGCGGGTGAAAATCCATTTGCAGTTTCGTAATTTTTCTGACCCTCAAAAATTTTGGAAAAATTTGAAATGATAATTCGATGAGTTTTCTAGATTGTGTCCAAAAATGGCGATTTTTGGATGTATAGATTAAGAGTTATGGATTTTATTGGAAAAAACTATTTTAAAAGTAAACCCTTATAACTCTTTATGGTTAACTCCAAAATTGGTGAGATTTTTATTGGGAGTACATGTATATAACAGGAGTATACCTTGTAAATTTCGGATTTTTTGGACAAAGGTACAATTTATGATAGATGTCTAAATATTCGGCGGTTTTGGCCATATGAAAAATAGTAAATGAATTTTAAAAATTCTGAGAAAAATATATGTTCAATATGGGACTATATTCTGCTAAATCCTAGAAAATAAATATGTTTTGGACTGATTTGGTATTTTTCATGAAAATGAACTAGTTATGAGAAAATGAATTAAATATGTTATGTGAAGTAACAAAATTGGAAAATAGGATTTTATGGTTTGGGAATCCTGTATAGGGTATATGCAAATTTTTTATAAGGGATTTAATCATTGGTGATGAAATCTTATGAGCATGTCATTTTGATTGATTAAATGCATTATGTGGTAAAGTTTAAACATTTGAAATAAATTATTTATAAGTTTAAGAAGTGATTAAAATATTGTTATAATATAAATAATATTAGATTATGAGTTTATTAAGTGGTTGATAATATTTGGATAAATTTAATATTTATCCTTGTTTTCGTTTGATTAATGCTTATATCATTGTCATCATCCCCATGCTTATGTGGTGATGAAAGTTATCTTTGGCTTACGTGCAAAGATGGACTATTGATTATTGAATTGTATATCTTTGGCTTACGTGCAAAGATGGACTGTTGATTATTGGTTTTATAGTTGTATATCTTTGGCTTACATGCAGAGATGGACTTGGTATGATTATGACCAGGGATCATTCGGTATAATCATGACCTGTAATGTTATAAACGATGTGGTAAAAGTCCTCAGTGGCCTGTAGTACATTGATGGACAATTTTTGGTATGATTATGACCATGGATTATTCGGGATAGTCATGACCATTAATGATTTAATGAATATCCTTGGCCCGTAGTACAGGGATGATTCGATGATGTGGTTTATTTATTAAGCTGAGTCTCAGCGACAAAAATTGATGAAAATATTTTAAATCATAGAAGATAGTAGGTATCATGCTCTACTTGACTCTTCTAATGGATTGCTTATTCCGCTACAGTTAAACTTGATGTCTATTGTATTTTATCAGTTTATCATTGTTGAAGACTAATGATAATTTATTCTGCATTATCTTATTCATAATATTTCTTACTGGGCTAGTTGAGCTCACCCTTTTGCTTTCATTGTTCTCTTCAGGAAATGAGAACGTAACCGGGACTAGTCGGGGAACAGAGTGATGGTCCGAGATGGTGTATTAGTAGTCCTCACTATTCTATAAAATAGTGTGATAATAAATGTAATGAGGACTCCATTGAGTGTGGATATTATCTAGATGACAACATTTGTATTATAATTCTCAACATATGTTTTGTCGTATTTTACATGACAGTTGTATAATTAAGTTTTTATTTGTATTTTGTACCATGTATTTGGCGACTCAAGATGGGTGGTGTATATCTATTTTGGGGGCGTCATAGTTGGTATCAAAGCTTAGGGATATGATCCATGGCTGAGATGTGAGACAAGAACTAGGAGGGGGGGAGACGGGGAATTCCTTCGCTAGTATGACCTACTTAAGTTTATTTTGTATTTAATTGGTCGGTTAGAGTATAGAGATAATATGTGATATGTTAATTAACCCTTGTTTTGTGATAGTGTTTGAAAATGGCATCCGAAAATGTTGAGATAAGCAATGAAACACATGAGACCGTTGAGTCACCAACGATCAATACCCAGGATAATGTGCAATAGGAAGACAATAATCCTCAGGTAAATAACAACACCGATCAAATGATGAATGATGGGATGTTTAGAGGCTTTATGCAATTCATGCAAAATCAGGTAAGAAAGACTCCTGTTCAAAATATAGGTGGAAATAATGGCAACCCACGGTCGGTCACCGCTAAGCAGTTCAAGGAGCTGGGACCACCAGAGTTTTTGGGAAAGCCAAAACCACTTAAGGCGGAGACGTGGTTAAACCAGATCACCAAGATATTTGATGTCTTGGGATGTTCCGAGGAGCAAAAGGTTCCCTTTGCCACTTTTATGTTGTGTGAAGAGGCAGATTACTGGTGGGAATCTGTAAAATGTCCCCAGCCTGACACACTCAAGATGTCTTGGGAGAAGTTCAAAGAGCTGTTCAACGACAAGTACTTTCCCAAAAGTATTCGTCACATGAAGGAGGTGGAGTTTATCAAGTTGGAGCAAAACAATATGACCATGTCGCAATACGAGGCTAAATTTGCGGAGTTATCCCGGTTTGCATCCCATTTGGTCGATAATGAGGAGCGAATGACGTGAATGTTTCTAAGAGGTTTGAAACCTGATATACGTCAATACCTCATTTCTCACAAATTGTGTTTGTATTCAGATGTAGTGGATAGGGCTCAGTTATTAGAGTGCGATAATGAACCAGCCCAACCAAAAGGCAACGATAATAAATCGTACCTATGGCAACGGCCATCGGAACAATGATAACCATCGTGGGGGAAATTATCATGCCAAGAATGGTAACCACTTCGGTGGTAATCATGGCCAAGATAATAGGAGTGGAAATTTCAAGAAGAGGAGATTCAACAATGATGGAAAGATGTCAGCACCAGCAACTGTTGTTAAGGAAGGAGAACGACCGCCGGTCGTATATTACAAATGCGGAGGGGAGGGACATATCAGTCCAAACTGCGTGATGCAGTCCAAAGCATGTTACAATTATGGAAAAGAAGGTCACCTAGCCCGATTTTGTCATGCACCAAAGTCAAGTCCAGCTGGGACGGTGGCACCAAAGGCGGATATGGACAAAACAAAGTCGGTGCTTTCAGGAAGAGTGTTTTTCGTGACTTCTCAAAAAGCGAGTAACCTGAACGAAATTAGCACGGGTTAGTTGATTATAAATTATTGCGAAGTCTATACCTTATTAGATATCGGTTCTACCCATTCTTTTATCTCTCTTGCTAGCGCTCAACGTTTAAATTTGACTCCAAAGAAATTAGACTTTGACTTATCTGTTGAAACTCCATTAGGAGAAACCTTCATTTCATGTGTTATCCAAGTCTTGGATGAGAGTCACAGTTTTGAATGATATTTCTATTGTTAATAAATTTCCTAACGTATTCTTGAAGACTTTCTGGCCTACCCCTAGAGCGTGAAATCGAATTTTGTATTGACCCCAGTACAAAACCCATTTCTTCAACCCTTATATGTTTCTTCAACCAAAACGATCGTATAATATGCCAAAGACGTTGGCTTGAGCTGTTGAAGATTACGACTATACCATTCAATATCATTGTGAAAGAGCGAACGTGGTAGCTGACGCGTTGAGTAGAAGATCGTATGTGTTTACGAGTGCGATGTTGTTAACACAAAAACCCATTTCGTATAAATTACAAATGATGAAGATAGAGTTAAAGACTCTAGAGACCCACGTGAAGATAGCGAATATACGAGTAAAATCGACTTTAATCGATAAAGTTAAAGCCGCTCAAACAACACACCTGGAGCTGATGAAAATGAAGAAGAAGATTCAAGAAGGCGTTATCTCAACCCTCAATTTAATTGGCCCAATTGAAATCCTCGATCGAGTAGTAACTATGGCCTATAGACTAGTTTTACCGCCATGTATGTCGCGCGTTCATAATGTGTTTCACGTATCGATGTTACGTAAATATGTGGATGAACCGAACCACGTTATTAAATTAGAACTAGACGAGATAGCAGAAGATTTAACGTATGAGGAGATACGTGTTAAAATCTTGGATAAGAAGGATCGTATTCAACACTCAAAGGTTATACCTCAAGAGTTAGAATCTGAAATGAAGTCAAGGTATCCTCATCTCTTCGGCATACCAGGTATGTACGTAAATTTCGAGGGTGAAATTTCATAAGGAGGGGAGATTGTGAGACCCCAAATTTTATGAATAAAGATTTAAATTTCTAAAAAAAAATATTTTGAATATTATGGTGTGGATTTGATATAATGTTATAGTTGTGGGTAATATTTATAAATTTTTCAAAGTAAGCAAGTTGTTATATAATATTCAATTGGTCGGGGAATATTCTTTTTGTCAGAGAATATCCATACGACGGCACAATCATTGGTGAACCCACAACGAAAGTATTGTCGTAGTAAGAAAATGACAGAATTATCATTTTATAAAAATAACGGCGGAAGTATTACTGTTAAAACTGTTGAACTACCCGGTAGTAAAAGTACAGTTATACGCGTGGTTGCATAGTAGCACACGGTATTGGTTATTGATGCTTACATGAGAAGTCACTCAGTTATACTCAATTATTGCTACAGTAATTGATGCATCATATCTCTCATATTATTGATTCGATTATTGTCACAAAGATCATCTCGCATAATATGATATATTATTAAATCAATAATTGAGACGACAAAGTTATTCATATTATTAAATTATAATATTTACAATGTCTAGAAGTTCTGTCAATGAGAGGTTTGATCACCTAATTGCGCGCCAATAAGGAGAAATCCTTATCGGAAAGCCCCCTCTTTCCTGGGAACGACCTGGTTGTTAAATATTGTGAGTTATAATATTAATGATGAATAAGTTCGTGTTGATTAAAGATGAATTTGATAGTTCCATTGTGTTGGGATTATTAGTGTTAGTGGAAATCGACATCTATGCCAATGATAATTGATGTCTGGGGGTTATAGTGATAAATCGGGTAATTAATCGGATAAATGAGTAATTAATTGCTACTAATTCACATGCTTATATAACTATTTGTTCATATATGTGTACTACTGAATAACATTCATGTACTATTAGGGGAGTTGGTGCAAGATTGATAATACTTGTATGACTAAGTTAAAAATGGAGGTATAAATGGAGGTACTATACTGTAATTCGGATTTTCACATGATTATAACTATTGATTCACATGATTGAACTATTGAATCACATTATTTACTATTAGGGGAGGTGGTGCAAGTTTGATAATACTTGCAGGACTAAATTAAAAATGAAGAAAAAGAGGGAGGTATTGTACTGTAATATTTCGAGCCCCAAATCGTGCAATTATCAAAACAATATTTTTCTATAAACAGAAGCTCATTCTTCCTTCATTTTTCACCAATTCACTAAAGCT
This sequence comes from Panax quinquefolius, assembly GCA_020205615.1. Classification (NCBI taxonomy): domain Eukaryota; kingdom Viridiplantae; phylum Streptophyta; class Magnoliopsida; order Apiales; family Araliaceae; genus Panax; species Panax quinquefolius. The sequence continues at coordinate 31,750,602 of CM035158.1, forward strand.
ATAGAGCAATTATTATAGAGAGAAAGAAGAAAAGAAGTCTGCTACCTCTCTATTCCAGTATCCAGCTTTATTATAAGGTAAGGGGTATTATTTCTTTCGTATTCATGAAGAGAGCTATTGTTATTCCATTCCATATTATTCTATTGGAATAACCTGTATACGCGGACTACCGTATACATGGTGAAATTCTTCTGTTATTCCATTCTTTATTATTATATTAGAATAACCTGTCTATGCGAAGTACCGCATACATGGTGAAATTCTTCTATTATTCCATTCTTTATTATTCTTTCGGAATATCCTGTCTGTGCGAATTACGCATGACCTGGTTCCATTCTTTATTATTCTGTCAGAATATCCTGTCTGTGCATTTACGCATTACCTGGTTCCATTCTTTATTATTCTGTCGAAATATCTTGTCTGTGCGTTTACGCATGACCTGATTTCATTATTTATTATTTTGTTGGGAATAACCTGTCTATGCGAAGTACTGCATGCATGGTGAATTCTTCTATTATTTCATTCTTTATTATTCTGTTAGAATAACCTGTCTATGTGGATTATGTGACGCCCCCAAAATAGGTATACATCACCCATTCTGAGTCGCCAAATACATGGTACAGAATACAAAAATAACTTAATAATATAGCTGTCGTGTAAAATACGACAAAACATAAACTGAGAGTTTTAATAAGAATATTATCATCTAGACAATATCCACACTCAAAAGAGTTCTCATTACAATTATTATCACACTATTTCATAGAATAGTGAGGACTACTAATGCTATCATCTGGACCGTCACTCTGTTCCCCGACTAGTCCCTGCTACGTTCTCATTTCCTGAAGAGAACAATGAAAGCAAAAGGGTGAGCTCAACTAGCCCAGTAAGAAATATTATGACTAAGATAATGCAGAAAAAATTATCGTTAGCCTTCAACAGTGTTAAACGCACAAACAGGATAATAAAGAATGGAATCGGTCGTGCGTGGCGCTTGCATGCGAGGATATTCGACAAAATAATAAAGAATGGAATAACAACGAGAATTTCACCATGTATGCGATTATTGCATAAACAAAAGTTATTCCAGTGAGAATAATAAAGAATGGAATAACAATGTAATTTCACCATGTATGCGGTACTTTGCATGTAGGCAGCGGGATATTCCAACATAATAATAAAGAATGGAATAATGTAAGAATTTCACCAAGTATAGGGTAGTCCGCGATACAAAAGTTATTCCAACGAGAATAATAAAGAATTGAATAATGAAGTTCTCTTCATGAATACGAAAGAAATAATACCACTTACCGTAAAAGAAGAGTATTCTGACTAGTAGGGCAATGATATTTTTAAAGAAAACTTGCACTACGCTCAAAGCTTCTTAAAACTCTAAAGAAATACGCTCAAGATTATAGAAGAGAATTCTCTGAATTTCTAGTGTGATTTCATATGTTAGGCGGGAGCTCACAATATACACGTGTGTATATAAATATTATTAAAGTATTCTGTTTTATATAAAAAGTTTTTCACCAAGATTAAAGTATTCTGTTTTATATAAAAAGTTTTTCTATTTATTACATTAATAATACTAATAAAACAAAATTTATATATATATATATATATATATAAACTTTCGTGACTTCATAAAAAGACACCTCAATATATTTAATAACATTTATCATCATTATTATAATTCATAATATTAATCGACCAGGTCATTCCCAGGAAAGAGGGGGCTTTCCAATAAGGATTTCTCCCTATTGGCGCGCAATTAGGTGATCAAACCTCTCCTTGGCAGAACTTCTAGACATCATTAATATTGCAAATAATAATATTAATAACTCTATCATCTCAATTATTGATTTAATAATATATAAAATATCGACAATAATTGAATCAAATAACGTGAGATACTATGCAACAATTCCATCAAGTAATAATTGAACAAAAGCGAGTGACTTCTCATGTAAGCATCAATAATCAATACCGTGTGCTACCATGCAACCACAGCGTATTCTCATTTACTTTAACACCGTGTTTTTCTACGATTAACGGTAAAACTTCCGCCATTATTTTCATAAAAATATTTTTATCGTTTTCTCAATCCGACAATAATTACATTGTAGGTCAACTAATGATTGTCTTTGTAAATGCGAATATACTTTGTTAAAATGAATATTCCCGACCAATCGAATATTATATAACAACTTGCATACCTTTGCAAAATTTATAAATATTACCCACAACTATAACATTATATCAAATCCACACCATAATATTAAAAAAAATATTTTGAGAAATTTAAATCTTTATTCATAAAATTTGGGGTCTCACAATCTCCCCTCCTTATGAAATTTCGCCCTCAAAATTTACGTACGTACATGGTATGCCGAAGAGGTGAGGATACCTTGACTTCATTTCGGATTCTAACTCTTGAGGTTTAACCTTTGAGTGTCGAATATAATCCTTCTTATCCAAGATTTTAACACATATCTCATCATACGTTAAATCTTCTGCTATCTCGGCTAGTTCTAATTCAATAATGTGGTTCGGGTCGTCCACATAATTACGTAACATCGATACGTGAAAAATGTTATGAACACGCAACATACTTGGCGGTAAAACGAGTCTATAGGCCACAGTTTCTACTCTATCGAGGATTTAAAATGGGCCAATAAATTCGAGGGTTGAGATTTCCTCTCTTCATCGATTCTTGCTTCTAGAATAACGCCCTCTTGAACATTCTTCTTCACATTCATCAGCTCTGAGTATGTACCTTGCACGGATTTAACTTTATCGATTAAAATCAATTCTACTCGTATATTCGTTATCTTCACGTGGGTTCATATATTCACACTCGTAAACACATACGATCTTCTACTCAACGCGTCAGCTACCACGTTCACTTTTCCATAATGGTATTGAATGGTGCGATCGTAATCTCCAACAGCTCGAGCCAACGTCTTTGGCGCATTATACGATCATTTTAGTTGAAAAAATATTTAAGGGTTTTAGAAATGGGTTTTGTACTGGGGTCAATACAAAATTCAATTTCACACTCTAGGGGTAGGCTAAGAAGTCTTCAAGAATACGTCAGGAAATTTATTAACAATAGAAATATCATTCAAAATTGTGACTCTCATCTAAGACTTGGATAGTACGTCACATTTATTCCTATTAACTTGTCACCGTTATTCATAGCGTCGCTTAAGAAAAGTCTGGCTTCGGTGCATTCCACACAAGGAAGTCAACAATGAAAGGATCGGGGCTCTTTACTTATGGCTTGATATAACAGTGATTAACTTTAGTGTTTTGGTTGCTTGAATTCGTATAACAAGTTGGTTAAGAATATGAAAGCTAACAACCTTACGAAAAGCATGATGAGTAGTTAACCAATCGATTCTTAAAATTACATCAAAGGCAAGTATTTTCAAAGAGAAAAGATCGACATGTAATGTGAAAGTGTCGATTTGAATCAAACAAGACTTATAAACAGTGGAGGTAACGAAGGTTTTTACTAACGAAGTTTCAACCAATAAGTCAAAGTCTAATTTCTTAGGAGTCAAATTTAAACGTTGAGCGCAAGGAAGAGAGATAAAAGAATGGGTAGAACCGGTATCAAATAAGGTATAGACTTCGTAAGCGTTTATGATTAACTTACCCGTGATAACTTCGTTCGGGTTCCTCTACAAATGCTTTCACTTAAACTACCGGCTTTGACTTGTCTAAGACATCCTTTGGCATCATTATCCCAGCTAGACTTGACTTCACTACACGACAAAATCGCGCTAGGTGACCTTCTCCTCCGCAATTGAAACACGTTTTGGATTGCTGCATACAGTTTGGACGGATGTGTCCCTCCTATCCGCATTTGAAACATACGACCGGTGGTCGTTCTTCTTCCTTTGAAACGGGTGCTGATGCTGCTGTATTTCCATCTTTATTGAACCTCCACTTCTTAAAATTTCCACTTCTATTATCTTGGCCATGATTACCACCGAAGTGGTTACCATTCTTGGTATGATAATTTCCCCCACGATGGTTATCATTGTTCCGATGGTAGTTGCCACTGGTACGATTATTATCATGTTGTTGGTCGTTGCCTTTTGGTTGTGCTGACTCATTATTGCGCTCCAATAACTGAGCCCTATCCATAACATCTGAATATAAACAAAGTTTGTGAGAAATGAGGTATTGACATATATCGGGTTTCAAACCTCGCAAAAACATTCGCGTCATTCGCTCCTCATTATTGACCAAATGGGATGCAAACCGTGATAAATCCGTAAATTTAGACTCGTATTGCGACACGGTCATATTTTTTTGCTCCAGTTTGATGAATTCCACCTCCTTCATGTGACGAATACTTTCAGGAAAGTACTTGTCGTTAAATAATTCTTGGAACTTCTCCCAAGACATCTTGAGTGCGTCAGGCTGAGTACATTTTACAGATTCCCACCAATGATCTGCTTCTTCACGCAACATAAAGGTGGCGAAGGGAACCTTTTGCTCCTCTGAGCATTCCAAGACATCAAATATCTTGGTGATCTCCTTTATCCACGTCTTTGCCTTAAGTGGTTCTGGCTTTCCAAAAAACTCCGGTGGTCCCAGCTCCTTGAACTGCTTAGCGGTGAGCGACCGTGGGTTGCCATTATTTCCACCTACATTATGAACAAGAGTCTCTCTCGTTTGGTGTTGTATGAATTCTATAAAGCTCCTAAACGTACCGTCGTTCGTCATTTGATCAGTGTTTTTGTTTATAGGAGGATTATCGCCTTCTTGTTGCACATTATTCTGGCTAGCGGTGACTCAACGATCTCATGTGCTCCATTGCTTACCTCAATATTTTCAGATGCCATTTTACTGTCACAAAACAAGGGTTAATTAATATGTCACATATTATCCATATACTCTGACCGACCAATTAAATACCAAATAAACTTAGGCAGGTCATACTAGCAAAGGAATTCCCCGTCTCTCCCCTCCTAGTTCTTGTCTCACATCTCAGCCAGGGATCATATCCCTAAGCTTTGATACCAACTATAACGCCCCCAAAATAGGTATACATCACCCATTTTGAGTCATCAAATACATGGTACAGAATACAAATACAACTTAATAATACAACTGTCGTGTAAAATACGACAAAATAATAAACTAAGAGTTTTAATAAGAATATTGTCATCTACACAATATCCACACTCAAAGGAGTCCTCATTACAATTATTATCACACTATTTCATAGAATAGTGAGGATTACTAATGCTATCATCTGGACCGTCACTCTGTTCCCCGACTAGTCCCTGCTACGTTCTCATTTCCTGAAGAGAACAATGAAAGCAAAAGGGTGAGCTCAACTAGCCCAGTAAGAAATATTATGACTAAGATAATGCGTAAAAAAAATTATCGTTAGCCTTCAACGATGTTAAACCGATAAAATATAACAAACATCAAGTTTAAGCTGCGGTGAACAAGCAATCCATTAAAAGAGTCAAGTAGAGAATACAATCTACTATCTTTTATGATTTCAAAAGGTTTTTCATCACTTTTATCATTTGAGACTCGACTTAATAAATAATCCACATCATCCGCAGACTACTACTAAGGATATTCATTAGTATCACGACCACAAATTATCCATGCACTACGGGCCAAGGATATTCGTGTATTCATCAATGGTCATCATCATGCCAACAACTGTCCATTAATGTACTATGGGCCAATGAGGACTTTTACCACATTATTTGTAACATTACGGTCATGATTACACCGAATAATCCCTGGTCATAATCATACCAAGTCCATCTATGCACTATAGGCCACAGATGACTTTCAACAAAATATAAACATGAGGATGATGACAATGATATAAGAATTCAATAAAACAAGTTCAAGAATTAATTTATCCAGGAACCAATAATGTCCAAATTGTCAACATGATACTGCTTTGTGGAGTAAAATTCAAGAATGCTCAGAAGAATATTTCCACGAAAATATACTGGATGAAGCACAAATATCCAGGATATTCCACTAATTTCATGGAGTATAGAATCCAAAACTTTAACCAACTGAGTATAATAGAATATATGAAACTACAAATGAATTTTCACCCGTCATGCAGTAATCCACGTATACAGATCATTTCCACAATTTAACAAGGAATGAATACAAAGGATCCTTCACCATGCATGTGGTAATCTACATAGACAGGTTATTCCAACAGAATAATAAAGAATGGAATAATAGAAGAATTCACCATGCATGCGATAAATCGCACAGACAGGATATTTCGACAGAATAATAAAGAATTGAATAACAACAGAATTTCACCATGTATGCGGTACTTCACATAAACAAGTTATTCCAGCAGAATAATAAAGAATGGAATAATAACAGAATTTCACCATGTATGCAGTACTTCGCATAGACAGGTTATTCCAACAAAATAATAAAGAATAGAATAACAGAAGAATTTCACCAAGTATAGGGTAGTCCGCGTATACAGGTTATTCCAACAGAATAATAAAGAATTGAATAACAGAAGTTCTCTTCATGAATACGAAAGAAATAATACCCCTACTAGTAAAGAAACAAAGATTATTACATTTGGTAGGCGAGGATATTCTTGAAGAAAACTCAACACTACGCTCAAAGCTTCTTAAAACTCTAAAGAAATATGCTCAAGATTATAGAAGAGAATTCTCTGAATTTCTGGTGTGATTTCAATTATAACTAAGCATCCTATTTATAGGGAAAATGGAAAGGATACTATGCGATAAAATATAATATATATATATATATATATATATATATATTTATATATTTTATTTAAAATCTAATAAAATAAATAACTTTATAAAAGTCTTACATTTTTATATAAAAAGATTTTACTATGCAAAATACTATGCTGAAACACTACGCAACACTTTGCATAATAAAATATAATATATTCTATTTATAGTCTAATAAAATAAATAACTTTATAAAAGTATTCTCTTTTATATAAAAATATTTTACTATGAAAAACACTATGCATAATAAAATATAATATATTCTATTTATAGTCTAATAAAACAAATAACTTTATAAAAGTATTATGTTTTATATAAAAAGCTTTTCTATTTTATTACATTAATAATACTAATAACACAAAATTTATATATAAAATATATATATATATATAAACTTCTGTGACTTCATAAAAAGACACCTCAATATATTTAACAATATTTATCATCATTATTATAATTCACAATATTAATCGACCAGGTCGTTCCCAGGAAAGAGGGGGCTTTCCAATAATGATTTTTCCCTATTGGCGCACAATTAGGTGACCAAACATCTCCTTGGCAGAACTTCTAGACATCGTTAATATTGCAAATAATAATATTAATAACTCTGTCATCTCAATTATTGATTTAATAATATATAAAATATCGACAATAATTGAATCAAATTACGTGAGACACTATGCAACAATTACTGAAGCAATAATTGAACAAAACTGAGTGACTTCTCACGTAAGCATCAATAATCAATACCGTGTGCTACTATGCAACCACGCGTATTCATGTACTTTTAACACCGGGTGTTTCAACAGTTAACGATAAATCTTCCGTCGTTATTTTCATAAAAATATTTTTTTCGTTTTCTCAACTTGACAATAATTCCGTTGTGGGGTCCACCAATGATTGTATCGTCGTACGAATATTTCCTGTTAAAACGAATATTCCCCGACCAATCGAATATTATATAACAACTTGTATACTTTGCAAAATTTATAAATATTACCCACAACTATAACATTATATCAAATCCACACCATAATATTAAAAAAAAATTGAGAAATTTAAATCTTTATTCATAAAATTTGGGGTCTCACAGATTACCACATGCATGGTGAATGATCCTTTGTATTCATTCCTTATTAAATTGTGGAAATGATCTGTCTACGTGGATTACCGCATGGCGGGTGAAAATCCATTTGTATTTTCGTAATTTTTCTGAGCCTCAAAAATTTTGGAAAATTTTGAAATGATAATTCGATGAGTTTTCTAGATTGTGTCCAAAAATGGCAATTTTTGGATGTATAGATTAAGAGTTATGGATTTTATTGGAAAAAACTATTTTAAAAGTAAACCCTTATAACTCTTTGTGGTTAACTCCAAAATTGGTGAAATTTTTATTGGGAGTACATGTGTATAATGAGGAGTATACCTGTAAATTTCGTAATTTTTTGGACAAAGGTACAATTTATGATAAATGTCTAAATATTCAAGCGAGTTTTTGGCCATATGAAAAATAGTAAATGAATTTTAAAAATTCTGAGAAAAATATATGTTCAATATGGGACTATATTCTGCTAAATCCCAGAAAAAAAATAAGTTTGGGACTGATTTGGTATTTTTCATGAAAATGAACTAGTTATGAGAAAATGAATTAAATATGTTATGTGAAGTAACAAAATTGGAAAATAGGATTTTATGGTTTGGGAATCCTGTATAGGGTATATGCAAATTTTTTATAAGGGATTTAATCATTGGTGATGAAATCTTATGAGCATGTCATTTTGATTGATTAAATGCATTATGTGGTAAAGTTTAAACATTTGAAATAAATTATTTATAAGTTTAAGAAGTGATTAAAATATTGTTATAATATAAATAATATTAGATTATGAGTTTATTAAGTGGTTGATAATATTTGGATAAATTTAATATTTATCCTTGTTTTCGTTTGATTAATGCTTATATCATTGTCATCATCCCCATGCTTATGTGGTGATGAAAGTTATCTTTGGCTTACGTGCAAAGATGGACTATTGATTATTGAATTGTATATCTTTGGCTTACGTGCAAAAGATGGAATTATTGATTATTGGTTTTATAGTTGTATATCTTTGGCTTACATGCAGAGATGGACTTGGTATGATTATGACCAGGGATCATTCGGTATAATCATGACCTGTAATGTTATAAACGATGTGGTAAAAGTCCTCAGTGGCCTGTAGTGCATTGATGGACAGTTTTTGTTATGATTATGACCAAGGATTATTCGGGATAATCATGACCATTGATAATTTAATAAATATCATTGGCCCGTAGTACAGGGATGATTCGATGATGTGGTTTATTTATTAAGCTGAGTCTCAGCGATAAAAATTGATGAAAATATTTTAAATCATAGAAGATAGTAGGTATCATGCTCTACTTGACTCTTCTAATGGATTGCTTATCCCGCTGCAGTTAAACTTGATGTCTATTATATTTTATCAGTTTAACATTGTTGAAGACTAATGATAATTTATTCTGCATTATCTTAGTTATAATATTTCTTACTGGGCTAGTTGAGCTCACCCTTTTGCTTTTATTGTTCTCTTCAGAAAATGAGAACGTAGCCAGGACTAGTCGAGGAACAGAGTGATGGTCCGAGATGGTGTATTAGTAGTCCTCGCTATTCTATAAAATAGTGTGATAATAAATGTAATGAGGACTCCATTGAGTGTGGATATTGTCTAGATGACAATATTTGTATTAAAACTCCTAGCATATGTTTTATCGTATTTTACACGACAGTTGTATACTTATGTTTTTATTTGTATTTTGTACCATGTATTTGGCGACTCAAGATGGGTGATGTATATTTATTTTGGGGGCGTCACATAATTAAGGTATTTGATTCAATTCTATTAACTGTGGATTTGGATTAATATGTTTGTGATCCATCGGAAGGTGGTTATAAATACTAATAAGTTCCTGATTAACAATCTAGAATAGTGAGCATAATTAATAAGAAGCGTTTTAATATAACAGAAGCAATAAGTGAAGTTGTGATCTTAAATCTCCATAACCTAATTTTTAACTAGTGGTAATAGTAGTAGTTTAATTATATATTTTAATTCATAACATTAAATCGATTATTTAAATAAAATTAGTTTTGTTAAGAACTAGTACTTGGTGATTTTTATTAAATAATTCTTCGTGGGAACGATACTCTATTTCACTTTATTACTTGTTGACCATGTATACTTGTACGTATATTTTGATTGTGAAATCGATCAACAATTCCCACAGATTAATAAGGAATGAATACGAAGGATTATTTACCAAGCATGTGGTAGTTCGCGTAGATAGGTTATTCCCACAGATTAATAAGGAATAGAATGACAACCCTTATAAGTATTGAAAGAAAATAACGTCATTTACGAATACGAAAGAAATAATACCCCTTACCTTAATAGGAGATTGGATACTGCAATAATGTAGTAGCAGAATACTCTTCTTCTTTCTCTCTTATTCTTTCTCTATAGATTCTCTCATGAGTTTTAATGAATTGGTGAAAATGAAGGAAGAATAAGCTTTTATTTATAGAAGAATTCTATCTTAGCCCTTGCAATGTGAACAGGCAAGTAGCTTGATGCCTGGTAATGTGAAAAGGCAAGTGGTTTGATGTCTGGTAAAGGCAAGTACTATTGGCGAAAGTGACTCTTTGATGATGACATATGGGTCCCATAGAATAAGCCAAACTTACAACAAATGCTTCATGGCAAACCCCTCTATTTATAACAAAAATTGAATAAATATCTACCACAAATACTTATCTTCAATCAACACATTTTTAATCTATCAACAATTCTCGTCAATAATATTATAACTCACAATATTGACAACCAGATCATTCCCAAGAAAGAGTGGGATTTTTGATAAGGATTTCTCCTTATTAGAGCGCAATTAAATAATCTAACCCCTTTACTCGACAAAACTTTTTAGACATTGTCAATAATGCAAATAATAATATGAACAATTGTGTTGTGTCAATTATTAATTTAATAATATAAAATATTATGCAGATGATACTGAGATAATAATTGAATCAATAATATGAGATATCATGCATCAACTACTGTGACAATTGTTGAATGAAACTGAGTAACTTCTTACGTTAGCATCAATAATCAGAGATAATGTGCAATACCGTGTGCTACTGTGCAACAACGTGTATTACTGTACTTTTATCATCGGGTATTTCAACAGTTTAACGGTAAAAGTTTTGCCGTTATTTTTATAAAAATGTTATTTTTGTCCTTTTCTATATCCAACAGTTATTCCATTGTAGGGTGCACCAATGATTGCGCCATCGTACGAATATTCTCTGACCAAATGAATATTCCCCGACACAACGAATATTTTATGACAACTTGCTTGCTTTGTAAAATTTTCACATATAACCCTTAACATTAACCTTTTACCAATTTAATCATTTACTAAACAGAATAATAATTATAAAAAAAAATTAAAAACTTTTATTTCATAAAATTCGAGGTATTACATTAATAAACTTAAATAGTGTTTCGATACTTATGAGATGAACATTATAAAACATGGAATAAGGTTAAAGTAAACCATGAGTGACGTTTATACGTGACTAATTGGTATGTTTATGTGCACCAAATGTGTAGGACTGTTAAAGGGCAAATAACTCTAGACACATGTTAAAACTTTTCAATGATCTATCGAATTGTTATTGTGTTTAAGTTATGCTTCCAAACTAATTTTTACTTGGTGCGGATTCAGTTTAAGAATGAACAACCCTAATATTCGGGGAAATGTTTTATATTGTTGACATGTAATATCGAGTGACGGAAGAACGCAAAATAAGTCATTCTCCGTGTAGTATTGATCAATACAAGGTACAAAGGGTTGATCACCCAACGTGCCCATAAATCATGACGGTTTACAACGGAATAGTTGTTCAACCCCTTTTTGAAATGAAAATGAAAGTTCGAGATTTTATGACCGCTCAGCTAAAGTCAGTACGTCGTTTCAAAAATATATTTTGAAAACAAAGGAAGTAATTTCCTAACATTTAAGATCTCTTAGCAACTTCTATCCAGTTGTTGAAGGTTTAGAAGTATGAAAGCATGATTTTTGATTTTGTTATTTTATATGCAATCTTTTATACTTGTTGGGCATGTAAATGTTAATTCTTGCTTAAAATTAAATGTTTTCAGTGAAACTGAGCATATAGAAGGTTCTGGAAAAGACAAGGGCAAATGCAAAATGAATGAATGAAAGAATGTGAACCCTATTTATAATAGATAGGTTTATTGTAATTAATTATTGTTTAATTATCATGTTAAGAAGATTTAAAGATCGTAGAACCTGGGTATGTAATAATAAGTTTGTAATAATTAATAATTATTTTTTCTATTAGTATGAATGCATAGTTGGATGTATGTTAGTATTAACATTGTGAAGCACCAGATCCAGAGTTTAAAGGTACACTTATTTGGGGGTGTCACAGTTTTGAGTTTCTTCGGTTTCATTTTGTCGTGTATTATTACTTTGAAATTTCACCTCATTTAGATATGACAAAAAGTAGATTTGATTTGGTTATTAGTTATAAAATATAGTTATTGTTCCATTTAAAAACTAAAATTATATAATTTGTTTTTAATATAGGTTATGTGGGTTGGAACTCAATAGTTATTATTCCAATATAGGTCAACCCATTCTTTAAAATTCAAATTTATTATTATTATGGCCTAATAAAATTAATTAATTGACATATTTTGATTTTTTTATCTTTCTTTTAACTTCTCTCTAAATTGTTTTTATACATTATCTCTTTCTAAAAAGTTAACTTTCTCTCTATTTATTTTGGATATATATTAATTTATACACATCCTATATTAATGGTTGAAACTGACTAATTTATTCTTATTAAAATACTTTCAATCTACATAGTTACTATTTACTCGTGTTATCCTTGAGCCTCTTCCACAAATAAAATAAAACTTGGTTTGACAATAACTCATTTAAAACAGTTATTGATTTTTATTTTTATTTCTTATATTTAAATTCTAGCAACTTGGCACACTGTGCATGTGGCCAAAGAATATTGTTTAATTAAAATTTGATGTTATTTATAAATAATATTTTTAAAATAAACAAACATTAACAAATAATTATCAAAGAAGGAATGATTATTGAAACAAAAAGTTCTGACAATCCAGTGACAAATGTACATTGTAAATTTACAATAAATCATTGTATCATACTGTTGCAAAAAAAAAAAAAAAAAAGCGTGACCAAAAATGTATTTAAAACTTAGAATTATTTATAAATAAATAAATAAACAATAAAAAAATATAATTAAAAGAAGGAAATATAATTATAATAAGAAAGAATTGTGGTACTCCTAATAACGAACATTGCAAACTAATAGTAAAAAGTACAAAAAAATATTTCATTTGCATGAAGATGATGTTTTTTTTAAAATAAAAAAATTAGCAATTGTGTGACGCCCTCAAAATAGGTATAAATCACCCATTCTGAGTCGTCAAATACATGATACAAAATACAAATACAAACTTAATTATAAAACATGAGTTTAGAGTTTCTACACGAATATTGTCTTCTAGACAATATTCAAACTCAAATGGAGTCCTCATTACAATTATTATCATACTATTTCATAGAATAGTGAAAACTACTATGATACCATCTCGGACCATCACTCCGTTCCCCGATTAGTCCCGGCTACGTTCTCATTTTCTGAAAAGAACAATAAAAGCAAAAGGGTGAGCTCAAGTAGTCCAGTAAGAAATATTATGACTAATGTAAAACCCCAACTTATTATAAATAAAATTGAATTTTCTCTATTCATTATTCTAAATTAATAAGGTGTTAATTTGATATAATGTTTTGGTTATGGGTGAAATGTGCAAATTTTATAAAATAAGCAAATGGTTATAAAATATTCATTTTTGTCGGGAAATAATCTTTTGGTCGTTGAATATTCTTTTTATCGGGAAATATTCGTACGACGGCGCAACCATTCGTGGGACTCATAATAGAATAACTGTCGGATGAAGAAAATGACAAAGTTTGAATTTTATAAATAACGACGTAATTGTTACCGTTAACATTATTGGAATACTTGGTGGTTAAAATACGATGAATACTGGCGTGGTGGCACGGTGGGATACTCAGATTACAAGTATTGTTGAATTATTGATTAAATGACGTAAAGAAGGCACTATCCAATAATTATTACTGATGAATTCTTATTCAATATTTTATATTATTGATTCAATAATTGTTGCGTTGATATTTTATATTATTATTGTTTCAATAATTGTCACTTTATCTGATATTTTCCATTATCGGATCAATAATTCATATTATTTGAATAATATTATTAGATAATATTATTGGCAATGTCTAGAAAGTTACATGCAAGGAGAGGTTTGGTCACCTAATTGCTTGGCCAGATGAGGAGAAATCCTTATTGGAAAGCCCCTCTTTCTTAGGGCTGCTGGTTGTCATAATTGTGATTCTGTAATATTATTTATGAATAATTAATTATTGATTTATATGATAAGGAAATATTTATTTGACGTGAATATAAACGATGGATTTATTTATATGGTTATAAATGAAGGAATTAATGTTGAGGTATTTTATCAGTATTTTGTCGGAATTGAGGTATTAAAAATCACCCGTTTATGGATTTTGAATATTTTCGGTTAGGAATTTGGAAAAACTTAAAGCTACAAAGTTGTAGAGAATTTGATTTCAGGCAGAATGGACATAAAATTCGTATTTTTCTGTTCAACAGACTATTTTCTATGAATTACTGAAGTTTCGGAAAATAAAATGATTTTTATTTAATTATGGGTGGGACCCACTTTTTGGTTGGTGATGAATATGCATGTGGAATTTCTTTGGAAATTTGAATTGGCATGCCTTGATAGTCATGGTCTTGGCATGCATAAAGAAAAAATAAATAAAATATTATTTTAATATTTTAGTCTCCTATGGCGTTCTAATATTTTCATATAAATAGACGCTTAGGTTAGAATTAAAAATCACACCAGAAACAAGTTTTCTTTCTCTCTATATTGTCGAGCGTATATTTGTGAGTATTTTGATACTTTGAGAGTTGTTGTTCGATACAAGTTTCCTTCGACTTTCTATCCGATATTCAGGATCGAAATCTAGTTATTTTGAGGTAAGGGATGTTATTTTCTTCTTAAATGATATTATTTCCTTCAATATCATTATGCCGACATATTGGTGAACTTTTTAATCAAATTTGGAACATTTTGTGTCGGGGTTACTATTCACGTATACGACACTATTCACGAATACGACACTATTCACCAAAAAAATGAAAATTTTCCTTTTTGTTCAAGATGTCTATTTTGGCTACTATCTTTGATTGTATCCATGTTTTGATCGTTATTTTTGAATTCTGCTTCATAATTGGTTATTATGAAGTATTATTGATCTTGGATAAACTGTTATACGAATCCCTAATATTTGTTCTTCTGTCTCACTGGATTCATTTTCTTTAAAATATTTTTCACCATCCTCACTCCTAAATGATGATATTACTAAATATCTTTGGCCTTTAGTGCAAAGATGAATGATTAACTGATGAATATCTTTGGCCCGAAGTGCAAAGATGAACAGGTGTTGAGATGAACATGACCAACTGGTGAAATAAATGAATATCTTTGGCCTGTAGTGCAAAGATGATTATTTGATTAAAAGATGTATATTGATTGATGTTACAGGGATAAAATATTGATGATGGACTTTTAAACCTTAGAAGATAGTAGAATTCATTCTCTACGTGACTCTTCTAATGGATTCTGTTCCATTCTTTGTTGTTGATATAATACTTGTTGTCTATTATATTCCATTAGATTTTTCCCTGTTGCAGACTAACGATAATTTGTTGTATATTATCCTAGTCATAATATTCTTTACTGGGCTAGTTGAGCTCACCCTTTTCCTTTTTGTTCCATTTTTTATTCTCAGGAGGTGAGAACATAGCAGGATCTAGTCGGGGTATGGAGTGATGGTTCTAGAAAGATGTTTTAGCAGTCCTCACTATTTCTATTAAATAGTGTATGAATAATTGTAATGAGGACTTATTTGAGTGTGGATATTATCTAGAGGACAATATTTGTATTTAAACTCACAGTTTGTGTTGTCGTATTTTGCACGATAATTATATTATTGATGTTGTAGTTTGCTTTCTGTACCATGTATTTGGTGACTCAGAATGGGTGTTGTATACCTATTTTGGGGGTGTCACAACTAAGATAATGCAGAATAAATTATCGTTAGCCTTCAACAGTGTTAAACTGATAAAATATAATAAACATCAAGTTTAACTGCAGCGGAACAAGCAATCCATTAGAAGAGTCAAGTAGAGCATGATATCTACTATCTTCTATGATTTAAAAAGTTTATCATCAATTTTATCGCTGAGACTCAGTTTAATAAATAATCCACATCACTGAATTATCCATGCACTACGGGCCAAGGATATTCATTAGTATTAAGGCCACGAATTATCCATGCACTACGGTCCAAGGATATTCGTGTTTTCACCAATGGTCATGATCATGCCAACCACTGTCCATCAATGCACTACGGGCCAATGAGAACTTTTACCACATCACTTGTAATTTTACGATTATGATTATACCGAATAATCATTGTTCATAATCATACCAATCAACAGTCCATCTATGCGCGTAAGTCAGAGATGACTTTCATCACAATATAAGCATGAGGATGATGACAATGATATAAGAATTCAATTAAAAGAAAGCAAAGGATAAATTTTTAAATATTTATAAATTAATTTATCCAGAATTCATTAATATCCAAATTGTCAATATGATACTGCTTTGTGGAGTAAAATTCAAGAATAATATTGTATCAAAAATAACGGCGGAAGTTTTACCGTTAAACTGTTGAACTACCCAGTAGTAAAAGTACAATAATACGCGTGGTTGCATAGTAGCACACAGTATTGATTATTGATGCTTACGTGTGAAGTCACTTAGTTATTGTAAGACCCCAGCTTTTTATAAATAAAATTGAATTTTCTCTATTCATTATTCTAAATTAATAAGTGTTAATTTGATATAATGTTTGGTTATGGGTGAAATGTGCAAATTTTACAAAATAAGCAAGTGGTTATAAAATATTTATTTTTGTCGGGGAATATTCTTTTGGTTGTGGAATATTCTTTTTGTCGGGGAATATTCGTACGACGGCGCAGCCATTCGTGGGGCTCATAACAGAATAACTATCGGATGAAAAAAATGACAAAGTTTGAGATTTTATAAATAACGGCGTAGTTGTTACCGTTAACATTGTTGGAATACCCGGTGGTTAAAAATACGATAATATGCGTGGGTTGCATAAAGAGCGCACGGTATTGATTAAGTATTGTTGAATTATTGATTATCGATTACATAAGAAGGCACTACTCAATAATTATTACGATAGTTTTAATATTTTATTTTATTGATTCAATAATTTGATTTGATAGTTTTATATTATTGTTGTTTGATAATTTTCACTTTTGTGATATTTCCCATTATCAAATCAATAATTCATATTATTTGAATAATATTATTAGATAAGCATTATTGGCAATGTCTTGAAAGTTTTATCAAGGAGAGTTTTGGTCACCTAATTGCGCGCCAGTAAGGAGAAATTCTTATTGGAAAGCCCCCTCTTTCCTTGGAAGTGTCTGGTTGTCATAATTGTGATTCTGTAATATTATTTGTGAATAATTAATTATTAATTTATACGATAAGAAAATATTTATTTGATGTGGATATAATTGATGGATATATTTATTTTATGTGGTTATAAATGAAGGAATTAATGTTGAGGTGTTTTATCAGTATTTTGTCGGATTGGAGGTATTAAAAACTCAAATCGGTGTTCTTAAAGCTTTATCGCGTGAGTTATTATTTTAATCCGACCGTTAGATTGTTGTGATTTTTAGATATGTTATACATATATGAGTTGAGTATATGTCTACAAATTTTGAACCGTTGAAAATTAACGCATGATTTGTTATGAATTTTAAAAGGTGTTGAAACGGTGTTTAAAATCATCTTTTTGTGGATTTCAGATATTTTCGGTCTGGAATTTGGAAAAACATTCTTCCGCAAAGTTGTAGAGAATTCGATTTCATGTGGAATGGACAAAAAATTCGTATTTTTCTGATAAACGGGCTATTTTCTATGAATTAATGAAGTTTCGGTAAATAAAATAATTTTTATTAAAAATGGGGTGGGACCCACTTTGGTTGGTGTTAATAACATGTGGGCTGCTGAAATTTTCGGAATTGAGGGGCTGGAGATTTTCAAAGAGCATGCGTAGAAAAAATATAAGGTTATATTATATTTTAATATTTTAGTCTCCTATGGCGTTCTAACATTTTCCTATAAATAGACGCTTAGGTTAGAATTAAAAATCACACCAGAAACAAGTTTTCTTTCTCTCTATATTGTCGAGCGTATATTTGTGAGTATTTTGATACTTTGAGAGTTTAACATTCGATACAAGTTTCCTTCGACTTTTTATCCGATATTCCGATCAGAAGTACCGTTATTTTGAGGTAAGGGATATTATTTTCTTCTTAAATGATATTATTTCCTTCAATATCATTATGCCGAGATATTGGTGAACTTTTTAATCAAATTTGAAACTTTTTGTGTCGGGGTAACTATTCACGTATACGACACTATTCACGAATACGACACTATTCACCGAAAAATGAAAATTTTCCTTTTTGTTCAAGATGTCTATTTTGGCTACTATCTTTGATTGTATCCATGTTTTGATCGTTATTTTTGAATTTTGCTTCATAATTGGTTATTATGAAGTATTATTGATCTTGGATAAACTGTTATATGAATCCCTAATATTTGTTCTTCTGTCTCACTGGATTCGTTTTCTTTAAAATATTTTTCATCATCCTCAGTCCTAAATGATGATATTACAGAATATCTTTGGCCTGTAGTGCAAAGATGAATGATTAACTGATGAATATCTTTGGCCCGAAGTGCAAAGACGAACAGGTGTTGAGATGAACACTAATTATTTGGTGAAATAAATGAATATCTTTGGCCTGTAGTGCAAAGATGAATATTTGATTAAAAGATGTATATTGATTGATGTTGCAGGGATAAAATATTGATGATGAACTTTTAAACCTTAGAAGATAGTAGAATTCATTCTCTACGTGACTCTTCTAATGGATTGTTGTTTCCGTTGCTGTTGTTGATCTAAAATTTGTTGTCTATTATATTCCATTAGATTTTTCCCTGTTTCAGACTAACGATAATTTGTTGTATATTATCTTAGTCATAATATTCTTTACTGGGCTAGTTGAGCTCACCCTTTTCTTTTTTGTTCCATTTTTCTTCTCAGGAGGTGAGAACATAGCAGGATCTAGTCGGGGTATGGAGTGATGGTTCTAGAAAGATATTTTAGCGGTCCTCACTATTTCTGTAAAATAGTGTATGAATAATTGTAATGAGGACTTATTTGAGTGTGGATATTGTCTAGAGGACAATATTTGTATTTAAACTCACAGTTTGTGTTGTCGTATTTTGCATGACAATTTTATTATTGATGTTGTAGTTTGCTTTCTGTACCATGTATTTGGCGACTCAGAATGGGTGTTGTATACCTATTTTGGGGGCGTCTTAGTTGGTATCAAAGCTTAAGGATATGGTCTCTGGCGGAGATCGGGGAATAGAACTAGGAGGGGAGAGATGAGTAATTCCTTCGCTAGTGTGTCGTATCTAAGCTTATTTGTTGGTCGGTCATAATATAGGGATATTATGTGATATGCTAATTTGTTTAATTAACCCTTGTTTTATGGCGGTATTTAAGAATGGCTCTTGAGGGGCGTTAATGAAACGGTGTATGAGGCCTGTGGAACAACCTTTAGTCACAAAACCAGGGAAGCGGCAACAGGAAGACAATATTTCTCCTGTAAACAATGCTACCGAGCAAACGATGAATGATGGAATGTTTAGGAGCTTTTTGCAGTTCATGCAAAATCAGACGAGGGAGACTCGTGTACAAAATATGGGTGGAAATGATGGCAACGCGCTGATCTATCAATGACAAGCGATTCAAGGAGTTGGGACCACCAGATTTCTGGGGAAAGCCCGATCCGATTAAGGTGGAAACATGGGTCAAGCAATTTACCAAGATATTCGATGTCTTGGGATGCACGGAAGAAGCGAAGGTTCCATTCGCCACCTTTTTGTTCCGTGGTGAAGCGGACATTGGTGGGAATCAGTGAAGCGTACAACCAACCCGCACTCAACATGTCTTGGGAAAGATTTGAAAGCTGTTCAATGACAAGTACTTTCCGAAAGTATTCATCATATGAAGGAGGTAGAGTTTATTAGATTTGGAGCAGAACAACATGGCGGTGTCTCGAAGACGAGGAAAAATTCGCGAGAGTTATCCAGTTTGCACCTCATTTGGTGGAGAATGAAGAGCGTATATAGCGGATGTTTACGAGAGGTCTAAAATCCGAGATTCGTCAATACCTTATCTCTCATAAATTTTCTCTGTATTCAGATGTTGTCAACAGGGCTCAATTATTAGAGCGAGATAATGAGTACACTCAACCGAGGGATCACAACCAGGGTCATACCGGTGATAGCAGTCATCAGAGCGATGATAACCAGCGAGGAGGGAAGAATACGGACAAAAGCGGTAACCACTCGGGTGGTAATCGTGGCCATAATAATAGAAGAGGTGAGTCTAGTGGAAATTTCAAAAATAAGAGATTCAACAATGACGGGAAGACATCAGCGGCAACACCAGCATCAACTATTGCTAGGGGAGGAGAACGACCACCAGTCGTGTGTTATAAATGCGGGAAAAAGGGACATATCAGCCTAAACTATCCACAACAATCCAAGGTATGTTATAACTATGGAAAGGAGGGTCATATAGCCCGAGAGTGTTTTGTAGCAAAACCAAGTTCAGCGGGGATGGTGACTCCAAAAGCTGTCCCGGATAAGTCAAAGTTAACAGTTCCTGGAAGAGCGTTTGTCGTGACTGGCCAAAACATAAGGAACCCAAACGAGGTGATCACGGGTAAGCTAATCTTGAATTCTTGCGAAGTTTATACCTTACTAAATTCCGGTTCTACCCATTCTTTTATCTCTCCTGCTTGTGCTCAATGTTTAAACTTGACTCTGGAGAAATTGGATTTTAACTTATTTGTTGAAACTCCGTTGGGTGAAACCTTCGTTACATCTATAGTTTATAAATCTTACTTAATCTAAGTTGGCAATATCACATTACCTATTGATCTTATTTCTTTAAAGATACTTGCTTTTGATGTGATTTTAGGAATTGATTGGTTAACCACTCATCATGCCAAAATTGATTATTTTCGTAAGGTTGTTAGTTTTCATATTCCTAACCAACCTGTTATACGAATTCAAACAACTAAACCACTAAAATCAGTCACTGTCATATCAAGCCACAAAGCTATTCGTTTATTAAAAAATGGATGCCAAGCTTTCTTAGCCCATGTTATAGATTTGAATAAAGACAAGTCAGATTTGGATAATATTTCTGTTGTTAGAGAATTTCCTAATGTATTTCCTGAAGAACTTCCCGGTCTACCCCCAGAACGTGATGTTGAATTCTTTATTGACCTTGAACTGGGTACAAAGACCATTTCTAAAACCCCATATCGAATGGCTCCTATTGAATTTCTGGAGTTAAAAGTCCAACTACAGGAATTATTAGACATCAGTTTCATTCATCCTAGTACATCTCCTTGGGGTGCTCCTGTTTTATTCGTAAAGAAGAAAGGCGTGAGTATGCGACTTTGTATTGACTCTACGAGAATTGAACCATGTCACCATCAAGAATAGGTATCCATTACCTCATATTGATGACTGTTAGACCGATTACGAGGAGCACAATTCTTTTCAAAGATCGATCTTCGTTCTAGATATCATCGGTTGAAGATTAAAAGCGAGGATATTCCAAAGCGCCTTGAACTCGGTATGAGCATTATGAATTCTTAGTCATGTCTTTTGGATTGACTAATGCTCTCTTTGCTTTTATGGATATGATGAACCGAGTATTAAAGGAATATTTGGATCAGTTCGTTGTTGTCTTTATTGATGACATCCTCATCTATTCCAAAAGCCGTGAAGATCATGAGCACCATTTGAAGGCGATACTTGAAAGACTTCGTGAAAACAAGCTTTATGCTGGTGAAGAAATCACGAGTTCGGCTTGAGGAAGTAGCATTCCTTGGGCACGTGGTGTCAAAAGATGGAGTATCTGTTGACCCGACGAAGATTGAAGAAATACAAAGTTGGGAGCAACCGAAGTCGGTGACCGAAGTATGCAGCTTTCTGGGCTTAGCTGGTTATTATCGGAGATTCGTGGAAGGATTTTCTCGAATTGCTACTTCGTTAACTTAGCTGACTCGGAAAGATAAAAAATTCATATGGAGCGAGGAATGCGAGAAGATTTTCCAAGAGCTCAAGAGGCAACTCATTTCGGCACATGTTCTGACCATACCATCCTAGAAAAGCGAACGTGGTAGCTGACGCGTGGAGTAGAAGATCGTACGCGAGTATGAGTGCGATATTATTGAACACAAAGACCTATCTTGTATAATTTACAAATGATAGAGATAGAGTTAAAGACTCTAGGGACCCACATGATGATATACGAGTAGAATCGACTTTAATCGATAATGTTAAAGTCGGTCAAGCTACAGACCTGGAGCTGATGAATGTAAAGAAGAAGGTGCAAGAAGGCGTTATTCTAGAAGTAAGAGTCGATGAAGAGAAGAAAGCTCAAACCTTCGATTTATTTGAAATCCTCGAGCGAGTAGGAACTGTGGCCTATAGACTCGCCTTAACGCTAAGTATGTCGCGTGTTCATAACATTTTTCACGTATCGATGTTACGTAAATAAGTGGATGACCCAAACCACATTATTACGTTATAACGAGACGAGATAGCTGAAGATTTAACGTACTAGGAGGTACCTGTTAAGATCTTGGATAGGAAAGAGCATGTCATATGCACCAAGGTTATACCACAAGTTAAGGTTTTGTGGAGGAACCATGTTATTGAGGAAATGACATGGGAGTTAGAATCGGAAATGAAAGCGAGGTACCCTCACCTGTTCGAAACACTAGGTACGTACGTCAATTTTAAGGACGAAATTTTATAAGGATGGGAGGTTGTAAGACCCCAGCTTTTTATAAATAAAATTGAATTTTCTCTATTCATTATTCTAAATTAATAAGGTGTTAATTTGATCTAATGTTTTGGTGATGGGTGAAATGTACAAATTTTATAAAATATTCATTTTTGTCGGGGAATATTCTTTTGGTCGTGGAATATTCTTTTTTGTGGGAATATTAAATGCAATGACAGTATGACGGCACAGCCATTCGTGTGGCTCATAATAGAATAACTCTTGGATGAAGAAAATGAAAAAGTTTGAGTTTTTATAAATAACAACAGTAGTAGTTATTCAAATTAACAACTTCGTTGGAATACCGGGGTTAAAAAATACGATAATATGCGTGGTTGCGACAAGTAGCAATACGATATTTGCAAGATTGTTGAATTATTGATTAAATGACGTAAGAAGGCACTACTCAATAATTGTTACTGAGAGTTCTTCGTTCAATATTGTATTTTATTGATTCAATAATTCTTTGCGTTGATAGTTTATATTATTGTTGTTTCAATAATTGTCACTGCACAGTATTTCCCATTATCAGATCAATAATTCATATTATTTGAATAATATTATTAGATAAGCATTATTGGCAATGTCTAAAAAGTTCTGTCAAGGAGAGGTTTGGTCACCTAATTATGTGCCAGTAAGGAGAAATCCTTATTGGAAAGCCCCCTCTTTCCTGGGAACTGCTTGGTTGTCATAATTGTGATTCTGTGATATTATTTGTGAATAATTAATTATTGATTTATATGATAAGGAAATATTTATTTGATGTGGATATAATTGATGGATATATTTATTTTATGTGGTTATAAATGAAGGAATTAATGTTGAGGTGTTTTATCAGTATTTTGTCGGATTGGAGGTATTAAAAACTCAAATCGGTGTTCTTGAAGCTTTATCGCGTGAGTTATAATTTTAATCCGACCGTTGGATCGTTGTAATTTTTAGATATGTTATACATATTTGAGTTGAGTATATGTCCACAAATTTTGAACCGTTGAAAATTAACGCATGATTTGTTATGAATTTTAAAAGGTGTTGAAACGGTGTTTAAAATCATCCGTTTGTGGATTTCGGATATTTTCGGTCTGAAATTTGGAAAAAATTTCTTTTGTAAAGTTGTAGAGAATTCAATTTCGTGTGGAATGGACATAAAATTCGTATTTTTCTGATAAACGGGTTATTTTCTATGAATTATTGAAGTTTCGGTAAATAAAATAATTTTTATTAAAAATGGGGTAGGACCAACTTTGGTTGGTGTTAATAACATGTGAAATTTTGAAATTTTCGTAATTGAGAATTTGGAGATTTTCAAAGAGCATGCGTAGAAAAATATAAGGTTATATTATATTTTAATATTTTAGTCTCCTATGGCGTTCTAACATTTTCCTATAAATAGACGCTTACGTTAGAATTGAAAATCACACTAGAAACAAGTTTTCTTTCTCTCTATATTGTCGAGCGTATATTTGTGAGTATTTTGATACTTTGAGAGTTACTGTTCGATACAAGTTTCCTTCGACTTTCTATCCGATATTCCGATCAGAAGTATCATTATTTTGAGGTAAGGGATGTTATTTTCTTCTTAAATGATATTATTTCCTTCAATATCATTATCTTGAGACATATTGGTGAACTTTTAATCAAATTTGGAACTTTTGTGTCTGGGGTTACTATTCACGATATCTGACACTTATTCACGAATACAACACTATTTACCGAAAAATAAAAATTTTCCTTTTTGTTAAAGATGTCTATTTTGGCTACTATCTTTGATTGTATCCATGTTTTGATCGTTATTTTTGAATTCTGCTTCACAATTGGTTATTATGAAGTATTATTGATCTTGGATAAACTGTTATACGAATCCCTAATATTTGTTCTTTTGTCTCACTAGATTCGTTTTCTTTAAAATATTTTTCATCATCCTCATTCCTAAATGATGATATTACTGAATATCTTTGGCCTGTAGTGCAAAGATGAATGATTAACTGATGAATATCTTTGGCCCGAACTGCAACGATGAACGGGTGTTGAGATGAACATGACCAACTGGTGAAATAAATGAATATCTTTGGCCTGTAGTGCAAAGATGAATATTTGATTAAAAGATGTATATTGATTAATGTTACAGGGATAAAATATTGATGATGGACTTTAAATCTTAGAAGATAGTAGAATTCATTCTCTACGTGACTCTTCTAATGGATTGCTGTTTCCGCTGCGGAATATTGATCTAAAACTTGTTGTCTATTATATTCTCTCAGATTTTTCCCTGTTGAAGACTAATGATAATTTTTTGTATATTATCTTAGTCATAATGTTCTTTACTGGGCTAGTTGAGCTCACCCTTTTCTTTTTTGTTCCATTTTTCTTCTCAGGAGGTGAGAACATAGCAGGATCTAGTCGGGGTATGGAGTGATGGTTCTAGAAAGATGTTTTAGCAGTCCTCACTATTTTTGTAAAATAGTGTATGAATAATTATAATGAGGACTTATTTGAGTGTGGATATTGTCTAGAGGACAATATTTGTATTTAAACTCACAGTTTGTGTTGTCGTATTTTGCACGACAATTGTATTATTGATGTTGTAGTTTGCTTTCTGTACCATGTATTTGGCGACTCCGAATGGGTGTTGTATACCTATTTTGGGGGCGTCACAGTTATACTCAATTATTGCTATAGTAATTGCTACATAATATCTCTCATATTATTGATTCAATTATTGTCACAGTATCATCTGCATAATAATTATTGTTATTAAATCAATAATTGAGACGACAAAGTTATTAATATTATTATTTGTAATATTGACAATGTCTAGAAGTTCTGTCAAGGAGAGGTTTGGTCACCTAATTGCGTGCCAATAAGGAGAAATCCTTATTGGAAAGCCCCCTCTATCCTGGGAACGACCTGATTGTTAAATATTATGAGTTGTAATATTAATGATGAATAATTTTGTGTTGATTAAAGATGAAATTGATAGTTCCATTGTGTTAGGATTATTAGTGTTAGTGGAAATTGACATTTATTTCGATAATTATTGATGTCCGGAAGTTATACTTACCAATCGAGTAATTAATTGGATAAATGAGCAATTAATTGCTATTAATTCACATACTTATAACTATTTGTTCACATGTGTGTACTATTGATTCATATTCATGTACTATTAGGGGAGGTGGTGCAAGATTGATAATACTTGCATGACTAAGTTAAAAATGGAGGTATAGATGGAGGTACTATACTGTAATTCGTATTTTCACATGTATAGAACTATTGAGTCACATGATTGAACTATTAATTCACATGATGTACTATTAGGGGAGGTGGAGCAAGTTTGATAATACTTGCACGACTAAATTAAAAATGAAGGAAAAGGTGAAGGTATTGTACTGTAATATTTTGAGCCCCAAAACGTGCAACTATCGAAACTATATTTTCCTATAAATAGAAGCTCATTCTTCCTTCATTCTAACAAATTTACTAAGTCTCACTAGAGCAATTATAGAGAGAGAAGCTATAGAGAGAGAATCTATAGAGAGAAAGAAGAAGAGAAGTCTGCTACCTCACTATTCCAGTATCCAGTCTTCTTCTGAGGTAAGGGATATTATATTTTTCAATATTCATAGAAATAATATTTTCTTCCATACTCTTTAGTATGTGAGTAATATTATTTCGTTTCATATTCCTGATTATACCCTCATTCAGTTAAATTATTGCTTCTATACTCCGTGAAATTAGTGGAATATCCTTTATATTTGTGCTTCATCCAGTATCTTTTCATGGAAATATTATTCTGAGTTTTCTTGATAATTATTGATAAATTCATGCTAGAATACTATTCATGAGTTACTATTTACGGGTTACTATTCACCCAATTACTATTCACTCGAATATTGTTCACTTGGGTATTCGGGGCACTTTTTATGTCGGAGTACTATTCACGAGTTACTATTAATGGGTTACTATTCACCCAATTACTATTCATCCGAATATTATTCACTCGGGTATTTGGGGCACTTTTCTTGTCGGGGTACTATTCCCAAAGTACTACTCACGGGGTACTATTCACGGGGTACAATTCACCCGAAAAATATATTTCTTTTCTGTCCAAATTATTTTTGATACATGAAAATTATTCTTGAATTTTACTCCACAAAGTAGTATCATGTTGACAATTTGGATATTTTTAAACTCTGGATAGATTTAAAGTCTTTAATATTTATCCTTGATTTCGTTTGATTAATTCTTAAATCATTGTCATCATCCTCATGCTTATATTGTGATGAAAGTCATCTTTGGCTTACGTGCATAGATAGACTGTTGATTGATATGATTATAATCATGGATCATTCGGTATAATCGTGACCCATAATGTTTCAAATGATGTGGTAAAAGTCCTCAGTGGCCTGCAGTGCATTGATGGACAGTTGTTGGTATGATTATGACCAGGGATTATTCGGTATAATCATGACCATTGATGATTACATGAATATCCTTGGCCCGTAGTGGAGGGATGATTCGATGATGTGGTTTATTTATTAAGCTGAGTCTCAGCGATAAGATTGATGAAAAACTTTTTAAATCATAGAAGATAGTAGATATCATGTTCTACTTGACTATTCTAATGGATTGCTTGTTCCACTGTAGTTAAACTTAATGTCTATTGTATTTTATCAGTTTAACACTGTTGAAGACTAATGATAATTTATTCTACATTATCTTAGTCATAATATTTCTTACTGGGCTAGTTGAGCTCACCCTTTTGCTTTCATTGTTCTCTTCAGGGAATGAGAACGTACTCGGGACTAGTCAGGGAACGGAGTGATGGTCCGAGATGGTGTTATAGTAGTCCTCACTATTCTATAAAATAGTGTGACAATAAATGTAATGAGGACTCTATTTGAGAGTGGATATTGTCTAGAAGACAATATTCTTGTTTAAACTCTCAGCTTTATTTTGTCATATTTTGCACGAAAGTTGTATAATTAAGTTTGTATTTGATTTATGTACCATGTATTTGGCGACTCAAGATGGGTGATGTATACCTATTTTGGGGGCATCACATTTGGTATCAATGCTTAGGGATATGATCCCTGGCTGAGATGTGAGACAAGAACTAGGAGGGGAGAGACGGGGAATTCCTTCGCTAGTATGACCTACCTAAGTTTATTTGGTATTTATTTGGTCGGTCATAGTATAGGGATAATATGTGATATGTCAATTAACCCTTGTTTTGTTGCAGTATTTGAAAATGGAATCCAAAAATATTGAGATAAGCAATGAAGCACATGAGACCATTGAGTCACCAACGATTAATACCCAGGATAATGTGCAATAGGAAGACAATAATCCTCAGGTAAATAATAACATCGATGAAATGGTGAACGATGGGATGTTCAGAGGCTTTATGCAATTCATGCAACATCAGGCGAGAGCGGCTCTTGTTCAAAATACAGGGGGGAAACACTGGCAACTCTCGGACGGTCACCGCTAAACAGTTCAAGGAGCTGGGACCACCGGAGTTTTTTGGAGAGCCAAAACCACTTAAGGCGGAGACGTGGATAAAGTAGATCACCAAGATATTTGATGTCTTGGGATGCTTCAAGGAGCAAAAAGTTCCCTTTGCCACCTTCATGTTGCGAGCAGAGGCAGATTACTGGTGGGAATCTGTAAAGCGTACTCAACTTGCCGCACTGAAGATGACTTGGGAGAAGTTCCAAGAAAGAGGTAGAGTTCATCAAGCTAGAGCAAAATAATATGACCATGTCGCAGTACGAAGCCATGTTTTCCAAGTTGTCCCGGTTTGCGTCACACTTGGTTGATAATGAGGAGAAAATGACACGGATGTTTCTAAGAGGTTTGAAACCCGAGATACGTCAATACCTTATCTCTCACAAACTGTGTTTGTATTCAGATGTTGTAAATAGGGCTCAGTTATTGGAGCGCAATAATGAGTCAACCCAACCAAGAGAGAGCAGCCGGAAAGTCGATAATACTAGTGGTAGAAGTCATCAAAGCGGTGATAACAAACGTGGAGGGAATCAACATGCTAGAAATGGTAACTGTGACGCCCCCAAAATAGGTATACATCACCTATTCTAAGTCGTCAAATACATGGTACAAAATTCAGATACAAACTTAAATATACAACATGAGCTGTGAGTTTTAATACAATCATTGTCTTCTAGACCGTATACAAACTCAAAATAAGTCCTCAATACATTTATTATCACACTATTTCATAGAATAGTGAGGACTACTAATACTATCATCTGGACCGTCACTCCATTCTCCGACTCGTTCCAGCTATATTCTCATTTCCTGAAGAGAACAGTGAAAAAAAGGGTGAGCTCAACTAGCCCGATAAGAAATATTATGACTAAGATAATGCAGGATACATTATCATTAGCCTTCAACAATGTTAAACTGATAAAATTCAATAGACATCAAGTTTAACTGCAGTGGAACAAGCAATCCATTAAAAGAGTCAAGTAGAGAATAAAATCTACTATCTTTTATGATTTAAAAAGGTATTTCATCACTTTTTATCACTGAGACTCAGCTTAATAAATAATCCACATCATCCCTACACTATGGCCAAGGATATTCATTAGGGTCACGACCACAAATTATCCATGCACTACGGGCCAAGGATATTCGTGTATTCATCAATGGTCATGATCATGCCAACAACTGTCCATCAATGCACTACGGGCTAATGAGGAATGTTACCACATCATTTGTAACATTACGGTCATGATTATACCGAATAATCCCTGGTCATAATCATACCAAGTCCATCTATGCACTATAGGCCACAGATGACTTTCAACATAATATAAACATGAGGATGATGACAATGATATAAAAATTCAATAAAACAAGTTCAAGAATTAATTTAACCAAGAACTAATAACGTCCAAATTGTCAACATGATACTTCTTTGTAGAGTAAAATTCAAGAATGCTCAGAAGAATATTTCTATGAAAAGATACTGGATGAAGCGCAAATATCAAGGATATTCCACTAATTTCATGGAGTATAGAAGTTAAAACTTTAACCAACTGAGTATAATAAAGATTGGAATAACAAAAAAAAATCACCAGGCATGCGATAAACCGCTGACAAAAAAGTTATTCTAACTTAGAATAATAAAAAGGCGGAACCAGTCCAACGTAAAATGCATGACGAGGATATTACAATGTAATAATAAAGAGGCGGAATTGTGTCCCGCCAGAAACGCATGCATGGATATTCCAAATGTAATAATAAAAAGACGGAACCAGTCCGACGAAACGCAGCGTAGAGCGGTATATTCCAGAATAATAAAGACGGAACTAGGTCCGGCGTAAAACGCACAGATAGGATATTCCAACAGAACAATAAAGAATGAAATAATAGAAGAATTTCACTAAGTATAGGGTGGCCCGCGTATACAGGTTATTCCAACAGAATAATAAAGAATGGAATAACAGAAGTTCTCTTCATGACTATAAAAGGAATAATACTCCTTACCTCAGAAGAAACTGGATACTGAAATAGTGAGGTAGCAGGCTTCTCTTCTTTTACAGATTTTCTCTCTATAGCTTCTCTCTATAAATTCTCTCTATAATAATTGCTCTATAGCTTTAGTGAATTGGTGAGAAATGAAGGAAGAATGAGCTTCTATTTATAGAAAAATATAGTTTCGATAATTGCACATTTTGGGGTTTGAAAAATTATAATACAATACCCCCAACTTTTCTTTTATTTTTAATTTAGTCATGCAAGTATTATCAAACTTGCACCACCTCCCCTAATAGTAAATAATGTGAATAAATCGTTCAATCATGTGAATCAATAGTTATAATCATATGAAAATATGAATTACGTTATAGTACCTCCATCTATACCTCCATCTTTAATTTAATCATGCAAGTATTATCAATCTTGCACCAACTCCCCTAATAGTATAAGAATGTGATTCAATAGTACACACATGTGAACAAATAGTTATATAAGCATGTGAATTAGTAGCAATTAACTGCTCATTTATCCGATAAATTCCCTAATTTATCAATATAACCCTCAGACATCAATTATCATCGGAATAGATGTCGATTTCCACTAACACTAATAATCCCAACACAATGGAACTATCAAATTCATCTTTAATCAACACGAACTTATTCATCATTAATATTATAACTCATAATATTTAACAACTTGAGTTGTTCCCGTGAAGAGGGGCTTTCAATAAGGATTTCTCCTATCAAGTAGCGCAATTAGGTGACCAAACCTCTCCTTGGCAGAACTTCTAGACATTGTATGTATTGCAATTTAATAATATGAATAACTTTGTCGTCTCAATTATTGATTTAATAATATATCATATAATGCAGATGATACTGTGACAATAATCGAATCAATACTATGAGAGATATGATGCAACAATTACTGTAGCAATAATTGAGTATAACTAAGTGACTTCTCATATAAGCATCAATAATCAATATCGTGTGCTACTATGCAACCACGCGTATTACTGTACATTTACTACCGAGTAGTTCAACAGTATTAACGGTAAAACTTTCGTTGTTATTTTCATAAAAATATTTTTGTCGTTTTCTCAATCCGATAATAATTCTGTTGTGGGGTTCACCAATGATTGCGCTGTTGTACGAATATTCCCTGCTAAAACGAATATTCCCTGACCAATCGAATATATTATAACAACTTTCATACTTTGCAGAATTTATAAATACTACTCACAACTATAACATTATAACAAATTCATTCCATAATATTCAAAAATGATAATTATAGAAAAATCATCTTTATTCATAAAAACTAGGGTCTTACAGTAACCACTTCGGTGGTAATCGTGGCCAAGATAATAGAAGTGGAAATTTCAAGAAGAGGAGATTCAATAATGATGGAAAGACGTCAGCACCAGCACCTGTTGTTAAGGAAGGAGAATGACCGTCGGTCGTGTGTTACAAATGTGGAGGGGAAGGACACATCAATCCAAACTGTGCGATGCAGTCCAAAGCGTGTTACAATTATGGAAAAGAAGGTCACCTAGCCCAATTTTATCGTGCACCAAAGTCAAGTCCAGCTGGGATGGAGGCATCAAAGGGTGTCCTAAACAAGACAAAACCGGTAGTTCAAGGGAGAGCGTTTGTCGTAACCTCCCAAAAAGCGAGGAATCCAAACGAGGTGATCACGGGTAAGCTAATCATAAACTCTAGTGAAGTTTATACTTTATTTGATACAGGTTCTACCCATTCTTTTATTTCTCCTACTTGCGCTCAACGTTTAAATTTAACTCCGGAGAAATTAGACTTTGATTTATCTGTTGAAACTCCGTTAGAAGAAACCTTCATCACATCCACTGTTTATAAGTCTTGTTTGATTCAAATCGGTAACCGCACATTACCTGTCAATCTTATCTCTTTGAAAATACTTGCATTTGATGTGATTTTAGGGATTGATTGGTTAACTACTCATCATGCTAAAATCGATTATTTTCGTAAGGTTGTTAGCTTTCATATTCCTAACCAACCTATTATATGAATTCAAGCAACCAAACCACTAAAGTGAATCACTATCATATCAAGCCATAAAGCTATTCGTTTATTAAAAAACGGATGTCAAGCTTTCTTAGCCCATGTCACGGATTTAAATAAAAATATGTCAGATTTGAATGATATTTCTATTGTTAATAAATTTCCTGACGTATTCCCTGAAGAACTTCATGGCCTACTGCCAGAGCATGAAATTGAATTTTGTATCGACCTTGAATCCGGTACAAAACCCATTTCCAAAGCCCTATATCGAATGGCTCCTATTGAACTTCGGGAGTTAAAAACCCAACTACAGGAATTGTTAGACATCGGTTTCATTCGTTCTAGTATATCTCCTTGGGGTGCTCCTGTTCTATTCGTGAAGAAGAAAGATGGAAGTATGCGACTTTGTATTGATTATCGGGAGTTGAATCATGTTACCATCAAAAATAGGTACCCGTTACCTCGTATTGATGATCTGTTTGACCAGTTACAAGGCGCCAAATTCTTTTCAAAGATCGATCTTCGTTCTGGATATCATCAATTGAATATTAAAACTGATGACATTCCAAAGACTACTTTCAGAACTCGGTACGGGCATTATGAATTCTTAGTCATGTCTTTTGGATTGACTAATGCTCCTGCTGCCTTCATGGATATGATGAACCGAGTATTCAAGAAATATTTGGATCACTTTGTGGTCTTCTTTATTGATGACATCCTCATATACTCCAAAATCCATGAAGACCATGAACAACACTTGAGGCTGATACTCCAAAAGCTTCGTGAAAATAAGCTATATGCCAAGTTGAAGAAATGCGAGTTCTGGCTTGAGGAAGTTGCATTCCTTTGGCACGTGATATCAAATCATGGAATATCTGTTGACTCGGCAAAGATTGAATCAATTCAAAGCTGGGAGCAACCTAAGTCAGTGACCGAAGTACGTAGCTTTCTCGGCTTAGCTGGTTATTATATGAGATTTGTAGAAGGGTTTTCTCGAATCGCTACTCCATTAACTCAACTGACTCAAAAAGATACAAAATTTGGTTGGAGCGAGGAATGTGAGAAGAGTTTTCAAGAACTCAAGAGGAGACTCATTTCAGCACCTGTTCTGACAATACCATTTGGTTCGGAGGGATTTGTCATATACAGCGATGCTTCAGGCAAAGATTTAGGATGTGTTCTTATGCAGCATGGGAAAGTCATAGCCTATAACTCACGACAACTCAAAGAATATGAGAGGAATTATCCTACTCATGATCTAGAGTTGGCAGCTGTCATTTTTTAAGCTTAAGATTTGGAGACATTACCTGTATAGAGAGAAGGTGGAGATCTATACGAATCATAAAAGCCTCAAATATTTCTTCACTCAAAAGGAACTCAACATGTGGCAATGACAATGGCTTGAGCTGTTGAAAGATTACAATCATACCATTCAATACCATCCCGGAAAAGTGAGCGTAGTAGTGGCGCATTGAGTGAAGATCATATACGAATGCACGAGTGCGATATTGTCAACGCAAAGGCCCATTTTGTATGACTTACAAAGGATGGAGATAGAGTTAAAGACTCAGGACCCATGTGATGATGGCGAATATACTGAGTAGAACCGACTTTAATTGATAAAGTTAAAGCTGCTCAAGCTACAGACCTGGAGCTGATGCGTATGAGGAAGGAAGTACAAGAAAGTTCTATTCCGAAAGCAAGAATCGATGAAGAAGGAATACTTCGAGTCAACTCCAGACTTTGTGTTCCTAACGATTCTGACTTGAAGTATAAAATCATGATGGAGGCGCACAACACACTGTTTACAATCCATCATGGGAGTACCAAAATGTATCGTGATCTCTGACATATATTTTGGTGGAGAAATATGAAAAGAGAGATAGCGGGGTTTATCTCAAGGTGTCTAACTTGTCAACGAGTCAAGGCGGAGCATCAAGTGCCAAAAGATCCATTGCAACCACTTGAAATTCCAGAATGGAAGTGGGAGCACATTACCATGGATTTTGTTACTGGTCTTCCTAAGGTTTCTCAAGGCATAGATGCGATTTGGGTCATTGTTGATAGATTGACCAAGTCTGATCATTTCTTATCAATACGAGAAACTTATACATTTGAATGTCTTGCTAGTATGTACATAAATGACATTGTATGATTGCATGGTATGCCAGTATCCATAGTTTCTGATCGAGACCCAAGATTTACTTCAAGATTTTGGG
Organism: Panax quinquefolius; assembly: GCA_020205615.1. Taxonomy (NCBI): domain Eukaryota; kingdom Viridiplantae; phylum Streptophyta; class Magnoliopsida; order Apiales; family Araliaceae; genus Panax; species Panax quinquefolius. The sequence goes on from CM035158.1 coordinate 31,785,468, forward strand.
TTAGTTTGTAAAAAGCCATGGGCACAGATTTACGATTTAGTTCGGCATATCATCCTCAAACGGACAGACAGTCAGAGAGGACTATTCAAACTCTTTGAAGATTTATTAAGACTCTGTGTCCTTGACTTCAAAGGAAGTTGGGACAAGTTCTTACCATTGGTGGAGTTTTCCTACAACAACAGTTATCAAGCAAGTATTGGCATGGCTCCATTTGAAGCATTGTATGGAAGAAAGTGTCGTTCTCCAGTATGCTAGGATGAGGTGGGTGAACCAACATTGTTGGGATCGGAGTTGGTACGTATGACTACGGAAAAGATTCAAACAATCCGACAACGTATAAAAACCTCACAAAATTGACATAAGAGTTATGTTGAGCTTCATCGAAAAGACGTGGAATTCAATATTGGAGAACATGTGTTGTTACGTGTTGCTCCATGGAAAGGAGTTATGAGATTTGGACAGAGAGGAAAGCTCAATCCCCGATTCATTGGCCCATTTTTAATCCTCGACCGAGTAGGAACTGTGGCCTATAGACTCGCCTTACCGCCAAGTATGTCTCGTGTTTATAATATTTTTCACATATCTATGTTATGTAAATATGTGAAAGACCCGAACAACATTATTGAATTAGAACCAGACGAGATAGCGGAAGATTTAATGTATGAAAAGGTACCTGTTAAAATCTTGGATAAGAAGGATCATATTCTACGCTATAAAGTTATACCTCATGTCAAAGTTTTGTGGAGAAACCACGATGTTGAGGAAATTACCTGGGAGTTAGAATCTGAAATGAAATCAAGGTATCCTCACATCTTCGACATACCAGGTACGCACCCTAATTTCGAGGACGAAATTTCATAAGAAGGGGAGGTTGTAAGAACCCAACTTTTATGAATAAAGATTAATTTCTCTCGAAATATATTTTTGAATATTATGGTGTGGATTTGGTATAATGTTATAGTTGTGGGTAATATTTACAAATTTTGTAAAGTAAGCAAGTGGTTATATAATATTCGATTGGTCGGGGAATATTCATTTTAACAGGGAATATTCGTACGACGGCACAATCATTGGTGAACCCCACAATGAAAGTATTATCGTAGTTAGAAAATGACAGAATTATCTTTTTATAAAATAATAACGGCTGAATTTTTACCGTTATATCTTTGTTGAACTACCCGAAAGTAAAAGTACAAGAATGTCGTGTGTGGTTGTATAGTAGTACACGGTATTGATTATTGATGCTTACGTGAGAAGTCACTCGAGTTATACTCAATTATTACTACGAGAATTCTTTGTATAATATCTCTCATATTATTGATTCAATTATTGTCACAGTATCATATGCATAATATTTATTATTATTAAATCAATAATTGAGACGACAAAGTTATTCATATTATTATTTGCAATATTGACAATGTCTAGAAGTTCTATCAAGGAGAGGTTTGGTCACCTAATTGCGCGCCAATATGGAGAAATCTTTATCGGAAAGCCCCTCTTTCCAGGAGCGACACGGTTGTTAAATATTGTGAGTTATAATATTAATCATGAATAAGTTCATGTTGATTAAAGATGAAATTGATAGTTCCATTGTGTTGGGATTATTAGTGTTAGTGGAAATCGACATTTATTTCGATAATTATTGATGTTTGGAAGTTATACTGACTGTAACGATCCGAAATTTCAAGTTGTAATATTAAATATTTATTGAATAAGATAAATATTTATTTGATGTGTATATTATTGAATTAATGGAATAAATAATTATTGATGTGGTGGTCGTTTATAAATATTTGTAAATCTAAATTTATTAGATAAATTCAAAATTTAATTAATTTATAATTTAGAGATTTGTTTTATAACATGAGATGTTATATTGTGACTAGTAATTTAAATGGTATATTAAATTATTAAATAGAGTTATAATGAAAAGTATAATTTTGTGATATTTGTTAAAATGCTATATTTAATTAAAATATAGTATGTGATTAATGTAATGGGTTAGTGTTGGATATGAAAATTCAAATAAATAATATGTGATTATAACTATAAATAAAAGTATTTATTAAAATAAATTAAAAAGGATTTAAATTAGTTTTTGCCAAACAAGGCTTAAGTATTTTAATTCTTTAAAATTTAAATGGTTTGCCAAACAAGCCTTATGTCTTTTGATATTTCTAATTTTTGAAATTTAATAAAATAAACAAAATAATTAAAATAATAAATATAATATGTTTATGTTATATACGTTAGTAACTGAATTGACATTTAGTAGTATTATTAAGGTGTATCAGTTTCTTTTGTTTACGCTTATTATTCAGTTGGTTTTTGCGCATAACTTTGTTTGCTAGCCTAGAGAGCTTCAGAGGAAATTGAGAGAGAAGTTGTGAGGGAATTGAGAGAGAGTCTTAAGAATTTTCGCAGCAATTCTAGTAATTGGCAGTGATTGTATTAGTAATTGAAGGTATGTTCTATAACTTTGATATTATATATGTTTATGAGTATTACGACAAACTTTTATGTAATCTGTGAATTTCAAATTGTTGAATTGTTGCTATACAATGGGATTACTTGTCTTTATATGAGTATATGATGACTGGTGGTTATGCTTAAATGAGAAATTCATGTTAATTTCGGATAACAGTAAAAGAAAATGATGTTAGTGTTTATGTTTTCATATATAGCTATGTAAGTATCAATTTTGATGGTCAAATTGCATGCTAAGATGTTAATTGACATTTGTATATGGTAGTTTATTGAGATACGAACATAACGTAGTTTAAATGAGGTGATTTGGCCAAGTATTGAATTTACAATGATGAATTTTGTAAAGGATGTCAAGAAAATGGAGTTTTTCATAAAAACATGAAAATTGAGAAATTAAAATAGTTTTAGTGGTTGTTAAATTGTACTAAGTGATTGTATATGTTAGCAATCATGTCTATGATAGTTGTATATTTATTTTACGTGTTATTATCACTGTTTGGTGGGTGAAATTCGTGTTAGTTAGCTTAAGAAAAGTGTCAAAGTTTGTTCTGCAAAATCGAAGTTATGTATGCGTCATGGCACACAAGAACCCTTAAGCTTGAAAGCGTAGTATGTCATGCATATGGCGTCAAAGATCCCCAAGATAAAAAGCGGTAGCCACGCCCAAAGTGTATTTCCAGCAATCAAGTCGCTAGATTCTCGCAAACTTTGGTCGTTCTTTGTAGCTTAGCTTAAGGTTATAGTAATGTGTCCAACATGTAACAACAAGGCTAAAACAGAGTTGTGTGATGGAGTTAGTGAATTCAAAGTGGTAAAAATGATTAGTAAATTTCTAACGCATTACGTGATAACTTAATATACACATTGAATGTTAGGCAAGTGTTGCGAAGTAAACACTTAGAATTTCTGAAATGTAAATGGTAAAGAAATACTTTTGCTAAAATGGTAAGTTTAGCTAGAAATGTACGTGTTATGGTATGTTAGCATGTCTAATAGATAATGTGGTTCTAAACCAATGTGTAGGTGAACGTGAGTTTTATATTGTAGCTTACGCTCGTGGCAAGTTTTTAAACCCTATCTTTTTACATTGAGAAAAGTTTTCTAACTCTATACTTTAATGGAGCTAGTTTCATTATTACATTGTGTAGCTTTATTCCTTGGATGGAACAAGTTTTCTATTTCAACTGTTATTGAACAAGTCAATTGTTCCTAAATTTCATTCGAGCAAACTTTAACTCTAATGTTATTTGAAATTCTCATTTGGTTGATTCATTTTAACTTGTTTATAGTTAAGCAAGTTTCTTAATTTCTATTATTGTATAATGAACGCAGTTTTTGAACTCTCGTCTCTATTATTGTACTGTTTTAATTCCTTGCATGAGTTAATACCATGTTGAACAAGTTTTTAATTTCCAGCTTGCTATCAGTTAATATACGTTCAATAATTTTATTTTCTAATGTTATAAGATCCTAATCTTAGCTTATTATTCAAGCAAAGGTTTACCATTTTATTCATTTTGTTGAATACTTATGCTTTATAGTTGTTTCAAGCATGAGTTTAATATGTAAAATCAGTTCATTTATGATTCTCAATTGTTCTATTTTATGTTGTTATTAAACATTTGTTGTGATTATCAAACACTATTGATTCAACTAGTCCTCTAGTTGATGTTCGTTAAATTTCAAATTACCCTTGAAAGCTTATCCAAACCAAACTCTCTTTGGTGCGGACTTGTACTCTAAATACTAAGATGAACAACCCTATTTTTATTAGGGGATACTTTACGCTTAGCGTTAAAATATTTGTGCACAATACATTGTACGAAGGGTTGATCCCCCTATGTACGAGAAATCCTTATAGTCTTATGACTGTTAAAGTTGGAGTTGGGAGATTACTCGCAACTGTGGACATAGTTCATGGTCTTATGACCCTCATTTAGATATATTCCATATTTTGGATTTCAGTTTTTGATTATCATCATTAGAGTACTACTCAGTTTTGATGAGCCTATTGTTGGTAGTTATTATTGTTATTCTCCTATTGATTCGTTATTATATCTAGTGAGAAATTGTTTTGCTCACTCTTACATATTTGTACACTCATTGCAGCTAAAGTTGAGAAGGTAGATGAGCCTTCATCTAGCAAAGGAAAGGGAAAAATGTACAAGTGATGAAGACTTGTAATTATGATTATTACTATGATGTTTAGACTTTTAATTTGATGATAGACTTCTATTTTAATGATGTAATGTAATAACTAATTTCCGCATTTGAATGATGTTTATAGGTTAGACAACCTAGGATGTTTTAATTTGATGATGTAACCCAATTAAAGGGAGGATTATAGTTTAAATAATATTTTATTTGGGTAGATAGTATGTATGTATGAATAGTGAGCACCAAATCTTGTGGGAATGAAGTACCTAGATTTGGGGGTGTCACAGGTTGGTATCAAAGCCTTAGGTTATGAACCTTAGGTGGGGAAAAGCCTTAGGAAGTAACCTTTGAAAAGATAGTGATGATAAACTCTTATCGAGTTTTAAGGAAGAAGTAATAAAATACTTATGTGCTTATGTGATTATAACTTGTGTGCTCGTGAGTATCGAGTAGTAATGGTTAGTAATTAAAAACTTAAAATTTGGTTGACAGGATGGCTAATATAGGAGGATCCAGCCAGCCTAGAGAGGAAGAGCCTCGAGATATTCAGGTGATTTGGGAACAACTACTACCACGGGAACCAGTTCCGTCAGTCATAGTAGTTGAGCAGGAGAGAGTACCTGATGAGGATGATGAGATAGAGACGGACGAGGAGGACCCCGTGGAGCTGCCACAGTCAGATGAGGAGGACGAGGAGGAAGAGCTTACGCTTAATTCGATAGCTGCTCGTATGTATGACGAGGTGTATGATCGTAATGTGGAACTTCAAGACACCATCGAGGAGTTGCAAGAGATAGTAGCTGAACAACAAACCTTGATGGCACAGAAAGACGATGAGATCCAGTATCAAGAAGAACGACTGAACAACGTTGAAGAGAAGCTGGTTCACACTAAAGGAGAGAACGAGCGAATGATGGCAGAGATTGCAGAGTTGAAGAACAAGTTGAGAGAAGAATCTACAAAAAGGGCAAGAACTGAAGATGCATACAGTGAAGCTTATCAACGAGCCGAAACAGCGGAGAGGGACGCACAAGCAAAGAGGATGAAGATGGAAGAGATGAATAACGTGTTCAACACCACGATCAATCGAGCTCAAGATCGGGTCATGGGTTACCCAATTCAGTTCGAGACACTACCCTCATACATATTGGATCGCCGAACAATGTTCCGAATTATGGATGAAGAGCGTCGAAAGGCTACACAACATCTTAGTAGGACATCGTAGGTTGATATGTAGCTATAAGGTGATTAATGAATAAATATGATGTAAATCTCAGGTATGATATAACCAATGGGATGTGATGATGATGAAGTAGTCCTGCAATTGTTATAGTTCAGGAAAGTAATGTAAATAATAGTGATGTTATTGTTTGGATGTTTTTTTTAAGATTATGAATGAATAAAAGTTATTATTTTATTCAAAGTGTTATGTGTTATGTGATAAAAATTTGTGTGTAAATTAAGTAGAGATACTTAAAGAAATGGAGTATTAGTTTAATAAGTGTATTTTTAACAAAAAAATGCCTCTAAGACGTCAACCACCCCGACAGAGAACCATTGAGGAAAACAACAACAACAATGTGGAAGGAACCCCAGTTCAGCAGCTAGTGACGTTACTGACGGATGCTTTGCAGAATCAACCTCAGAACCAAGGTACTACGTTTAAGGATTTCAAGGCGGTTGGACCACCAGAATTCTGTGGGTCCATGAATTCAGTTGAAGCACAGACCTGGATCATGGAGATAGAGAAAGTGTTCGATGTTGCGAGAGTAGGGGAGGACCAGAAGACTGCTTTTGCAACATTCATGTTGAAAGCAGAGGCTAGTTATTGGTGGCAGGCCAATAAAACCCGAGGAGGTCAAGGGATTATGACTTAGGAAAGGTTCAAAGAGATGTTCTTCGAGACTTATTTTCCAGAAAGTTCGAAGAGTCAACTGGAAGTGCAGTTTTTGGAACTGAAACAGGGAACGATGTCGGTGTTAGAGTATGCCACAAGATTCAATGAGTTGGCGAGGTTTGCGCCATATCAGGTCAACACAGACAAACGCAAGGCGAAGAGGTTCGAGCAGGGACTGAAACCCTGGTTGTACAGTAGGGTTTCCCTGTTCCAATTGAAGACATTTGCAGCAGTGATGGAGAAAGCAATTCTCACTAAAAGTGGAGGCGAGGAAGTAACAAAACATAACCAGGAGCAGAGGAAGAAGAAAAGTGAAGGTGAAACTAAGAATGGTGGTGGTAGTAACGGTGGAAACGGCAACAACAACTTGAGGAGGAAGTGGAATGCAAATGGGGGAGCTGGAAATCAGCAGGGAAACCAGCAAAAAAAGAAGTTTGAAGCATGTGCTACATGCGGCAAATTTCACAAGGGTGTGTGCTTGATGGGGAAACGAGTATGCTTTAATTGTGGCCAGGAGGGTCACATTGCCCCAAATTGTACTCAACCTAAGAAGAATGTGTGCTTCACGTGCGGATCCAAGGATCACTTTACTCGTGAATGCCCTAAGAAGAGGTCTGGTGAGGCAAATGGAAGCAAGGAAAATGCTAGTGGAGGAGTGCTGACTATTGTTGGACCAACATCAATAAATAAGCCCACAGCCAGGACCTTCAACATGACGGTGTAGGACGCGGTGCAATCAAAAGATGTCGTGTCAGGTATTATCCCAATCAATGATAAAAATGCATATGTATTATTTGATTCGGGTGCTACTTGCTCGTTTATATCTGATGAATTTGCTAAGAGATTAGAAATACCTAGTGAAGAGTTGAATTTCCCTTTAAACATAGAAATTGCGAATAGGGAAGTGATTCCTTTTAGGTTGGTATACAAGAACTGTAGGGTGAACATTAAGGGGAATGTTATGAAGGTAGATTTAATTCTGATTAAACTTGGAGAGTTTGATGTGATATTGGGAATGGATTGGTTATTCAATTATGGAGCGATAATTGATTGCCAAAAGAAGTGTGTAAACCTTATGACTCCGTCAAAGGTAGTTTTTCATGGTAGCAAATCTCCTAGACAAATGAAATGTCTGACGATGATGCAAGCCAAGAAATTATTGAGCAAAGGTTGTGTAGGGTACTTAGCCTACATTGTTGATACTCAGAAGGAGAAGGGTGTGAAATTGGAGGAAATTCCAGTAGTGAGGGAGTTCGTGGACGTGTTTCTAGAGGATTTGCCAGGACTACCGCCTGACCGAGAAATCGAGTTCGTAATAGACTTAGTACCAGGAACCGCTCCGATATCGAAGACCCCATACAGAATAGCTCCGGTGGAGATGAAAGAACTAATGATGCAACTGCAAGAACTTCTGGATAAAAAGTATATTCAACCGAGCGTGTCACCGTGGGGAGCTCCGGTGTTATTCGTGAAGAAGAAGGATGGGTCAATGCGTCTTTGTATTGATTATAGGGAATTGAACAAGGTCACTATTAAGAACAAATATCCGTTGCCAAGGATAGATGACTTGTTTGATCAATTGAAGGGTGCTAGATATTTCTTAAAAATAGATTTGAGAAGTGGATATCACCAATTAAAAGTAAGGAAGGAGGATGTACCGAAGACGGCATTCCGAACTCGGTATGGACATTATGAATTTTTAGTAATGTCTTTTGGTTTGACAAACGCCCCTGCATCGTTCATGGATTTGATGAACAGAGTGTTTAAACCATTTTTAGACAAGTTTGTGGTGGTATTTATCGATGATATTTTGGTGTACTCTAAAACTCAAGAGGAACATGTGGAACACTTACGTCTGACGTTGGAGACGTTAAGAAAAGAAAAGTTGTACGCAAAATTCTCTAAATGTGAATTTTGGTTAGAACGTGTACAATTTCTTGGGCATGTAATTGATAAGGATGGGATTTTCGTAGATCTATCAAAAGTCGAAGCCATGATAAATTGGGAACCACCAAGAACTCCATCAGAAGTAAGAAGTTTCTTGGGATTGGCAGGTTACTATAGACGGTTTATCCAGGATTTTTTTAAGATTGCCACTCCGTTGACAAATTTGACGAGAAAATCTATAAAATTTGTTTGAACGGATAAGTGTGAAGAAAGTTTCCAAGAATTGAAGAAGAAGCTCAGTGAGGCACCTATGTTGTCATTACCAGATAATACAGGAAATTTTGTGGTGTATAGTGATGCGTCACACAAGGGATTGGGTTGTGTCCTTATGCAAAACGGCAAGGTTATTGCGTATGCATCAAGGCAATTGAATGACTACGAGAAAGGGTATCCGACTCATGATTTAGAGTTGGCAGCGATTGTGTTTATACTGAAGATATAGAGACACTATCTCTACAGAGAGAAATGTGAGATCTACATAGACCATAAAAGTCTGAAGTATATTTTCACATAGAAAGACCTGAACATGTGACAAAGGAGATGGATGGAACTGATAAAAGATTATGATTACGAGATATTTTATCATCCGGGCAAAGCTAATGTGGTTGCAGATGCCTTGAGTAGGAAAGGCAGAGAAAAGTTAATGTTGTTAACAGATAAGGAAGAGCTTATTACAGCAATGGCAAGGTTAGAGCTGGAAATCAAATTTCAAGAAGAATCCGATGAAAAATTATTCCAGATGGAAGTTAGTCCAACTTTGGTGGACAAAGTGAAAAACACTCAGTTATAGGATGAAGAATGCAAGAAAATAAAGCAAGGTGTAGTCGAGGGTAAAGAAGCGAAGTACCGGGTCGATACTGCGGGAATGCTAAGATTTGAGGGACGAATTTGGGTTCCAGTAGTTCAGGATATTAAAGAAGAAATCTTGATGGAAGCACATAGTTCAAGATATTCAATTCATCCGGGAAGTACGAAAATGTATCAAGATTTGCGGCATCATTTTTGGTGGCCGAACATGAAAAGAGATGTTGCAGAATGCGTTGCAAAGTGCTTGACATGTCAGAAAGTGAAAGCCGAGCATCAAAGACCAAGTGGATTACTTCAACCGTTGGAGACACCGGAATGGAAGTGGCAGCATATTACCATGGATTTTGTGGTAGGTCTTCCAATGACTCAGAAAGGATACGATGCGATATGGGTGATAGTGGATAGATTGACAAAATCTGCACACTTTTTGCCAATAAAGGTTAGATTTAATCTTGATCAGCTGGTGAAGCTATACGTTAAGGAGATCGTCTCAAGACATGGAGTTCCAGTAACAATTGTATCAGATAGAGATCTGAGGTTCACATCAAATTTTTGGAAGAAACTTCAAGAATGCATGGGAACGTAATTGAAGATGAGCACAACATATCTTCCGCAAATCGACTGGCAAAGAGAAAGAACGATCCAAACGCTTGAAGATATGCTTAGAGCGTACATCATGGATTTCAAAGGAAACTGGGATGATCATCTACCGTTGGTGGAATTTGCATATAACAACAGTTACGACGCAAGCATTGGTATCTGCAGCATACGAGGCGTTATCTGACAGAAAGTGCGAGAACTCCACTATCTTTGGGATGAAGTTGGAGAACGGCAAATTATTAGGCCCGAGGCGGTTCAAAGGACCCATTTGAAGTTGTCAAACTCATCAGAGCAAGACTGGTAGCTGCTCAAGATCGACAGAAAAAGTATGCAGATCAACACAGGCAGAGTCGTGAATTTGAAGCAAGAAATTTCGTGTTCCTGAAAGTTTCTCCTTAGAAGGGGAAAATTCGTTTTGGCATGAAAGAAAATCTCAGCCCAAGGTTTATTGGACCTTTCGAAATTCTACGCAGAGTGGGAGAAGTGGCTTATGAGGTAGCTTTACCTCCAGAATTAGAACATGTGCATAATGTTTTTTATGTGTCGGTGTTACGACCTTATAAACTCGATTACAAACATGTGATCGAGTATGAACCGTTTTAGTTCAGTAAAGATTTGTCTTACGAAGAGATTCCTATTCAGATAGTTGCCAGGAAAGATTTAAATGGTTTTCCAAACAAGCCTTATGGCTTTTGATATTTCTAATTTTTGAAATTTAATAAAATAAACAAAATAGTTAAATACTAAATATAATATATTTATGTTATATACATTAGTAACTGAATTGACATTTAGTAGTATTATTAAGGTGTATCAGTTTCTTTTGTTTATGCTTATTATTCAGTTTGTTTTTGCGTATAACTTAGTTTGCTAGCTTAGAGAGCTTCAGAGGAAATTGAGAGAGAAGTTGTGAGGGAATTGAGAGAGAGTCTTAAGAATTTTCGCAGCAATTCTAGTAATTGGCAGTGATTGTATTAGTAATTAAAGGTATGTTCTATAACTTTGATATTATATATTTTATGAGTATTACGAAAAACTTTTATGTAATCTGTGAATTTCAAATTGTTGAATTGTTGCTATACAATGGGATTAATTGTGTTTATATGAGTATATGATGACTGGAGATTGTGCTTAAACGAGAAATTCATGCTAATTTTGGATAACAGTAAAAGAAAATGAAGTCAGTGTTTATGTTTTCATATGTAGCTATGTAAGTATCAATTTTGATGGTCAAATTGCATGCTAAGATGTTAATTGACGTTTGTATATGGTAGTTTATTGAGATACGAACATAACATAGTTTAAATGAGGTGATTTGGCCAAGTATTGAATTTACAGTGATGAATTTTGTAAAGGATGTCAAGAAAATGGAGTTTTTCATAAAAACATGAAAATTGAGAAATTAAAATAGTTTTAGTGGTTGTTAAATTGTGCTAAGTGATTGTATATGTTAGCAATCATGTCTATGATAGTTGTATATTTATTATACGTTTTATTATCACTGTTTGGTGGGTGAAATTTGTTTTAGTTGGCTTAAGAAAAGTGTCGAAAGTCATTACGCAAAAACTAAGTTACGTAAATCGTCACACACAAGACCCTTAAGGGCGGTAGCCAGAGTCATGCAGCATGACAAGTATGACATCCCAAAGATTAAAGCGGCGGAATATTTGAAGTAAGCTTAGCTTAAGGTTATAGTAATGTGTCCAACATGTAACAACAAGGCTAAAACAGAGTTGTGTGATGGAGTTAGTGAATTCAAAGTGCTAAAAATGATTAGTAAATTTCAAACGCATTATGTGATAACTTAATATACACATTGAATGTTAGGCAAGTGTTGCGAAGTAAACACTTAGAATTTCTGAAATGTAAATGGTAAAGAAAGACTTTTGCTAAAATGGTTAGTTTAGCTAGAAATGTACGTGTTATGGTATGTTAGCATGTCTAATAGATAATGTGGTTCTAAACCAATGTGTAGGTGAACGTGAGTTTTATATTATAGCTTACGCTCGAGGCAAGTTTCTAAACCTTTTCTTTTTACATTGAGAAACGTTTTCTAACTCTATACTTTCATGGAGCTAGTTTCATTATTATATTGTGTAGCTTTATTCCTTGGGTGGAACAAGTTTTCTATTTCAACTGTTATTGAACAAGTCAATTGTTCCTAAATTTCATTTGAGCAAACTTTAACTCTAATGTTATTTGAAATTCTCATTTGGTTGATTCATTTTAACTTGTTTATAGTTAAGCAAGTTTCTTAAGTTCTATTATTGTATAATGAACGCAGTTTTTGAACTCTCATCTCTATTATTGTACTGTTTTAATTCCTTGTATGAGTTAATACCATGTTGAACAAGTTTTTAGTTTCCAGCTTGCTATCAGTTAATATACGTTCAATAATTTCATTTTCTAATGTTATAAGATCCTAATCTTAGCTTATTGTTCAAGCAATGGTTTACCATTTTATTCATTTTGTTGAATACTTATGCTTTATAGTTGTTTCAAGCATGAGTTTAATATATATAATTAGTTCATTTATGATTCTCAGTTGTTCTATTTTATGTTTTTATTAAACATTTGTTGTGATTATCAAACACTATTGATTCAACTAGTCCTCTAGTTGATGTTCGTTAAATTTCAAATTACCCTTGAAAGCTTATCCAAACCAAACTTTCTTTGGTTCGAACTTGTACTCTAAATACTGAGATGAACAACCCTATTATTATTAGGGGATACTTTACGCTTAGCATTAAAATATTTGTGCACAATACATTGTACGAAGGGTTGATCCCCCTAAGTACGAGAAGTCCTTATAGTCTTATGACTGTTAAAGTTGGAGTTGAAAGATTACTCGCAACTGTGGACATAGTTCATGGTCTTATGACCCTCATTTAGATATATTCCATATTTTGGATTCCAATTTTTGATTATCATCATTAGAGTACTACTCAGTTTTGATGAGCCTATTGTTGGCAGTTATTATTGTTATTCTCCTGTTGATTCGTTATTATATCTAGTGAGAAATTATTTTGCTCACTCTTACATATTTGTACACTCATTGCAGCTAAAGTTGAGAAGGTAGATGAGCCTTCATCTGGCAAAGGAAAGGGAAAAATGTACAAGTGATGAAGACTTGTAATTATGATTATTACAATGATTATTAGACTTTTAATTTGATGATAGACTTCTATTTTAATGATGTGATGTAATAACTTATTTCCGCATTTGAATGATGTTTAAAGATTAGACAACATGGGATGTTTTTTAATTTGATGATGTAACCTTATTTAAAGGGAGGATTATGGTTTAAATAATATTTAATTGGGTAGATAGTATGTATGTATGAATAGTGACCACCAAATATTGTGGGAATGAAGTACCTAGATTTAGGGGTGTCACACTAACCAATCGGGTAATTAATCGGATAAATGAGCTATTAATTGCTATTAATTCACATGCTTATAACTATTTGTTCACATGTGTGTACAATTGATTCACATTCATGTACTATTAGGGGAGGCGATGCATGATTGATAATACTTGCATGACTAAGTTAAAAATAGAGGTATAGATGGAGGTACTATACTGTAATTCGTATTTTCACATGTATAGAACTATTGATTCACATGATTGAACTATTAATTCACATGATGTACTATTAGGGGAGGTGATGCAAGTTTGATAATACTTGCATGACTAAATTAAAAATGAAGGAAAAGATGAAGGTATTATACTATAATTTTTCGAGCCCCAAAATGTGCAATTATCGAAACTATATTTTCCTATAAATAGAAGCTCATTCTTCCTTCATTCTCACCAATTCACTAAGTCTCACAAGAGCAATTATAGAGAGAGAAGCTATAGAGAGAGAATCTATAGAGAGAAAAAAGAAGAGAAGTCTGCTACCTCACTATTCCAGTATCCAGTCTTCTTCTGTGGTAAGGGATAATATATTTTTCAGTATTCATAGAAATAATATTTTCTTCCATACTCTGTAGTATGCGAGTAATATTATTTTGTTTCATATTCCTGATTATACCCTCATTCTGTTAAAGTATTGCTTCTATACTCCATGAAATTAGTAGAATATCCTTGATGTTTGCGCTTCATCCAGTATCTTTTCATGGAAATATTATTCTGTGCTTTCTTGATAATTATTGATAAATTCATGCTAGAATACTATTCATAAGTCACTATTTATAGGTTACTATACACCCAATTACTATTCACTCGAATATTGTTCACTCGGGTATTAGGGGCACTTTTCATGTCGGAGTACTAATCACGAGTTACTATTCATAGGTTACTATTCACCCAATTACTATTCACCCAATATTATTCACTCGGGTATTTGGGCCACTTTTTATGTCGGGGTACTATTCACAGGGTACTATTCCCGAAGTACTATTTGTAATGCCTCAAAATTTGGTCTATCTTCACACCCGAATTCTGTACGTCACGATCCCATCTTCTTCACAACATACATCGTTATATACTGAAATATAATAATATACATTCTAAATTCCCTAGATTCTAAACCTTATAACTCCTTTCCTTACAAATAACGACAATTACATTATCCTTTACATCTTACACGAGTGACTTTCATCCGCCACTAAGGATACATAACAGTTCATTAAACTAATCTAAAGTTCATTTAACTTATTTTATATTACAAGTCTTCACTTGATCTTCTCTCTCATCCACATTCGGAATGGCACTTCATCTGGATACCGTTAGCTTGATCTTTACGGGATCCTTAAGTTCTTTTAACATCGTTCGCTGGAAATGTTTTTCATTTAAAGCAAGTGTGAGCATTCAATTGCTCAGCAAGTCATAGCAGTTGAACAAACAACTTCAAGAGTTTAAACATTCCTTTAGAACTTCAATAACCGAACAAAGGTTATAAAGCAGCTTGAATAATAGGAATAATCTCGATTCCTATAATTTTAAAACAATATTCACTTTTATTTTAAAATACTTTCATTCTTCTACCTTTTTCATACACATTCTGTCTGGCTAGAATTATTAGCACAGACTTAACAATAACGGATCATGTATAAACAGAGCATTCTCTTATTGAACAGTTAAATCACAGAACAGTTCATCTCATAGAAACACTGAAGTGTTCACATTGTGGCACAAGGCCTCATACGTTCTACCACCTTGTACAAATATCGCACATTAGCACATAGACGGAACTTCTCAAGTTTAACATCTGAGAAGTTTAAGAAACTAGCATTCATTTGAAATATGAATGAAGTTAGGAAACTTGCCTTACACACAGCTACAGCTTGCGCTGAACTGCTCATTCCAGTTCCTACGTAGCACATAAGAAAAACAACACATACACTAATTAGTCATGTATATTTGACTTATGCATTAGTTTACTTAACTTTACTTCTTAGGGTTCGCATTCTTGTAACCAAAGTTTAAGCGACCACTTTCATTATCGTTCTACTGCTTTATGACATACGGAGATATCTTACTTATACGTTCATCATCTTTGATGTTTTACATCTTATCTTCTTCTTATAACTTCTCTAGGACTCAGCACACATCGCATCTTTGCTAGTAGTCCATATGGTACTCTGAGTGGTTTCCCACAAACAACCAACAAATAAGTTCTCGTCTCGTCTACACTGCCCACAACAGTTGTAAGACCCCGAAATTTTTTTAAATAAAAAGGAATTTCCTTTATTTATTATTTTGAAATAGTAAGGGTTGATTTGATTAATGTGGATAGTTAAGGGTTAAATATGCAAATATTTCAATATAAGCAAGTGGTTATAAAATATTCATTATCGTCGGGGAATATTCGTTTGGTCGTGGAATATTCGTACTGTCGGGGAATATTCATACGACGGCGCAGCCATGTGTGGGCCCCATAACGGAAAGCGATTGGATGAAGAAAACGACAAATATAAGTTGTTTTTAAATAACGAGCGTGAGTAGTTATCAGATTATCTTGTTGGAATACCCGGTGGTTAAAAAAAAAAAAACACTAATACGCGTTGTTGACAAGAGTATACTGCGGTATTGCACCAATTATTGATTCTTACGTAACAAGGCACTACTCAATAATGGTTCTGATAATTATTGCTCAAATTATTTTATTGAGTTAATAATTCTTTGCGTTGATATTTTATATTCTTTGTTGTTTCAATAATTGTCATTACACAAAGTATCTTTCATTATCGAAGCAATAATTCATATTATCTGAATAATATTATTAGATAACATTATTGGCAATGTCTAGAAAGTTACATCTAAGGAGAGGTTTGGTCATCTAATTGCGGCGCTTGATATGAAGAAATTCTTATTGAAAGCCCCTCTTTCCTAGGGCGCTGGTTGTCAATATTGTGATTCAGTAATATTATTTGTTAATAATTAATTATTGATTTATATGATGAGGAAAATATTGATTTTATGTGGATATAGATGGAGAAAATTTTTAAAATGACAATTGTTGAAAATTAATATTTTATCTTTTTCTGATAAAATAATTCATTTAAATATATTATTTTAATAATATATTAACGGTGATATTTTTACAATGAATGTGGGATATATGAGTATATGAGGAGGAAGAGTATTTTTGTGGCAGTAAATGTTTAACACATGTTTTGTGTGTTGGTGGACACAATTATTGACCGAAATTTGATTATAGCTTGTAAAATCACCCGTTTGTGGATTTCGGTCAATTTCTATTTGAAATTTGGAAAACCTTTCTTCTGCAAAGTTGTAGAGAATTGAATTTCCTATAAAAACTCGCGAGATTCGAATTTTCTGATGAAAGGGCTATTTATTATGAATTATTGAAGTTCCGAAGTTCCGAAATAATTAATTTTTGGGAGTTTTAGTTAATTATTTTGAGAAAAACGTTTTTTGCAACTAAGTTGGCCTCACATGTGATTCAAATGGGCTGAGATCAGTTGTCTAAGGTGGGCTAAAGAAAATGTGAAAAATATATTAATATTATATTCAATTTTACGCTTTGGTGTTCTAAGCATTTTCCTATAAATAGGGTGCTTAGGTTAGAATTGAAAAACACACGTGAAGCGAAGTTTCTCTCTATTTCTCTCTCGATATATTGAGCGTATTCTTGTGAGTATACTTTGAGTATTGTTAGACGGTGCAAGTTCCCTTCAGCACTATACCCGGTATTCCAGCTAGAAGTACTAATCTTTCGAGGTAAGAGATATTATTTTTTTTTTCGTAATGATATTATTTCTTCAATATCATTATGCTGAAATGTTGATCTGAAGTTTTTATCAAATTTGGAACTTTTTCATGTCCGGGGTTACTATTCATGGGTTACTATTCATGAGTTACTATTCACGAGTTACTATTCATGAGTTCTTATTCACGAGTTCTTATTCACGAGTACTATTCATGAAGCGTGAAGATGTTTTTGTGGAATTTCTATCTTTTGGTGTCGGAGTTACTATTCACGATATCGGCACTATTCACGATATCTAAGACTATCCACGATATCGGTCTTATTCATAGAAAAATAAAATTTCTTCTTTTTCGTCCAAAACATCTATTCGGATACTAACTCGATTGTATTCATGTTTTGATCATTCTTGAATTTTACACCACTATGATTATTTTTGAGGTATTTTTGGACGTGGATAAAACCAAGTACGAATCCTTAATCCTTAATCCTTGTCATTTTGTTTCACTTTGGATTCGTTTCTTTAAAAAATATTTTCATCATCCTCGGTCTTAAATGATGATATTATGGAATATCTTTGGCTGTAGTGCAAAGATGAATGATTTCTGAAGAATATCTTTGGCTCAGTAGTGCTAAAAAGATGAATGATTTGAAGAATATCTTTGGCTCAGAGTGCAAAGATGAAGCAGTGTTTAAATGAACATGACCAATCGATGAATATCTTTGGCCTATAGTGCAAAGATGAATATTTGATTCGGATGTATATTGATTGATGTTACGAGGATAAAATATTGATGATGGATCGTTAAATTCATAGATTATAGTAGATTTCATTCTCTACGTAACTCTTCTATGAATTATTATTTCCATTGCGAATATTGATCTCGAAACTTGTTGTCTATTGTATTCTATCGATTTTTCCTGTTGAAGACTAACGATAATTTGTTGTATATTATCTTAGTCATAATATTCTTCTTTGGGCTAGTTGAGCTCACCCTTTTCCTTGTTGTTCCATTTTTTCTTCTCGGGAGGCGAGAATGTAGCAGTACTAGTCGGGGTATGGAATGAAGGTTCTAGAAAGAGTTGTTTAGTAGTCCTCACCATTTTTGTAAAATAATGAATCAATAATTATGATGGGGATTTATTTGCGTGTGGATATTGTCTAGAAGACAATATTATATTTAAACTCACAGTATATATTGTCGTATTTCACACGACATTTGTATTATTGAAGTTGTAGTTTGCTTCTTGTACCATGTATTTGGCGACTCAGAATGGGTGTTGTGTATACCTATTTTGGGGGCGTCACAACAGTGAGTTATTTCGGTTGCCAGTTTTGTATGTACCTTCGCTCTCTGAAGGAATTATTTAGCCCAGCTCTCATATGTCAACCATCAAAGGTTACGATTGTATTACATCTTAACTAATCTTAACATATCCAAACTAATAAACTATAATCTTCGTTAAGTCAATTTCACATTCTTATGGCTTCCTGGCAACTAAATGCCACACCTCAAGATTCACTCTTTATCGTCTAAGTCATACAGTCTTTTGTATACTCAGAGCGATCATTCCATTTAATCCTTAACTCGGCTTCGTTACATTAAACGTTATTGTCTTTAATTCAACTTCTTTACCGTTCACGGTTTAATCATTGGTCTTCATTATCATACGGTCAAACCATACACGGGGTGTAGGTTCTATCCGTTTAATATTTGCGTACACTCAACTTTCACATTGGATAAAATGTACCATGCTTATAATTCAATCTATCATTTTCTATCCAAATCACGATCGGCTTTTATTAATCTTATTACCATTCATTACAGCTTTCTTGTTACCATTTTTATCTTACTTAATACTTTCGTTATCTATTACCTGAACCCCATGTTCATTACTCTTTCTTAATGTCCAAGCCATACCGTTCGTTGTATGCTAAGACCGCTTGTTAATCGCAACAGCGTTGCATACATAGCGTTTATACACTTCACACTTATCTCTCATTATCATGACATAACATCAAAATGTTATTCATTACCCTCGTCACTCAACATCTAAGGAATCACAACCATAGCAATCTTCCACGTTCATTTATCGTAACTACGATCCCCAAATATCGGTTCCGTAATCTGCGTTTACATTCTTTATCTTTTACGCTCATTCAATCTTTTCATTCAACCTTCATTAAACGTTTAAAACACTTGATTAAGGGTTACATTAGTTGAACATTATGTTTTTTATCTTCCCTTACGTTTCCCCCAAGAGTTGAGCAGTTAAAATCTCTTCTCTGGCTTTTTTCCCTACATCTTTGGCTGTACTGTATTTCCTCTCTTCTTTATCTCTCATATCATGGAGGCGAAGTTTGTAGTACTTAGCTCCTGGTGCGGCGCTTCACAACGCCACCTTATAAGACATGGGTTTGGTATGGCTGCCAAGCCCTAACCCTAGAAAATTTCTCTAAGTGTTAAATCCAATTTGAGACGCTTACTTCCTGCTTTCATAACTTATTCGTTATAACTCAGAACGAGGGTGTTCCAAAGCCATTCTCTTCCTTATCTTACGTACTTCAATACCCCCAGACAAAACTTCATTCTGAATCTGTTAACATGCCATTCAATTTGCTTGATCTTCACCCTTCATTTGTTTTACGTTTTTAACGCTCTTCGTTTGTTCGTCCGTAATTCGATCATCCGAACTTGAAATTCGTTCGTTCTGGAGTCCATGACTCACGTTTTCAACATTCTCTTACATTCTTATGAAACCCTACATGTTTGGGTTCATTTACTAACTTTCTAATTCTCGTTT
Source organism: Panax quinquefolius (assembly GCA_020205615.1). Taxonomy (NCBI): domain Eukaryota; kingdom Viridiplantae; phylum Streptophyta; class Magnoliopsida; order Apiales; family Araliaceae; genus Panax; species Panax quinquefolius. The sequence continues at coordinate 31,805,348 of CM035158.1, forward strand.
GTCTTTTACAAAACTTTTGCCATAACTTCGTTATAGCTAAGTTTTAATCTGTTCTTCACGAACGTTTCTACCATTCCTAACCAAGCAATATTCATCTAACTTATACGCGATGGTTTTAAACTTGTCCATTAACAACAAATATCCTACGATGGTTTTAAATTTGTCCATCAACAACGTTCTTCGTGTTCTTCGCATGTTCTTCGTGTTCTTCGTTCGTTCTTCATTTTAATCAATATTTTGGATTACAATTTCACTTTTTATTGGAATTTGATGTTATAGAACATCATTCCTTACTTATTACACCTACTTATTGATATAATCCACTCGGATCATTCTAATTCATTACGAATCTTATACTTCCTTAAGAAATTTATAAACTAAACTTTTAATTCTTATTTCTTCATTTTCTTAAGATTTCAACCATTTGAAATCATCCCTGACATCATCTACTTCTTATTGTCATTAAGTTATGTTTTTAAACATAAAAACATATAGAAAATTTATAAAAGACTAGGTTTCGGATTACCGTTCTCATTTAATCTCATTCCGTCAGACAAAGGATGCACCCGAGCAAACTTTTCTGCCTTCTTCTCCTTCCCATCCTCCCATCCGAACTCCCTCTCTCTCTCTTTCAAAGTGTAGGATTCTCAAAATCCCATTTAAATGAAAGTTAGCTTCCTATTTATAGAAAATCCAAACCCAGGGGAAAATAGTCATTTCTCCCCCTAACCTCCTTACTATTCACACCTCCATACTATTCATAACTTAAGTGTTAAGTTAACTTAGCCCTTAAGTTTACTTAGCCTTTATGTTTCGTGGTTCCGTCTTTCGGGTTTCGTCCGACAGTTTTAAAAACTGCAATTCTCAGAATCCAAATATTTTTGGATATTTCGTCTTTCCTTTACCAATTAACTTTTACGTATTCTTTGGATTTCTAAAAAGCTGAAAAAACAATTTTTGGCATTAAGCGTTTTCCTTCACGTTTTCCCCTAACGTAGCTAAACGAATGAAAAGTACATAACAGTACTTTTCGTCATTTTTATTTCTTTCGATTTCTGCACGTTTTTCGAGAAAAACTTTTATCGGCTTACTTAACTTTTCACGACATATTATCAACAAATCTTTTGATGGAATGTCATTTCGACATACCTAACTCTCAGAACGGCTTAGGTTATTCAAACCCTAACCCTTAGGTTTCGTCGGGTGAATATTGCCTATTTTGTCTTTTTCCCCAGAAATATTTTTGTTCCCGGAAAATTTTCATTTTTGTCTTGAAAATTATTACTCGTTCAGTCTAGCTCGTAGCCAGAATCCTCCTGACTTATAATCATCCTATGTTCTAGAACGATTAATAAACACATAGCACATAATATTATTAATAAAAATTCATTTTATTAATAACTAATTCTTTAAACTTAAATTCTGGACGATCCGAATTTTTGGGTCATTACACTCTTCCCCTCTTATAACAATTTCGTCCTCGAAACTTCTTAAAACCACACCCTTACCCGGGTCATCACATTCACCCCTTCTTCACATAATTTCGTCCTCGAAATTTTAGCTTACCCTTCTTCTCACTTCCCTTCAACAGAGTTCTTATCTATCCATCATTCGTAACCTGCATAACCTGTCAAGAATCATAAAGTAGAAAGAATAACAAGGAATATAAAATTTCCTTTTAAAACGTTTCATACTTTTGCTGAGGGGTCAAATCGACCATGAACTCTTACTAGGTTTAACAGCATGACGCCGTAACCTTTCTTCCACGGTCAGTTTACAATCACAAAGAAAGCAAACTAGCTACTTCTTACCCATCGTATACCCCATTTTGGGATATGTTCACCTCAGACTAAATCATTAGATTCCGCACCAAAATAATTTGGTTTGGCACAACTTCTTCAAAGAAAGCTCGATTTTCTTTTAAACACGACATACCATTTGTCTAGCCGAATCAAGTAGCTTAGACCATACCAATAAATTGGATATCAATGTGAAACATTCATCTAGTTAACTCAATTGACATCGACTACTTTTGTAAACTCTTTTCACAATACATCAAAACATTTTATGACATCATGATACCGTACTTTTCACATTACATTGAGGACTTCGTCAGTTTGTGACTTCGTTATTATACATCATACCATAGCGGATTGTTGATCCTAAAATCACATCCAACACTAGGTTCAATTGCATTAATAACTCCATCCTTTTACCATCCTTGCATCAAATGCACTGATGATATAAAATTCATTTTGATATTTCAAATCAATTTCATCAAATTTGAAACAATTAGCGTAGACATACCAAGAATAGTTCTTTTAAAAATCTATTGGTTCCAAAAGTTGAACCAATTCTTTCATTTTCAAAATACGAACACATAAGCACGATTTCAATAAACTTCAAAATCTAGCATAGCTAGATGACTTGGAATATCCTATTCTCCATCTTCCTTCATTGTCTTACTGCGACAATACTTAATCTTCTCTAGCACCTTCAATACTAAGCCTACTGAAAATAACTTATATTCAGTCTAAACATTCCTATATCTTAGTACAGTCCATTAACTTACCACACATTATGAGTTCAGGAACTTTCCACAATAATATGAGTTTAAGAACTATCTTAGATGGATACCAGCGTCCATTCATTTGAGAAGTTTAAAAACCTACCATATCATTATGAGTCACGAATGTACCATAAGTATGAGTTTCAAGAACTCGCACCTTCCTTATCGTTCTCTACCTACCAAGTATATACATGAGAAAAGATTCACCTTCTCGTCATATACATCTTGACAGCGCGACCAATTCCAATGATTATCACTATAATAAGCTAAGCAGTTGTTACACCAAGCACAAACCTCTGCCCATAACAAAGGTTCATACAACTCATCTATCACATGAGTCCTCAATTGAAATTTTTTACAACTTCTAAATCTCTCTTTACTAAATACGAATTTTCTTTAATTCATATACTATCCTTCACAACTCAATCTGAGTTCTTCTTCCTATACTACATCGTAGTACTATAAATCATTTATCGTTTAACATCTCATCTGTTACTACGATTCACTATGATCACGTGGTGATCTTCTTATTCCTCTCTCTACGATTATAGTCTTAGATACTCTTACCTAAGATTTATAACCTATCAGCTCTGATACCAATCTGTAACGCCCCAAAATCCGGTCTATCTTCATACCCGGATTTCATACGTCACGATCCCATCTTCTTCACAACATACATCATTATATACTGAAATATAATAATATACATTCTAAATTCCCCAAATTCTAAACCTTATAACTCCTTTCCTTACAAATAACAACAATTACATTATCCTTTACATCTTACACGAGTGACTTTCATCCGCCACTAAGGATACATAACAGTTCATTAAACTAATCTAAAGTTCATTTAACTTATTTTATATTACAAGTCTTCACTTAATCTTCTCACTCATCCATATTAGGAATGACACTTCATCTAGATACCATCAGCTTGATCTATACGGGATCCTTAATTTCTTCTAACATCGTTCGCTGAAAATGTTTTTCATTTAAAGCAAGTGTGAGCATTCAATTGCTCAGCAAGTCATAGCAGTTGAACAAACAACTTCAAGAGTTTAAACATTCCTTTAGAACTTCAATAACCGAACAAAGGTTATGAAGCAGTTTGAAAAATAGGAATAATCGCGATTCCTATAATTTTAAAACAATATTCACTTTTATTTTAAAATACTTTCATTCTTCTACCTTTTTTATACACATTCTGTCTGGCTAGAATTATTAGCACAGACTTAACAATAACGGATCATGTATAAACAGAGCATTCTCTTATTGAACAGTTAAATCACAGAACAGTTCATCTCATAGAAACACCAAAGTGTTCACATTGTGGCACAAGGCCTCATACGTTCTACCACTTTGTCCAAATATCGCACATTAGTACATAGACGAAACTTCTCAAGTTTAAAATCTGAGAAGTTTAAGAAACTAGCATTCATTTGAAATATGAATGAAGTTAGGAAACTTGCCTTACATTACACTTCGACTACATTTGAACTCGCTCATTCCAGTTCCTATGTAGCACATAAGAAAAACAATACATACACTAATTAGTCATGTATATTTGACTTATGCATTAGTTTACTTAACTTTACTTCTTAGGGTTCGCGTTCTTGTAACCTAAGTTTACGCGACCACTTTCATTATCGTTCTACTGCTTTATGACATACGGAGATATCTTACTTATACGTTCATCATCTTTGATGTTTTACATCTTATCTTCTTCTTATAACTTCTCTAGGACTCAGCACACATCGCTTCTTTGCTAGTAGTCCATATGGTACTCTGAGTGGTTTCCCACAAACAACCAACAAATAAGTTCCCGTCTCGTCTACACTTCCCACAACAGTGAGTTATTTCGGTTTCCAATTTTGTATATACCTTCGCTCTCTGAAGGAATTATTTAGCCCAGCTCCCATATGTCAACCATCAAAGGTTACGATTGTATTACATCTTAACTAATCTTAACATATCCGAACTATTAAACTATAATCTTCGTTAAGTCAATTTCTCATTCTTATGGCTTCCTGGCAACTAAATGCCATACCTCAAGATTCACTCTTTATCGTCTAAGTCATACAGTGTTTTGTATACTCAGAGCGATCATTCCATTTAATCCTTAACTCGGCTTCATTACGTTAAACGTTATTATCTTTAATTTAACTTCTTTACCGTTCACAGTTTAATCATTGGTCTTCATTATCATACGGTCAAACCATACACGGGGTGTATGTTCTATCCGTTTAATATTTGCGTACACTCAACTTTCACATTGGATAAAATGTTCCATACTTACAATTCATTCTACCATTTTCTATCCGAATCACGATCGGCTTTTATTAATCTTATTACCGTTCATTACGGCTTTCTTGTTACAATTTTTATCTTACTTAATACTTTCGTTATCCATTACCTGAACCCCATGTTCATTACTCTTTCTTAATGTCCAAGCCATATCATTCGTTGTATGCTAAGACCGCTCGTTAATCGCAACAGCGTTGCATATACAGCGTTTATACACTTCACACTTATCTCTCATTATCATGACATAACATGAAAATGTTATTCATTACCCTCGTCGCTCAACGTCTAAGGAATCACAACCATAGCAATCCTCCACGTTCATTTATCGTAACTACGGTCCCCGGATATCGGTTCCGTAATCCGCATTTACATTCTTTATCTTTTACGCTCATCCAATCTTTTCGTTCAACCTTCAATAAAGGTTTAAAACACTTGATTAAGGGTTATATTAGTTGAACATTATGTTCTTTATCTTCCCTTACGTTTCCCCCAAGAGTTCAGCAGTTAAAAGCTCTTCTCTGGCTTTCTCCCTACACTAGCGTTGCGGCACCACTCTCTTCTTTATCTCTCACGCCATGGCGCGAGTTTGCAGTACCCGGCTCCCTGGTCTGGTGCTACAGCACCACCTTACAAGACATGGTTGGCGCCACGGCGCCAAGCCCTAACCCTAGAAAACTTCTCTAAGTGTTAAATCCAATTTGAGACGCTTACTTCCTGCTTTCATAACTTATTCGTTATAACTCGGAACGAGGTCGTTCCAAAGCCATTCTCTTCCTTATCTTACGTAATTCAATACCCCCAGACAAAACTTCATTCTGAATCCGTTAACGTGTCATTCAATTGGCTTGATCTTCACCCTTTATTCGGTTTACGTTTTTAACGCTCTTCGCTTGTTCGTCCGTAATTCGGTCATCCGAACTCGGAATTCGTTCGTTCTTGAGTCCACAACTCACGTTTTCAACATTCTCTTACGTTCTTATGAAACCCTACACGTTCAGGGTCATTTACTAACTTTCTAATTCTCGTTTATCTTTGTCAAAATTTTTGCCATAACTTTGTTATAGCTAAGTTTTAATCCGTTCTTCATGAACATTTCTACCATTCCTAACCAACCAATATGCATCTAACTTATACTCGATGGTTTTAAACTTGTCCATCAACAATAAATAACCTACGATGGTTTTAAATTTATCCATCAACAACGTTCTTCGTGTTCTTCGTTCGTTCTTTATTTTAATCAATATTTTGGATTACGATTTCACTTTTTATTAGAATTTGATGTTATAGAATATCATTCCTTACTTATTACACCTACTTATTGATATAATCCACTCAGATCATTCTAATTCATTACGAATCTTATACTTCCTTAAGAAATTTATAAACTAAACTTTTGATTCTTATTTCTTCATTTTCTTACGATTTGAACCATATGAAATCATCCCTAACATCATCTACTTCTTATTCTCATTAAGTTATGTTTTTAAACATAAAAACTTATAGAAAATTTATAAAAGACTAGGGTTTGGATTACTGGTTCTCATTTAATCTCTTTTCATGAAAAAGGTTGCAGAAGCAAACTTTTCTGCTTCCTTCTCCTTCCCATCCTCCCATCTGAACTCCCTCTCTCTCTCTCTCTCTCTCTCTCTCTCTCTCTCTTTCAAAGTGTAGGATTCTCAAAATCTCATTTCAATGAAAGTTAGCTTCCTATTTATAAAAAATCCAAAGCTAGGGCAAAATAGTCATTTCACCCCCTAACCTCCTTACTATTCATACCTCCATACTATTCATGACTTAATGTTAAGTTAACTTAGCCCTTAAGTCTACTTAGCCTTTAAGTTTCATGGTTCCGTCTTTCAGGTTTCGTCCGACAGTTTTAAAAACTGCGATTCTCGGAATCCAAATATTTTTGGATATTTCGTCTTTCCTTTACCGATTAACTTTTACGTATTCTTCGGATTTTTGAAAAGCTGAAAAACACTTTTTGGCATTAAGCATTTTCCTTTACGTTTTCCCCTAACGTAACTAAACGAATGAAAAGTACATAACAGTACTTTTCGTTGTTTTTATCTCTTCCAATTTCTGCACGTTTTTTGAGAAAAATTTTTATCGACTTACTTAACTTTTCACAACATATTATCGGCAAATCTTTGGACGGAATGTCATTTCGACATACCTAACTCTCAGAACGGCTTAGGTTATTCAAACCATAACCTTTAGGTTTCGTCGGGTGAATAGTGCCTATTTCGTCTTTTTCCCCGGAAATATTTTTGTTCCCGGAAAATTTTCATTTTTATCTTGAAAATTATTACTCGTTCAGTCTAGCTCGTAGCCAGAATCCTCCCGAATTATAATCATCCTAGGTTCTAGAACGATTAATAAACACATAGCACATAATATTATTAATAAAAATTTATTTTATTAATAACTAATTCTTTAAAATTAAATTCTGGACGATCCGAATTTTTGGGTCGTTACACTATTCATAGGGTACTATTCACGGGGTACTATTCACCCGAAAAATATATTTCTTTTCTGTCCAAATTATTTTTGATATATTAAAATTATTCTTGAATTTTACTCCACAAAGTAGTATCATGTTGACAATTTGGATATTTTTAAACTCTGGATAGATTTAAAGTCTTTAATATTTATCCTTGATTTCGTTTGATTAATTCTAATATCATTGTCATCATCCTCATGCTTTATATTGTGATGAAAGTCATCTTTGGCTTACGTGCATAGATGAACTATTGATTGGTATGATTATGACCATGGATCATTTGGTATAATCGTGACCCATAATGTTACAAATGATGTGGTAACAGTCCTCAGTGGCATGTAGTGCATTGATGGACAGTTATTGGTATGATTATGACCAGGGATTATTCGGTATAATCATGACCATTGATGATTACATGAATATCCTTGGCCCGTAGTGTAGGGATGATTCGATGATGTGGTTTATTTATTAAGCTGAGTCTCAGCGATAAAATTGATGAAAAACTTTTTAAATCATAGAAGATAGTAGATATCATGCTCTACTTAACTCTTCTAATGGATTGCTTGTTCCGTTGCAGTTAAACTTGATGTATATTGTATTTTATTAGTTTAACACTGTTGAAGACTAATGATAATTTATTCTGTATTATCTTAGTCATAATATTTCTTACTGGGCTAGTTGAGCTCACCCTTTTGCTTTATATTTTTTACTGGGCTAGTTGAGCTCACCCTTAATGGATTACCTGGTTGTCATTATTGTGATTCTGTAATATTATTTGTGAATAATTAATTACTGATTTATATGAAAAGGAAATATTTATTTTATGTGGACATAAATGATAGATAGGAAAGTATCTATTTTATGTGGTTATAATTGAAGGATTTAATGTTGAGGTGTTTTATCAGTATTTTGTCAGATTGGGGGTAAATCGATGTTCTTAAAGCTCTTTTGTGTGAATGATAATTTTGATCCGACCGTTAAATCGTTGTGATTTTTGTATATGTTATACATATATAAGTTGAGTATATGTCCACAAATTTTGAACCGTTAAAAATTAACGTATGATTTGTTATAAATTTTAAGAGGTGTTGAAAATCATCCGTTTATGGATTTTGGATATTTTCTGTTTGGAATTTGGAAAAACTTTCTTCTGCAAAGTTGTAGAGAATTCAATTTCGTGTGGAATGGACATAAAATTTGTATTTTTCTGATAAAAGGGCTATTTATTATGAATTACTGAAGTTTCAGAAAATAAAATGATTTTTATTAAAATTGGGGGGGACCCACTTTTGTTTTTAGTGGAAGAATGTGCTGAAAATTTTGATTCCAAATTGAGGTGCTAGTCTTGATCTTTAAAAGCATGCGTAGAATTAGTTTATAATAATAATATTATTTTATTATTTAGTCTCCTATGGCGTTCTAGCATTTTCCTATAAATAGGCGCTTAGGTTAGAATTGAAAATCACACCAGAAACAAGTTTTCTTTCTCTCTATATTATCGAGCGTATTTTAGTGAGTATTTAGATACTTTGAGAGTTGCTATTCAGTACAAGTTTCCTTCGACTTTATATCTGATATTCCGATCAGAAGTACTGTTATTTTGAGGTAAGGGATGTTATTTTTGTTCAATATTCGCTTGAAATAATATTTTTTTCCATACTCTATAGTATGTAAGTAATATTATTTCGTTTCAGATTTCGAATTCTATACTCGTTTTATTAAAATTTTAGCTTCTATACTCTATGAAATTAGTAGGATATCCTTGATATTTTCGCTTCATCCAGTATCTTTTCATGGAAATGTTATTCTAAGCATTCTTGATAAGTTTTAACTTTTTCATGTCGGAGTACTATTCACGGGGTTACTATTCCTGAAGTATTATTCACGGGGTACTATTCACTCAAGTACTATTCACCCGGGGTACTATTCATGATAAAAATTGATTCGTTTTCGGTCCAAATTATTTTTGGTACAATATTATTCTTGAATTTTACTCCACAAAGCAAAGATCATGTTGACAATTTGGGACGTTATTGATTTACGGATAAACTAGATTATAAATCTTTAAAATTTATTCTTGAACTTGTTTTATTGAATTCCTATATCATTGTCATCATCCTCGTGTTTTATATTCATTGAAAGTCATCTCGTGGCCTGTAGTGCATAGATGGGCTTGGTATGATTATGACGAGGATTATTCGGTATAATCATGACTGTAATGTTACAAATGATGTGGTAAAAGTCCTCATTGGCCCGTAGTGCATTGATGGACAGTTGTTGGCATGATCATGACCATTGATGAATACACGAATATCCTTGGTCGTAGTGCATGGATAATTTATGGTCGTGATACTAAAGAATATCCTTGGCCATAGTGCAGGGGTGATTCAATGATGTGGATTATTTATTAAGCTGAGTCTCAGCGATAAAAGTGATGAAAAACCTTTTAAATCATAAAAGATAGTAGATTTTATTCTCTACTTGACTCTTCTAATGGATTGCTTGTTTCGCTACAGTTAAACTTGATGTTTGTTATATATTATCAATTTAACACTGTTGAAGGCTAACGATAAATTATTCTGCATTATCTTAGTCATAATATTTCTTACTGGGCTAGTTGAGCTCACCCTTTTGCTTTCATTGCTCTCTTCAGGAAATGAGAACGTAGCCGGGACTAGTCAGAGAACGGGGTAACGGTCCAGATGATAGCATTAGTAGTCCTCACTATTCTATGAAATAATGTGATAATAAATGTATTGAGGACTTTATTTGAGAGTAGATATTGTCTAGAAGACAATATTCTTGTTTAAACTCTCAATTATGTTTTATCGTATGTTACATGACAATTGTATATTTAAGTTGTATTTGAATTTTGTACCATGTATTTGGCGACTCAAGATGAGTGATGTATACCTATTTTAGGGGCGTCACATATAACCTCCAAAAATCAATTATTATCGAAATAAATATCGATTTCCATTAACACTAATAATCCCAACACAATGGAAATATTAATTTCATCTGTAATTAACATGAACTTATTCATCATTAATATTATAACTCATAATATTTAACAACCAGATCATTCCCAGGAAAGAGGGGGCTTTCCGATAAGGATTTTTCCATATTAGCGAGTAATTAGGTGACCAAACCACTTTCCTCGACAGAACTTTCTAGACATCGTCAATATTGCAAATAATAATATGAATAACTTTGTCGTCTCAATTATTGATTTAATAATATAAAATATTATGCAAATGATACTATGACAATAATATAATCAATAATATGAGAGATATTATGCAGCAATTACTATAGCAATAATTGAGTATAAATGAGTGACTTCTCACGTAAGCATCAATAATCAAAGATATTGTACAATACTGTGTGTTACTATGCAACCACGCGTATTACTGTACTTTTACTACCGGGTAGTTCAACAGTTTAACGGTAAAACTTTTGTCGTTATTTTTATAAAAGATATTTTTGTCGTTTTCTAACTCCGACAATACTTTTGTTGTGGGGTCCACCAATGATTGTGCCGTCGTACGAATATTCCTTGTTAAAACGAATATTCCCCGACCAATCGAATATTTTATAACCACTTACTTAATTTGCGAAATTTATAAATATTACCCACAACTATAACGTTATATCAAATCCACACCATAATATTCAAAAATATATTTCGAGAAAAATTAATCTTTATTCATAAAAGTTGGGGTCTTACAACCTCCCCTTCTTATGAAATTTCATCCTCGAAATTACGGTACGTACCTGGTATGTTGAAGAGGCGAGGATACCTTGACTTCATTTCAGATTCTAACTCCCAGGTCATTTCCTCAACATCATGGTTTCTCCACAAAACTTTAACTTGAGGTATAACCTTGGAACGTAGAATATGATCTTTCTTGTCCAAGATTTTAACAGGTATCTCTTCATATGTTAAATCTTCCGCTATCTCGTCTGGTTCTCATTTAATAATGTGGTTTGGGTCTTTCACATATTTACGTAACATAGATATATGAAAAACGTTATGAACACGAGACATACTTGGCGGTAAGGCGAGTCTATAGGCCACAGTTCCTACTCAATCGAGGATTTCGAATGGCCCAATAAATCGAGGATTGAGCTTTCCTCTCTTTCCAAATCTTGCAACTCCTTTCCATGGAGCCACACGTAACAACACATTGTTAGTTCCCGGAGGCACAATAGTTATCTAGAAGGGGGGTTGAATAGATATTTAAAAATCTTTTCATTTTACTTTGTTAGTTTTGATAATGATTAAAACTTTGCGGAATAAGAATTTGTTTAATCTCCTTTAAGATATCTTGAATTAATGAGAGTGAGGCAATTATGGCAGTTATAACAATTATAGCAGTTATAGCAAGAATACAATAGACACAACAGTTTTAAGTGGTTCAGAGCACTTAAAGCTCCTAGTCCACTCTTCTACTCCTCGAGTAGGAAATCCACTAAGGATATTTTTTTCACTTTTTGAATCTCACAGATTCCTTCTAGACCAGCAGTATAGGAACTTCTTAGTTCACTCTTGAACTCTTCAAGTCCAGCATACTTGGCTCTTCACAATTCACTTAGGACTCTTCAAGTCCTTCCGACTTGGAATTCTTACTTCAGTTGATTGGTAGTTGTTGAGTTCTTGGTTGGGGCTACTCAGTTACTGTTAAGGCGAGTCTATAGGCCACAATTCCTACTCAATCAAGGATTTTGAATGGCCCAATAAATCGAGGATTGAGCTTTCCTCTCTTTCCAAATCTTGCAACTCCTTTCCATAGAGCCACACATAACAACACATTGTTAGTTCCCGGAGGCACAATAGTTATCTAGAAGGGGGGTTGAATAGATATTTAAAAATCTTTTCGTTTTACTTTGTTAGTTTTTATAATGATTAAAACTTTGCACAATAAGAATTTGTTTAATCTCCCTTAAGATATCTTGAATTAATGAGAGTGAGGCAGTTATGGCAGTTATAGCAGTTATAGAAGTTATAGCAAGAATACAATAAACACAATAGTTTTTTAAGTGGTTCAGAGCACTTAAAGCTACTAGTCCACTCTTCTACTCCTCGAGTAGGAAATCCACTAAGGATGTCTTTTACACTTTCTGAATCTCACAGATTCCTTATAGACCAGCAGTCTAGGAACTTCTTAGTTCACTCTTGAACTCTTCAAGTCCAACAGACTTGGCTCTTCACAGTTCACTTAGAACTCTTCAAGTCCTTCCGACTTGGAACTCTTACTTCAGTTGATTGGTAGTTGTTGAGTTCTTGGTTGGTGCTACTCAATTACTGTTAAGCTCTTGTTCGAAAGAACTGAGTAGCTATGCAAGCTTTTTCTTTTTTTCAGATCGTAGAGTTGAGCGTTGAGTATTCTTTCTTTTTGTTCAATTGCTTGCTTGCACCTATCATCTGCAGATGTCTTGCATATATGTGATCTTTGAAATCTGTCCGTTGAATCCATCCGTTGAAGCATTTAATGCATTTGACATTTCTGAACTTTGATGGAGACTTTTCTGCATATCTTCTGAAATGCATTCTGGCCCACTGACATAGCAGACTGCTTTCTCACCTAACACCTGAAAAGGTGTTTTCCTCTGTCCCATGGTCCTTTCCTTAGCTTCTTCAATACGTCTTTTTGTTGCATACTAAGGATATTTTCATGCCATTGGGACAGGTGATTACTTCAATGTTTATAACCCATTTCACATTTGTTTAAGATTTTATCATTAAACAAATGACCAAGGTTCACAACTTCTGATACTCTACGATTCTTATCGTGGTGTCTTGCCACCTTGGTGCTTAATGCTACCAACCGAGAACACTATGATTTCTCTTAAGGGCTGGCACACTACGATCTTCACTTGCTTGTATTGCAGACTCTACATTTTCGATAGCACACTACGATCTCTGAGTTGGCTTCGGACAAACGTCTGGACCACACTACGATCTTTAGAGAGGTCCTTCAAGGCAGACATACTACGATCCTTGATACTCTACGAGATCTTTCTTCGCTACGATCAAGTTCTTGATTCTCTTGCTTCGCGACGCAAGTTCTCGATCAATAGATCGCAATTTTATTGAAGCCTATCTATTACATTTTATAGATCATCCTAACATCTTTGATCTCTTTATCTATACATTCATTTAAAGAATGATAAACATTAAAAGCTTAGATCAACCTAACAATTTGATCTATCACTAAGTCCTTGTACAAACATTCCTAAAAGGACTTTACATATAATCATGAGCATTTACTTTAAACATCAAATCACAATATGCACTCTTCCAACAATCTCCCCCTATTTGATGTTGACATAACCAAGGAGATTTGTTGTCATGATTATCAAATTCTATATGCATTTGTAGCAAAGTAATTATGATTTAATATTTCAGTGAGCTGCTGAAATTTCTAGAGAATAAGTATGAATTTATTGATGTTTGAAGATAGATATTACATTTAAGTTTTACTACATCAATAAGAATTAAAATTCAACTTATCTCTATTTCTTCGGCTTTTTCCTCGTGGAGGATTTGCATACTCCTCAGCTCTCCTTTTCCTGCTTGCTTCGTCTCTCTTGGCTAGATCTTCCAACTCACTTGGACTTAGTCTTGGATTGTGATCATGCCTATTTATGAATGTAGGATCTCCAATGGGCATTCTTAGGCCTGTGGTGGTCACATTTTGTGAGCTGGTAGTTGGCCCTAGATTCCTTATTGGTTGAGCCATTAACACTTCCTCGATCGATCGATCGCCGAGTCCGATTCTTTGGATCGTGGAGTCTCATTGGTGATATCGCCTTGGAGGAGGATTCTGGAAGATTGAAGCGTAAAAGGTGCCTCGCCTTTTTCCTCGCCTTGATCCTTTCCTTTATTCTCCCCCTTTATGGCAGCATAAAGGGTTCGAATATCTTCTGAGAGGCAAGTCATTCCTTGGACAAGCTCGTTGAGTTGACTTTGAGTTTGAGCAATGTCCTCTCAATTTTCTTTAATCAGAGCATCAGATCGAGCTTCCCTTTGTTGAAGAACGGCTAGAATATTGTCAGTCTGTTGTCCTTGGCTGACGTAAAATTGTTGGAATTCTTTTACGGTAGTTTGCAGATTGAGGAAGCTCTCCATCATAAGTTTATTCTGAGCTTCTTGAGTGGACTGTAAGGAAAAAACAGCATCCCTGTGTCTTTTGGCTGCGAGAAAGTGGATGTCATCCATGTCCTTTATGCTTTTAATCATTTCCTTGGTGATCTCCTTAAGCTTTTTAGTGAGCTCAGAGCTTAGGGTGCTTGGAAAACTATTTGCAGCACTGATCATTGTTGTTAATCTCATTTGAATGAGTTCAGTGTGTTCTTTAAGACTTTCATCGATTTCCTTGATCACTTTCTTGGACATTTCTGACAAATCTGTTTTGGTGGGAAGTTCCGAAAGAAGTTCATTGATTTGGGGAATGTGTGAAGGAGGGGGTGTTCTCTTGTATTGATCTTGTAATGAGTAGAGGGCAAGATCAAGGTTGAAGTATTCATTTGTGGATGATGAGGGAATATCGGATGGAGGGGCCTGTGTTTGGGTGTCTGGAGTGGGTGGCTCTACGATTTGAGCTTTGGACTCTACAATGGGGCTAGAGTCTGTAATCGTAGAGGTGATGGGAGTTGGGATCAATATAAAGTTATATATCGATTCGCCATGTAATTTTGAGATTCTCAGAACTAGGAATCGATTTCGTGGATTTAGGACCACTTCCAATGACTTGGAAATTCATAAAATTGGCTGAAGAAGGATAGTGGATAGTGATTAACTCTGAATAAGATTGGGATAGTTAATACTTCATGCACCATTCTTGAGGAGGGGCCATTTGTGATCAGCTGTTTGGCAAAGTTGAAATTTCCTGGGAATCCATAAGCTAGCACAGAGATGGCTGGATACTCTTTGAAGCTCCAAAACATGTGATTCCAGGAGTTTTGAATTTGAGCTTGATGAAAAGGCATCATGGGTAGATAAGAGAATAGTTGCTCGTAGTTAGCTTTTCTGTGCCCATTAATGCCCACAGCTATGATCTTGACCTCATCATCTTCGTCCACTTCTCTATTTTCGTTCGAGGATTACACTATATCAATGGCTTCAATTTGTTCTTGCTCTGGCTTTCCCTCATTTTCAGCAGGAAAAGCTTTTTCTGTTATGAAGATTTCATGAGGCTCCCCCTCAACATGATCATTCTTCTGTAGGACTGGTAGCTCCCCTTCAGCTGGAGTATTTTCTAGGGTGAGAACTTCAGGTATCTCCCCCTCAGCTTGAGCTTTGTCCTTCTGGCTTTCCTTGGATAGTTCCTTTTCAGCAGCCATCTTTTTGTCTTCCTCTTTGAGTACCCTTTCATTGACAAGGATGTACTTCTTGACCAATTTTCATCTTGGTTTTCTAGGCTGAGCCACAGCCTCAAGACTTTCTTGAGCTTTAGCTCTGTTCTGTTGATCAGCCAGAACATCTTGTGCATCAACTTCCTTGCTCGAGGTGTTCAGTCTGGTCTTTACGATCGGTAGAGACTCTATGATCAAAGACACAGATGGCCTCTTGGATTTGTGACTGATTTTGTTCTTCTTCAGAAGGTGTGATATGGTAGCTCTTTCTTCATCTGCCTCAGCTTACTGTTGTTTTCTTCTTAGGATCCTTAGAGTCTCAATATCAGAGGACTCTCTGTATATCGAAGAGTTGATCCCCTGGGTTCTTTTTTTCCATTTTCTTTCAGTAGCTTTCTCTTGCCCTTGCTTTTTCTGACCAGGGCAGTGGGTTCTGTCTTATTAGTTTCTTCTTCATCTTCTTCAGTCTCCCTAACAACTGACATATTCCCTGGAATCCCTGACTCTTTTGCATCAGCTGCCCTACTACTAGACTCAGACATCATTCGTACATTTTCAACTGGATTCCTATGGAACAATTGTTGGGTCATTCTTCTGTTTGGATTTATTTGTTCACCTTCATCATCCTCAATTTTATCACCCAAGGCGGATTGTAGAATGATATTGATAAATCGCCCGTAGAGCATCTTCCTAGCGCTTTTTGATTTCTTCGAGCTGAGAATCCACTTTCCAATCCATTCAAGCAATAAAGCTCCATAGTTAAGCTGTATCCCACAACTGATGGCTGTCATGAGCTTAAGTTGTACTTTGTTTACAGAATCGTATCCTGAGCTCTTGCAGCATATGCATTTTCCAACAATATCAACCAAAAATTTGTACCTCTGAGGAAACTCCTTTTTCTTGTAACCTTTGACAGTGGGGAATTTCTTGTGATGCATCCTTTTAAGTCCCTCATGGAAATCTATGCCATCTATGAATGGAAACCCTTCAGATTTGAAACCTAGGGCTAGGTTGACGTCCTCAGCCTTCAGCTTGATTTCCACGTCCTTGAATTTCGTAGTGATGACGTCATTTTCGTACATACCATTTCTATAGAATTCTTTTACTAGCTTTGGGTAGATCAATGTAGCCATACCCAGAGCCTCTTCGAGACCAGCCTTCTTTATTAATGATAGAGTTTTGTGAAATTTGGGTTCAAATTTATTTTGAACTCATCAAACAGTAGTCCAGCCGCAGAGATGACGTTGGAGGCTGCCATTGATTTCTTTTCAAGGAGTATGGTTGTCTGAACTTTCTTACGATTTAGGGTTTCTGCTTGTAGAGAAAAAGAGAGAGATGAGCTTTTTGAACTTCTGATTTCAAAAAGGCGTTTTCAATTTGTACTCAGTATCTTTCCTCTCCATTTTTTTGCTTAGTGGGACAGTGTGTCGAATTCGCTTGTTTCTCAACGAACTGCATCGAGGAGGATTATACTGATTTACCCTTAGCTCCTTCTGAGCTAATGTGTCCTTAGGAATGACTACGATCATTGTGGTAGCCTTTGTGATTGTTGAGTCTGCTCTACAATCATTGAGTTTGTTCAAAGAATCTTGAGTCGAACTTCTATCATCATCAAGTCCATGCGGGTCCTTGCGATGTACTTTTAACTTGGCATTCTTCTCGGTTTAAGGTAGCTCAGAAAGGGCTAACCTCATAGAATGAATCATGGATTAGGTTTGTCCCTGAGGCGCTTATCAGAGAAATTGCCTTGTTTTGTTTAACTTTTGTCATCACAGGAAGCTCCTTTGTTCTGCGATCATTAAGTCTGTGCTGCGATCGATGTCTTTCTTGTCACTAAAGCTCTACGATAGTGGACTTCCTTTTATCATGTCTATAATTTCGAACATAGCCTTTTATATATGCATAGTTAGCAAAAACTAGAGCATAGATTTTATGGTTGTAAATTAAGCATGCCTAGCTCACTTATTAACTTGTTAAACCTGGATTCATCTAGAGGCTTTATAAAGACATCAGCAAGTTGATTTTCAGTAGGGATATATTGTAAAGATATATTTCCACTTTGCACATGATCCCTAATGAAGTGATACCTTATTTCTATATGCTTAGTCCTAGAATGCATAACAGGGTTATGAGTTATAGCTATTGTACTTGTGTTGTCATAGTGAATTGGTATGGATTTGAATTCAAACCCATAATCTGCTAGCTGATTTTTCATCCATAGGATCTCGAGTACACACAAAGAATGCCAAAGAAGAATGTATTCAACTTCGCAGGTTGAAGTAGATAATCTAGTTTTGCTTTTTGCTAAACCAGACACAAGTCTGTTTCTAGCAATCGACGGTGTGCCATTGGTACTCTTTCTATCTTTTTCTGACCTACAAAATCAAAAGCATCCGCAGTATCCAGTTAGTTCAAATGAGGAATCCTGGGATACCAAAGCCCCAAGTGAGGTGTACCTTTGAGATATATTCGAAAATCCTCTTTACAAAGCAGCTTAAATGTGATTCTTTAGATTAGCCTGAAATCTAGCACATATGCATGTTACAAACATTATGTCCTTTCATGGCGCTTAGATATAAAAGAGAGCCTATCATACCCTCAGATTGAGTTATATCAATACTTTTACCTTTTTCATCTTTGTCAAGCTTGGTTGCAGGAGCAATTGGGGTTTTCATGGAAAGGTTGATTCCATGCCATACTTCTTAAGTAAATCTTTAATGTACTTGGCTTGGTTTATGAAGATTCCTTCATCAGTCTGCTTTACTTGCAGTCCAAGGAAGAAATTCAACTCACCCATCATGCTCATTTCAAACTTGCTCTGCATAAGCTTGGAGAATCTCTTGCATAACTTTTCATCAGTAGATCCAAAAATAATGTCATCAACATATATTTGAACTAATAAGACTTTATCTTTATGCTTTCTAAGAAATAGTGTGGTATCTACTCTACCTCTAGTGAACCCATTTTCAATAAGAAAGTTAGTTAGTGTTTCATACCATGCTCTAGGTGCTTGTTTGAGACCATATAAGGCTTTATCTAATTGATAAACATAATTTGAAAGAGATGGATTGATGAAACCTGGAGGTTGTTCTACATAGACTTCTTCTTGAAGTTCACCATTCAAGAATGCACTTTTGACATCCATCCGAAAGACCTTGAATTTCATGTGAGCAAAGAAAGGCGAGGAATATTTCGATGGCTTCTCTAACGACAACAGTGAAAATGTCTCATCGTAGTCAATGCCTTCTTCCTGAGAGTAGCCTTTGGCCATTAGTCTTGCCTTATTTCTGGTTATTACTCCATCTTCATCCATCTTGTTTCTGAAGACCCACTTGGTTCCTATGACAGGATGATTCTTTGGTCTTGGTACCAATCTCCATACTTTTCTTCTTTTGAACTGATTAAGTTCTTCTTGCATGGCTTCTATCCAGCTGGAGTCTTCCAAGGCATCCTCTATCGTTTTAGGTTCCATTTGTGATAGGAAGCTTAGATAGAAACATTTATTTTGGGTGGCAGCTCTTGTTTTGACTCTTGCACTTGGATCCCCAATGATTAAGTCTTGAGTGTGATCTCTTGCCCATCTGCTTCCTATTGGGACATCTGTCCTTATGCCTTTTTGTCTTAGATCTTCAAGATCTATTTCTTCTTCTTCTTGGTGTAGAGGTTCGTTGTCTCGCATAGGCCTCTCTACGATCTCATTTTCTTGCTCAACGATTTCACTATCTAGTACTACGATCATAATGTTGAGCTCGACGACCTCGTTCGTAGTGTCTGAACCGTCGGTCGTAGTGTCTTGAAGCACTATTTTGTCTAAGTCTATCTCATCAAAGATGATGTGAATCGAGACTTCAACACTCAGTGACTTCTTATTGAACACTTTGTAGGCCTTACTATCTGTGGCATATCCAAGAAAGATTCCTTCATCTGACTTGAGTTGAAACTTTTTCAGGTACTGCTTTCCATTGTTGAGAATGTAACATGCACAGCCGAATACATGAAAGTAGCTGACACTTGGCTTTCTTCCTTTCCACAGTTCATAGGGAGTCTTCTTAAACGTAGAGTGTATAAGTGATTTGTTCAGAGTGTAGCATGCAGTGTTGACAGCTTCTGCCCAAAAGTATTCAGGCAGATGGGCTACTGCTAGTAGAGTTCTTCCAGCCTCTATCAATGTCTTGTTCTTTCTCTCAGCTACTCCATTTTGTTGAGGAGTTCGTGGAGCTAAGAAGTTATGACTGATGTCGTTGTCTGTGCAGAACTGGTCCATTTCTGAGAAGTTGAATTCTGGGTCATGATCACTCCTTATAGCCTTAATTTTTCCTCCTTTCTCGTTCATTACCAGTCTGAACATCTTGATCAGTTGGGAGCTTGTTTCATCCTTTGAAGTTAGAAAGAACACCCAAGTGAATCTGGTGTAGTCGTCGACTATAACCAGAGAGTATCTCTTCTCTCCAAGGCTCGTCGTTGGAATTGGCCCAAATAGATCCATGTGTAGCAACTTCAAGGGCTTGTCAATTGAGTTGGCAGTTTTGCTCTTGAATGAGCTTCTGGTCTGCTTTCCAAGCTGACATGCATTGCACGACCTTTCTTTAACGAAGCTGAACTTAGGTAGGCCTGCAACTAGATCTTTTGAGGCTAGCTTGGACATGCTCTTGAAGTTGAGATGAGACAGTCTTCGATGCCATAACCAGCTCATTTCTTTAGATGCTTTAGCCACAAAGCATATTGTCTCGTCTGAGCTTAGTTGACCAAGATTTACTGTGTAAACATTTTCCTCTCTTGTTCCGGTTAACTTTACAGCAGATGTCTTCAGGTCTCGGACTTGACATTGATTGTTGAGGAATGTTACTTGATGATCCTTGTCGCAGAGTTGGCTAATGCTTAGAAGATTGTGTTGTAGTCCTTCCACATAGGCCACTTTACTGAAGGATATTGCACCATTTCCAGTTGAGCCATATCCTCTTGTCTTGCCAGAGCCGTTGTCTCCAAAGATGACTGAGGGACCCTCCTTCTCTATGTAGTTAGTCAGAAGGGCTGTGTTCCCAGTCATGTGCCTTGAGCATCCACTGTCCAGATACCAGGTTGTGATCGTGGAGCTCTTTTCCTGTGGTAACATTAAACCTTCATTTTGGTACCCATACTTGCATGGGTCCTACTTTGTTAGTACTCTTGGGGACCCAAATCTGTTTGATTTTGGGTCTCATATGCATGGAATTAAAATGGCACTTTGCAGCCTTGTGGCCAACTTATAGTACACAAAACATCTAGTATGATGCATGTTTATGTGTGTGTGGGAATTCTTCATCCATTTGGACTTTTGTGGATCTTTAGTCATCTTTCTGTTAAGCTGATTTTCCTCCTTCCATGTGTCCTTGTGTTTCATTATTTGTGAGAAATGTACCTTACCTCTACCGTACCTTCCCAGTTGGTTCGTAAAGTTGATCTTACTTGACTCTACGATCCTTCGAGGTTGGTGATTAGTGGCTGGGTTACTCTTCTCTTTTCTGAAACCCAGGCCAATATGAGATCCCTTACTTCTTGGAATATGGATTGAACTAGTAGAGCAGGGTTTAACTGGCTCATCCTTCTGTGAGGATTTTACAAATATAATGCTTCTACTAAAATTTGAAGCATTACCAGTGCTAGTTTCCTTTACTTTTTCCACACATGGCTCGGAGGCAGATTCCCCAAAGCCTAAACCTGTTCTGTTACAGACACTTTTCTGGCTAGAGATTAGGGAGTCCATAGACGAAGAGGATTTATTCCATGTAGAGATTGTCTTTTCTAGTTCCTCAATTTTAGAGGTTAAACTTGACTCTCTTTTTACATTGAGCTCATTGGTCTTTTTCAAGAGCTTATTCTCATCTTCAAACTTGGAGAGAGAATCAGTACTTAGAAGGGTTGTTTCTAGTTTTTCTTGAACTTTTTCTTTATCCTTTTGAAGAAGTGAATAGTCCTTAGTCAAACCTCTAAACCATTTCATGTATTGATGCAGATCAGATGTTATGACATGTAGTGTAGTTCTTAAGTCATCAATGTCTACATCAGGAGAGTTGAAGTCAAATACCTCATCTATACTTACTTCCTGTATGTTGGAGTTTTGTTTGTCTTTTGCATTCTTGGCCATCAGGCAAAGATTTGCTATTTGAGAATCTTCATCATCTCCATATTCTGGAGTTGAGCCATTGTCTGAGTCACTGCACGATCCTCCAGCTACAAGGCCTTTGTCTCTCTTCTGAGGCCTTTTGTTGCCTTTATATTCCTTCTTTGAATGTGATTTCTTCTTTAGTTCTTCTCTGAGAGGTTTGTTGCAGTTAGCAATGAAGTGGTCAGGTTTCTTGCAATTGTAGCATAAATCGTTCATTTGTTCCCTGGATGTCAGAAGTGATTCTTCTTTTTTCGCTTTCACGGTTTTGCCTTGACGCATGAACCTTCCGAGTCTCTTCACCAGCATTGCAAAGTCCTCATCATCATCTTCATCATAGTCAGAGTCAACTTCAGTGTTGACTTTGGAGGTGTTTTCAGTTGCTTTCAGAGCAACACCTTTATCCTTCTTTCTTCCTTCAAACAGAGTTTCTGCTCGTTGAGTCAGCTCCAGTTCGTATGTAAGAAGGTTGTCATATAAGTGTTGAACAGTCATTTCAAGTAGATTCTTTGACTCTCTGATGGCAGTGGTTTTGGCATCCCACTTGCTTGGTAAGGCTCTCATGAACTTTATGATTAGATCTTTGTTTAGATAGATCTTTCCATAGGCTTGTAGAGAGTTGAGCAGAACATTAAATCTCTCGTAGGTGGCAATGACGTTTTCTCCTTGAACGTGAGAAAACATCTCATATTGCTGACTCAAGAGGGATTGTTTATTTTTTTCTCTGACTTCTTCTGTTCCTTTATGCATGATGAGCAATGCTTCCCAAACCTCCTTTGCTGTTTTGTTGTTGACCACGTTTTCGAACAGATCATCTTCTAAGGATTGGAATAAGATGTTCTTGACCTTTTTATCGAGTTGAATAGCTCTTTTCTCGTTTTCTGTCCATTCTCCTTTGACCTTGATCTGTATTCTATTTGGATCATCTGTAGTTGGTGCAAGCTTTGTAGGAACGTAGGGCCCATTCTAAATAGTTTCAAATAGATCTTCATCTATTGAATCCATGTAGGCTTGCATCCGAACTTTCCAGTTGGTGAATTTATCTTTGTTGCACATAGGTGGCTTGTTGCCTCCTCCAGTCTTTGATTCGCTTGGTAAGTGTGCCATTGGATCTACTCAAGCTTTGTAAGCTATATAATAGAACCTGCTCTGATACCAATTGTTAGTTCCCGGAGGCACAATTGTTATCTAGAAGGGGGGTTGAATAGATATTTAAAAATCTTTTCGTTTTACTTTGTTAGTTTTGATAATGATTCAAACTTGGCGAAATAAGAATTTGTTTAATCTCCCTTAAGATATCTTGAATTAATGAGACTGAGGCAGTTATGGCAGTTATAGCAGTCATAGCTGTTATAGCAAGAATACAATAAACACAATAGTTTTTTAAGTGGTTCAAGGCACTTAAAGCTACTAGTCCACTCTTCTACTCCTCGAGTAGGAAATCCACTAAGGATGTCTTTTACACTTTCTGAATCTCACAGATTCCTTATAGACCAGCAGTCTAGGAACTTCTTAGTTCACTCTTGAACTCTTCAAGTCCAAAGCAGATTTGGCTCTTCACAGTTCACTTAGAACTCTTCAAGTCCTTCCGACTTGGAATTCTTACTTCAGTTAATTGGTAGTTGTTGAGTTCTTGGTTGGTGCTACTCAATTATTGTTAAGCTCTTGTTCAAAAGAACTAAGTAGCTATGCAAGCTTTTTCTTTTTTTCAGATCGTAGAGTTGAGCGTTGAGTATTCTTTCTTTTTGTTCAATTGCTTGCTTGCACCTATCATCTGCAGATGTCTTGCATATATGTGATCTTTGAAATCTGTCTGTTGAATCCATCCGTTGAAGCATTTAATGCATTTGACATTTCTGAACTTTGATGGAGACTTTTTCGCATATCTTCCAAATGCATTTCGCCCACCGACATAGCAGACTACTTTCTCACCTAACACCGAAAAGGTGTTTTCTCTCGTCCCATGGTCCTTTCCTTAGCTTCTTCAATACGTCTTTTTTTGTCAGATACTAAGGATATTTTCATGCCATGGGACGGTGATTACTTCAATATTTGTAACCCATTTCACATTTGTTTAAGATTTTATCATTAAACAAATGATGTGGTCCACAACTTCTCGACATGTACCGATCGATACTCTACGATTCTTATCGTGGTGTCTTGCCACCTTGGTGCTTAATGCTACCAACCGAGAACACTATGATTTCTCTCTTAAGGGCTTGGCACACTCACGATCTTCACTTGCTTTGTATTGCAGACTCTACATTTTCGAGCAGCACACTACGATCTCTCGAGTACCACGATCTCTCGAGTTGGTTCGGCAAACGAAACGCCTGGACCACACACTACAAACGATCGATCTTTAGAGAGGTCCTTCAAGGAGGCGATATACTACGATCCTCGATACTCTACGATTTCGCCTTCGCTTCTCGCAGAAGTTCTTGATCGGCTCAATAGACTGTGATTTTATTGAAGCCTATTTATTACATTTTATAGATCATCCTAACATCTTTGATCTCTTTATCTATACATTCATTTATAGAATGATAAACATTAAAAGCTTAGATCAACCTAACAATTTGATCTATCACTAAGTCCTTGTACATATATTCATAGAAGGACTTTACATATAATCATGAGCATTTACTTTAAACATCAAATCACAATATGCACTCTTCCAACCCACATGATCACTAACATTGAATTCCACGTCCTTTCGATGAAGATCAGCATAACTCTTATGTCGATCTTGTGAGGTTTTTATACGTTGTCGGATCATTTGAATCTTTTCCATAGTCATACGTACCAACTCCGATCCCAACAACGTTGCTTCACCCACCTCATCCCAGCATACTGGAGAACGGCACTTTCTTCCATACAACGCCTCGAATGGAGTCATGCCAATACTTGCTTGATAACTATTGTTGTAAGAGAATTCCATTAATGGCAAGAGCTTGTTCCAACTTCCTTTGAAGTCAAGGACACAAAGTCTTAATAGATCCTCCAGAGTTTGAATAGTCCTCTCCGACTGCCCGTCCGTCTGAGGATGATATGCCGAACTGAATCACAAATCTGTGCCCATAGCTTTCTGCAAACAAACCCAAAACCATGAAGTGAATCTTGGGTCTCGATCAGAAACTATGGATACTGGCATACCATGCAGTCTTACAATCTCGTTTATGTACATATGAGCAAGACGTTCAAGTGAATAAGTTTCTCATATAGGTAAGAAATGAGCAGACTTGGTCAATCTATCAACAATGACCCAAATCGCATCTATGTCTTGAGAAACCTTGGGAAGGCCAGTAACAAAATCCATGGTAATGTGCTCCCACTTCCATTCTGGAATTTCAAGTGGTTGCAATGGACCTTTTGGCACTTGATGCTCCGCCTTGACTCATTGACAAGTTAAACACCTTGAGATAAACTTCACGATCTCTCTCTTCATATTGCTCCACCAAAATGTATGTCAAAGATCTTGATACATTATGGTACTCCCAGGATGGATTGCAAACGGTATGGTGTGCGCCTCCATCATGACTTTATACTTTAAATCAGGGTCGTTAGGAACACAAAGTCTGGAGTTGACTCAAAGTATTCCTTCTTCATCGATTCTTGCTTTTGAAATAGCACCTTCTTGTACTTTTTTCCTCATACGCATCAGCTCTAGGTCTTTAGCTTGAGCAGCTTTAACTTTATCGATTAAAGTCGATTCTACTCATATATTTGCCATCATCACGTGGGTCCCTAGAGTCTTTAACTCTATCTCCATCCTTTGCAAGTCATACAAAATGGGCCTTTGTGTTGTAAATATCGCACTCTTACCCGCATATGATCTTCTACTCAACGCATCAGCTACCACATTCGCTTTTTCAGGATGGTATTGAATGGTATGATCGTAATCTTTCAATAGCTCGAGCCAACGTCGTTGCCACATGTTGAGTTCCTTCTGGGTGAAGAACTATTTCAGGCTTTTATGATCCGTATAGATCTCCACTTTCTCTCCATACAGGTAATGCCTCCAGATTTTAAGTGCAAAAACGACTGCTGCCAACTCTAGATCATGAGTAGGATAATTCCTCTCATATTCTTTGAGTTGTCGTGAGGCATAGGCTATGAATTTCCCATGTTGCATGAGAACACATCCTAACCCTCTACCTGAAGCATCGCTGTAAATGACAAATCCCTCCGAACCAGATGGTATTGTCAGAATAGGTGTTGAAATGAGCCTCCTCTTGAGTTCTTGAAAACTCTTCTCACATTCCTCGCTCCAACTGAATTTTGCATCTTTTCGAGTCAGCTAAGTTAATGGAGTTGCGATTCGAGAAAATCCTTCCACGAATCTCCCATAATAACTAGCTAAGCTGAGAAAGCTACGTACTTTGGTCACTGTCTTAGGTTGCTCCCAGCTTTGAATTTCTTCAATCTTTGTCGGGTCAACAGATATTCCATGATTTGATATCACGTGCCCAAGGAATGCTACTTCCTCAAGCCAAAACTCACACTTCTTCAACTTGGCATAAAGCTTGTTTTCATGAAGTTTTTGGAGTATCAGCCTCAAGTGTTGCTCATGATCTTCACGGCTTTTGGAGTAAATGAGGATGTCATCAATAAAGACAACAACAAAATGATCCAAATATTCCTTGAATACTCGGTTCATCATATACATGAAGGCAGCAGAAGCATTAGTCAATCCAAAAGACATGACTAGGAATTCGTAATGTCCGTACCGAGTTCTGAAATCAGTATTTGGGATGTCATCAGTTTTAATCTTTAATTGATGATATCCAGAACGAAGATCGATCTTTGAAAAGAATTTGGTGCCTTGCAACTGGTCAAATAGATCATCAATGTGAGGTAATGGATACCTATTTTTTATGGTGACATGATTCAACTCTCGATAGTCAATATAAAGTCGCATACTTTCGTCTTTCTTCTTTACGAATAGAACAGGAGCACCCCAAGGAGACGTACTGTAAGACCCCAACTTATTATTAATGAAATTTAATTTTCTCTATTTATTATTTTGAAATAGTAAGGGTTGATATGATTAATGTGGATAGTTAGGGGTAAAATACGCAAATATTTCAAAATAAGCAAGTGGTTATAAAATATTCATTGTTGTCGTGGAATATTCGTTTGGCCATGGAATATTAAATCAGACTGTCGTGGAATATTAAATGCGATTTGCAAGTAGCGACCATGTGTGGGCCCCATGTAAAGCGATTGGATGAAGAAAACGACAAATATAAGTTGTTTAAAAATAACGAGCGTAGTTATTACAATTAATCTTTGTTAAAATACTCGATTGGTTAAAACACAAGAAGACACTGCAGTATTGCACCAATTATTGATTCTTACGTAAGAAGGCACTACTCAATAATGGTTACGATAATTCTTATTCGATTATTTTATTTTATTGATTTAATAATTCTTTGCGTTGATATTTTATATTCATTGTTGTTTGATAATTGTCATTACGGTATTTTTCATTATCGAAGCAATAATTCATATTATCCGAATAATATTATTAGATAACATTATTGACAATGTCTAGAAAGTTACATCTAAGGAGAGGTTTGGTCACCTAATTGCGGCGGCCAAGTAAGGAGAAATTCTTATTCGAAAGCCCCCTCTTTCATAGGAAGGCGCACGGTTGTCGATATTGTGATTCTGTAATATTATTTGTAAATAATTAATTATTGATTCATATGATGAGGAAAATATTGATTTTATGTGGATATAGATGGAGAAAATTTTAATATGACAATTGTTGAAAATTGAAATTTTATCTTTTACGATAAGATAATGTATTATTATATTTTAATAATATAATAATGGTGATATTTTTTACAACGAATGTGGGATATATGAGTATACGAGGAGGAAGAGTATTTTTGTTGCAATAAATGTTTAAAACATGTTAAACATGTCGATTGGACCCCATTTATTGATTGAAATTTGATTATAGCTTTGTAAAATCGCTTGGTTTGTGGATTTCGGTCAATTTCATTTGGAATTTGGAAAAACTTTCTTACGGAAAGTTGTAGAGAATTGAATTTCCTATAAAAACTCGCGAGATTTGAATTTTCTGATAAAAGGGCTATTTATTATGAATTATTAATGTTTCGAAATTCACGAATAATTGATTTTGGAAGTTTTAATTATTTTAAATAATAAAAACGTTTTTGATTTGTTTGGTAGACTTATTTGTTGTCAAGCATGGCTGAATTCAGATCATAGATTGTGTGCGTAGGAATTTATATATAATATATTAATATTATATTAAATTTTCTGCTTTGGTGTTCTAAGCAATTTCCTATAAATAGGGTGCTTAGGTTAGAATTGAAAATCACACCAGAAACTGAAGTTTTCTCTCTCTATATTATCGAGCGTATTCTTGTGAGTATTTTGAGTATAATTTGAGTATTGCTATTCGGTGCAAGTTCAAGTCATAGCCTATATCCGGTGTTTCAGCTAGAAGTACTGATCTTTCGAGGTAAGGGATATTATTTTTTTTTTGTAATGATATTATTTCTTCAATATCATTATGTTGAAATATTGATCTGAAGTTTTTATCAAATTTGGAACTTTTGTGTGTCGAGTTACTATTCACGATATCTGCCTTTATTCACGATATCGACTTTATTCACGAATACTAAGACTTTATTCATCAAAAAATGAAAATTTTTCTTTTCGTCCAAAATATCTATTCGGATACTAGCTTTGATTGTATCCATGTTTTGATCATTCTTGAATTTTACACCATCGCGATTATTTTTGAGGTATTTTTGGACGTGAATAAAACAAAGTACGAATCCTTAATCCTTAATCCTTGTCATTTTGTTTCTTTGGATTCGTTTCTTTAAAATATATTTTAATCATCTTGATCTTAAATGATGATATTATGGAATATCTTTGGCTGTAGTGCAAAAGATGAATGATTTCTGAAGAATATCTTTGGCACTGTAGTAAAAAGATGAGCAGTGTTTAGATGAACATGATTAATGATGAATATCTTTGGCACTGTAGTGCAAAGATGAATATGTGATTCAGGATATATATTGATTGATGTTCTGGGGATAAAAGATAGAGCGATGAACTTTTAAATTCATACATGGAAGATAGTAGTTTGCATTCTCTACTTAACTCTTCTAATGAATTATTATTTCATTGCGAATATTGATTTAAAATTTGTTGTCTATTCAGATTCTATTAGATTTTTCCTGTTGAAGACTAACGGTAATTTGTTGTATATTATCTTAGTCATAATATTCTTTACTGAGCTAGTTGAGCTCACCCTTTTTCTTTTTGTTCCATTTTTCTCAGGAGGCGAGAATATAGCGAGTACGAGTCGGGGTATGGAATGAAGGTTCTAGAGAGAGTTGTTTAGTAGTCCTCACCATTTTTGTAAAATAATGTATCAATAATTGTGATGAGGATTTATTTGAGTATAGATATTGTCTAGAAGATAATATTTGTATTTAAACTCACAGTTTTACTGTTGTAATAATAAAGTTGTAGTTGTTTCTGTACCATGTATTGACAACTCAGAATGGGTGATGTATACCTATTTTGGGGGCGTCACACGTACTAGGATGAATGAAACTGATATCTAATAATTCCTATAGTTGGGTTTTTAACTCCTAAAGTTCAATAGGAGCCATTCGATATGGGGCTTTAGAAATGGGTTTTGTACCGGGTTCAAGGTCGATACAAAATTTGATTTCACGCTCCGGGGGTTCTTCAGGGAATACGTCAAGAAATTTATTAACAATAGAAATATCATTCAAATCTGACGTATTTTTGTTTAAATCTGTGACATGGACTAAGAAAGCTTGACATTCATTTTTCAATAAACGAATAGCTTTATGGCTTAATATGACAGTGATTGACTTTAGTTGTTTGGTTGTTTGAATTCGCATAATAGGTTGGTTAGGAATATGAAAGCTAACAACCTTACGAAAATAATCAATTTTAGCATGATGAGTGGTCAACCAATCATTCCCTAAAATCACATTAAATGCAAGTATTTTCAAAGAGATAAGATCGACAGGTAACGTGTGGTTGCCAATTTGAATCAAAAAAGACTTATAAACAGTGGATGTAATGAAGGTTTCTCCCAACGGAGTTTCAACAGATAAGTCAAAGTCTAATTTCTCCAGAGTTAAATTTAAACGTTGAGCGCAAGTAGGAGAAATAAAAGAATGGGTAGAACCGGTATCAAATAAGGTATAAACTTCTCAATAGTTTATGATTAGCTTACCCGTGATAACCTCGTTCGGGTTTCTTACTTTTTGGGAGGTTACGACAAACGCTCTCCCTTGAACTACAGGCTTTGACTTCTCTGGGACGGCCTTTGGTGCCTCCGGCCCAACTGGACTTGTCTTTGTTGCACGACAAAATTGGGCTAGTTGACCTTCTCTTCCATAATTATAACACGCTTTGGACTGCATTACACAGTTTGGACTAATATATTCGTCCCCTCCACATTTGAAGCATACAATCGCTGGTCGTTCTCCTTCTTTAACAACGGGTGTTGGTGCTGACGTCTTTTTATCATTATTAAACCTTCTCTTATTGAAATTTTCACTTCTATTGTCTTGGCCATGATTACCACCGAAGTGGTTACCATTTCTGGCATGTTGATTCCCTCCACGTTTGTTGTCACCGCTTTGATGACTACTACCACTGGTATTATCATTTTGCCGGCTACTCTCTCTTGGTTTGGTTGACTCATTATTGCGCTCCAATAACTGAGCCCTATTCACAACATCTAAATACAAGCAAAGTTTGTGAGAAATGAGATATTGACGTATCTCAGGTTTCAAACCTCTTAGAAACATCCGTGTCATTCTCTCCTCATTATCAACTAAGTGGGACGCAAACCGGGACAACTCGACAAACTTAGCTTCGTACTGCGACACGGTCATATTGTTTTTCTCCAGCTTAATGAACTCCACCTCTTTCATGTGACGAATACTTTCGGGAAATTACTTGTCGTTGAACAGTTCTTGGAACTTTTCCCAAAACATTTTGAGTGCGACAGGCTGAGTACGTTTTACTGATTCCCACCAGTAATCTGCCTCTCCTCTCAACATGAAGGTGGCAAAGGGAACCTTTTGCTCCTCGGAGCATCCCAAGACATCAAACATCTTGGTGGTCTGCTTTATCCACGTCTCCGCCTTAAGTGGTTTTGGCTCTCCCAAAAACTCCAATGGTCCTAGCTCCTTGAACTGCTTAGCAGTGACCATCCGAGAGTTATCAGTGTTTCCACCTGTATTTTGAACAGGAGTCTCTCTCGCCTGATGTTGCATGAATTGCATAAAGCCTCTGAACATCCCATCGTTCATCATCTGGTTGGTGTTGTTGTTTATCTAAGGATTTATCGCCTTCCTGATGCACATTATCATGGGTATTGATCGTTGGTGACTCAATGGTCTCATATGCTTTATTGCTTATCTCGACATTTTTAGATGCCATTTTCAAACACTGCCACAAAACAAGGGTTAATTGACATATCACATATTATCCCTATACTCTGACCAACCAATTAAAGAACAAATAACTTAGGTAGGTCATACTAGCGAAGGAATTACCTGTCTCTCCCCTCCTAGTTTTATTCTCACATCTCAGCCAGGGATCATATCCCTAAGCTTTGATACCAACTGTGACGCCCCCAAAATAAGTATACATCACCCATTCTGAGTCGGCAAATAGATGGTACAAAATACAAATACAAACTTAATTATACAACATGAGCTGAGAGTTTCTACATGAATATTGTCTTCTAGACAATATCCAAACTCAAATGGAGTCCTTATTACAATTATTATCACACTATTTCATAGAATAGTGAGGACTACTATGACACCATTTCAGACCATCACTCCGTTCTCTAACTAGTCCTGGCTACGTTCTCATTTCCTGAAAAGAACAATGAAAGCAAAAGGGTGAGCTCAACTAGTTCAGTAAGAAATATTATGACTAAGTTAATGCAGAATAAATTATCGTTAGCCTTCAATAGTGTTAAACTGATAAAATATAATAAACATCAAGTTTAACTGCAGCGGAACAAGTAATCCATTAGAAGAGTCAAGTAGAGCATGATATCTACTATCTTATATGATTTAAAAAGTTTATCATCAATTTTATCGCTGAGACTCAACTTAATAAATAATCTACATCACTGAATTATCCATGCATTACGGGCCAAGGATATTCATTAGTATCACGACCACGAATTATCCATTCACTACGGGCCAATGAGGACTTTTACCACATCACTTGTAATATTACGGTCATGATTATACCGAATAATTCCTGGTCATAATCGTAACAATCAACAGTCCATCTATGCACGTAAACCATAGATGACTTTCATCACAATATAAGCATGAGGATGATGACAATGATATAAGAATTCAATTAAAAGAAATCAAAGTATAACTTTTTAAAGATTTATAATTTAATTTATCCAGAATTCAATAATATCTAAATTGTCAACATGATACTGCTTTGTGGAGTAAAATTCAAGAATAATATTGTATCAAAAATGATTTGGACAGAAAAGAAATTAATTTTTGTCATGAATAGTATCCCGGGTGAATAGTACCCGAGTGAATAGTACCCTGTGAATAGTACTTCAGGAATAGTACTCTGTGAATAGTACCCCATAAATAGTACTTTATGAATAGTACCCCGTGAATAGTACTTTGTAAATAGTACCCCATGAATAGTACTTTGCGAATAATATTTCGTGAACAGTACTCCGGCTTGAAAAACTTATAATTTAACAAGAATGTTCATAAAAATATCCTTGTGAAACGATACTAGATGAAACGCAAATTTCAAGGATATTCTACTAATTTTACGGAGTATAGAAGCAATACTTTAACAGAGTGAGTGTAGAATTAGGAATACGAAACGAAATAATATTACCCACATACTACAGAGTATGGAAGAAAATATTATTTCTTACGAATATTGAAAAAAATAATATCCCTTACCTTAGAAGAATACTAGATACTGAAATAGTGAAGTAGCAGAATACGCTTCTTCTTTCTTTCTATAGCTTCTCTCTCTATAATTGATCTTGTGAGTCTTAGTGAATTGGTGAGAATGAAAGAAGAATGAACTTCTATTTATAGGAAAATATAGATTCGATAATTGCACGTTTTGGGCTCAAAATATTACAGTATAATACCTTCATCTTTTCATTCATTTTTAATTTAGTTCTACAAGTATTATCAAACTTGCACCACCTCCCCTAATAATACATGCATGTGAATCAATAGTACATTCATGTGAATCAATAGTTCTATACATGTGAAAAAATAGTTACAGTATAGTACCTTCATCTATACCTCCATTTTTAATTTAGTCATGCAAGTATTATCAATCTTGCACCACCTCCCCTAATAGTACATGCATGTGAATCAATAGTACATACATGTGAACAAATAGTTATAAGCATGTGAATTAATAGCAATTAATTGCTCATTTATCCAATTAATTACCTGATCGGTCAATATAACCTCCAAAAATTAATTAATATCAAAATAAATGTCGATTTCCATTAACACTAATAATCTCAACACAATGGATCTATCAATTTCATCTTTAATCAACACGAACTTATTCATCATTAATATTATAACTCACAATATTTAACAATCAGATCATTTCCAGGAAAGAGGGGGCTTTCCGATAAGGATTTCTCCCTATTGGCACGCAATTAGGTGACCAAACTCTTTTTCTCGATAAAAATTTATAGACATCGTCAATATTGCAAATAATAATATGAATAACTTTGTCGTCTCAATTATTGATTTAATAATATAAAATATTATGCAGATGATACTATGACAATAGTTGAATCAATAATATGAGAGATATTGTGCAAAGAATTCTTGTAGTAATAATTGAGTATAATCGGTGACTTCTCACGTAAGCATCAATAATCAAAGATACCGTATAATACCGTCTGGTACTATTCTTGTCAACGACGCCAGACATCATACTTTTACTTTTACTACCGGGTAGTTCAACAGTTTAACGGTAAAACTCTCGCCGTTATTTTTATAAAAGATATTTCTGTCGTTTTCTAACTCCGACAATACTTCCGTTGTGGGGTCCACCAATGATTGTGTCGTCGTACGAATATTTCTTGTTAAAACGAATATTCCCTGACCAATCGAATATTTTATAACCACTTGCTTACTTTGCAAAATTTGTAAATATTACCCACAACTATAAAGTTATATCAAATCCACACCATAATATTTAAAAATATATTTCGAGAAAAATTAATCTTTATTCATAAAAGTTAGGGCCTTACGAATTGTATTTTATTTAAGGCTTAAATATAGATTAATACTCTGAACTTTTATTTTTTTTTTCTACTTTAGGGATTGTCTTTTCAATTTTTCAATTAGGGGAACTTTTAATTCTTTTTCACTTTGGAGATTGTCTTCTCAATTTTTTTCATTAGGGGATTAAACTTTTAATTTTTTATGATTACGTCTAATTGATAATGTCATGTTAGAAAATTGATGACATGACATCGTCACGTGACCAAAAAATACTTATGTGTAATATTGAGTCTTATTTTAACATTTATTTTTGTACCAAAAAAGGTAAATATAGGACCATTATTACTTTTAAAGTAAATTATAATTATTATAATTTTAATATAAAACCATTATTAATTTTTTTTAAAGTAAATTTAATGATAATTTTACCCTTTTGGTAAATTATTAATTTTTGAAAAATTTAATTTTTTTAAAGTAAATTTAATGAAATTTTTTAAAGTAAATTTAATAATGGTCTTATATTTATCCTTTTTGGTACAAAAAATTAATTAAATAAATGTTAAAATGAGACTCAATATTATACATAAATATTTTTTAGTCACGTGTCACACCTATGTTATCAATTTTCTGATGTGACACTATCAATTTAGACATAATCAAAAAAAAAAAGTTTAATCCTCTAATGAAAAAAAATTGAGAAGACAATCACCAAAATGAAAAAAAAATTAAAAGTTTAATTTCCTAATTGAAAAAATTGAGAAGACAATCCCTAAAGTGAAAAAAATTAAAAGTTTAATCCCCTAATTGAAAAAATTGAGAATAAAATCCCCAAACTGGAAAAACATTAAAAGTTCAAGATATTAATCCATAGTTATGCCCATATTTAAAAAGATTATAAACAGCTAATAATTATAAAATCAAGGTATGTCTTATCCCGTAACAGGTTCAAATGTAAAATGGATAAATTATAATTTAGTAAAAAACTAACTCCCTATTATTCATGCTAATGTTTGATTTGTATGTCCAATTACAATGCATATATTGAGTTCTTACTGTTCTATGTAGTTTGTAAGACAATGTATTGCCGAATTCAATTAGGCCGTGAGAGAGAAGTATCGTCGATTTCAATTACACCAAGATGGAGAAGACGAATTTGGGTTAAAAAAAAAAGGGGGTCTAATTCAGTTAACTGGTTTAAACTTGTTTTTCTTTTTAAAAAAAGAACAAATCTGTGGGTGTGGTAAGCTTAATTAATTCATAGGTGGGTCTGGATTCCGGAAGGAGGGTTATTCTTTAAAAAACTATATGTCAAAACTTTAACTAGCCTAAATAATTTAAATTAATTAAACAACCTAAATAATTATAGGTAAAATTTAAGTGGACTCACTAGTTTGTAAACCAAATTACCAGGTTTACTATTAGACATGTTTATACTATAACTTAAATGACTACTAACCTCAGCCAATCATCACATTCTGAAGCAAACATCTGCGAATCATTTCTATCTGTCAAAATTCCAATTTTCATTTCAAGTCATTAACAAATTCACAAAAGTTTCAACAGAACTTAATCTCTAGTGGATGAAAACTAGAGTTAATCTCTAGTGGATGTTTGACTTTTCTCAAATTAAATTGGAAGATATCCCCCACCGTCCCACCCCAAAAAATAAAATTAAAATTAAAAAAAAAATCAAAGTGAATTCTTCTCCTCTATTTCTCTTTAAATTTTTATTCAAAAATAGGATCACAATAATTTCACACTAATACTTTTGTTTAAGTTCTTATTCGTGTACTAACTTATGGAATACATTTAAGGAATTAATTTTTTCAGATGTATTTTTAATATTTTTACATAGTTCTTTCTCACATGAGCATGCAGTAAGTCCTACTTTTATGTGAGAAAGAATCATATAAAAATAATATTCCCTACATTTAAATATTTAACCACATTATTATTCATAAACAAGTAATTTATTCCAAATGATACTTATGCTCATGGATTAAAATCATCTGGAAAACACACAAAGCTGATTTTATTTAAATATTCCCTAAACCCATCTCTAATATATAAACCACATGACCAAACATTCCCCTTCCTTTATGCTTCCCAATCTTTATAGCATATTAGCATCTATAAAGAAGGCACCAAGTGGACCCAATGGTATCCAATTGCGTGTGTGATGACAAGTTGACACAAATAAACAATGTGCAAACAAGATAAGAACATTTGACCAACGTGTTTTCCCTCTCTAACAAGCTGCTGGTTTACTCTTTACATCTAGAAGCAAATACAACTTGTACTACTCTAAAAATTCCTAACTTCCTTGTATAAATAAAGATCAACCACCAAATCAATATGAATATATGATCATCAAAAATTCAAACAAACAAAAAAGCACCATTTTCTATTAGTTTTTGTCATGGTTCTATTGGTACAAAAACTAGTCTTTTTTCCTAAACATTCATCCAAACTGGAGAATCACCCCCACCACCACCACCACCACCCCCACCCCCACCCATCAGAAGCCTTTTCGGCTTCTTTACAAGCTTTTTATTCTGATATATCAAATTGTGTAAGCAAACTATCCCCGAATTCAGATCTTGGATCGGAATTTTTGTCCCTAGTATGGCTCCAACAATGTTTTGAGCAGCTGCCTATTGTTAGCAAAGCTTTTTCAAAGCTGGTGGTGGAGATAGACTACCCTATTAGTAAATGGGAAGTTTCTTCCATCGAGGACTATCTAAACTACAGCCTAAACTTGTTGGAATTCCTGAATTCCATTAGTTCTGCTGTCTCTAACCTAAATCAAACTCGGGTTTCGGTATCTCATGCTTTAAGCATCATCAAGAATTCCCCCGAAAAGCTAAACCGCCTAAAGGAAATTCGTCTGAAAGATTGCAAGGATTTGAGAATTAAAGGGATTGGAGAGAGCAAACAAAAGATTTCTACTGAAAAGGGATTCGTTTTCCATCAAGCTTTGTTGGTTTTAAAGAGTACCGGATTATGGGTATCCAGTGTTTTGCTATCAAGATTATGCAGTGATGTTAAACCATACACAGACATCAGAAAATCAGCAAGCGGATTCATATTGCCTACACTAAATGCTCTCGATTCGAGTGTTTGTAAAGAGATGATGGAAAACAGGGGAATTGTAAAGGAATTCAGAGAAATAAATGAATCTGTGGATTACCTTATTTCAGCTATGGCTAAAGGCAAAACTGTTGCAGATTCCGCAAAGGAATTGAAGAGAAGACTTGAAGTGATTGAGAAGGTTCTAAAGGGCGTCGGAGAGGCAGCTAATCAGCTGTTCTCTGAGGTTATGGCAGGTAGGAATGAATTGCTTGATATCCTCAGGCAGAAAATGCAATAGAACAGTTCTTTTGTAAATAACATTGTGTGTATAAATTCACTGTATATAAATTTGTATGTTTATTAATATTAGTAATACTTGTATATGGTGGAATGTATTTACTGTGTAAGATGAGTAGTTCTGCATAAGAGAAAAGATCATCAAAGACTTTGATATTCAACTATCAGTTATGCTACTCAAAATGTAGTGCACACTAACAGAAGAATAGATAACAATGAATTCTTAGGTAAAAAGGAAATAAATCTACCAATTGCACATGTACTTAAATTTAGCATCAAAATATAATGAAATAAATAAACTAAAAGAATGGAAGGAAATAAAGGAAAATAAAACTAACAATTCTAACTTCTCCAAAACATCATATGAACTACTAAGAAAGATGGCTTCATTTTCAAGATAAAGATAAAAGCGAAAACGGTACAAAGGATGGAAGAAAAATGAAATTATGAATTGCTTCAAAATTTCAATGCATTTGCTTCTTAGCAACCAAAGAATAGATCGAAGGATGAAAATTAAACTGATCAAATAAACCATGAAATACTAATGTAGCACAGGAAAAAGTACCAATAATTGGCATATAAAAGTTAAGACCAGAAAAATTAGTTTTCCTCCCATCTTTGAAACCATGTAGAGAACATCCCCTTAGGAAAAAACAAACACCTCTACCAGACTTCGATCATCTGGAAACTTTTATGAACAATATTATATTCATTGGCCAAGGGTAATGGTACTTCAAAATAAACACCTAAACTTAAAATAACTATCTCAACTTCATGTCAGGTAACTTGTTTCTATTGAATAAGGGTTTGGGACGAGCAAAGGAAATGATCACATGTCAATTTGACTCTCAGAGGTGCTGCAATGGGTTTCTTTCTCTGGTGACTTCCTCTTTCGATGACCATGAGATGGAGGCCTGCGCATCAAAAAAAATGACTGAAGAATAAGTAAGGTAATTAAATATGAATAAATAGCAGATAAACTCCATATATGAGACCTTCCAAAACAATTCCGCCTAATTTGATGCAAAAACAGAAAAGTAAAGCAGAAGAACTTGATGGGAGGAAAGAGAAGTACCCGAGGTGCAAGGTTGTCATTAAATCTCCATTCTCAGCTCTGCTTTTGCAGACAGCTTCTGGACTTGAGGCACCATTTCTTATGGGAGAATTTCTAGTTTCAGGATTGTATTCAAGGTAACCTCCCACTGGGCTTGCACTTACTGGAAAATAACTTCGAAGCTCCTCAATCTGAAATTGGGGGAGGAATCAATGAAATTTTGTGTCAGGTGTGAAAAATAACAAAGATAAGTGAAAAATGATAAGGATTTGCCTGTTTGCGCAAATTCGTATTCTCCATCATGACTCGCTGTTCCTGATAGAAAGTAAGACAAAATGTTATCATGATGTGACAATAGGTTTTAGGACTAATAACTCCAGGAACAACTGCTACAACATTTACTGTGATTTTGTCTTTCTCTGATCGTAATCCAATATCTTATTCTTTATACACATTGGCAATAGATTTAAAGGCGATATTATTTCATCCTGAGTGAAGTTGAAGGAAGTTTCCAGTAAAAGCAAACCAAAATTGAAACCTTACCTCTTTATAGCTGGAAATATCAATATTTACATCATTTGATTCTCTACTTCTTTTTGATCTTATGAGATGATTATTCGTCTTTCAATTATGTTCAAAAGTAATTTTCAATCAAGTACTTGGAAGTTAGTAAAATTAAAACCTTAGGTGATCAAGCTTTAGATTTCACAAAGAAAAAGCACATTATTGGACTTGTACCTTTATTCTTGATTGTTCCAGTTGTTCCATTAGTATTTGCTCCTGAAATGGTTGAACCTTCTGTTAAGTTTTACTGCCTTCAAAAGACAATTTACTGCATAAACACTTCACTTGTAGAAATTGAAATAAAGGAGAAACAACATCAAACCTTCCTGTCCTTCACAGATAGTAACCCTTCATTTAAAAGCTGTTCTAGCTGCTGCAATTCTTTGAAGCCTATCCGACTAAGGTCCTTGCCCAAAAACCGCCTACAACAATCAAATATAACAAAGTTAAGGAGGCTCTTCAAAATGTGAAAGTCTGATTACTCGAACAGCTAAAAGGAAACACGAAAAATACAAATACACTTTAAACATTTAAGTTTCTCACATTTTAGAAATTAAACCACAATTTTAAACATTGATCCTTGATGTCCCTGAATTTCTATAAATAAGACTTTCTAATCACTGGATTTAGCATTTCTTGCTGGAATAAGTCACGTGACTCCAAAATGAATGGCCAATTATTCTTT
Organism: Panax quinquefolius; assembly: GCA_020205615.1. Taxonomy (NCBI): domain Eukaryota; kingdom Viridiplantae; phylum Streptophyta; class Magnoliopsida; order Apiales; family Araliaceae; genus Panax; species Panax quinquefolius. Next base: position 31,845,213 of record CM035158.1, read on the forward strand.
TAAGGGTACATATCTCTTATTTTGGCTCCATTTTTCCGGCCAATTATTCTTTTAAGGGTACATATAACATGTGTACCATTTTCGCTGCTTCCAAATATATTTAGGACTGAAATTACCAAAATACTCTCACTCCAATCAATTATTAAGCCAAAAGGTTTTATTTATAGAAATTTAGGGACATTAAGGTTCAATGTCTTATGATTGAAAGTGTTTAGGTTCTAAAATGCAAAAAACTTAACAATTTAAAGTGTAGTTAAGCCAAATGAAAACTTACATTTGTTTTGATTTGAGATTCGCAATCTCCTTTTTGAGAACTTCCACCTCATGACCCTCCTTCTATATCATAACATGGGAAGAAAATATAAGAAAGTTATATAAAAGTAAAATTATAGGCATAAATAGTTGGAACCACTATCCCACATATTAGTCATCTAGATAACAGCAAATAAATAGCCTGCAAACAACCATTTAGATTTTAGAGTACAATATATCACCAAGAACACATAACTTGAAGAAAGCTACCATTTTTGAAAACATTTAGCTTCTAATACAACATTTACAAGATTTGGATCAACCCTCAGCTCCAAACACCAAACAAATATTTCCACATAAGATTATATGAACGATTTAATCCAAACTAATATAATCAGTCCTAATTTTAATCGAAACGCTAATAAAGGATTTCTGAAAGAAAAAATGGCAGAACAGAGAAGAATAGCGAAAAAAATTGCCAATTCAACAAATTAAAGACATTAATCCAAGGAAATTCAAAAGCGGCCGATAGTGAGATGTTGATGAACTTTGAAACATCAAATTGAAACTGGAAATGACGAATAACGAATAAAACGAGTGGTTTATAGTGGATTTATACCTCAAATGGTGGTGGATTTCGTTGAAAATCTCAGTTGTAACCTGATCCAAATCAGAGCTCGCAATTTTTGGCTGAGATTTGATCATGTTTTGGGTGCTATTTGATCGCGAATTTAACTCTATTGTGTTCGGAATTTCGCAAGGGTTTGGATTTTGAGTTCAATTTGGTGATTGTTTGGGGCTAAATTCAATTTCAGGCATGGGTTTAGAAATGGGTTTAGTAATTTAGTTTCAGAGCAGGTTAAAAAAAATTGAATTAACTAAAACGTTATATGTGCAAAAAAAAAGAAAAGAGAAGTAGATTTTCCCTAAATTCTTCGTTTCTAAACATCAAAATTACTTTTTTAATTAATATTATTATATTAAAAATGTCATTGTAGAATAGTAGATATAAAGCAATCATTATTGATCCATAAAGAATTTTTTTTTATATAAAAATAATATTTTCTATTGTAAATTTAACAATTTTTTTTATTTAATCATTTACAATTGAGGAACATACTCTTATATGGTCCTTGAGCAAAACAATGGATGAGTAAGATTAAATGTTTAGAACGTCTATCTATTATTACTCTCAATATTCAGGATATTTACAAACTATAACAATCACATAAGTTAATTTGTAACACTCTAATAGAAACCCTAGATTGTAAAATAATTATAAAGAATGCCAACTAATATAACCAATGAACGTCTTGTGAGTGTATAGTAAATGATCGATGACATAACATAATCTCGTTGCAAATACATTTGTTGTGACAACACGCTTAAAAACAAGTCAATTAATTTTAATTATATCTCAATTATTTATATGTTTTTAGAAAGTTATTCTCAATGTACCACGTTACAGAAAAACGTATTTTGTACCAAGTATTCCGATCCGTTTCACAAAAAGTGACGTATTTCGTTTCCAATTCCATTCCATGTACTGAATCGAACCAAGATCTATGTAACGGTGGTCTAAATCATGTTTTTTTTTTTTTTGATTTTTTGATAAAGAGGTGTTTTTTGGCCTTTCGATCAGACTATGTCTCTCCTCCCCGAACAAGGTTTTCTGACAGGTTTACGTCTGCGGTTCGTGACCCCTATGCTTGATGTCACTGGGAGTCGAACTCAAGACCTCCGGATTTACAGCTGATCCCAAGTTTTCCCTTAAATCACAGAGCCAAGTGGCGGGATTGTCGAGAACACTCATTGAATAGGTACATAAAATCAAATCGTGTACAAGAAAGCTACTTATAAATGACATGACTTGTTTAATAAAATGCTATATGAGCGAGCCGCAATGACCCAGATTCTCAAATCATCAACTGAGAATTAAAGCTTATGTTGCTTCCGTAACCAAGTCTAAACCATATTTACCAAAAACGCAAATTGACTAGGTATGCAAGTTAAATCGTGTAGGAGAAAATTAAACCTAAGTATGATAGGATGCACAAGACATCTAAGGCTACGCTACGCGGGTGCAATGCAATATAACTTTCCAGGTAAACCAGTCAAAGGCTAAGCAGAATACATATATATCTGTTGAATTCTACATTTTCATCAATATGACGACCTATTTCCCCCCATCAGTACAGACTCGATCAAGCCACAGCTGACAAAAGTGTTTGATCACCTTATCATTTTTAAAAGACCAACTAGGAACCATAAGCATTTCCATGAAACACCAACAATATGCAGAACATATATAATACCCAAATACAATATCATAGAGAATAAGAATGTACTTGTAAACTTTCTGGTACATACATCACTGTTGTAACAATTATAATAAATAGAATTATGTACCTGTGCCTTATGGTCTACTTTTGAAGTTTCCGAAGATTCTAGACATTTGCTGTATCTTGCAAGTATATGATTCATGCTGCATTAATAAAGAAAGATAAGCTGCAGGTTCACCATATATAACATGCATGAACCAATTTATAAACAATAAGCTCCGTAAAGAAGATCGTCATTTGTTAATACTATAAGACTTACTAATTCGTTCCAAAGAAATGTAGCATTTGTATTCAAAAAAATTGTTCCTCAAAAGAGTTCTATTCTTGTTGATGATAGTATAAAATTGTTCCATAAAAATATAAACTCAGCGGACAAGGATTCTTTCTATTTTAAATAAATGTAAACTCTTTATTTTATTGTCCAAATTTAAAATGTATTAGGTAGTATATACAGAAGAGGGGATATACAAAAAAAAAATATGTGTTTATGCTTCTTGAATCAGTGGGGTCAGTTGCAGTCACAGGACTACACGAGTCCGCCACAAATAGCAACCATGGTTTAAACTTCAAAGTCCTGCCAATAATACTCCCTCAATTACTTAAAAAGAGTTCTATTTTAATTTTTAAATTCTGCTTTTGTAATGTTAAAATTTGATATTTTAATTATTTGATTTTAGTTATTATAATTGTGAATATTGTAAAGTATTTAAAGGGTACTAATAAGTACAAAATTTAACATGAATCACTTTAATTTTAAATTTTAGAATTTTTTCAGTTGAATTTTAGAATTTTTTTACATTTATTTTTTTCCTTCTTTCCTTCAAGCCACAAATTCTTATGTTTGTTTACAAATATTATACTTGGGATAATAATATTAATCTAAATATCTTCTTTGTTTATAAATTTAGACTTGGAACTATTTTGTTTAGAGCTGAATAGAACTGAATGGTTCAGTCATTCAATGCGTTTGTTTTGAATAAAAATCGTCTAAATAGTTGAATCGGTCAAATTTTTGGACTGAATAGTCAAGTGTAATTTTTTCGGCTGAATGAATTATTTTATATTTAATTTTTTTTATAATATTAACTATTATATTAAGTAATATTAAATAAATTCACGGCAATTTTAATTTTTTTCAATGAGGTGAAATAATAAAAATTTGTTATTCAGATATTTCAGACATGTCAATTATCAAACAATTTTTTTGAATTCAAAACTATTTCATTTAATTTTATCAAACACCAACTACTATTTGAAATTATAAAATAACTTAATAGTCTTGAAATTATAATTATAATCCCGAGATTATAATCTTAAAATTAATAATCTTAGTATTATAATCATTACCAACAAACATAGCCCAAAAGTACAGATTTGGATAGATCTGCTTTATTCTTTCGAAGATGCCCCTCCCCAAGATCTCTGTTCTCCCTAATGTGAAGTTTATTTTTCTCCATTAGCGAGTGGTTTCTTTTTTTATTAGAGAGAATTTTCCCCTCTCTTATGAAATCGGGTTTTCTCCACTACTAAGATTTTTGATCCTTCGTATCAGAGATTTATGTCGATTGTGCTGAAAAATCTGTTCAGATTTAGGTCCGACTTATTTTTAAGTTACTTGTTCATTTAGGAGTAAACTCACTAACTTTTCTCGCACAGTATATGGTTAGGATGGACTTTATTTTTCTATGATTTGTTTTCTCTTTATTGTATACATTAATTTTTGTATTCGATTTGCAGATTTAAGTCAATTTGTAGGCCTTTTCTACAAAAAGAAAAAATTAAATTAAATTAAAATTTCAAAAAACTCTTAAAAAATTAAGAACAAAAAGAAAAATCATTTTGATCATCATAAATGAAATCAACCACACCGATCATACATGCCAAAATCAAATAAAAAAACATGTGGAAGAAAATAAAAATAAGAATGAAAAGAAGTAAAAGGAACAAGAAAAATACCTGGAACTTGAAAAATCATACAAGTTTCCAGTATTTGAAAAAACAATTACAGCAATTTCAGCATCACATAAAACAGCAAGTTCATTGGCCTTCTTCAGCAACCCAGCACGCCTTTTTGAGAATGTTACTTGTCTGCTATTCAAATTCTCAATCTTCTTTATCTCAATTTTTCCTCTACCCATTTTTTTCTCCTTTAGATTTAAACCAACCCCAGATTCCCCAAATTGATCAAAAACCCAATAAAATTCTCAATCTCAATTTATATTTATATATCCATCTATATATATATATATATATATATGTGTGTGTGTGTGTAGGTATGTATGTATAAACCCTCTTTTCTAAATATACTTGTGATGAATACAAAGAGGCGTGAGGTTTTTTAACCCCAAATGGAAAGGAAGAGATGGAAAACGGCAAATTTGCATGGCAGTAGATTTTATGCATGACACTCTCTCTCTCGTATGGACACCTTTAGAATCTGGTTTTGGCACGTGAGTCCCGTTTGGAATTTTTTCAACTTTTATTATGGAATTGTTTGACCCCTATTTTTGTAAAGTATTTGTAGTTAAGTATTTTTTTTGGGTGTGATTTTATTTGGCTTACTGTTTTTGGAGGGGGAGAGGACTCTTTATGTTTTGGTAATGTACTTTATTTGGTTGCTTTTCCTATATTTTATTCACTCCATTTACCTATTTTACTTCGGCTAATTTAGGTGTTTTCTTTAATTGGGATTTTCCTAACTTGGCCACCAAGTTCTATTTATTTCCACTTTTTTCTATACATTCTCTCTTAGAATATATATATATATATATATATATATATATATATATATTTGTTGGGTCTCCGCCTCTACGAATTAATTATGATGATAATAAATAGGTTATTAGGAAAAAAATAACAAAATATAGTATTCTCCCTATAGGACTTCTTTTATATTTATATATGTTTTAAAATTACTTATTTTCCTACTTTAACCATAATTTTCCAAATCTGTGAACCCCAACATTCTCCTTTCTCCTTATTGCAAATCTGTGAACTCCGACAATAGTCTTCTCAATCAACAATGACTTCCTCAAGCATACTAACTTCCTCCAACCCTGTCAACATTGAACCCATCAATGCGATTCCCATCTCCTCCATTCCACCCAGAGCCGGTCCAGAGTTTTGTAAGGTTCGGGCAAAAAATTTCAAGTATACCCTTTTATACAAATTAAACACAAAAATAAATAAATTATCAACTAATTAATTTTATTAAAATTATAAGAATTTACAAAAGATAAGTAAGAACACTTTGGGGCCTCGTTAAAAAATTTGTTTGGGAAAAATCTAATAGAACAAAACCCCAAACGAAAAAAAAAGAGTACCCCGAATCGTAAACATTGCATTAAAAACGAAGAACAAGAATCTCAGCCAAGTTTTATGTTGAATTAAATAATAAATAAGAAAAAGTTAACAAAAATATATATTACAATTTACAAAATTTATATATCTAGATTCTATATGTATCTTTAAAAAAAATTACCTTCAAAGAAAGGCACTGGTCTAGCTGGTGGATGATTTATTTTCCAACTTTGTTGAAGAAGAGGAGAATCATCGGAAAAAAAATTGTTTGTGTTGCGTTATGAACTGAAAGGGTCGAAGGGTTTTTCCTTCTTTTTGTGGCTAAGAGTCTAATTTGATTCTCCATATTTATTGATTTGTTTTATATTATATTTTATAATTATTTTTTTTTTTTTTATACACATATACATAATTTTTTAAAAAAATTGGGCCCTCCCCAGCTTTGGGCCCTGGACAGTCGCCCTGGTAGACCTGGCCTAAGGCCGGCTCTGATTCCACCCCTTCTTGTGACTACCTCCACATCCACCACTATCAATCCCCAAACAACTGTTACTGTCAGTACCATCAAATCCACCACCGTCACACCTACCCGTTCTGCCCCCCAAACATCAGGCCCATCTAAAGCAGAACTGGCAATTCAGAAAATGATGAAGGAATATTCTAATGAAACACAATTCTCTCATCCTAACTCCAAATCCACTATCAAAGAAGAAGACCTTGCTAAACTTCGGGAACAATATCGCATCCAGAAAACCCACGATCTAAAAGCCCCATCCGAAACTGACCGCATGTACCACCGAACAGACAGTTGGACAGCCATGTCGATCACCCTTTTGGAAAAAAGGGTTCGCTTTCCCCTTTACTCCTTCACCATCACCCTTCTAGGGTTTATAGGCATGTGTTTTGCCCAATTAGTGCCGATTTCCTATATCAACATCATTTCCTTCATCGTCGTCTGCATGAACTCGACGTCTCTCCTTCTCTAGACTTCTTCTTATCCTTTTTTTTAGAAAGTAGATCCCGAGAACTTGTGTTCTGGCAGATAACCAAACAAGCAATCAAGACAAATCTACCCAAACACCTCGAGAAACGATCCTTAATGAACACCCCATCCAGCAACAAAGGTTAACACACCCACTGGGTCTTCGTCGGAGGACCTGAAACCCACCAGATCCCAAACTAGGCAGAATTCTCTCATCATCGTCATCGAAGACCTCGCATAGAACCAAGTTGTAGAAATTGTGAAATTGATTCAGAGGCTTTCGACAAAGTAATGGGACTACAAGCTACTGAAAAGTCCCCATTGGCTTTATGACCATAAACGTTTAGTCCTGAAACCTTTCCTTGTAATTTTACAACATCTAATGCCATTAATTTTAACTCACCCATTGTCTGTAGTGTCTCTTATCAAACATCCACCTCGAATTGATTTCCCCGAAGATGACAGCGCTGAAAATATCAATCAATCCAACCCTACTCCAATTATCACCGAAACCACACCCCTAACTGTTACAATAGAAAGTCCACCGACTTCCTCATCTGAACTAAAACTAATACATAAACGTATCCCAACCATCAATAATCCCGACTCCATCATTTACTGAAAAGAGTCCTCTGTACATGCCCCTGTCCGAAAGGACCCCCATCCTTCAAGTAAATCAAAGGCGAGCAAAGCATGCAACCAAAATAATCAAAACCAACGCCTCCGGCCCTTCAAAAGCTCATTGTGAGACCTCGAATTTTATGAAATGAAATTATTCAATTTTCTTATAATTATTATTCTATTTAGTAAATGGTTAAATTGATAAAATGTTAAAGTTAAGGGTGATATGTGAAAATTTTACAAAGTAAGCAAGTTGTCATAAAATATTCATTTGGTCAGGGAATATTATTTTTGCCGGGGAATATCTGTACGATGGCACAATCATTGGTGGAACCCACAACAGAATAACTGTTGGATTTAGAAAGCGACATAAATAACTTTTTATAAAAATAACGGCAAAAGTTTACCGTTAACTGTTGAAATATCCGATGATAAAAGTACTGTAATACCCGTGGTTGCATAGTAGAACATGGTATTACGTGAGAAGTCACTTTGTTTTATTCAATTATTGCAACAGTAGTTGCTGCATAGTGTCTCATATTATTGATCCAATTATTATCACAGTATCATCTGCACAATATTTTATATTATTAAATCAATAACTGAGAGGACAAATTTATTCATATTATTATTTGTATTATTGACGATGTCTAGAAAGTTCTGTCGAGGAAAGGGTTTGGTCACCTAATTACACGCCAATAAGGAGAAGTCCTTCTCGGAAAGCCTCTCTCTTTCCTGGGAATGATCTGGTTGTTAATATTGCGAGTTATAATAATGATGAAAAAAATATTATTAAAAATGTGTTTAGTGAAGCCAAGTGAGTTTAGATAAATAGAGGGGATTTTATTGAAACATATGTTGTAAATTTTGCTTATTATATGGACCACCACTTACCCATTTTTCAAAATTATCGGTAGAAAGTTATCTAAGTTATATATATATATATGTATATATATATATAACGTTCAGTATAATATATATATATATATATATATATATATACACTACAAAAAAGGCCTATCTGCGACCAATAATATCAGCGACCGCCTATCCGGTCGCTGATAATAGTAATAGCGACCGCTATCTGCGACCGTGATGAATTCTAGTCGCTAGTTAAGATCAACGACTCGGTCACTGATATGAATTTTCCCCCCAAAAATTTGGTGCGAAAATCTGATGCGGTTTTTTGTTGCGACTAATCTCTATCAGCGACCGCTAGCGGTCTTTGGCACGTTCACGTCATTAAAAATCAGCGATCGCATGCGGTCGCTGATAGCGATCGTAGATTCTCTTAAACATATTCAGACTCAGGCGTTCGCTCGATTGATTGAGAAAAAAAAAAGAGAGCGGAAGAGGAGAAGGGGAGAAGAGAAGAGGAGTCCGGTGAGAGCCTATTAAGGAGTTGTTGAGGTGATGAAATTTGGGCTTGGGGCGCGAGGCCACTACGAGGCCACGCCAAGCTTAGCCTTAAGCCTCACGGGGGGCAAGCGAAGCTTGGTTGTCGAGATGGTAACTCATATATACATCTTAAAATTTGTAATATCTGAGATGGCTTACGAGCGGGTAGAAAAAAAAGCGGCTTGGGTAGGGGACCTAATCATGTGCCCAAGGCCCCTAATAATCTGGATGATCGGATTCTTATTCAGATTCGCCCTCCTCCGAATAACACGTACGTCCCGCATCATTTATATATAAGCATTTTAGATTTCATTTATACAGGATATATAGAACTTAGATGTAAATTGCTTTAATATATCTACTTATCGTTGATGTAAATTATTGTATACTATAGTTATTTTTCAGATAATAAGATCGTCAAGTGCATATCACAGTTGTGTTTACAGAATTGGCCTACACCTGTGATTATGTGGGCGAGCAAACCTATCGCCCACAAGGATGCTGTTTGGGCTGAATTCCAGGTATATTTTTTTTTAATTATGACAGATAATATAATATTCTAATTAAGGATAATTGTTTAGTAATGTTATTATTGTTGTTTTATTTGTAGAAAATGTATAGATGGGAGGACGCTTGAGAGCTTCAAAGATGGTTCGAGACATTATTCGCGTGAAGCTGTACCGCCCACACCAAGGATAATTTGAACAAAGAACGACAAAAAGCCCTTCACAATGCTAAGATCGACCATCCAGGATAGGGAGAGGATTACATGCACGAGCATAGCCCCTGGTGGTACACTCAGTCCATATGGGCTGAGATGTGTGCCCAATGGAGAGCTAAGAGCTGGGTGAAAAGTTGAAAGACTGCCGCCACCAACAGAACCTCAAGTGTACCCGATGGCGAAAAGGCTAAAGGAACATACAAGGGCGGCAGTATTTCACAGTTGCAACATATCACTGCCAAGGTACGTATTTACAAGTTTTAATTTGTTTACAACCATGAATTGTAGAAAATATATCACATTTTTACTTAGTAATATTGTACTATTTTTTGTATAGGAGTCTCAATCTCAAGGTCAACCTATCCATTGGCTGGATGTGTACGTGGCCACCCGTGATGGTCTGCCTGATGCTATCTAGATATCGGTAATAAGTTTTAACAACTTGATCTTATTTATCAATGCTTACAGAATTTATTTTTAACTATTTAATTGTTAACATGATGACAGGATACTTATAAGCGTTTATTAAATGAACGCTATCCTGAAGGCACTCCACGTCCGCCTATTGATCAATAGTTATGGGAGAGGGCATCTGTTGTGAAGAAGAACTACATTAAAGGTCAAGGACAACGACAACGCCCATCCTTCAGTGGCTCGGGCTGCTCTTCTACCCAGTCTTCACAGTCATCAAGCCATTCAAATGTTTATACTCTAGCTGACTGTGTGAGAGCTATATGTCGAGATCAAGATCTTCTGAAGATATTGGGCGGGCATCTGGGGGCTCTAAGTCCTGAGGAGTTAGCTGAAGCAGTAGCGGCAGCAGCAGCAGGACAACATGGGGATGGCGACGAGGTATAAAATCAATTTGTTGTATATATTGTCATAATATATACCGAAGATCAACTTATAGTTACTATATTTTAACTTGTTTTATTATTTTGTTAATTACAGGGGTGATCAAGGAGGCGATGATGCTTGGCGTACTGCTTTAGATCAGTTTTGTAGTTATTTGATAAGCTTGTACTTGTATATTCATTCAATTCATATTGGTTTTCTGTATGTTACTTAAACAATATTAGATTTGTTTATATTTATTCAATTCATATTGATTTTTAAAGGTTTATATAGTTTATATACTAGTTTGGTGTATGTGTCGGTGAACGATGGATGTTTATATTATTGTGCATGCTGTTTATCTTGTTGTGTATGTGTGTTGGGATAAAGCAGGTACAAAATAGGTACAGGTTTTTGGGAATTCTGCAAAATAGCAAAAATCAGGTTTTCATTTTTTTCATATCAGCGACCGCATGCGTTATTAGCGACGGCTAAACATTTGAGGCTATCAGCGACCGGATGCGGTCGCTGATACCGGTCGCTGCCACGTGGACCACGTTAGCTTTGGCCCTGGACCATGCTGACTCATCTTAGCAACTGAATTTGTCATTTCGATTGGCTCATTGCGATTCATGAGATATGGTGATCGCTAATAGTGGTCGATGTGCATCTAGCGACAGATTTTATCTGACGCCCATGCGATCATTGATAGCTATATCTCATGATTGTCTGTGATCATTTGATAAGCGATCATTGATAAACCTTTTTCTTGTAGTGATATATATATATATATAATAGTAATAAAACAGTAAACTTTTTATATAAAATAGAATACTTTTTATAAAGTTATTCGTTTTATTAGATTATAAATAGAATATATTATATTTTATTTAAAGTTTTCATTTTATTAGAATATTTTATTGCATAGTGCAGTAAAATAAAATTAAAATTTTTCAGAAAATTTGGCCGAACGTTGCCCGTGAACTTTTTCTTCCTATGCGTCGAAATAGTATCTTGTCATTCTCCTATAAATAGGATGCTTAGTCTAGAAATAAAAATCACACCTTAGAGAATTCTTCTTCTATAATATTGAGCGTATTTCTTTAGAGTTTAAGGAAGTTTTGAGTGTAGAGAACAGTGCAAATTTTCTTCAAGAATATCCCCACCCTACCAGTCAGAAATAATCTATTTTTAAGGTAAGTGGTATTATTTATTTCATATTCGTTTATGATATTATTTTTCGTATTCGTAAGGAATTTTATTTTCGTTCAATATTCGTAAGGAATGTTATTCGTTAGCCTGCGTCTCGCGCCGCAGCACCAACACCGCGAGTTAGCAGAATGGTCAGACAGTGTGATTTATTTACACAAAGCTTGAAAAAGTTGTTATGTGTTAATAGTAGGACTGTTAAATTATGATTTTAGTATTTCTGTACCAAGAATGAGCATGTTATTAACAATTAACTAGTTTTGTTACTAATGTAATTTGATTATGTGATTAAAAATCAAATCTTACATGATGAATGTACTTAGTTATGTATATAATGTGGTAGTTGGCTAATTATGTCATGATGACATATATATATATAGGGTATTGTGATTCGAGTTGTTACGGTTTAGCCTACAAGCAAGGCAAGTTTTCTATCTCCACACTTTCGTTGAGCTAGTTTATTTACGATTTTTGCAAGTTCTCTAAATCTATTGTTTCGTTGAGCTAGTTCTATTATTATCACATTGTGCAATTTTATTCTAATGATTGAGCAAGTTCTTGTATCTAGTTTGTTTACGATGATGCAAGTTATCTAAATCTTATTTCTATATTGAGCAAGTTATTCTTGTCTTTAACGTGTTATTTAGCATGCAAGTATATATATTCCAATATACCAATGTTGAACAAGTTTTATCATTCAATTTACTATTTGTTATGCATGCTTAGCACACAATTCTATATAACCTTAACTTAATATTTTTTAAGCAAGGTACGTTATGATTATTTGATGTTTATGCTTATTAGTTTGTTCCTAAAGCATGATCTTAAATTTATAATGTCGATTCAGTTATGATTACTCCATAGCATAACGTTATCAATATTGTATTCAACTAATCCTTAGTTGATGACCGTTGAATTCTAAATTACCCTTGAAATGTATCCAAACCAAACTTACTTTAAAGTGCGGACTTGTACTCTAAATCTTTGAGATGAACAACCTTATTATTGGGGATAATTTATGCTTAGCGTTGAAATATTTGTGCACAATACATTGTACGAAGGGTTGATCCCCCTAAGTACGAGGAGTCCTTATAGTCTTATGACTGTTAAAGTTGAAGTTGAAAGATTACTTACAACTGTGGACATAGTTCGTGGTCTTATGACCCTCAATTATATTTTTTCCATATTTTGATTCCAGTCTTTGGTTATCATTGATAGAGTACTATTCAGTTTTAATGGCCTATTCATTGGCAGTTATTATTATCTTGTTGATTCATTGCTATATCTAGTGAGCATTTGTTTTGCTCACTCTTGCATAAATATAATCATTGCAGCTAAAGTTGAGAAGGTAGATGAACCTACAACTAGCAAAGGAAAGGGAAAAATGTACAAGTGATGAAGACTTGTAATTTTATTTTATTGTTATGATGATAGACTTTTTTCTAATGATGTGATGTAATAATTTTATTTCTGCACTTGAATGATTGTAATTAAAGGTTAGACAAACTGGGAGATTTTTATTAATGTAATCCTTTTATGGGAAGGTTTTATTATTCAATTTTATTATGATTGGGTAGTTAGATATGAATGTTTGATTAAGTGAACACCAAATCCTATGGGAATGAAGTACCTGGATTTGGGGGTGTCACAGAAGGTTCGTGATGGTGGTGTTGTTGTGGAACTCTCTCCCCGGTGCCTCTTTGATGTGGGTTTCGACGCCAATGAATTTTGAAGCCTTAACACAATATCTTCCCCCCAAACTTCAGTCACACAATCTTGCAAACACTTGGCGTGCACACTTATTTCTTCCCCCAAACTTGATGAATTTGTGGCAATTATGTTGATTGAAGATGAAGAAAATAAATGTATGTTGTGACGCTGTGAATGCAACGTAGTTGCGTTGAATGATTGGTCTTAGCATACAATGAACCGTATGGCCGTAGTGAACGGTAAGAAGATTAATGGACGCCGAATGTGGGTCGGATGGAGAATGTTAGAATGAAATGTAAGCGTTAAACAGTTTAACCGACGTGAAGGTTGAGTGTACACAAATATTAAATGGGCAGAACCTACACCCCGTGTATGGTTTAACCGTAAGATAATAAAGACCAATGATTAAACCATGAATGGTAAAGAAGCTGAATTAAAGACAAATATGTTTAACGTAAAGAAGCCGAGTTAATGATTAACTTGAATGATCGTTCTGAGTATACAAAAGACTGTATGACTTGGACGATAATGAATGAATCTTGAGGTATGCCATTTAGTTGATAGAAAGGCATAAAGAATTAGAAATTGACTTAACGAATATTATAGTGTAATGCTTTAGATAAGTTAAGATAAGATGGGTTGTGGTGCAATCGTAACCTTTAATGGTTGACATATGGGAGCTGGGCTAAACAATTCCTTCAGAGAGCGAAGGTATATAAAAAACTGGCAACCGATCTAACTCACTGTGATGGTAGTGTAGACGAGACAAGAACTTGTTTGTTGGTTGTTTGTGGGAAACCACTCAGAGTACCATATGGACTACTAGCAGAGAAGTGATGTGTGCTGAGTCCTAGAGAAGTTATAAGATGAAGGTAAGAATGTAAATCCTCAAAGATGATGAACGTATAAGTAAGACATCTTGTTGCCCCTTTTATAGTTCTAATAAAAGAGCTCTAACTCATGCAAGCATACATGTGTCAACAAGTAATACAGAGTAAGTAAAGGATCGATCCCACAAAGAAAGTTGTTAATCTTAAACTCTTATTCATTAATTAACTCACTATACTTATATGCTTAGACTGATGACTAAATTGTTGAATTAAACTAATTATGATTATCAACTGAAAATAAGAATACAAATGGAATAAATATAATATGGAAACAATGGGACCCTAACTTCATTTAATAGTTCATCTAATCGCCACGATCATGCAAGAAGTGTTCACATATCACAGGAAAATAGCCAAGAGCACGAAGAGAGTTATAACCATTTTTCAATGCACTATAACCTACTTACACAACATCTACAGATGTTAGACTCTATTTAATCACCAATACAATCACAATCACAATCACCATATGTCTATGCGCAATTGCAATTCTATTGATTTTAAGCACAAGCCCTTACTCTAGCTCATACGGTGAAACAATATATGTCTATCTGGTTCACAAAATACGCAAGCCATACACGATAGCCCTATATTCCAATGTTATCATGATTACAATCCATATTTATATGTTCATTGTCAATTCCATATAAATACTGAAATGAATGGTGATCAAGCATTCATACATGTAAAACAACCATGATAGATATCCCATATGATATGCAAAACAATCCTAGCATTTAGTGTACAACCAAACTACATATTAAAATCCGTTAGAATCCCATAATGGAGTTTAGTTCATGACTGAACCAAAAGCCATTATGGGATCAATGCTAAACATGATCAATAAACAAACAATTAAAGTAAGAGAGATAGAACGATCAAACCCAATCGCTGAATAGAAATCAATGATTCGCTATTAAATCCTCATAGAAGTCCAATAGATAATAATCACAATCCACGATGACAGAGAATTCCAAGAAGAAGTAGAGAAGTAGACGTTATGGCTTCCGTTCTACGTTGGAATCTCTCCCAAGGTGTAAACCCTAGTTTCTATGATGAAAAATACGTAAAAGTTATCAAGTGTATGTCTGACACCAGTCAGAATCGTTTTAAAAACCATTATACATCATTTAATTACGAATTAAAAATAAAACAAAATTACAGTATTAGCATCGCGCGCGGCCACGCGCCTCTACAGCTTCTCTGTCTCGCGGCCGCGAGACTTGCAGTGTGTATATCCAGTCCAGTCGACCTCTCACGTGGGCGTGCGCTCATCCCTCACGGGTGCGCATCTCTTCCCTCGCGGTCACGCGACTTACAGAAGGTTCTCATTGTTTAGCCATGTGTGCTTTCGGCGTGCCATGAAGTCTAAGCTTGTCTGCTTGCGTGTCTTGCATGGCGGCTTGTCCTCTTCAGATTATGGTTCTGGTTCTGTCCTCTTGCTGCTGCTGCTCTGTCATGCTTGATCCTCTTGCTTGCTTGGTGTCCATGCGTCATTGTCCATCCATGCCATGCACATCCTTGCCTTGTGACTAACCATCACGCATCCATTAGCCTCGTGCCTCTAATACCACCAAAATTAAGCCAATTCCTGCACTTATTCACCAAAAGGAGTTTTAAGTAAATGCAATGCAAAATAACGTGAATTACAACTAAAACACAATGAAATGTACTTGAGATGGGCACAGTTCGCATGAATTGGTATGCAATAAGTAGGTAAAAATACCACATATCACATCTCCGTATGTCATGAAGCCGTAGAACGATAAAGGAAGTGGTTGCGTAAATTTAGGTTACAAGAACGCAAACCCTAAGAAGTAAAGTTAAGTAAACCAATGCTTAAGTCAAATATACATGACTAATTGGTGTATGTGTTTCCTTATGTGTTATAGGGATTGGAATGAGCAGTTCAGCATAAGTTATAGCTGTGCGTAAGGCAAGTTTCCTAACTTCATTCATATTTTAAATGAATGCTAGTTTCTAAAACTTCTTAGATGTTAAACTTGAGAAGTTCTGTCTATGTGCAAATATATAATATTTGTGCAAGGTGGTAGAATGTATGAGGCCTTGAGCCATAATTTTAACACTTTGGTGTTTCCGTGAGATGAACTGTTCTATGATTGAACTGTTCAATAAGAGAATGTTCTGTTTATACATGAACCGTTATTGTTAAGTCTATTCTATTGATTCTAGCCAGACAGAATGTGTATGAAAGAGAGTAGAGAATGAAAGTATTTCAAAGTGAATGTAACTAATGTTTCAAAATGATAGGAATCGAGATTATTTCTATTATTCAAGCTGCTTCATAACCTTTGTTCGGTTATTGAAGTCTTAAAAGAATGTTTAAATTCTTGAAGCTATTTGTTCAACTGCTAAGACTTATTGGGCAATTGAATGCTCACACTTGCTTTAAATAAAAACATTTTCAGCGAACGATGTTAGAAAGAACTTAAGGATCCTATAAAGATCAAGCTGATCGGTATCCAGAAGAAGTGCCATTCAGTGTATGAATGTGCCTGAAGAACAAGTCAAGACTTGTAATGTAGAATAATGTAATTAAACTATAGAATAGTTTAATCAACGGTTATGTATCCTTGGTGGTGGATAAAAGTCACTCTTGTAAGATATAAAGAATAATGTAATTATCATTATTTATAATGAAAGAGGTTATAAGGTTTTAGAACCTGGGATTTGAGAATGTATGTTGTTATATTTAGCTATATAATGATGTATGTTTGGAAGAAGATGGGATCGTGACGTACGAAATCTGGATGTGAAAATAGACCGGATTTCGGGGCATTACAGATTGGTATCAAAGCTAATAGGTTATAAATCTTAGGTATGAGTACCTAAGAATATAATCGTAGAGAGAAGGATAAGAAGATCACCACGTGATCATAGTAAATCGTGGTAACAAATAAGCTGTTAAACGATGAATGATTTATAGCTAATGCTATGCATGAATGGTACTACGAAGTAGTACGGGAAGAAGAACTCAGATTGAGTTGTGAAGGATAGCATACGAATTAAAGAAAATTTGTATTAAGAAAAGAGAAAGTTAGAAGTTGTAAGATTTCAATTGAGGACTCATGTGATAGCTGAGTTGTATGAACCTTTGTTATGGGCAGAGGTTTATGCTTTGGTGTAACAACTGCTTATCTTATTATAGTGATAATCAATGGAACTAGTCGCGCTATCAAGATGTATATGACGAGAAGGTGAATCTTTTCTCATGTATATACTTGATAGGTAGATAATGATAAAGTAGGTGCGAGTTCTTGAAACTCATACTTATGGTAGGTTCGTGACTCATAATTATATGGTATGTTTTTGAACTTCTTAGCGAATGGATGCCTATGGTCTGTCTGAGATAGTTCTTAAACTCATATTATTGTGGAAAGCTCCTGAACTCATAATGTGTGGTAAGTTGATGGACTGTACTAAGGTATAGGAAGGTGTAGACTGAAAACGAGTTATTTTCAGTAGAATTGGCATTGAAGGTGCTAGAGAAGATTAAGTATTGTCGCAAGTAAGACAATGAAGGAAGATGGAGAATAGGATATTCCAAGTCATCTAGTTATGCTGGATTTTGAAGTTTATTGAAATCGTGCTTATGTGTGCGCATTTTGAAAATGAAAGAATTGGTTCAACTTTTGGAACCAATGGATTTTAAAAGAACTATTCTCGATATGTCTCTGCTAGTTGATTCGGCTATACATAAATTGATTTGAAATATCCAAAGGAATTTTATATCATCAAGGCATTTGATGCAAAGATGGTAAAATGATGGAGTTATTAATGCAATTGAACCTAGTGTTGGATGTGATCTTATGATTAACAATCTACTATTGTATGATGTATAATGATGAAGTCATAAACTAACGAAGTCCTCAACGTACTATGAAAAGTACGGTATCATGACATCATAAAACGTTTTGATGTATTGCGAAAGAATTTAAGGAAGTAGTCGATGTCAATTGATTTGACTAGATGAATGTTTCAAGTTTATGTCCAATTTATTGGTATGGTCTAATCTACTTGATTTGGCTAAGACAAATGGTATGTCATGATTAAAAGAAAATGGAGCTTTCTTTGAAGAGTTATGCCGAACCAAATTGTTTTGGTGCAGAATCTAATGATTAAGTCTGAGGTGAACATACCCTGAAATGGGGTTATACGATGGGTTGATCGCCTACGTATGGAAGAGGTTGTTTACCTTCTTTGTGATTGTAAACTGGCCGTGAAAGAAGGGTTTACAGTGAAATGCTGTTAAACCAAGTAAGGGTTCATGGTCGATTTGACCCCTCAGCAAAAGTATGAAATATTTTTAAAGGAATCTTTATATTCCTATTTATTCCTTCTACTTCATGATGCTTGGTAAGTTATGAAGGGTAAGGAATGTTTGAAAGATAAGAACTTCTTTGAAGAGAAGTTGAGAAGAAGGGTAAGGTAAAATTTTGAGGACGAAATTTTTATAAGGAGGGAAAAATGTGACAACCCAGAAAATTGGATTGTCCAGAATTAAGATTTAAAGAATTAGTTATTAATAAAATGAATTTTTATTAATACTATTCTGTGATATGTGTTTATTAATCGTTCTAGAACCTAGGATGATTATTAATCGGGAGGATTCTGGCTACGAGCTAGACTGAACTAGTAAGAATTTTCAAGACAGAAATAAAATTTTTTCGGGAATAATATATTTTTGGGGAAAAAGACGAAATAGACACTATTCACCTGACGAAACCCTAAGTGTTAGGGTTTGAATAATCTAAGCCTTTCTGAGAGTTCGGTATGTCGAAACGACATTCCATTGAAAGATTTGACGATAATATATTGTGAAAAGTTAAGTAAGCTGACAAAAGTTTTTCTCGAAAAACATGCAGAAATCGGATGAAATAAAAACGACGAAAAGTACTGTTATGTACTTTTCACTCGTTTAACTACGTTAGGGGAAAACGTGAAGGAAAACGATTATCGTGGAAAAGTGTTTTTCAATTTTTTGGAGATCCAAAGAATGCGTAAAAGTTAATCGGTAAAGGAAAGACGAAATATCTAAAAATATTTGGATTCCGAGAATCGTAGTTTTTAAAACTGTCGGATGAAACCCGAAAGACGGAACCACGAAACTTCCAAGGGAAGTTTTGTGAATAGTAAGGAGGTGTGAACAGTGAATCTAGGGGCGAAATGACTATTTTGCTCCTAGCTTTGAAAATTTATAAATAAGAAGCAAAAATTCATTTTTATGGGATTTTGAAAATCCTACACTTAGAGAGAGAGAGAGAGAGAGAGATGGGAGAAAGAAGAGAAAAAGTGTGACGCCCCCAAAACAGGTATACATCACCCAAAACAGGTATACATCACACAGATACATGGTACATAAATCAAATACAAACTTAATTATACAACTGTCGTGCAATATACGACAAAACATAGATGAGAGTTTAAACAAGAATATTGTCTTCTAGACAATATCCACTCTCCATGGAGTCCTCATTACAATTATTATGACACTATTTCACAGAATAGTGAGGACTACTAAAGCCACATATCCTAGACCATCACTCCGTTCCCTGACTCGTCCAAGCTATATTCTCATTTTTTGAAGAGAACGGTGAAAGAAAAGGGTGAGCTCAACTAGCCCAGTAAAAAATATTATGACTAAGATAATGCATAATAAATTATCCTTAGCCTTCAACAGTGTTAAACTGATAAAATACAATAAACATCAAGTTTAACTGCAGTGGAATAAGCAATCCATTAGAAGAGTCAAGTAGAACATAATGTCTACTATTTCCTCTAGATTAAAAGTCCATCGCTAATATTTCATTCCTGTAATACTCATCAACTGTTCTTTGTTATACCCAAAACAAAAAGAACTATCATCACCTGTCTTCACCTAAACCACCAAAGATTATAGTTAAATCCACAATTTATATTTATAATCATGTAAATCAATAGTTTTTCCTTGCCACAAAGGCTTAATAGAACTTTACTCAATATCTTTACTCCAAAGGCTAAAGATATTCAAATGTAATAACAATGATCATACCAATCAGTTGTCTACCTTTGCACTACGAGCCAAAGATATTGAACTATAAAACCTATGGTCATGATCATACCAATCAATTGTCTGTCAGTGCACTACGGGCAAAGACATTCAACTGTTAACTAATGGTCATGATCCTGCCAATCACATCATCGAATTATCCATGCACTACGGGCCAAGGATATTCGTTATTAAAACTGAGTGATTTCTCACGTAAGCATCCATAATCAAAGATACTGTACAATACCGTGTGCTATTATGCAACCACGAGTATTACTATACTTTTATCACCAATTATGTTATGACAACTTGCTTACTTTGAAAATTTTTCCCATATCACCCTTAACTTTAACCTTTTATCAATTTTACTATTTACCAAAATAGAAAAATTGAATACTTTTATTTCATAAAATTCGGGATCTCACAATCTCCCCTCCTTATGAAATTTTGCCCTCGAAATTTACGTACCTGGTAGTTCGAAGAGATGAGAATACCTTGATTTCTTTTCGGATTGTACCTTCCCGGTTATTTCCTCTCTATCATGATTTTTTCATTTCTCATCTCCTGTATTTCAGATATCATTCTAGAATATAGTTTCAAAATAAGGTTTAATTGACATGTCACATATTATCCCTATACTCTAACCGACCAATTAAATACTAAATAAACTTAGGTATGTCATACTAGCGAAGGAATTCCCCATCTTTCCCCTCCTAGTTCTTGTCTCACATCTCAGACAGGGATCATATCCCTAAGCTTTGATACCAACTGTGACGCCCCCAAAACAGGTATACATCACCCATCTTGAGTCGCCAGATTAATGGTACATAAATCAAATACAAACTTAATTATACAACTGTCGTGCAATATACGACAAAACATAGCTGAGAGTTTAAACAAGAATATTGCCTTCTAGACAATATCCACTCTCCATGGAGTCCTCATTACAATTATTATCACACTATTTCACAGAATAGTGAGGACTACTAAAGCCACTTATCCTGGACCATCACTCCGTTCCCCGACTCGTCCCAGCTATATTCTCATTTTCTGAAGAGAACAGTGAAAGAAAAGGGTGAGCTCAACTAGCCCAGTAAGAAATATTATGACTAAGATAATGCATAATAAATTATCCTTAGCCTTCAATAGTGTTAAACTGATAAAATACAATAAACATCAAGTTTAACTGCAGCGGAATAAGCAATCCATTAGAAGAGCCAAGTAGAACATAATGTCTACTATTTCCTCTAGATTAAAAGTCCATCGTTAATATTTCATTCCTGTAATACTCATCAACAGTTCTTTGTTACACCCAAAACAAAAAGAACTATCATCACCTGTCTTCACCTGAACCACCAAAGATTATTGTTAAATCCACAATTCATATTTATAATAATGTAAATCAATAGGTTTTCCTTGCCACAAAGGCTTAATAGAACTTTACTCAATATCCTTACACCAAAGGCTAAAGATATTCAAATGTAATAACAATGATCATCGTGACGCCCCCAAAATAGGTCCACACGACCCATTCCGAGTCGCCAGATATCATATTATAAAAATCAAATACAAACTTCATTTATATAAGCATTGAAGCGTAAGTGCGAGAATAATTACTGATTAAGTTGTGAGTTTTAATACAATACTATCTCACAGACAGTATCCAAACTCAAATTGTTACAATGCCATATAAAATACAGCAGAAAATATTTTAAGACCCCAAAGAAGAACGAGAAGATTACTATCATATTCATTCTAATGAGGTGCACTTTTGACACTTTCAAAGTCGGGTTCTCATCACCCTATTGTTGTTCGCCAAAATCAATTATTAAGTGACATATAAAATACGACACACACATCTTAGGTCCTCAATACAATTATCTGTTGCATGTCATGACGTTTTATAATGTATTGAGAAACTTCGATAGTCTCGGACCATCACACTATTTTCTTGTTATCCCCGCTCGACCCAGTTACACTCTTATTACTTGAAAGGAATTATGAAGCAAAGGGTGAGCACAAATAGCCCAGTAAAGAATATCATGACTAAAGATAATTAAATTATCAATAGCCTTCGTCAATAATAAATCAGAGATTTAGAATATATGGTAGATGATAAAACTTTTCAACCATAGTTTTGCAATTAACGAAGCAATCCATTAGAAGAGTCAAATAGACCATCAGGTCTATTATTTTCTCCATGTTAAAAGTCCACCAATAATGTTTTATCCACGTAACATCAATCAATAATTCACCCACAATCATATGAATAACTCATAATCATAATCGTGATTCTAAATTCCTCTTCGCACCGTGACGAAGATAATTTTCATCACCTATCTTCACTGAAACATCAAAAATCATGGTTATACCAAATCATAATTCCGCTTTCATAATCATACTAATAAATTCATCTTTGCACTACTGACAAAGATATTCATTAACAATTTATTCTTTTGCACTACAAAGCTAAAGACATACAATCGTATTTTAGAAGAGTCAAGTAGAGCATGATATCTACAATCTTTTACTTAATTAAAAGTGTATAATCAATATTTTATCGCTGAGACTCAGCTTAATAAATAATCCACATCATCGAATCATCCCTGCATTATGGCCAAGGATATTCATGTAATCATCAATGGTCATGATTATACCGAATAATCCTTGGTTATAATCATACCAATAACTGTCCATCAATGCACTACGAGCCAATGAGGACTTTTACCACATCATCTATAACATTACGGGTCATGATTATACTGAATGATCTTGGTCATAATCATACCAATAAACAGTTCATCTATGCACATAAGCCAAAGATACTCATCAATCAATAGTTCATCTTTGCACGTAAGCCAAAGATATACAACTGCAAAACCAATAATCAACAGTCCATCTTTGCACGTAAGTCAAAGATATACAACTGTAAAACCAATAATCAACAATCCATCTTTACACGTAATCCAAAAATATTCAACTGTAAAACCAATAATTAACGGTCCATCTTTACACGTAAGCCAAAGATACTCATCAATAAATAATTCATCTTTGCACGTAAGCCAAAGATATATAACTGTAAAACAAATAATTAACAGTCCATCTTTGCACGTAAGCCAAATATGACTTTCATCATAATATAAACATGAGGATGATGACAATGATATAAGCATTAATCAAACGAAAGCAATGATAACTATAAAGGACTTTAAATTTATCCAAATATTATCAATCACTTAATAAACTCATAATTTAATATTAATAATAATATAACAATATTTTAATCACTACTTAAACTTATAGACAATTTATTTCAATTATTTACACTTTACCAAATAATGCATTTAATCATTAAAAAATGCCATACTCATAAGATTTCATTACCAATGATCAAATCCCTCATCAAAAATATGCATATACCCTATATAGGATTCCCAAGCCATAAAATCATATTTTCTAATTTTGTTACTTCACATAACATATTTAATTCATTTACTTATAACTAGTTCATTTTCATGAAAAATATCAAATCAGTCCCAAAAATATTTCTTTTCTGGAATTTAACAGAATATAGTCTCATATTGAACATATATTTTTCTCGGAATTTTTAAAATTCATTTACTATTTTTCATATGGCATAAATTGCCGAATATTTAGACATTTATCATAAATTATACTTTTGTCCAAAAATTCCAAAAATTAACAGGCTATACTCCTGTTATATACATGTACTCCCAATAAAAATTTCACCAATTTTGGAGTTAACCACAAGAAGTTATAAGGGTTTAATTTTAAAATAGTCTTTTTCCCATAAAATCCATAACTCTTAATCTATACATCCAAAAATTGCCATCTTTGGACACAATAAAGAAAACTCATCAAATTATCATTTCAAATTTTTCCAGAATTTTTGAGGGTAAGAAAAATTACGAAACTGCAAAATGGATTTTCACCCACCATGCAGTAATCCACGTAGACAGATCATTTCCACAATTTAATAAAGAATGAATACAAAGGATCATTCACCATGCATGCGGTAATCCACATAGACAGGTTATTCCAACAGAATAATAAAGAATGGAATAACAGAAGAATTCACCATGCATGCGGTAGTCCACATAGACAGGTTATTCCAACAGAATAATAAAGAATGGAATAACAGAAGAATTCACCATCCATGTGATAGACCCCGCATGCATGAGTTATTCCAACAGAATAATAAATAATGGAACGGTCATGCGAATCCGCACAAACAGGATATTCAATGAATAATAAAGAATGGAACCAGGTCATGCGTAATCTGCACAGATAGGATATTCCAACAGAATAATAAAGAATGGAACCAAGTCATGCGTAATCCGCACAGACAGGATACTCCAACAGAATAATAAAGAATAAAATAATAGAAGAATTTCACCATGTATGCGGTACTTCGCATAGACAGGATATTCCAACATAATAACAAAGAATGGAATAACAGAAGAATTTCACCATGTATGCGGTACTTAGATAGACATGTTATTCCAACATAATAATAAAGAATGGAATAATGAAGAATTTCACCATGTATACGGTGATCTGCGTATCTGAGTTATTCCAAATGAATAATAAGGAATGGAATAACAATAGCTCTCTTCATGAATACGAAAGAAATAATACCCCTTACTATAATAATAATATCCCTTACCTTAGAAAGAAACTGGATACTAGAGTAGAGAGGTAGCAGACTTCTCTTCTTCTTTCTCTCTATAATTTCTCTCTATAATAATTGCTCTATAGCTTTAGTGAATTGGTGAAAAATAATGAAGGAATGAGCTTCTATTTATAGGAAAATATAGTTTCGATAATTGCATGTTTTGGGGCTCGAAATATTACAGTATAATACCTTCCTCTTTTTTTTTCATTTTTAATATAGTCCTGCAAGTATTATCAAACTTGCACCACCTCCCCTAATAGTATATCAAGTGAATCAATAGTACAATCATGTGACTCAATAGTTATAATCATGTGAAAATATGAATTACAGTATAGTACCTCCATCTATACCTCCATTTTTAACTTAGTCATGCAAGTATTATCAATCTTGCACCACCTCCCCTAATAGTACATGAATGTGAATCAATAGTACACACATGTGAACAAATAGTTATAATCATGTGAATTAATAGCAATTAATTGCTCATTTATTCGATTAATTACCCGATTGGTTAATATAACCTCCAGATATCAATTATTATCGAAATAAATGTCGATTTCCACTAACACTAACAATCCCAACACAATAATCAACAGTCCATCTTTCCACATAAGCCAAAAATATACAAGTATAAAACCAATAATCAACAGTCCATCTATACACATAAGCCAAAAATATACAACTGTAAAACCAATAATCAACAGTCCATCTATGCACGTAAGCCTAAGATGACTTTCATCATAATATAAGCATGAGGATGATGACAATGATATAAGCATTAATCAAACGAAATCAAGGATAAATATTAAAGACTTAAATTTATCCAGAGTTTAAAAATATCCAAATTGTCAACATGATACTGCTTTGTGGAGTAAAATTCAAGAATAATATTCATGTACCAAAAATAATTTGGACAGAAAAGAAATATATTTTTCGGGTAAATATTACCCCACAATAGTACCCTATGAATAGTACTTCGGGAATAGTACCTCGTGAATAGTACCCTGGCATGAAAAGTACCACAAATACCCAAGTGAATAATATTTGGGTGAATAGTAATTTGGGTGAATAGTAACTCGTGAATAGTACTCCGACACGAAAAGTGCCCCGAATACCCAAGTGAATAATACTAGAGTGAATAATAATCGGGTGAATAGTAATCCATGAATAGTAACTCGTAAAAAAAAATACCAAAGAAAATGATATTCCATAACGAGTACAAAAGAAATGATATCTCATACGAGTATAATAGAATATACGAAACTACAAATGGATTTTCACCCACCATGCAAAGTAATCCACGTAGACAGATCATTTCCATAATTTAATAAAGAATGAATACGAAGGATCATTCACCATGCCTGCGGTAATCCACATAGACAAGTTATTCCAACATAATAATAAAGAATGAAATAACATAAGAATTCACCATGCATGCGATAGACCGCACAGACAGGTTATTCCCAACACAATAATAAAGAATGGAACCAGGTCATGCTTAATCCGCACAGACAGAATATTCTAACAAAATAATAAAGAATGGAACCAGATCATGCGTAATCCGCACAGACATGATATTCCAACAGAATAATAAAGAATGGAATAACAACATAAATCACCAGGCATTCGATAGAGCCATATGAGATAGGTTATTCAATAGAATAATAAAGAATGGAATAATGTAAGAATATATCACCATGTATACGATTGCTTAGCATGGCGGAGTTATTCCAACATAATAATAAAGAATGGAATAACAACCCTTACGAGTATTGAAAGAAAATAACTCTCTTCATGAATACGAAAGAATAATACCCCTTACCTGAGAAGAAACTGGACACTAGAATAGTGAGGCAGCAGACTTCTCTTTTTCTTTCTCTCTATAATTTCTCTCTATAATAATTGCTCTATAGCTTTAGTGAATTGGTGAGAAATGAAGGAAGAATGAGCTTCTATTTATAGAAAAATATAGTTTCGATAATTGCACATTTTGGGGCTCAAAATATTATAGTATAATACCTTCCTCTTTTCCTTCATTTTTAATTTAGTCCTGCAAGTATTATCAAACTTGCACCACCTCCCCTAATAGTAAATCATGTGAATTAATAGTAAATCATGTGAGTCAATAGTTCTAGACATGTGAAAATATGAATTACAGTATAGTACCTCCATCTATACCTCCATTTTTAATTTAGTCATACAAGTATTATCAATCTTGCACCAACTCCCCTAATAGTAAATGAATATGATTCAATAGTACACACATGTGAACAAATAGTTATAATCATGTGAATTAATAGCAATTAATTGCTCATTTATCCGATTAATTACCTGATTGGTCAATATAACTTACAGACATTAATTATCATCGAAATAAATGTCGATTTCCACTAACACTAATAATCTCAACACAATGGAACTATAAATTTCATCTTTAATCAACACGAACTTATTCATCATTAATATTATAACTCACAATATTTAACAACCAGATCGTTCCCAGGAAAGAGGGGGCTTTTGATAAGGATTTCTCCTTATTGGCGCGCAATTAGGTGACCAAACCTCTTCTTGACAGAACTTCTAGACATTGTCAATATTACAAATAATAATATGAATAACTTTGTTATCTCAATTATTGATTAAATAATATAAAATATTGAAACTGTGACAATAATTGAGTAAAACTGATTGACTTCTCACATAAGCATCAATAATCAAAGATACTGTACAATACTGTGTGCTACTATATAACCACGCGTATTACTATACTTTTATCACCGATTATTTTATGAGAACTTGCTTACTTTAAAAAATTTTCACATATCACCCTTAACTTTAACCTTTTATCAATTTAACTATTTACCAAAATAAAAAAATTGAATACTTTTATTTCATAAAATTTGGGATTTCACAAAAAGGAAGTGGAAAAGCTTGCTCGTGAGCAACCTTTGTCCAACGGAAGGAGATTAAAGGAGAAAGGTAATCCGAAACCTTATCTCGTATAATTTTTCTTTAAAATTCTATGTTCAAAAACATAGCTTAATGAGAATAAGAAGTAAATGATGTTAGGAATGATTTCATATGGTTAAAATCATTGATAAAAGAAGAAATAAGAATTCGAAGTTTTTGTTAAATTTTTTTTAAGGAAGTGTACGATTAGTAATGAATTAGAGCAATCCGAATGAATCATATGAACAATTCAGTGAAATAAGTAAGTAATGGTGTTTTATAACATTGAATCCCAATAAAAAGTGAAATCGTAATCAAAATATCGATTAAAAATGAAGAACGAACGAAGAACGCGAAGAACACGCGAAGAACGCGAAGAACATTGTTTATGGACAAATTTAAAACCATCATAGGATAATTGTTGTTGATGGACAAGTTTAAAACCATCGCGTATAAGTTAGATTCTTATTTCTTGGTTAGGAACGGTAGAAACGTTCATGAAGAATGGATTAAAACATAGCTATAATGAAGTTATGGCAAAAATTTGTAAAAGACGAACGAGAATTAGAAAGTTAGTAAATGAACCCGAATATGTAGGATTTCATAAGAATGTAATAGAACGTAGAAAACATGAGTCATGGACTCAAGAATGAAAGAATTCCAAGTTCGGATGACCGAATTACGGACGAACGAAGAGCGTTAAAAACGTGAAATGAATGAAGGGCTAAGATTAAGCCAATCGAATGAAATGTTAACCAATTTAGAACAAAGTTCTATCTGAGGGGGATTGAAGTAC
Source organism: Panax quinquefolius (assembly GCA_020205615.1). Lineage (NCBI taxonomy): Eukaryota > Viridiplantae > Streptophyta > Magnoliopsida > Apiales > Araliaceae > Panax > Panax quinquefolius. The sequence continues at coordinate 31,873,962 of CM035158.1, forward strand.
GTAAGATAAGAAAGGGAATGGCTTTGGATTGACCTCGTTCCGAGTTATAACGAAGAAGTTATGAAATTGGGAAGTAAGCGTCTTAAACAATTTCCAGGACTTTGAAAAATTTTGGGAATTTTGTGGTTGGCATTGCGGCGCTTGACCAAGCCTTTGTGTAATGCTGAATATAAGAACATGAGGCTGAGCCATCACCATCACTTTGAGTGGGCTGCTGACGTGAGAGATAGAGAAGAGAGTGGCACCGCAGCGACGGTTCAAAAAGAATCCTCGTAATGAGCTTTTAACTACTCAAAACCTAGGGAAGTAAAAACCGAAAGTTAATAAACATAATGTTTAACGAATGTAACACTTAATCAAGTGTATTAAACCTTTAATGAAGGTTGAATGAAAAGATTAAATGAGATTAAAAGACAAAGAATGTGAACGCGGGTTACGAAACCGATATCCGGGGACCGTAGTCGCGATAAACGAACATGGGGGATTGCTATGATTGTGATTCCTTCAACGTTGAGTGATGAGGATGATGTATAACAAAAGAATGGAATAACAAAAGAATTTCACCATGTATACGATACTTCGCATAGACAGGTTATTCCAACATAATAATAAAGAATGGAATAACAGAAGAATTTCACCATGTATACTAGAGTCTGCGTATCTGAGTTATTCAATAGAATAATAAAGAATGGAATAACAATAGCTCTCTTCATGAATCTGAAAGAAATAATACCCCTTACTATAATAATAATATCCCTTACCTTAGAAAAGCTGGATCTTTGGAGTAGAGAGGTAGCGGACTTATCTTCTTCTTTCTCTCTATAATAATTGCTCTATAGCTTTAGTGAATTGGTGAAAAATAATGAAGGAATGAGCTTTATTTATAGGAAAATATAGTTTTGATAATTGCACGTTTTGGAGCTCGAAATATTACAATATAATACCTTCCTCTTTTTTTTCATTTTTAATTTAGTCCCGCAAGTATTATCAAACTTGCACCACCTCCCCTAATAGTATATCATGTGAATCAATTGTACAATCATGTGACTTAATAGTTATAATCATGTGAAAAATCTGAATTACGATATAGTACCTCCATCTATACCTCCATTTATACCTCCATTTTTAACTTAGTCATACAAGTATTATCAATCTTGCACCACCTCCCCTAATAGTACATGAATGTGAATCAATAGTACACACATGTGAACAAATAGTTATAATCATGTGAATTAATAGCAATTAATTGCTCATTTATCCGATTAATTACCCGATTGGTCAATATAACTTACAGACATTAATTATCATCGAAATAAATGTCGATTTCCACTAACACTAATAATCTCAACACAATGGAACTATCAATTTCATCTTTAATCAACACGAACTTATTCATCATTAATATTATAACTCACAATATTTAACAACCAGATCGTTCCCAGGAAAGAGGGGGCTTTTGATAAGGATTTCTCCTTATTGGCGCGCAATTAGGTGACCAAACCTCTTCTTGACAGAACTTCTAGACATTGTCAATATTGCAAATAATAATATGAATAACTTTGTCATCTCAATTATTGATTAAATAATATAAAATATTGAAACTGTGATAATAATTGAGTAAAACTGATTGACTTCTCACATAAGCATCAATAATCAAAGATACTGTACAATACTGTGTGCTACTATATAACCACGCGTATTACTATACTTTTATCACCGATTATTTTATGAGAACTTGCTTACTTTAAAAAATTTTCACATATCACCCTTAACTTTAACCTTTTATCAATTTAACTATTTACCAAAATAAAAAAATTGAATACTTTTATTTCATAAAATTCGGGATTTCACAAAAAGGAAGTGGAAAAGCTTGCTCGTGAGCAACCTTTGTCCAACGGAAGGAGATTAAAGGAGAAAGGTAATCCGAAACCTTATCTCGTATAATTTTTCTTTAAAATTCTATGTTCAAAAACATAGCTTAATGAGAATAAGAAGTAAATGATGTTAGGAATGATTTCATATGGTTGAAATCATTGATAAAAGAAGAAATAAGAATTTGAAGTTTTTGTTAAATTTTTTTTAAGGAAGTGTACGATTAGTAATGAATTAGAGCAATCCGAATGAATCATATGAACAATTCAGTGAAATAAGTAAGTAATGGTGTTTTATAACATTGAATCCCAATAAAAAGTGAAATCGTAATCAAAATATCGATTAAAAATGAAGAACGAACGAAGAACGCGAAGAACACGCGAAGAACGCGAAGAACATTGTTTATGGACAAATTTAAAACCATCATAGGATAATTGTTGTTGATGGACAAGTTTAAAACCATCGCGTATAAGTTAGATTCTTATTTCTTGGTTAGGAACGGTAGAAATGTTCATGAAGAATGGATTAAAACATAGCTATAATGAAGTTATGGCAAAAATTTGTAAAAGACGAACGAGAATTAGAAAGTTAGTAAATGAGCCCGAATATGTAGGATTTCATAAGAATGTAATAGAACGTAGAAAACATGAGTCATGGACTCAAGAATGAACGAATTCCAAGTTCGGATGACCGAATTACGGACGAACGAAGAGCGTTAAAAACGTGAAATGAATGAAGGGCTAAGATTAAGCCAATCGAATGAAATGTTAACCAATTTAGAACAAAGTTACATCTCGAGGGGATGAAGCACGTAAGATAAGAAAGGGAATGGCTTTGGATTGACCTCGTCCCGAGTTATAACGAAGAAGTTATGAAATTGGGAAGTAAGCGTCTTAAACAATTTCTAGGACTTTGAAAAATTTTGGGAATTTTGTGGTTGGCATTCGGCGTATGACCAAGCCTTTGTGGCGGTATTTGCAACATGAGGTTCTGGGCCATCACTCATCACGAAAGTATGCCGCAATGCGTGAGAGATAGAGAAGAGAGTGGCACATGACAGTGTGCGGTTCAAAAAAGAAGCCTCGTAATGAGCTTTTAACTACTCAAAACCTAGGGAAGTGTAGAAAGCTAATAAACATAATGTTTAACGAATGTAACACTTAATCAAGTGTATTAAACCTTTAATGAAGGTTGAATGAAAAGATTAAATGAGATTAAAAGACAAAGAATGTGAACGCGGGTTACGAAACCGATATCCGGGGACCGTAGTCGCGATAAACGAACATGGGGGATTGCTATGATTGTGATTCCTTCAACGTTGAGTGATGAGGATGATGTATAACAAAAGAATGGAATAACAAAAGAATTTCACCATGTATACGATACTTCGCATAGACAGGTTATTCCAACATAATAATAAAGAATGGAATAACAGAAGAATTTCACCATGTATACGGTAGTCTGCGTATACAGGTTATTCCAATAGAATAATAAAGAATGGAATAACAATAGCTCTCTTCATGAATACGAAAGAAATAATACCCCTTACTATAATAATAATATCCCTTACCTTAGAAAGAAACTGGATACTGGAGTAGAGGTAGCAGACTTATCTTCTTCTTTCTCTCTATAATAATTGCTCTATAGCTTTAGTGAATTGGTGAAAAATAATGAAGGAATGAGCTTCTATTTATAGGAAAATATAGTTTTGATAATTGCACGTTTTGGAGCTCGAAATATTACAATATAATACCTTCCTCTTTTTTTTTTCATTTTTAATTTAGTCCTGCAAGTATTATCAAACTTGCACCACCTCCCCTAATAGTATATCATGTGAATCAATTGTACAATCATGTGACTTAATAGTTATAATCATGTGAAAATACGAATTACAGTATAGTACCTCCATCTATACCTCAATTTATACCTCCATTTTTAACTTAGTCATACAAGTATTATCAATCTTGCACCACCTCCCCTAATAGTACATGAATGTGAATCAATAGTACACACATGTGAACAAATAGTTATAATCATGTTAATTAATAGCAATTAATTGCTCATTTATCCGATTAATTACCCGATTGGTCAATATAACTTACAGACATTAATTATCATCGAAATAAATGTTGATTTCCACTAACACTAATAATCTCAACACAATGGAACTATCAATTTCATCTTTAATCAACACGAACTTATTCATCATTAATATTATAACTCACAATATTTAACAACCAGATCGTTCCCAGGAAAGAGGGGGCTTTTGATAAGGATTTCTCCTTATTGGCGCGCAATTAGGTGACCAAACCTCTTCTTGACAGAACTTCTAGACATTGTCAATATTGCAAATAATAATATGAATAACTTTGTCATCTCAATTATTGATTAAATAATATAAAATATTGAAACTGTGATAATAATTGAGTAAAACTGATTGACTTCTCACATAAGCATCAATAATCAAAGATCTTTGTATAACATCGTGTCTACTTATATAACCAACGCGTATTATTATACTTTTATCACCGATTATTTTATGAGAAACTTACTTTTAAAAATTTTCACATATCACCCTTAACTTTAACCTTTTATCAATTTAACTATTTACCAAAATAAAAAAATTGAATACTTTTATTTCATAAAATTCGGATTTCACAAAAGGAAGTGGAAAAGCTTGCTCGTGAGCAACCTTTGTCCAACGGAAGGAGATTAAAGGAGAAAAGGTAATCAAAACCTTATCTCGTATAATTTTTCTTTAAAATTCTATGTTCAAAACATAGCTTAATGAGAATAAGAAGTAAATGATGTTAGGAATGATTTCATATGGTTGAAATCATTGATAAAAGAAGAAATAAGAATTTGAAGTTTTGTTAAATTTTTTTAAGGAAGTGTACGATTAGTAATGAATTAGAGCAATCGAATGAATCATATGAACAATTCAATTGAAATAAGTAAGTAATGGTGTTTTATAACATTGAATCCCAATAAAAAGTGAAATCGTAATCAAAATATCGATTAAAAATGAAGAACGAACGAAGAACGCGAAGAACACGCGAAGAACGCGAAGAACATTGTTTATGGACAAATTTAAAACCATCATAGGATAATTGTTGTTGATGGACAAGTTTAAAACCATCGCGTATAAGTTAGATTCTTATTTCTTGGTTAGGAACGGTAGAAATGTTCATGAAGAATGGATTAAAACATAGCTATAATGAAGTTATGGCAAAAATTTGTAAAAGACGAACGAGAATTAGAAAGTTAGTAAATGAGCCCGAATATGTAGGATTTCATAAGAATGTAATAGAACGTAGAAAACATGAGTCATGGACTCAAGAATGAACGAATTCCAAGTTCGGATGACCGAATTACGGACGAACGAAGAGCGTTAAAAACGTGAAATGAATGAAGGGCTAAGATTAAGCCAATCGAATGAAATGTTAACCAATTTAGAACAAAGTTACATCGAGGGGATTGAAGCACGTAAGATAAGAAAGAGAATGGCTTTGGATTGACCTCGTTAGAAGTTATAACGAAGAAGTTATGAAATTGGGAAGTAAGCGCGTCTTAAACAATTTCGGGACTTTGAAAAATTTTGGGAATTTTGTGGTTGGCATTGCAAACTTGACCCTAAGCCTTAATAATATGGTATTTTGCGGTATGAGGCTGAGCCATCACCATCACGAGTGGTGGCTATGGCGTGAGAGATAGAGAAGAGAGTGGCACCGCAGCGACGGTTCAAAAAGAAGCCTCGTAATGAGCTTTTAACTACTCAAAACCTAGGGAAGTGTGCAAAGCTAATAAACATAATGTTTAACTAATGTAACACTTAATCAAGTGTATTAAACCTTTAATGAAGGTTGAATGAAAAGATTAAATGAGATTAAAAGACAAAGAATGTGAACGCGGTTACTGAAACCGATATCCAAGGGGACCGTAGTCGCGATAAGCGAACATGGGGATTGCTATGATTGTGATTCCTTCAACGTTGAGTGATGAGGATGATGTATAACAAAAGAATGGAATAACAAAAGAATTTCACCATGTATACGATACTTCAGCATAGAGCAAAGTTATTCCAACATAATAATAAAGAATGGAATAATGAAGAATTTCACCATGTATACTAGTAGTCATGCGTATACTGAGTTATTCAATAGAATAATAAAGAATGGAATAACAATAGCTCTCTTCATGAATCTGAAAGAAATAATACCCTTACTATAATAATAATATCCTTACCTTAGAAAGAAAGCTGGATCTTTGGAGTAGAGAGGTAGCGGACTTATCTTCTTCTTTCTCTCTATAATAATTGCTCTATAGCTTTAGTGAATTGGTGAAAATAATGAAGGAATGAGCTTCTATTTATAGGAAAATATAGTTTTGATAATTGCACGCGTTTTGGAGCTCGAAATATTACAATATAATACCTTCCTTTTTTTTTCATTTTAATTTAGTCCTGCAAGTATTATCAAACTTGCACCACCTCCCCTAATAGTATATCATGTGAATCAATTGTACAATCATGTGACTTAATAGTTATAATCATGTGAAAATACGAATTACAGTATAGTACCTCCATCTATACCTCAATTTATACCTCCATTTTTAACTTAGTCATACAAGTATTATCAATCTTGCACCACCTCCCCTAATAGTACATGAATGTGAATCAATAGTACACACATGTGAACAAATAGTTATAATCATGTGAATTAATAGCAATTAATTGCTCATTTATCCGATTAATTACCCGATTGGTCAATATAACTTACAGACATTAATTATCATCGAAATAAATGTCGATTTCCACTAACACTAATAATCTCAACACAATGGAACTATCAATTTCATCTTTAATCAACACGAACTTATTCATCATTAATATTATAACTCACAATATTTAACAACCAGATCGTTCCCAGGAAAGAGGGGGCTTTTGATAAGGATTTCTCCTTATTGGCGCAATTGATTAGGTGACCAAACCTCTTCGATGCGAACTTCAGACATTGTCAATATTGCAAATAATAATATGAATAACTTTGTCATCTCAATTATTGATTAAATAATATAAAATATTGAAACTGTGATAATAATTGAGTAAAACTGATTGACTTCTCACATAAGCATCAATAATCAAAGATACTGTACAATACTGTGTGCTACTATATAACCACGCGTATTACTATACTTTTATCACCGATTATTTTATGAGAACTTGCTTACTTTAAAAAATTTTCACATATCACCCTTAACTTTAACCTTTTATCAATTTAACTATTTACCAAAATAAAAAAATTGAATACTTTTATTTCATAAAATTCGGGATTTCACAAAAAGGAAGTGGAAAAGCTTGCTCGTGAGCAACCTTTGTCCAACGGAAGGAGATTAAAGGAGAAAGGTAATCCGAAACCTTATCTCGTATAATTTTTCTTTAAAATTCTATGTTCAAAAACATAGCTTAATGAGAATAAGAAGTAAATGATGTTAGGAATGATTTCATATGGTTGAAATCATTGATAAAAGAAGAAATAAGAATTTGAAGTTTTTGTTAAATTTTTTTTAAGGAAGTGTACGATTAGTAATGAATTAGAGCAATCCGAATGAATCATATGAACAATTCAGTGAAATAAGTAAGTAATGGTGTTTTATAACATTGAATCCCAATAAAAAGTGAAATCGTAATCAAAATATCGATTAAAAATGAAGAACGAACGAAGAACGCGAAGAACACGCGAAGAACGCGAAGAACATTGTTTATAGACAAATTTAAAACCATCATAGTATAATTGTTGTTGATGGACAAGTTTAAAACCATCGCGTATAAGTTAGATTCTTATTTCTTGGTTAGGAACGGTAGAAATGTTCATGAAGAATGGATTAAAACATAGCTATAATGAAGTTATGGCAAAAATTTGTAAAAGACGAACGAGAATTAGAAAGTTAGTAAATGAGCCCGAATATGTAGGATTTCATAAGAATGTAATAGAACGTAGAAAACATGAGTCATGGACTCAAGAATGAACGAATTCCAAGTTCGGATGACCGAATTACGGACGAACGAAGAGCGTTAAAAACGTGAAATGAATGAAGGGCTAAGATTAAGCCAATCGAATGAAATGTTAACCAATTTAGAACAAAGTTCTGTCTGAGGGGGATTGAAGTACGTAAGATAAGAAAGGGAATGGCTTTGGATTGACCTCGTTCCGAGTTATAACGAAGAAGTTATGAAATTGGGAAGTAAGCGTCTTAAACAATTTCCAGGACTTTGAAAAATTTTGGGAATTTTGTGGTTGGCATTGCGGCGCTTGAAGCCCAAGCCTTGTGTAATGGCGGCTTACAACATGAGGAACTGGGCCATCACTCATCACGAGAGTGGTGACTGCTGACGTGAGAGATAGAGAAGAGAGTGGCACCGCAGCGCCGGTTCAAAAAGAAGCCTCGTAATGAGCTTTTAACTACTCAAAACCTAGGGGAAGTGTACCGAAAGCTAATAAACATAATGTTTAACGAATGTAACACTTAATCAAGTGTATTAAACCTTTAATGAAGGTTGAATGAAAAGATTAAATGAGATTAAAAGACAAAGAATGTGAACGCGGGTTACGAAACCGATATCCGGGGACCGTAGTCGCGATAAACGAACATGGGGGATTGCTATGATTGTGATTCCTTCAACGTTGAGTGATGAGGATGATGTATAACAAAAGAATGGAATAACAAAAGAATTTCACCATGTATACGATACTTCGCATAGACAGGTTATTCCAACATAATAATAAAGAATGGAATAACAGAAGAATTTCACCATGTATACGGTAGTCTGCGTATACAGGTTATTCCAATAGAATAATAAAGAATGGAATAACAATAGCTCTCTTCATGAATACGAAAGAAATAATACCCCTTACTATAATAATAATATCCCTTACCTTAGAAAGAAACTGGATACTGGAGTAGAGAGGTAGCAGACTTATCTTCTTCTTTCTCTCTATAATAATTGCTCTATAGCTTTAGTGAATTGGTGAAAAATAATGAAGGAATGAGCTTCTATTTATAGGAAAATATAGTTTTGATAATTGCACGTTTTGGAGCTCGAAATATTACAATATAATACCTTCCTCTTTTTTTTTTTCATTTTTAATTTAGTCCTGCAAGTATTATCAAACTTGCACCACCTCCCCTAATAGTATATCATGTGAATCAATTGTACAATCATGTGACTTAATAGTTATAATCATGTGAAAATACGAATTACAGTATAGTACCTCCATCTATACCTCAATTTATACCTCCATTTTTAACTTAGTCATACAAGTATTATCAATCTTGCACCACCTCCCCTAATAGTACATGAATGTGAATCAATAGTACACACATGTGAACAAATAGTTATAATCATGTGAATTAATAGCAATTAATTGCTCATTTATCCGATTAATTACCCGATTGGTCAATATAACTTACAGACATTAATTATCATCGAAATAAATGTCGATTTCCACTAACACTAATAATCTCAACACAATGGAACTATCAATTTCATCTTTAATCAACACGAACTTATTCATCATTAATATTATAACTCACAATATTTAACAACCAGATCGTTCCCAGGAAAGAGGGGGCTTTTGATAAGGATTTCTCCTTATTGGCGCGCAATTAGGTGACCAAACCTCTTCTTGACAGAACTTCTAGACATTGTCAATATTGCAAATAATAATATGAATAACTTTGTCATCTCAATTATTGATTAAATAATATAAAATATTGAAACTGTGATAATAATTGAGTAAAACTGATTGACTTCTCACATAAGCATCAATAATCAAAGATCTTATGCAATCATTGTGTGCTACTATATAACCAACGCGTAGACATTATACTTTTATCACCGATTATTTTATGAGAACTTGCTTACTTTAAAAATTTTCACATATCACCCTTAACTTTAACCTTTTATCAATTTAACTATTTACCAAAATAAAAAAATTGAATACTTTTATTTCATAAAATTCGGGATTTCACAAAAAGGAAGTGGAAAAGCTTGCTCGTGAGCAACCTTTGTCCAACGGAAGGAGATTAAAGGAGAAAGGTAATCCGAAACCTTATCTCGTATAATTTTTCTTTAAAATTCTATGTTCAATAGCTCTCTTCATGAATACGAAAGAAATAATACCCCTTACTATAATAATAATACCCCTTACCTTAGAAAGAAACTGGATACTGGAGTAGAGAGGTAGCAGACTTATCTTCTTCTTTCTCTCTATAATTTCTCTCTATAATAATTGCTCTATAGCTTTAGTGAATTGGTGAAAAATAATGAAGGAATGAGCTTCTATTTATAGGAAAATATAGTTTTGATAATTGCACGTTTTGGAGCTCGAAATATTACAATATAATACCTTCCTCTTTTTTTTTTTCATTTTTAATTTAGTCCTGCAAGTATTATCAAACTTGCACCACCTCCCCTAATAGTATATCATGTGAATCAATTGTACAATCATGTGACTTAATAGTTATAATCATGTGAAAATACGAATTACAGTATAGTACCTCCATCTATACCTCCATTTATACCTCCATTTTTAACTTAGTCATACAAGTATTATCAATCTTGCACCACCTCCCCTAATAGTACATGAATGTGAATCAATAGTACACACATGTGAACAAATAGTTATAATCATGTGAATTAATAGCAATTAATTGCTCATTTATTTGATTAATTACATGATTGGTCAATATAACCTCCAGACATCAATTATTATCGAAATAAATGTCGATTTCCACTAACACTAACAATCCCAACACAATGGAAATATTTTTCTCAAAAATTTCATTTTTGAAATTTCAAAGTTTGACTTTTTCCAAAAAAGTCAACTGTTGACTTTTTTTTACCAAAAAGTCAACCCCGATAAATTTTGTGTTTATAGTCTATTTCTACTAATTTCATCGTTCTAGACACAAATATCACGTCCGCATCTCCAAATTCAACTCCGAACTCAAATTCGATTTTTAATAACATTCATCATTAATATTATAACTCATAATATTTAACAACCAGGTTGTTCCCAAGAAAGAGGGGGCTTTCCAATAAGGATTTCTCCTTATTGGCGCGCAATTAGGTGACCAAACCTCTCATTGACAGAACTTCTAGACATTGTCAATATTGCAAATAATAATATGAATAACTTTGTCGTCTCAATTATTAATTTAATAATATATAAAATATTATGCAGATGATACTGTGACAATAATTGAATCAATAATATGAGAGATGTGATGCAGTAATTATTGTAGCATTAATTGAGTATATCTAAGTGACTTCTCACATAAGCATCAATAATCAATACCTGGTACTACTACTGCAACCTGACCAGACATATTCATTACTTTACTAGGTAATTTTATGACAACTTGCTTACTTTGAAAAATTTTCACATATCACCTTTAAACTTTTATCAATTTAACTATTTACCAAAATAGAAAAATTGAATACTTTTATTTCATAAAATTCGGGATCTCACAATCTCCCCTCCTTATGAAATTTCACCCTCAAAATTTACGTACCTGGTAGTTCGAAGAGATGAGAATACCTTGCTTTCTTTTCGGATTGTACCTTCCTGGTTATTTCCACTGTATCATGATTTTCCGATTGCTCATCTCTTGTGTGAGATCCCAAATTTTAAGAATAAAGATTTAAATTTCTCGATTTTTTTTATTATGGTGTTGATTTGATATAATGTTATAGTTGTGGGTAATATTTATAAATTTTGAAAAGTATGCAAGTTGTTGTATAATATTCGATTGGTCGGGAAATATTATTTTTATCGAGGAATATCTGTACGACGGTACAATCATTGGTGGACCCCACAACGGAATTATTATCGAATTGAGAAAACGACAAAAATATTTTAATGAAAATAAATGGCGGAAGTTTTACCGTTAACTGTTGAAACACCCGGTGTTAAAAGTACCAGATTACGCGTAGTTGCATAATAGCACACGATATTGATTATTGATGCTTACGTTAGAAGTCACTCGGTTTTGTTCAATTATTGCTTCAGTAATTATTGCATAGTATCTCACGTTATTTGATTCAATTATTGTCGATATTTTATATATTATTAAATCAATAATTGAGATGACAGAGTTATTAATATTATTATTTGTAATATTAACGATGTCTAGAAGTTCTACCAAAGAGAGGTTTGGTCACCTAATTGCGCGCCAATAGGGAGGAATCCTTATTGGAAAGCCCCCTCTTTCCTGGGAACGACCTGGTCGATTAATATTGTGAATTATAATAATGATGATAAATGTTGTTAGATATATTGAGGTGTCTTTTTATGAAGTCACGGATGTTTATATATATATATATAAATTTTGTTTTATTAGTATTATTAATGTAATAAAACAGAAAAGCTTTTATATAAAATGTAATACTTTTATAAAGTTATTTATTTTATTAGACTATAAATAGAATATATAATATTCTATTATGCATAGTGTTTGTATATAGTGCTTGCATAGAAAATCTTTTATATAAAGCAGAATACTTTTATAAAATTATTTGTTTTATTAGACTATAAATAGAATATATAATATTCTATTATGCATAGTGTTTGCATAAAGGCTGCATAGTGTTTGCATAGTAAAATCTTTTTATATAAAGCGGAATACTTTTATAAAGTTATTTGTTTTATTAGATTATAAATAGAATATATTATATTTTATTTAAAAGATTTTATTTTATTAGAATATTTTATTAATACTGCATAGTAAATCAATATGGACCGCCCGTTTAAAAGTAAACCAATCTGGACCGTTCATGAATTAGTTACTATTCAGTCCATTCTCCTATAAATAGAAGTTCATTCCTTCATTATTTCTTACGAATTTACTAAAACTCTAGAGAGAGAAACTATAGAGAGAAAGAAGAAAAGTATTCTGCTACTTCACTACTCCTATATCCAGTTTCTTCTAAGGTAAGGGATATTATTTGTTGTACTTGTAAGGGGTATTATTTCTTTCGTATTTATGACGAGAACTTCTGTTATTCCATTCTTTATTATTTTGTTGGAATAACCTGTATACACGGGCTACCCTATACTTGGTGAAATTCTTCTGTTATTCCATTCTTTATCACTATGTTGGAATAACCTGTCTATGCGAAGTACCGCATACATGGTGAAATTTTTCTGTTATTCCATTCTTTATTATTATGTTGGAATAACCTGTCTATGCAAAGTATTGCATGCATGGTGAAATTCTTCTATTATTCTGTCGGAATATCCTGTCGGTGTAAATTTTGCCTTACCTGGTTCCGTTATTTATTATTCTGTTGGAATATCCTGTCTGTGCGTTTACGCATGACCTTGTTTTGTTATTTATTATTCTGTTGGGATAACCTTTCTGTGCGGTCTATCGCATGCCTGGTGATTTCTTTTGTTATTTCATTCTTTATTATACTCAGTTGGTTAAAGTTTTGGCTTTTATACTCCATGAAATTAGTGGAATATCCTTGATATTTGTGCTTCATCCAGTATCTTTTCATGGAAATATTCTTCTGAGCATTCTTGAATTTTACTCTACAAAGAAGTATCATGTTGACAATTTGGACGTTATTAGTTCCTGGATAAATTAATTCTTGAACTTGTTTTATTGAATTCTTATATCATTGTCATCATCCTCATGTTTATATTATGTTGAAAGTCATCTATGGCCTGTAGTGCATAGATAGACTTGGTATGGTTATGACCGGGGATTAATCGGTATAATCATGACCGTAATGTTATAAATGACGTGGTAAAAGTCCTTATTGGCCCGTAGTGCATTGATGGACAGTTGTTGGCATGATCATGACCATTGATGAATACACGAATATCCTTAGCCCGTAGTGCATGGATAATTTGTGGTTGTGATACTAATAAATATCCTTGGTTGTAGTGCAGGGATGATGTGGATTATTTATTAAGCTGAGTCCCAGCGATAAAAGTGATGAAAAACCTTTTAAATCATAAAAGATAGTAGATTTTATTCTCTACTTGACTCTTTTAATGGATTGCTTGTTCCGCTGCAGTTAAACTTGATGTTTGTTATATTGTATCAGTTTAACACTGTTGAAGGCTAACGATAATTTATTCTACATTATCTTAGTCATAATATTTCTTAATGGGCTAGTTGAGCTCACCCTTTTACTTTCATTAATCTCTTCAGGAAATGAGAACGTAGCAGGGACTAGTCGAGGAACGGAGTGACAGTCCAGATGATAGCATTAGTAGTCCTCACTATTCTATGAAATAGTGTGATAATAAATGTATTAAGGACTTATTTTGAGTTTGAATACTGTCTAGAAGACAATATTTGTATTAAAACTCACAGCTCATGTTGTATATTTAAGATTGTATTTGTATTCTGTACCATGTATTTGGCGACTTAGAATAGGTAATGTATACCTATTTTGGGGGCGTCATAGTTGGTATCAAAGCTTAGGGATATCATCCCTGGCTGAGATGTGAGACAAGAACTAGGAGGGGAGAGACGGGGAATTCCTTCTCTAGTATGACCTACCTAAGTTTATTTGGTATTTAATTGGTCGGTCAGAGTATAGGGATAATATGTGATATGTTAATTAACCCTTGTTTTGTGGCAGTATTTGAAAATGACATCCGAGAATGTTGAGAATAGCAATGGAGCACAGGAGACCATTGAGTCTCCATAGATCAATAATCAGGATAATGTGCATCAGGAAGGCGACAATCCTCATGCAAACAACAACACTGACCAAATGATGAACGATGGAATGTTCAGAGGCTTTATACAATTCATGCAACATTAGGCAAGAGCGTCTCCTATCCAAAATGTAGGTGGAAACACTGGCAACTCTCGGACGGTCATTACTAAGCAGTTCAAGGAACTGGAACCACCAGAGTTTTTTGGAGAGCCAAAACCACTTAAGGCGGAGACGTGGTTAAAGCAGATTACCAAGATATTTGATGTCTTGGGATGCTCCGAGGAGCAAAAGGTTTCCTTTGCCAACTTTATGTTGCGTGAAGAGGCAGATTACTGGTGGGAATCTATAAAACGTACCCAGCCTGAAGCACTCAAGATGTCTTAGGAGAAGTTCCAAGAGCTTTTCAACGACAAGTACTTTTCCGAAAGTATTCGTCACATGAAGGAGGTGGAATTCATCAAGTTGGAGAAAAACAATATGACCGTATTGCAATACGAGGCTAAATTTGCGGAGTTATCCCGGTTTGCATCCCATTTGGTCGATAATGAGGAGCGAATGACGCGAATGTTTCTGCGAGGTTTGAAACCTGAGATACGTCAATACCTTATCTCTCATAAACTATGTTTGTATTCAGATGTTGTGAATAGAGCTCAGTTAATTGAGCGCGATAATGAGTTAGCACAACCTAAAGATAACGACCAACAACACGATAATAATCTTACCGGTGGTAACTACTATCGGAACAATGATGACCATCGTGGGGGAAATTATCATGCCAAGAATGGTAACCACTTCGGTGGTAATCATGGCCAAGATAATAGAAGTTAAAATTTTAAGAAGAGAAGATTCAATAATGATGGAAAGATGTCAGCACCAACACCTGTTGTTAAGGAAGGAGAACGACCGCCGGTCGTATGTTACACATGCAGAGGGGAGGGACATATCAGTCCAAACTGCGTGATGCAGTCCAAAGCATGTTACAATTGTGGAAAAGAAGGTCACCTAGCCCGATTTTGTTGTGCACCAAATTCAAGTCCAGCTGGGACGGTGGCACCAAAGGTGGATACGGACAAAACAAAGTCGGGGTTTTCAGGAAGAACATTTTCCGTGACTTCTCAAAAAGCGAGTAACCCAAACGAAGTTAGCACGGGTTAGTTAATTATAAATTCTTACGAAGTCTATACCTTATTAGATACCGGTTCTACCCATTATTTTATCTTTCTTGCTTGTGCTCAACATTTAAATTTGACCCCAGAGAAATTAGACTTTGACTTATTGGTTGAAACTTCGATAGTCGAAACCTTCGTTACCTCCACTGTTTATAAATCTTGTTGATTCAAATCGACACTTTCACGTTATCCGTCGATCTTATCTCTTTGAAAATACTTGCCTTTGATGTGATTTTAGGAATCGATTGGTTAACTACTCATCAAGCTTTTTGTAAGGTTGTTAGCTTTCATATTTCTAACCAACCTGTTATGCGAATTCAAGCAACCAAACCACTAAAGTAAATCATTGTCATATCAAGGCATAAATAAAGAGCCTCGAGCCTTTCGCCGGTGACTTCCTTGTGTGGAATGCACCGAAGCCAGACTTTCTGTAGGCGACACCGTGAATGACGATGACAAGTTGATAGGTATTAATGTGACGTGCTATCCAAGTCTTGGATGAGAGTCACAATTTTGAATGATATTTCTACTGTTAATAAATTTCCTCACGTATTCTTGAAGACTTCTTAGCCTACCCCTAGAGCGTAAAATCGAATTTTGTATTGACCCTAGTACAAAACCCATTTCTAAAACCCTAAAATATTTTCATCACCCAAAACGAACGTGTAATGTGTCAAAGACGTTGGCTCGAGCTGTTAAAGATTACGATCGTACCATTCAATATCATCGTGGGAAAAGCGAATGTGTTGGTGACACGTTGAAAGAAGATCGATATCGTTCTGAGTGTGATGTTGTTAACACAAAGACCCATTTCAGATAACTTACAAATGATGGAGATAGAGTTAAAGACTCTAGGGACCCAACCGTGGCCTATAGACTCGTTTTGCTGCCAAATATGTTGCATGTTCATAACGTTTATCATGTACCGATGTTACATAAATATGTGGACGACCCAAACCACATTATTGATTTAGAACCGAATGAAATAGCGGAAGATTTAACATATGAAGAAATATCTATTAAAATCTTGGATAAGAAGGATCGTATTCAACACTCAAAGGTTATACCTCAAGTGTGACGCCCCCAAATCCGGGTGTCTTCCAACTCAACAGATGGTGCTACACAGTACTACCATTCATACATTCATTCATTTGAATAGTCTCAAAAGGACTAATATAACTTCTATATATCCAAAATAATATTACATTTCCTGTGTTCTTTTGTAACCCATTCGTTTGTTCTTGTCATAATATTCAATATATTACGGATATTCAACTATTCTATTACATAAGTAATCTAAGGGTTCGTCTTCGCCTTTGCTTTCTTGTCCTTCGCTCGAGCCTTCTTCTCGGCTCGCTCGATTGGTTGTGTTTATATGGTTCAAGCAAGAGTGAGCATGACTAGCTCACCAAGTACTACAATTCTAATAAACAACATGCTTGAAACATAGAACTCATATATCTTCAATAATTGAACAATAGTTACGAAGTACTATCGATAATTCAAAATAGCACTTCTTTTCATTCAAAATGTTTTCCAACAACAATATTCAGTAGAATATCAACTAAGGCTCAAGACTATGAGTAGTTCATAATTTCTTTTGAAAAGGACAACCCGGCACTAAGTCCGTAAGTCCGGCATAGCTTACGAACACTTCTGGGTGATCAGCCCATAGTACTCTATGTTGATCAACACTACATTCATTAAACGTGTATACGTTTAAGTTGTGGCAACCTCACGTGCCTGTCGTTAAACGACAAAAAACATTTTAGCATACTTGGTCTTCGATTGAAAACCATACCAATATAACTCGGTAAACATTAATCATGCTTGACAGAATCATAATATAAGTCTAGCCGAAAGAGTTGGCTTTAGACTTCATCATTCAAGACTTCATCATGAAAAGAATACATGAATTACAAAACTTGTCCAGATCGAATCGGAACAAGGGTTAGAATACTTTGCCTTCGTCATCTCCGCCATCGATTAACACACGTACACTTTAAGTCTCTACGTTTCTATAATACATGATCATATAACGTACCACATTAGGTCATATATGATCAAGTATGTATACTATTATATCTTACCCTTCATCTCAATGTAAATCCTGACTTAGAGCTACTATTATGGGTTTTCGGATTTCATTACGTCATTCACATTTCGTTCATCTTCGATTGATTATTAACTCTTAATCATCATACGTAAGTGTCTAACAATGTCCTAACAATGTTATATTAACATCTTAGTTCATTACTATAAAGTTCCCTTTCATTCTATACTTGTAATAATTCTTTACTGTCCATTGCCTAGGGTTGGAGCTGCGGCGCCACCCATTACTCTTCATCTCGCATCACCAAGGCAGCGAAAGTTAGCGAGACTGGCATCCGGACATGGCTATGGGCCACACTTTGTTCTTTATCTCGCATCATGCGCGAAAGTTAAAGAAGTAGCAGACATGTGTTCCGAGGCCACGCCACTCATTTTGGCTCAAGTCTGCTGCCAACTGCCAACTCAGGCCTAAGATAGTTTACAATTTTTAAAAATTTTACGAAACTCCCGGACTCATAACTTCTTCGTTATAAGTCCGAATTGGCTCGTTCAAAAGCCTACGGCTCACAAATTACATACTCTATGCGTTCATGCAAGAATTTTATCTATTTGACTTCATTTGCTAAAATTTCACCTATGAGTTCATTTTAACGAAAACGAGAAACGTCCGTGAACGTTCAACGCTCGTTTCTTCGTTCTAAGTTGGAATTCGGTCATTTTCGATCCACAATTCTATAATGCCAAATATGAATTGTCTGCATCGAAAACCAACGTTTCTGACTTCAAACACAAAATACGACTTCCATTCCGAGAATTTCACGAATTCGACGATAATTAATCGTCTAATCGTGTGAATTTAAAAAACTTCATTACTAATCATTCTAAATGGATTTTAACCAACATATGATCATTACAAGTTACTTATTACACCAACTTATAATCAAAGTAGGTTTTTGACTTATTCTCATAAGTCAATGACTTATTTAACTTATGAACTACAATTCCTCATGCTTATGACTTATTATGAACTTAAGTCCATCAATCAATGTTCTCATGCTATATTCAATATACTAACATCATATGACAAACATATGATAAGTTCTTCATGATTCTAGCAACTTATTAGAGTTCAAGTTGCTTATTCAACTTATTCGGCTTGAGTTCATTCATTAATAACTTATTATATGGTCTTAGTATACATGGTCATTAATTACACTTCTCTTATCATCCTATTATGATAGAGATAAAGATATAATAGACATGAGTCTTACCCTAGAAGCACTTATGCTTTTCTTCCTTGAAGATTTATCAAAGGATGATTGACTTATTCTTGACTTATGTGCTTATTATGTCTAACCAATAAGTTACTTAATCTTTGAGAGGAGTTGGGAGAAATTGAACAACGAACAAATGAAGTGAGGCTTCTCTATTTATAGGCAACCAAAAGCAAGGGCATTATAGTCAATTGGACATTCCACCTCCTTTAATCACCTCCTTAATACACCTCCTTACTATTTATTGCTTATCAACCAAGTCTACTTGCTAGCCACTTCTATTACTTGATCATCACAACACTTGGTCACCACGTATAATGTTTTCCCATCAAGTCTACCCATTTCTCACTTGGTTTGCTCCATGGATCATGGCTTCTCATTGGGCTTGTTAATTAAATCTAACTACTTCCTTATTGGGCTTATGCTACCATAGTTTGGACTTATAATCTATCAAACACTTGGGCTTGATTATCACATTCTATTGGACTTCTACCATTAAGCTAATAATCCTACAAGTCCATTACCTTAATTTAAAACTTAATATATATACCCACGTATAATTCTCATATGCTAGCTCGTATATTAATTCGTAATATACGTTATTTCATTCTCCATTCTTAATAGTATAATACGTCAGATTATACTTACATTCATTACCTTCATATAATGAATACACATTATATGATTACAACTTTCTTTCCTTAACGCTCAATAAACCTAACGTTCCCAAATTAAGTCCGCATGCAAAATATTACGTTTTTCATACTTAGATTATTATTACATAATCAATATCACCTTGATATTATAACGTTACATATTTCATGGAAGTTCAAAAATAATTCTCGAGCAGAAATCTATGAATAGTGTTTTTCGGAAAATTTCTCGGAAAGCTTTTATTTTCGTCTTTGAAATTCAAACACTTTAATTCCCCCACGTAGTTAAAATACTACAACATTCCAACGTTTCTAGGTTATAGAACGACATTTGTCTTATCCATATGTAATAATAATAAATAATATTATTTTATTCATTATTAAAAGTATTTACAAAGGTTCGATTTTCTGGGGCGTTACATTCTCTTCCCCTTATATGGATTCTGTCCCCAGAATCTCGCTATATATAAAAAAATTACGCAAATAATTGAGGGTAATTCTTTTTCATCATTTCTTCTAACTCCCACGTTGCTTATTCTGCATCGTGGTTCTTCCATATCACCTTCACCGAAGGTATGACTTTATTTCGCAGAACTTGTTATTTTCTATCAACAATTTGAATCGGCGTTTCCTCATACGTTAAGTCCTTCTCGATATGAATAGGCTCATATTCTATCACGTGCTTATAATCCAACTTATAAGGGACGAATACGATACGTGAAATACATTATGTATTCGTTTCTAGGTCCGGAGGTAAGGCTATCATATAAGCTACCTCACCTACCCGCTTTTTAATACCTCAAAAGGTCCTATGAACCTTGGACTTAACTTTCCTTCTTTCCAAAACGTATCTTTCCTTTCCAGGAGATACTTTTAGGAATACGCATTTAACCTACTTCAAACTCCCGATTCTCTCTATGCGGATCCAGAAACTTTTTTTCATGCATCTTGAAGTCGCTAGAAGACACATTTGTATCTTCTTGACAATGTCCATTGTCTGTTGCACCAATTCGGGTCCCAACATTCGACGTTCTCCTACCTCATCCCAATACAAGTATGTTCTACATTTTCTCCCATACAAAGCTCATAAGGCGGCATACCTATATGCTTGCATGATAACTATTGTTATCATGAAACTCCACTAATGGTAGATGATCATCCCAACTACCCTTGAAATCCATGACGCAAGATCTCAAACATATCTTCTAACGTCTCGAATTGTCCTCTCGCTCATCCATCCGTTTGTGGATGATACGCCGTACTCAAATTCAACTGCGTTCCCAATCTCTTGTAGACTTCTCCAAAAGTTCGACGTGAATCGTGGATCACGATCTAACACAATCGATACTGGCACCCCATGTCTAGAGAATATTTCCTTAATATAGAGTCTAGCTAACTAATCTAAGTTATACTTAACCCTAATTGGTAGAAAGTGAGCCGACTTCGTCAATCGGTCTATTATTACCCAGATCGCATCATACCCCTTCTGAGTAGTCGGAAGTCCTACCACAAAATCCATCGTGATATTCTCCCACTTCCACTCCGGGATTTCTAATAACTGTAGCAAGCCACTAGGTCGTTGATGTTCGTCCTTAACTCTCTGACAAGTCAAGCACCTACTCATGTACTCTACTATTTCTCTCTTCATGTTCGGCCACCAGAAACTCTATCGAAGATCTTGATACATCTTAGTGCTACCAGGATGAATCGCAAACCTCAAACTATGAGCCTCTTACAATACCTGCTCCTTTAATTCCGTCTCATTCGGAACCCAAATTCTTCCTTCAAATCTCAACAATCCCTCATTATCAAGATATACTTAATATCTTTTTCATTAGCCAGCCGCTCCCTTATCCGATCACACTCATCAGTTTTGAATTGCACCTCCTTAACTCTCTCTACGATGGTAGATTGCATCTCTTTCGCAAACAGAATTTGTCCTGCTTCACTTGGCAGCTTCACTTCTAACTCCATCCTAGCCATCTCTGTTATTAACTCAGTTTGAGCCATTAACAAAGACAACTTTTCCAGACCCTTTCTACTTAAGGCGTCGGCAACTACATTGGCTTTTCCTGGGTGATACAGGATTTCACAGTCGTAATCCTTTATCAACTCCAAACCATCTCCTCTCGCCTCATATTCAACTCCTTCGTGTGAAGATATATTTTAGACTTTTGTGGTCCGTGTATATCTCACATTTTTCTCCATAAAGATAATGTCTCCATATCTTTAAAGCAAAACTCATCATGCGCCAGCCCCAGATCATGAGTAGGATAAACTTTCTCATAATCCTTCAATCGCCTAGATGCATCTGCAATGACCTTGCCATGCCGCATGAGCACGCAAACCAAGTCCTCTATGCGAAGCATCGCTATAAACTACAAAATTTCGTGTCATCGTGCAATGATGAAAAACAGCGCTTCACTCAACTTCTTCTTTAGTTCTTAAAAACTATCCTCACACTTGTCAGTCCAAGCGTATTTCACCGTCTTCCTTGTCAAGTTAGTCAACAGAGTAGCTATCTTCAAAAAAATCCTGGATGAATCTCTGATAGTAACCCGCTAACCCTAGGAAACTCCGTACCTCAGTCGGTATTTTTGGTTGTTCCCAATTCATCATGGCTTCCACCTTCGCTGGATCTACTGAAATCCCTTCATGGTCAATGACATGACCTAAAAACTGTACCTTCTCCAACCAAAATTCACACTCAGTGAATTTTGCATACAACTTCTACTTTCTTAGTGTCTCCAACACTAATCTAAGGTGTTCAACATGATCTTCTGGCGTCTTAGAATAGACTAAAATATCATCTATAAACACCACGATGAACTTGTCCAAATATTGTTTGAACACTCTGTTCATCATATCCATAAATGCAGCTGGTGCATTTTCCAACCTAAACGACATCACCAGAAACTTATAATGGCCATAACGAGTCCTGAATGCTGTCTTTGGTACATCCTCCTTCCTAACCTTCAACTGATGATACCCCATTCTTAAATCTATTTTTGAAAAATACTTAGCCCCTTTCAACTGATCAAAGAGATCATCGATCCTGGGCAATGGGTATTTATTCTTTATTGTTAACTTGTTCAACTCTCAATAGTCGATACAAAGTCTTAACGATCCGCTTCTTCTTCGACAAACAAAGAATCGGTGTTCCCACGGTGAAACACTCGGTTGAATGTACTTTCGGTCCAACAGTTCTTGTAACTGCACCATCAACTCCTTCATCTCTACTGGCGCCATACGGTACGGTGCCCTTGAAACTAGTGCCGCTCCTGGCACAATGTCTATCACAAACTCTGTCTCCCTATCCGGCGGAAGACCCGACAATTCACTCGAAAATACATCGACGAATTCTCTCACTACAGGTATTTGTTCCATAGTTGCTACCACTCTTTGGGTATCAACAACATGACACAGATAACCTACGCATCCTTTCCTCAGTAATTTCCTAGTTCGTGTCATGGTTAGACAACATGAACGTCCCGACAATCTATTACCGTAAAATACTACCTGAGGTTGTTCTAACGTCTTAATGTTCACACATTTGTTTTGACAATCTATAATTGCCCCATAGTTCACTAACCAATCCATTCCGAGAATTACATCGAATTCTCCTAACTTTATCGGTGACAAATCTAATGATAATTTACAACCCCGTATATCTACACAACAACTCTTATGAACATCTTCAACAAGAATTATTTCTTCGTTTGCTAACTTAATATTTAAAGGTATAGGCAATTTTTTGGGAAGTAATCCTAATCGTCTAGCAAAATCGCATGCTATAAACGAACAAGTATCACCCAAATCAAACATCATGTACGCATTGATATCGTTGATCGGAATAATACCTGTGACGACATCCCCTGATGCGACTGCATCTTGGACTATCATATTAAAGGTACGACCCATCGGCCTACCCGGCTGCGCTGGTCCCACAATAGCTAACTTACCGCTATTAGTGCCCCGGTTCCCGTCCGTTCCCTTCTTCAGGCAGTTCTTTTCTATGTGGTCGGTTGACCCACACACAAAGCATCCATGGTTCTTTTTCGGACTCGGATAGTTAGGCGCAATGTGCCCTTCCTGTCCACAATTGTAACAGACGGACTTCCCCTTGAGACAGATTCCTAAGTGAGTCTTCCCACAGGTCTTGCAGGCCTCCATTCTTCTCTTCGGGTCCCCTTGCTTCACTCCGGTATTCCCAGAGCTAAATACCTTCCTCTTCTGACCCTCACCACTACCACTGGCTCCTTTGATCTTTACTCTCCCATCTACTTTAACCTTACTCTTCTTGTTCTTGTGGTATTGACTCAACGCCTCGCTACCACCTTCGGCGATTATCGCCTTCTCTAAAACGGTTCCAAAAGAAGTACTTTAGAATACCAATATACGGTTATAGAGCCAGGGTTTCAAGCTCTGCTCGACCGTTGCACCTTCTTCACCTCAGTATCCACTTGATGGGGAGCGAACCTTGCCAGTTCATTAAACTTGGCGGCGTATTGGGGAACCGTCATGTCCCCTTATTTTAACTCCAAAAACCGCATCTCCATCCTCCCTTGCATGCTCGTGGGAAAGTAATTCTCGAAGAATATCTGCTTGAACCTATCCCACGTCAGATTTGCTATCCCAACCCTAGCTTGATTGGCTTCCCACCAAAAGTTGGCCTCTCCCTTCATCATATAGGTCGCAAAGGCAACCTTTTGGGCTTCGTCGACATTTGCTGTCACAAATGCCTTCTCTATCTCCTTAACCCACATTTGGGCTTCAATAGGGTCCGTAGTTCCTTTGAACTCTGGCAGACTCACGCTCTTAAAATCCTTAAAGGTAGTAGCTCGTGCTACTCCTGGATTTACGGGGATATTAGCCCTTGTTCTATTAAAGGAAACAGTTATCAGGTTAACAAACTCCTGCATCGGATTAGCTGGACCTCCCTCCGATTGATTTATGTTAGCACCTTGATTACATTGTACTCTTCTTGGCGGCATTTTGCTGATACAATAAACACATTTCGTTATTATTCCTTTCTTTATTAGTTATCATTAATATTAACAATAACTCCAACATCCATAACTCATTGTTTTCCATAAAAAGTATTTATATTCATTCTTCGTAGTATAATACTACATTGGTTACATACTCAGCCTAAGATGATTACATTACTTTCCTGCTATCGCTTTCCAGAAATTGGGATTTATAAAAGACTACCCTTTTCTATACAAAAAGGGCTTTACGTCACTACTACTTATAAAATATTTACATACTACTCTAACTACTACTAGTTTACATCTGCATCAAGGCATTCTCGAAATCTTCCTTGGCAAGACCGATAATTATATCACGGCTAATAGTATGCAGTGTTTACCCCACCTCCACAGGATATCCAGCCTACCGTCATTGGAAATCAGATGAGAACTCCTATAGATATAGGACATCCTCCTATCTTTCGCACCTTGGTCTTTAGCCTCCTTGAGCTCAAAGACCTCGTGTTTTAAATCGTGGACTTTGTCCTTAGCCAAAAAATCTGCTCATCATACTCCGCGCTCCCCACATGGACTCGACATCGCCTTGTCCTCTATAACCATTTGGAGCTCGCTTTCAGCTCCTTGACTTCCGACAAGAATGGATATTTCTATCCAACATCGACATGAAAAAGAGACATCATCGACCCCCCCAGAGCTATCTCCATTGCTATAGCCAATCGGATTAAAGGACACTGTCTCTAATTCCTCCTCTATCATCCCATCAAATACTGACATGTAGTCAGCATCATCTGAGTCTCCAGAGTCAATAATCACTACATCGTGGGCTCTCATCGCTATGGGGTTCAGATATAACTCTACTTGGTTCGCCGATTCTTCACTAATGGCCTGACCATCTACAAACATTCCGTTTACTCCTGACATCTACACAAAATAATTAAGTTGATTAGTACACGTCAGTAGAATAATATAAACACATAACATAATCATAATGCATTTTTATAAGGTTATTTTCTTCTTGTACTTCTTTGACTTCTCTTAAGGTTATGACTTAAGGTTTTTAATCCCCCCTTAAGTTTTATAACCTAATGCTTTGATACCAACCTGTGACGCCCCCAAATTCGGGTGTCTTCCAACCTGACAGATGGTGCTACACGGTACTACCATTCATACATTCATTCATTTGAATAGTCTCAAAAGGACTAATATAACTTCTATATATCCAAAATAATATTACATTTCCCAGGTTCTTTGTAACCCATTCGTTTGTTCTTGTCATAATATTCAATATATTACAAACATTCAACTATTCTATTACAAAAGTAATCTAAGGGTTCGTCTTCGCCTTGCCCTTGTCCTTGCCTGAGCCTTCGGTTCACTCGATCTTCGTGGTGTTCATATGGTTCAAGCAAGAGTGAGCATGACTAGCTCAGCAAGTACTACAAATCTAATAAACAACATGCTTGAAACATAGAACTCATATATTTTCAATAACTGAACAATAGTTACGAAGTACTATCGATAATTCAAAATAGCATTTCTTTTCATTCAAAATATTTTCCAACAATAATATTCAGTAGAATATCAACTAAGGCTCAAAACTATGAGTAGTTCAAAATTTCTTTTGAAAAGGACAGCCCGACACTAAGTCCGTAAGTCCGACATAGCTTACGAGCACTTCTGGGTGATCAGCCCATAGTACTCTATGTTGATTAACACTAAATTCATTAAACGTGTATACGTTTAAGTTGTGGCAACCTCACGTGCCTGTCGTTAAACGGCAAAAACATTTCAGCACACTTGGTCTTCGATTGAAAACCATACCAATATAACTCGGTAAACATTAATCATGCTTGACAGAATCATAATATAAGTCTAGCTGAAAGACTTGCCTTTAGACTTCATCATTCAAGACTTCATGCGAACGAATACATGAATTACAATACTTGTCCGTGCATCGAATCGAACAAGGGTTAGAATACTTGCCTTCAAAGATCTGCCATCGATTAACACACGTACACTTTAAGTCTCTACGTTTCTACAATACATGATCATATAACGTACCACATTAGGTCATATATAATCAAGTATGTATACTATTATATCTTACCCTTCATCTAAATGTAAATCCTGACTTAGAGCTACTATTATGGGTTTCCGGCTTTCATTACGTCATTCACATTTCGTTCATCTTTGATTGATTATTAACTCTTAATCATCATACGTAAGTGTCTAACAATGTCCTAACAATGTTATATTAACATCTTAGTTCATTACTATAAATTTCCCTTTCATTTTGTACTTGTAATAATTCTTTACTGTCCATTGCCTAGGGTTGGCGCTGCGGCGCCACCCATTACTCTTCATTTCGCGTTCATGTACGAAAGTTAGCGATACACGGCATCCGGACATGGCGCTCATGGCACCACACTTTGTTCTTCATTCTTCATGGCATGAAGTTGTGTGCTGAAGTTATTATGCATTTGCCAGAGCCACTCATTTGCTTGGGCAAGGCCGCCATCGCCAACTCTGTGCCTCAGATAGTTTATAATTTTTGAAACTTTTACGAAACTCCCGGACTCATAACTTCTTCGTTATAAGTCCGAATTGGCTCGTTCAAAAGCCTACGGCTCACAAATTACATACTCTATGCGTTCATGCAAGAATTTTATCTATTTAACTTCATTTGCTAAAATTTCACCTATGAGTTCATTTTTAACGAAAACGATAAACGTCCGTGAACGTTCAACGCTCGTTTCTTCGTTCTAAGTTGGAATTCGGTCATTTTCGAGTCCGCAATTCTATAATGCCAAATATGAATTGTCTCCATCGAAAAACAACGTTTCCGACTTCAAACACAAAATAAGACTTCCATTCCGAGAATTTCATGAATTCGACGATAATCGTCCAATCGTGTGAATTCCGGTAAAGCTTCATTACTAATCATTCTAAATGGATTTTAACCAACATATGATCATTACAAGTTACTTATTACACCAACTTATAATCAAAGTAGGTTTTGACTTATTCTCATAAGTCAATGACTTATTTAACTTATGAACTACAATTCCTCATGCTTATGACTTATTATGAACTTAAGTCCATCAATCAATGTTCTCATGCTATATTCAATATACTAACATCATATGACAAACATATGATAAGTTCTTCATGATTCTAGCAACTTATTAGAGTTCAAGTTGCTTATTCAACTTATTCGGCTTGAGTTCATTCATTAATAACTTATTATGTGTTCTTAGCACACATGTTCATTAATTACACTTATCTTATCATCCTATTATGATAGAGATAAAGATATAATAGACATGAGTCTTACCCTAGAAGCACTTGTGCTTTTCTTCCTTGAAGATTTATCAAAGGATGATTGACTTATTCTTGACTTATGTGCTTATTCTCTCTAACCAATAAGCTACTTAATCTTTGAGAGGAGTTGGGAGAAATTGAACAACGAACAAATGAAGTGAGGCTTTTCTATTTATAGGCAACCAAAAGTTAGGGCATTATAGTCAATTGGACATTCCACCTCCTTTAATCACATCCTTAATACACCTCCTTACTATTCATTGCTTATCAACCAAGTCTAATTTCTAGCAACTTCTATTACTTGATCATCACAACACTTGGTCACCACACATAATGTTTGCCCATCAAGTACCCATTTCTCACTTGGTTAGCTCCATGGATCATGGCTTCTCATTTGGCTTGTTAATTAAATCTAACTACTTCCTTATTGGGCTTATGCTACCATAGTTTGGACTCATGATCTATCAAACACTTGGGCTTGAGTATCACATTCTATTGGACTTCTACCATTAAGCTAATAATCCTACAAGTCCATTACCTTTAAGTAAGAATCTTAATATATATACACCACGTATAATTCTTGTATGCTAGCTCGTATATTAATTCGTAATATACGTTATTTCATTCTCCATTCTTAATAGTATAATACGTCGTATTATACTTACGTTCATTACCTCGTATAATGCATACACATCATATGATTACAACTTTCTTTCCTTAACGCTCAATAAACCTAATGTTCCCAAATTAAGTCCGCATACAAAATATTACGTTTTCCATACTTAGATTATTATTACATAATCAATATCACCTTGATATTATAACGTTGCGTATTTCTCGGAAGTTCAAAAATAATTCCCGAGCAGAAATCTATGAATAGTGTTTTTCGAAAAATTTCTCGGAAAGCTTTTATTTTCGTCTTTGAAATTCAAACACTTTAATTCTCCCACGTAGTTAAAATACTACGACATTCCAACATTTCTAGGTTATAGAACGACATTTGTCTTATCCATACGTAATTATAATAAATAATATTATTTTATTCATTATTAAAAGTATTTATAAAGGTTCGATTTTCTAGGGCGTTACATCAAGAGTTAGAATCTAACGAAGTGTCCTCATTTATTCGGCATACCAGGTACGTATGTAAATTTTGAGGGTTAAATTTCATAAGGAGGGAAGATTGTGAGACCCCAAATTTTATGAATAAAGATTTAAATTTCTCGAAATATTTTTTTATTATGGTGTGGATTTGATATAATGTTATAGTTGTGGGTAATATTTATAAATTTTGAAAAGTATGCAAGTTGTTGTATAATATTCGATTGGTCGGGGAATATTCTTTTTTGTGGGGAATATCCAAATGACTAAGTACAATCATTGGTGGACCCCACAACGAAATTATTGTCAAATTAAGAAAATGACAAAAATATTTTTATGAAAATAACGGCGGAAGTTTTACCGTTAACTGTTAAAACACCTAGTATTAAAAGTACTGGAATACGCGTGGTTGCATAGTAGCACACGGTATTTATTATTAATGCTTACGTGAGAAATCACATAGTTTTGTTCAATTATTGCTTCAGTAATTTTTGCATAGTATCTCACGTTATTTGATTCAATTATTGTCGATATTTTATATATTATTAAATCAATAACTGAGATGACAGAGTTATTAATATTATTATTTCCAATATTAATATTATTATTTATAATATTAAAAATATTAACTATTTATAATCTTTTAAATCAACACGGTTTGGTCACCTAATTGCGCGCCAATAGGGATGAATCCTTATTGGAAAGCCCCCTCTTTCCTGGGAACGACCTGGTCGATTAATATTGTGAATTATAATAATGTTGATAAATGTTGTTAGATATATTGAGGTGTCTTTTTATGAAGTCACGGATGTTTATGTATATATATATATATTATATAAATTTTATTTTATTAATATTATTAATGTAATAAAACAGAAAAGCTTTTTATATAAAACAGAATACTTTTATAAAGTTATTTGTTTTATTAGACTATAAATAGAATATATAATATTCTATTATGCATAGTGTTTGTATATATAGGTCTCAGATAGTATTTGTATAGTAAAATCTTTTTATATAAAATAGAATACTTTTATAAAGTTATTTATTTTATTAGACTATAAATAGAATATATAATATTCTATTATGCATAGTGTTTGCATAGTGCACGTGATAGTATTTGCATAGTAAAATCTTTTTTATATAAAAAAGAATACTTTTATAAAGTTATTTGTTTTATTAGATTATAAATAGAATATATTATATTTTATTTAAAAGATTTTATTTTATTAGAATATTTTATTAATCTTTGCATGGTAAATCAATATGGATAAATCTGTTTAAAAGTAAATCAATACTGGACCGTTCATGACTTAGTTACTTATTCAGATTAATTCTCCTATAAATAGAAGTTCATTCCTTCATTATTTCTTTTAATTCACACTAAAACTAGAGAGAGAAACTATAGAGAGAAAGAAGAAAAGTATTTTGCTACTTCACTACTCCTATATTCAGTTTCTTCTAAGGTAAGAGATATTATTTGTTGTACTTGTAAGGGATATTATTTATTTCATATTCATGAAGAGAACTTACATTATTCCATTCTTTATTATTACATTGAAATAACTCAGTATCACGGGCTACCCTATACTTAGTGAAATTCTTACATTATTCCATTCTTTATCACTATATTGGAATAACTTTTATACATCGTAAATACCGCATACATGGTGAAATTCTTACATTATTCCAATCTTTATTATTATGTTGGAATAACACATACATCGCAATCTTGCATACATGGTGAAATTCTTCTATTATTCCATTCTTTATTATTCGCTTGCATACAAATTTACTTTGACTCGGTTCCGTTATTTATTATTACGTTGGAATATCCTGTTTTGTGCGTTCTACGCATGACACGTGATTCGAATTATTTATTATTCGGTTGGAATAACTTTGTCATTCATGCGGTCTATCACATGCCCGGTGATTTCTTTTGTTATTCCATTCTTTATTATAATCAGTTGGTTAAAGTTTTGGCTTTTATACTCCATGAAATTAGTGGAATATCCTTGATATTTGCGCTTCATCCAGTATCTTTTCATGGAAATATTCTTCTGAGCATTCTTGAATTTTACTCTACAAAGAAGTATCATATTGACAATTTGGACGTTATTAGTTCCTGGATAAGTTAATTCTTGAACTTGTTTTATCGAATTCTTATATCACTGTCATCATCCTCATGTTTATATTATGTTGAAAGTCATCTGTGGCCTGTAGTGCATAGATGGACTTGGTATGATTATGACCAGAGATTAATCGGTATAATCATGACCGTAATATTACAAATGATGTGGTAAAAGTCATCATTGGCCCGTAGTGCATTGATGGATAGTTGTTGGCATGATCATGACCATTGATGAATACACGAATATCCTTGGCCCGTAGTGCATGGATAATTTATGGTTGTGATACTAATGAATATCCTTGACTGTAGT
The DNA here is from genome assembly GCA_020205615.1 of Panax quinquefolius. Lineage (NCBI taxonomy): Eukaryota > Viridiplantae > Streptophyta > Magnoliopsida > Apiales > Araliaceae > Panax > Panax quinquefolius. The sequence continues at coordinate 31,905,578 of CM035158.1, forward strand.
GCAGGGATGATGTGGATTATTTATTAAGCTGAGTCCCAGCGATAAAAATGATGAAAAACCTTTTAAATCATAAAAGATAGTAGATTTTATTATCTACTTGACTCTTTTAATGGATTGCTTATTTCGCTGCAGTTAAACTTGATGTTTGTTATATTGTATTACTGGGCTAGTTGAGCTCACCCTTTTACTTTCATTGTTCTCTTCAGGAAATGAGAGCGTGGCGAGGGGACTAGTTGGGGCGGAGTGACCGGTCCCGTATGATGATAGCATTAGTAGTCATTACTATTCTATGAAATAGTGTGATAATAAATGTATTGAGGACTTATTTTAAGTTTGAATACTGTCTAGAAGATAATATTTGTATTAAAACTCACAGCTTATGTTGTATATTTAAGATTGTATTTGTATTTTGTACCATGTATTTGGCGACTCAGAATAGGTGATGTCACATCCTGTATTTCAGATATCATTCTAGAATATATCTTCAAAACAAAGGTTAATTGACATATCACAATTTGTCAACTTATCAAGTAAATAATTTCAGCTTAGGTAAGTCACACACTAGCGAAGTATATAACTCGTCTCTCCCCTCCTAGTTCTAGACTCTTATCTCCGCCAACGACCATATCCCTAAGCTCTGATACCATTTGTGACGCCCCCAAAATAGGTCCACACGACCAATTCTTAGTCGTCAGATATCATATTATAAAAATTAAATACAAACTTCATTTATACAACTGTTGAAGCGTAAATGCGAATCGACCACAGATTAAGTTTCGTGAGTTTTAATACAATATTATCTCGTAGACAGTATCAAAACTCAAATTGTTACAATGCCATATAAAATACAGAAGAAAATATTTTAAGACCCCAAAGAAGAACGTGAAGATTACTATTATATTCATTCTAATGAGGTGCACTTTTGACACTTTCAAAGTCGGGTTCTCATCACCCTATTATTGTTCGCCAAAATCAATTATTAAGTGACGTATAAAATATGACACACACATCTTAGGTCTTCAATAAAATTATCTGTTGTATGTCATGCCGTTTTATAATGTATTGAGAAACTTCGACAGTCTCGGACCATCACAATATTTCCCTGTTATCCCCGCTCGACCCAGCTAAACTCTTATTACCTGAAAGGAATTGTGAAGCAAAGGGTGAGCACAAATAGCCCAGTAAAGAATATCATGACTAAAGATAATTAAATTATCAATAACCTTCGTCAATAATAAATCAGAGATTTAGAACATATGGTAGATGATAAGTCTTTTCAACCATAGTTAAAGCGGAACGAGCAATCCATTATAAGAGCCAAATAGACCATTAGGTTTATTATCTTCTCCATGTTAAAAGTTCACCAATAATGTTTTATCCCTGTAACATCAATCAACAATTCCTGTCCACAATCATATGAATAACTCATAATCATAATTGCGATTCTAAATTCCTCTTCGCGCCCAGGACGAAGATAATTTTCATCACCTATCCTCACCTGAAACATCAAAAATCATGGTTATATCAAATCATAATTCCTGCTCATAATCATACTAATAAATTCATCTTTGCACTACGACCAAAGATATTCATTAACAATTTATTCTTTGCACTACAGGCCAAAGACATACAACTGTATTTTAGAATAGTCAAGTAGAGCATGATATCTACTATTTTTTACGAATTAAAAGTGTATAATCAATATTTTATCACCGAGACTCAAAGATAATAAATAATCCACATCATCGAATCATCCACACTTTTCTGCCGAGGATATTCATGTAATCATCAATGGTCATGATTATACCGAATAATCCCTGGTTATAATCATACCAATAACTATCCATCAATGCACTACGAGCCAATGAGGAATTTTACCACATCATCTATAACATTACGGGTCATGATTATACCGAATGATCCTGGTCATAATCATACCAATAAACAGTTCATCTATGCACATAAGCCAAAGATACTCATCAATCAATAATTCATCTTTGTACGTAAACCAAAGATATACAACTGTAAAACCAATAATCAACAGTCCATCTTTGAACGTAAGTCAAAGATATACAACTGTAAAACCAATAATCAACAGTCCATCTTTGCACGTAAGCCAAAGATATTCAATTGTAAAACCAATAATTAACAGTCCATCTTTGCACGTAAGCCAAAGATACTCATCAATCAATAAATCATCTTTGCACGCAAGCCAAAAATATATAACTGTAAAACCAATAATTAACAGTCCATCTTTGCACATAAGCCAAAGATGACTTTCATCATAATATAAACATGAGGATGATGACAATGATATAAGCATTAATCAAACAAAAACAAGGATAAATATTAAAGACTTTAAATTTATCCAAATATTATCAATCACTTAATAAACTCATAATCTAATATTATTAATATTATAACAATATTTTAATCACTTCTTAAACTTATAAATAATTTATTTCATATGTTTAAACTTTACCAAATAATGCATTTAATCATTCAAAAATGCCATACTCATAAGATTTCATTACCAATGATCAAATCCCTCATCAAAAATCTGCATATACCCTATATAGGATTCCCAAGTCATAAAATCCTATTTTCTAATTTTGTTACTTCACATAACATATTTAATTCATTTACTCATAACTAGTTCATTTTCATGAAAAATATCAAATCAGTCCCAAAAATATTTCTTTTCTGGAATTTAACAGAATATAGTCTAATATTGAACATATATTTTTCTCAGAATTTTTAAAATTCATTTACTATTTTTCATATGGCCAAAATTGCCGAATATTTAGACATTTATCATAAATTGTACTTTTGTCCAAAAAATCCGAAATTGACAGGGTATACTTCTGTTATATACATGTACTCCCAATAAAAATTTCACCAATTTTGGAGTTAACCACAAGAAGTTATAAGGGTTTACTTTTAAAATAGTCTTTTTCCCATAAAATCCATAACTCTTAATCTATATATCCAAAAATTGCCATCTTTGGACACAATAAAGAAAACTCATCAAATTATTATTTCAAATTTTTCCAGAATTTTCGAGGGTCAGAAAAATTACGAAACTGCAAAATGGATTTTCACCTGCCATGCAGTAATCCACGTAGACAGATCATTTCCACAATTTAATAAAGAATGAATACAATGGATCATTCACCATGCATGCGGTAATCCACATAGACAGGTTATTCCAATAGAATAATAAAGAATGGAAAAATGAAGAATTCACCATGCATGCGGTAGTCCACATAAATGAGTTATTCCAATGAATAATAAAGAATGGAATAATGAAGAATTCACCATCCATGCGATAAACCGCATGCATAAAAGGTTATTCCAATGTAATAATAAATAATGGAACCGTGTCATACGTAATCCGCATGCACGGGATATTCCAATAGAATAATAAAGATTGGAACCGGTCATGCGTAATTTTACGCAGATAGGATATTCCAGCGAGAATAATAAAAGAATGGAACGTGTCGCGTAATCCGCATGCATGGATATTCCAATGAATAATAAAGAATAGAATAATAGAAGAATTTCACCATGTATGCGATACTACGCATGGCGAGGATATTCAACATAATAACAAAGAATGGAATAACAGAAGAATTTCACCATGTATGCGGTACTTCACATAGACATGTTATTCCAACATAATAATAAAGAATGGAATAACAGAAGAATTTCACCATGAATACGGTAGTCTGCATATACAGGTTATTCCAACAGAATAATAAGGAATGGAATAACAATAGCTCTCTTCATGAATACGAAAGAAATAATACCGCTTACTATAATAATAATATCCCTTACCTTAGAAAGAAACTGGATACTAGAGTAGAGAGGTAGCAGACTTCTCTTCTTCTTTCTCTCTATAATTTCTCTATATAATAATTGCTCTATAGCTTTAGTGAATTGGTGAAAAATAATGAAGGAATGAACTTCTATTTATAGGAAAATATAATTTCGATAATTGCATATTTTGGGGCTTGAAATATTACAGTATAATACCTTCCTCTTTTTCTTCATTTTTAATATAGTCCTGCAAGTATTATCAAAATTGCACCACCTCCCCTAATAGTATATCATGTGAATCAATAGTACAATCATGTGACTAAATAGTTATAATCATGTGAAAATATGAATTACAGTATAGTACCTCCATCTATACCTCCATTTTTAACTTAGTCAAGCAAGTATTATCAATCTTGCACCACCTCCCCTAATAGTACATGAATGTGAATCAATAGTACAACATGTGAACAAATAGTTATAATCATGTGAATTAATAGCAATTATTTCTCATTTATTCGATTAATTACCCGATTGGTTAATATAACCTCCAGATATCAATTATTATCGAAATAAATGTCGATTTCCACTAACACTAACAATCCCAACACAATAATCAACAGTCCATCTTTCCACGTAAGCCAAAAATATACAAGTATAAAACCAATAATCAACAGTCCATTTATACACATAAGCCATAAATATACAACTGTAAAACCAATAATCAACAGTCCATCTATGCACGTAAGCCTAAGATGACTTTCATCACAATATAAGCATGAGGATGATGACAATGATATAAGCATTAATCAAACGAAATCAAGGATAAATATTAAAGACTTAAATTTATCCAGAGTTTAAAAATATCCAAATTGTTAACATGATACTGCTTTGTGGAGTAAAATTCAAGAATAATATTCATGTACCAAAAATAATTTGGACAAAAAAGAAATATATTTTTCGGGTAAATAGTACCCCACAATAGTACCCTATGAATAGTACTTCGGGAATAGTACCTCGTGAATAGTACCCTGGCATGAAAAGTACCACAAATACCCAAGTGAATAATATTCGGGTGAATAGTAATTTGGGTGAATAGTAACTCGTGAATAGTACTCCGACACGAAAAGTGCCCCGAATACCCAAGTGAATAATACTAGAGTGAATAATAATTGGGTGAATAGTAACCCATGAATAGTAACTCGTAAAAAAAAACCAAAGAAAATGATATTCCATAACGAGTACAAAAGAAATGATATCTCATACGAGTATAATAGAATATACGAAACTACAAATGGATTTTCACCCACCATGCAGTAATCCACGTAGACAGATCATTTCCATAATTTAATAAAGAATAAATACGAAGGATCATTCACCATGCTTGCGATAATCCACATAGACAAGTTATTCCAACAGAATAATAAAGAATGAAATAACATAAGAATTCACCATGCATGCGATAGACCGCACAGACAGGTTATTCCCAACCGATAATAAAGAATGGAACCAGTCGTGCTTAATCCGCATGCATGCATGAATATTCCAACAAAATAATAAAGAATGGAACGGATCATGCGTAATCCGCTTGCGGACATGATATTCCAAATGTAATAATAAAGAATGGAATAACAATGAAATCACCGAGGCATGCGATAAACCATAGATGCAGAAAAGTTATTCCAATAGAATAATAAAGAATGGAATAATGAAGAATTTCACCATGTATACGGATTGCCATGACAGACGAGTTATTCCAACATAATAATAAAGAATGGAATAACAACCCTTACAGTATTGAAAAAAATAACTCTCTTCATGAATACTGAAAGAATAATACCCCTTACCCGAGAAGAAAGCGGATCTTTGGAATAGTGAGGCAGCAAACTTCTCTTTTTCTTTTTCTCTATAATTTCTCTCTATAATAATTGCTCTATAGCTTTAGTGAATTGGTGAGAAATGAAGGAAGAATTAGCTTCTATTTATAGGAAAATATAGTTTCGATAATTGCACATTTTGAGGCTCAAAATATTACAGTATAATACCTTCCTCTTTTCCTTCATTTTTAATTTAGTCCTACAAGTATTATCAAACTTGCACCACCTCCCCTAATAGTAAATCATGTGAATTAATAGTAAATCATGTGAGTCAATAGATCTAGACATGTGAAAATATGAATTACAGTATAGTACCTCCATCTATACCTCCATTTTTAATTTAGTCATGCAAGTATTATCAATCTTGCACCAACTCCCCTAATAGTAAATGAATATGATTCAATAGTACACACATGTGAACAAATAGTTATAATCATGTGAATTAATATCAATTAATTGCTCATTTATCCGATTAATTACCCGATTGGTCAATATAACTTACAGACTTAATTATCATCGAAATAAATGTCAATTTTCACTAACACTAATAATCTCAACACAATGGAACTATCAATTTCATCTTTAATCAACACGAACTTATTCATCATTAATATTACAACCAGATCATTCCCAGGAAAGAGGGGGCTTTTTGATAAGTATTTCTCCTTATTGGCGCGCAATTAGGTGACCAAACCTCTTCTTGACAGAACTTCTAGACATTGTCAATATTGTAAATAATAATATGAATAACTTTGTCATCTCAATTATAGATTTAATAATATAAAATATTGATACTGTGACAATAATTGAGTAAAACTGAGTGACTTCTCACGTAAGCATCAATAATCAAAGATACTGTACAATACTGTGTGCTACTATACAACCACGCGTATTACTATACTTTTATCACCGATTATTTTATGACAACTAGCTTACTTTAAAAAATTTGCACATATCACCCTTAACTTTAACCTTTTATCAATTTAACTATTTACCAAAATAAAAAAAATTTAATATTTTTTTTCATAAAATTTTTGGATTTCACAAAAAAGAAGTGAAAAAGCTTGCTCGTGAGCAACCTTTGTCCAACGGAAGGAGATTAAAGGAGAAAGGTAATCCGAAACCTTATCTCGTATAATTTTTCTTTAAAATTCTATGTTTAAAAACATAGCTTAATGAGAATAAGAAGTAAATGATGTTAGGAATGATTTCATATGGTTGAAATCATTGATAAAAGAAGAAATAAGAATTTGAAGTTTTTGTTAAATTTTTTTTAAGGAAGTGTACGATTAGTAATGAATTAGAGCAATCCGAATGAATTATATGAACAATTCAGTGAAATAAGTAAGTAATGGTGTTTTATAACATTGAATTCCAATAAAAAGTGAAATCGTAATCAAAATATCGATTAAAAATGAAGAACGAACGAAGAACGCGAAGAACACGCGCGAAGAAAACGCGAAAGAACATTGTTTATGGACAAATTTAAAACCATCATAGGATAATTATTGTTGATGGACAAGTTTAAAACCATCGCGTATAAGTTAGATTCTTATTTCTTGGTTAGGAACGGTAGAAACGTTCATGAAGAACGGATTAAAACATAGCTATAATGAAGTTATGACAAAAATTTGTAAAAGACGAACGAGAATTAGAAAGTTAGTAAATGAACCCGAATATGTAGGATTTCATAAGAATGTAAGAGAACGTAGAAAACATGAGTCATGGACTCAAGAATGAACGAATTCCAAGTTCGGATGACCGAATTACGGACGAACGAAGAGCGTTAAAAACGTGAAATGAATTAAGGGCTAAGATTAAGCAAATCGAATGAAATGTTAACCAATTTAGAACAAAGTTCTGTCTGAGGGGGATTTAAGTACGTAAGATAAGGAAGAGAATGGCTTTGGATTGACCTCGTTCCGAGTTATAACGAAGAAGTTATGAAATTGGGAAGTAAGCGTCTTAAACAATTTCCAGGACTTAGAAAAATTTTGGGAATTTTGTGGTTGGCGTTGCAGCGCCAGCCAAGCCTTGTGTGGCGGCGCTGCAGCGCGAGGCCTGGGCCATCAGCTACTGCTGAGTGGCGCTGCAGCGTGAGAGATAGAGAAGAGAGTGGCACCGCAGCGCCGGTTCAAAGAGAAGCCTCGTAATGAGCTTTTAACTACTCAAAACCTAGGGGAAGTGTACCGAAAGCTAATAAACATAATGTTTAATGAATGTAACACTTAATCAAGTGTATTAAACCTTTAATGAAGGTTGAATGAAAAGATTAAATGAGATTAAAAGACAAAGAATGTGAATGCGGGTTACGAAACCGATATCCGGGGACCGTAGTCGCGATAAACGAACGTGGGGGATTGCTATGATTGTGATTCCTTCAACGTTGAGTGATGAGGATGATGTATAACATTTTGATGTTATGTTATAATAATGTGAGATAAGTGTGAAGTGTATAGACGATTTGAACGCAACGTAATTGCGTTGAATGATCGGTCTTAGCATACAACGAACCGTATGGCTTCGATATTAAGGAAGAATAACGAATGGTATTAAGAACGCCGTAGCGAATGGTAAGAAGATTAATGGAAGCCGAATGTGGGTCAGATGGAGAATGTTAGAATGAAATGTAAGCGTTGAACACTTTAACCGACGTGAAGGTTGAGTGTACGCAAATATTAAATGGGCAGAACCTACAGCCCGTGTATGGTTTGATCGTAAGATAATAAAGACCAATGATTAAACCATGAATGGTGAAGAAGCTAAATTAAAGACAAATACGTTTAACGTAAATAAGCCGAGTAATGATTCAGATAAGTTAACGAACATTATAGTGTAATGATTCAGATAAGTTAAGATAAGATGGGTTGTTGAGCAATCATAACCTTTAATGGTTGACATATGGGAGCTGGGGTAAACAATTTCTTCAGAGAGCGAAGGTATATACAAAACTGGCAACCGATCTAACTCACTGTGATGGCAGTTTAGACGAGACGAGAACTTATTTATTGGTTGTTTGTGGGAAACCACTCAGAGTACCATATGGACTACTAGTAGAGAAGCGATGTGTGCTGAGTCCTAGAGAAGTTATAAGAAGAAGATAAGAATGTAAATCATCAAAGATGATGAACGTTTAAGTAAGACATCTCCGTATGTCATTAAGCCGTAGAACGATAAAGGAAGTGGTCGCGTAAACTTAGGTTACAAGAACGCGAACCCTAAGAAGTAAAGTTAAGTAAACCAATGCATAAGTCAAATATTCAAGACTAATTGGTGTATGTGTTTCCTTAGGTGTTATAGGGATTGGAATGAGAAGTTCAACGTAAGCTGTAGCTGTGCGTAAGGCAAGTTTCCTAACTTCATTCATATTTTAAATGAATGCTAGTTTCTAAAACTTCTCAGATGTTGAACTTGAGAAGTTCTTTCTATGTGCAAATATGTAATATTTGTGCAAGTTGGTAGAACGTATGAGGCCTTGTGCCATAATTTTAACACTTCGGTGTTTTTGTGAGATGAACTGTTCTATGATTAAACTGTTCAATAAGAGAATGTTCTATTTATACATGAACCGTTATTATTAAGTCTGTGCTATTGATTCTAGCCAGACAGAATGTGTATGAAAGAGAGTAGAGAATGAAAGTATTTCAAAGTGAATGTGACTAATGTTTCAAAATGATAGGAATCAAGATTATTCCTATTATTCAAGCTGCTTCATAACCTTTGTTCGATTATTGAAGTCTTAAAAGAATGTTTAAATTCTTGAAGCTATTTGTTCAACTGCTAAGACTTATTGGGCAATTGAATGCTCACACTTGCTTTAAATAAAAATATTTTTAGCAAACGATGTTAGAAAGAACTTAAGGATCTCGTAAAGATCAAGCTGATCGGTATCCAGAAGAAATGTCATTTAGTGTATGAATGTGATTGAAGATCAAGTAAAGACTTGTAATGTAGAATAATGTAATTAAACTATAGTATAGTTTAATGAATGGTTATGTATCCTTGGTGGCGGATGAAAGTCACTCTTGTAAGAGATATAGAATAATGTAATTATTATTATTTTTAATGAAAGAGGTTATAAGGTTTTAGAACCTGGGATTTGAGAATGTATGTTGTTATATTTAGCTATATAATGATGTATGTTTAGAAGAAGATGGGATCATGACGTACGGAATCTGGATGTGAAAATAGACCAAATTTCAGGGCGTTACACAAATTGTCGACATTCACATGTCAGACCTTTTCAAACTTTTTTTTTCTCTGAAAAAACTCACCCAAAATGAGAACACAAAAGGACAAGCACAGAAAGGGACACAAATCATCCCGACATCGATAGCAAGTTAAGAAGAAAATACTTAAGAAACTGAATAATGATCTAATAAGTGTACATTTTAAACAGAAAATGCCTCTAAGAAGATGTCAACCACGACAGCAAACCCTTGAGGGGTCTACCAATAATAACATTGCCGATGCTAACCCAGTTTAGCAGTTAGTGACTTTTCTAACGGGAGCATTGTAAAATTAGCCGCAGAATCAAGCTGCGACTTTTAAATATTTCAAAGCGGTTGGACCGCAAGAATTTCATGGATCCATAAATCAAGTAGAGGCACAGACCTGGATCATGGAAATAGAAGTGGTGTTCGAAGTTGCTAGAGTCAGTAACGACCAGAAGACTGGTTTTGCAATGTTCATGTTGAAAGCGAAAGGTAGTTACTGGTGGCAGACGAATAAAACTTGATGGGGGGACAGGGAATGATGCTGTGGAATAGATTTAAGGAAATATTTTTTGAGACCTATTTTCCAGAGAGCTCACAGAATCAGATGGAGGTCTAATTTTTAGAGTTGAAGCAGGGTTCAATGTTGATGTCGGAATATGCAAAAAAATTCAATGAGCTCGCAAGGTTTGCGCTATATTAGGTTAACACGGATGAGCGCAAGGTAAGAAGATTTGAACAGGGACTAAAGCCCTGGTTGTACAACAGAGTCTCTATGTTCCAGCTAAAGATATTTGTAGCAGTGCTTGAAAAGGTGATTATCGCGGAAGGTGGAGGTGAAGGTTTAACAAAATATAATCAGGAACAGAGAAAGAGGAAGAATGAGAGTGAAAGGAAAACTTGTGGTAGCAGTTGCGGGAATAGTAACCGAAAAAGGAAGTAGAATAAGAGTTCTGATGCTGGAAGTTAGCAGAGTAGCCAGTAGAAGAGGAAATTTGAAGTGTGTGTTACCTGTGGGAGAAATCACACTGACGTGTGCTTGAGAGGTAAGCGAGTGTGTTTTAACTGTGGCCAGGAGGGTCACATTAGTCCAAATTTCCCTAGTCCGAAGAAGGGTGCTTATTTCATATGCGGGTCGAAGGATCATCTAGCTCGCGAGTGTCCTAAGAAGATAGTTGGAGGTGTAAGTGTAAATAAAAGAGGTGGAAGTGGAGGTACTTTGGCTATTGCTGGACAAACACCGTCGAATAGACCCATAACCAGAACCTTCAACATGACCGTACAGGATGTTGTGCAGTCAAAAGATGTGGTGTCCGGTATCATTCCAATCAATGATATAAATGCATATGTATTATTTGATTCGGGTGCTACTTGCTCATTTATATCTGATGATTTTGCTAAGAATTTGGGATTGCCTAGTGAAGAGTTAAATTTCCATTTGAGCATAGAAATTATGAATAGGGAGGTGATTCCTATTAGATTCGTATATAAAAACTATAGGGTGAATATTAAGGGAATCGTAATGACAGTAGATTTAATCCTGATTAAACTTAGGGAATTTGATGTTATATGGGGGATGGATTGACTATTCAATTATGGAGCAATAATTGATTGCCAAAAGAAATATGTAAACCTTATGACTCCATCAAAGGTAGTTTTCTATGGTAACAAGTAGCCTATACAAGCGAGTTATTTGACGATGATGTAAGCCAAAAGATTATCGAGACAAGGCTGTGTAGGATGTGACACCCCCAAATCCGGGTACTTCCATTTCCGCAGAATTTGGTGTTCACTGTACAAATATCATCTATCTACCTACCCATAAATAAATGTAAACCATGCAATAGATAGAATTAAATAAATAAATCTCCCCTTATGGGGTTACATCATCTGCATAAAAATACAATCCCAGGTCACTCTAACCTTAAACATCTGTGCGAAATCATAAACAATAACAAGTCTTAAATAACATCAAGTCTAAATATCATTACATAACCACATAAATAACCAGTCTTCGTTACTTGTTAATCTTGCCCTTGCTTTTACTAGAGTAAGGCTCGTTTGATCTTTCGTTCTTAACTACAATGTTATTATTACGCAAGAGTGAGCACGATTGCCCATAAGTATAACAATACAACAAAGGAATAATACCATGCGAATAAATCGAAGGGTTCTGAAACATGAAAACTCAGCTTTTGAATCAAGAATGAATAACAAGAAACAAAAGAACTTCTGAGGGTCATAAGACCTTGAACTATGTCCTAGGTTGTCAAGTGTTTATACTTGAAACCTTTAACAATCATAAGACTATGGACTCTTCTTCTCGTACTTAGGGGGATCAGCCCTTAGAACCATACTGTGCACAATATTTTAACGCTAACTCATAAATAATCCCCTATACAGGGTTGTTCATCTCAGTTTGACATTAGAGTCTGCACCAAAGGACGTTTGGTTTGGATAATTCATCAAGAGTTCTGAAATTTAGAACGCTCATCAACTATGGACTAGTCGAATCATTAAGGGTTCGCTAGTCTAACAAGGTTCAACAGTAACATATAATTTAAATTGAATAGTAATCTTAAAGGTTATACAATAGAATAATTATTGTATAACAGAATTATACTTTGAAAGATTAATACACTTTAATATAATAAAATGGACTTGATCAATAATAACGAGAATTTGCTCGAAGTAAAGAGACAACTTATAAGCTCAAATTAAGATAACGAGTAATGTTAGGAAACTTGCCTCGTGCGTAGATTACACGTTAATTTATACACGTTCCTTGATTTAATCCTACATACCATTAACATTCAAAATACCAGTCAATTATCACGTAACAAGTCGTCATACATTCATTCTTTTTGTCTAACTCGAATTCATGACTATACTTAGTCAAATTACCATACTTGTTTTCACGTAATATTACACTTTACGAACAACAAGCTAACTACATAATCAACAATTCAATCAACATGTAAATGTCTTATTGACATGATAAGAACCTATTTTAATATCTCATTATATGGCTAATACATTTTTATGTTCATTAGATTAGGTTACTATTATAGTCCCTAAAATAAAATCATTAAAATTCTCATTCTTGGACAAACTGCAGAGTGGCGTTGCGGCGCCACCAACAAGTATATAATTGGTATTTGCTGACGCGGCAATATTATGAAGCAGACAATGGATAATGGCGGCGTGGGTCTCAAGCTTTCATGGTTGGGGTGTTGTGGCGCGACATATTAGAAATGAAGCTCGATTAGCGAAAAATGCAGAGTAAACGAAAATCTACCAATTTCTCTGTTCACACATGAATTTAAACATCCCCAATCATTATAATATACACATAATCATTACTCAACCTTTCTAGCATGATTTTAATAGGTTAAAACATACAATTACTTGAATCAATTCATGTAATTTCAGTGTTCTTGGTGATTTTGAAAAATATTAAACATAAAACAAAAAAATTGGCATTACGAGTTTGTTATAACACCGAATCTGTCCATTCAAAGTTTATTTCCTTCATTTTGACATGTGATAACATAATCTACCGTTAAATTTCAAGTTAAACAACAATTCGTAACATAGCAATTCCCATAAGGGCCATACATATGAAACTTATACTAAGTAACTTCATAAGTCAATTTATAACATGTTTGTATGCAATTAATGTTATAAAAACATATATATATATATATATATATATATATATATGGTAATAAAAACATATTATGATTATATATTATCTTGTTTTTACACCTTGATCATCAATTCATGCATAGATCACACAAATTTGTTTTACAGAGAAGTTAGAGATAGCTTTTTCACAAAATAATAACAACGTAATTACAACTTGGGTTTAAGAGATTACTCTAAAGCAGGTTCCTCTGATTCTTCACTTTCTTCTTCAATCACTCAACTTTTCTCTGAATTCTCTCTGGATTCTCTCTTAGTTAAAACTCATAAATAAAATACGTCTTCTAAAATAATACTGATTAATGTGCTTCTTAACTGCAGCGTGGTTGTCAGTTAACTCCATTTATGGGTTAACTGCCCTCAACTTCCATTAGGGCTTTGTTTGGCTAACTTATTAGATGGGTTTTCCCATTTAATTTAATTAACCTCTTATAATATAGTTTAATCATGTCTCACCCAATTATAAAATAAATTCAATATCCTATTTAATTTATCTTAAATATAATAATTTCTCATTAATTCACATAGTCACATCTCATTTGTTAATTATGTCAAATTATTAAATTTCTAATTAATTATTAAATTAATTAAAATACTATTAGGCTTATTAAATATTTCTTTTAATTCAATAAGCTCACATAAATACATACTTCGAATAATAAAATTTTCCATATTAATTAATAAATATAACACATATAATTAAAGTAATCTACCATAATTTCATCAATTAATTATTTAATCTAATAATTAATTCATCAAAAAATATTTATTCAATCCAATAAATATTAAAATTAAATTACAAAATTTCGGTTGTCACATCTTTCCCCACTTAAAAGGATTCTGTCCTCAGAATCACAACTTAAACAATTCGTCCCGTTACATTCTCCCCCCTTACAAAGATTCTGTCCCCAGAATCGCTTATAATAATCTAAGTAAATAAATGAGGATAATTCTTCATCATATTCTCTTCGAGTTCCCACGTAGCTTCTTCAGCGTTGTGGTTCCTCCAAATTACCTTAACAGAAGGTATTACTTTATTTCTTAGAACTTGCTCTTTTCGATCAACAATTTGAACATGAATTTCTTCGTGAGATAAGTCTTTGTCAAAATGTAGGGGTTCATATTCAATCACGTGCTTGTAATTTGGTTTGTAGGGTCGTAGGACTGAGACATGGAAAACGTTGTGGACATTTTCTAGAGCTGGAGGTAAGGCTACCTCATAAGAAACTTCTCCGACCCTTCGCAGAACTTGAAAGGGTCCAATGAATCATGGGCTTAATTTCCCTTTCTTTTCGAACCTGATCTTTCCCTTCTAGGGAGAGACCTTTAAGAACATATAACTACCCGATTCAAAGTCAACATTTTTACGGTGTGGATCGGCGTATTTCTTCTGTCTATCTTGAGCTGCTATCAATCTTGTTCGGATCACTTTGACTATTTCTTCTGTTTGTTGTACCAATTCCAGGACTAGTTATTGTCTTACGTCAACTTCATCCTAGTATATAGTGGAGTTCTGCACTTTCTGTCGTATAACGCTTCATAAGGCGGCATGCCAATACTAGCGTGGTAACTGTTGTTGTAGCCGAACTCTACGAGCGGTAGATGGTCATCCCAATTTCCTTTAAAGTCCATTATATAAGCTCTTAACATGTCTTCTAATGTCTGAATTGTTCTTTCACTCTGTCCATCTGTTTGAGGGTGATATGCTGTGCTCATTCGCAACTGTGTACCCATGCATTCTTGTAGACGTTTCCAGAAGTTTGACATAAAGCGTGGATCTCTATCAAAAACAATTGACACCGGAACTCCGTGCCTTGAAACAATCTCTTTCACATATAACCTTGCCAACTGATCTAAGTTGAATCTGATTTTAATTGGATGGAAGTGTGCTGATTTCGTCAATCAGTCAATAATAACCCATACTGCGGCGTAGCCTTTCTGAGTTATTGGTAGGCCAACCACGAAATCCATTGTAATATTGTAAGACCCCAGTTTTTTATAAATAAAATTGAATTTTCTCTATTCATTATTCTAAATTAATAAGGTGTTAATTTGATATAATGCTTTGGTTATGGGTGAAATGTGCAAATTTTACAAAATAAGCAAGTGGTTATAAAATATTCATTTTATCGGGGAATATTCTTTTGGTCGTGGAATATTCTTTTTGTCGGGAATATCCGCATTTATTTCAATGATCATTTGTGGGCCCCATAACTGGAATAAGCGTCGAATGAAAAAATGACAAAGTTTGAGTTTTTATAAATAACTTGGCGTAGTTATTACAATTAACTTTGTTAGAATACCCGTGTGGTTAAAAATACGAGTAATACGCGTGGTTGCACAAGAAAGACACTCGGTATTAGACAAATATTATTGAATTATTGATTAAATGCGTAAGAAGGCACTACTCAATAATTGTTACGAGAGTTACTTATTCAATATTTTATTTTATTGATTCAATAATTGCTGCGTTGATAGTTTATATTATTGTTATTTCAATAATTGTCACTGCACAGTGTTTCCTATTATCAGATCAATAATTCATATTATTTGAATAATATTATTAGATAAGCATTATTGGCAATGTCTAGAAAGTTCTGTCAAGAAGAGGTTTGGTCAGCTAATTGTGCGCCAGTAAGGAGAAATCCTTATTGAAAAGCCCCTCTTTCGAAGCTACTCGTCATGTATAATTATGATTCTGTGATATTATTTGTGAATAATTAATTATTGATTTATATGATAAGAAAATATTTATTTGATATGGATATAATTGATAGATATATTTATTTTATGTGGTTATAAGTGAAGGAATTAATGTTAAGGTGTTTTATCAGTATTTTGTCGGATTGGAGGTATTAAAATCTCAAATCGGTGTTCTTAAAGCTTTATCGCATAAGTTATAATTTTAATCCCACCGTTGGATCGTTGTGATTTTTAGATATGTTATACATATATGAGTTGAGTATATGTCCACAAATTTTGAACCGTTGAAAATTAACGCATGATTTGTTATGAATTTTAACAGGTGTTGAAACGGTGTTTAAAATCATCCGTTTGTGGATTTTGGATATTTTTGGTCCGAAATTTGGAAAAACTTTCTTCTGCAAAGTTGTAGAGAATTTGATTTATTGTGGAATGGATATAAAATTCATATTTTTCTGATAAATGGACTATTTTCTATGAATTGTTGAAGTTTCGGTAAATAAAATAATTTTTATTAAAAATGGGATGGGACCCACTTTGGTTGGTGTTAATAACATGTGGGCTGCTGAAATTTTCAGAATTTAGGGGCTAGAGATTTTCAAAGAGCCTGCGTAGAAAAAATATAAGGTTATATTATATTTTAATATTTTAGTCTCCTATGGCGTTCTAGCATTTTTCTATAAATAAGCGCTTAGGTTAGAATTAAAAATCACACCAGAAACAAGTTTTCTTTCTCTCTATATTGTCGAGCGTATTTTTTTGAGTATTTTGATACTTTGAGAGTTGCTATTCAGTGTAAGTTTCTGTCAGCACTATATCCGAAGTTAAGTTAGAAGTACGGTTATTTTGAGGTAAGGGATGTTATTTTCTTCTTAAATGATATTATTTTCTTCAATATCATTATGTCGAAATATTGGTGAACTTTTTAATCAAATTTGGAACTTTTTGTGTCTGGGTTACTATTCACGTATCTGAGACTATTCACGAATCTGACTATTCACCAAAAAATAAAAATTTTCCTTTTTGTCCAAGATATCTATTTTGGCTACTATCTTTGATTGTATCCATGTTTTGATCGTTATTTTTGAATTCTGCTTCACAATTGGTTATTATGAAGTATTATTGATCTTAGATAAAATGTTATACGAATCCCTAATATTTGTCCTTCTGTCTCACTGGATTTGTTTTCTTTAAAATATTTTTCATCATCCTTAGTCTTAAATGATGATATTACTAAATATCTTTGGCCTGTAGTGCGAAGATGAATGATTAACTGATGAATATCTTTGGCCTGTAGTGCAAAGATGGACAGGTGTTGAGATGAACATGACCAACTGGTGATACAAATGAATATCTTTGGCCTGTAGTGCAAAGATGAATATTTAATTAAAGATGTATATTGATTGATGTTACAGGGATTAAATATTGATGATGGACTTTTAAATCTTAGAAGATAATAGAATTCATTCTCTACGTGACTCTTCTAATGGATTGCTGTTTCCGCTGTAGAATATTGATCTAAAACTTGTTGTCTAATATATTCTATCAGATTTTTCCCTGTTGAAGACTAATGATAATTTTTTGTATATTATCTTAGTCATAATATTCTTTACTGGGCTAGTTGAGCTCACCCTTTTCCTTTTTGTTCCATTTTTCTTCTCAAGAGGTGAGAACATAGCAGGATCGAGTCGGGGTATGGAGTAATGGTTCTAGAAAGATGTTTTAGTAGTCCTCACTATTTCTGTAAAATAGTGTATAATTGTAATGAGGACTTATTTGAGTGTGGATATTATCTAGAAGATAATATTTGTATTTAAACTTAAAGTGTGTGTTGTCGTATTTTGCACGACAGTTGTATTATTAAAGTTGTAGTTTGCTTTCTGTACCATGTATTTGGCGACTCAGAATGGGTGTTGTATACCTATTTTGGGGGCGTCACAGTTGGTATCAAAGCTTAGAGATATGTTTCCTGGTTGAGATGTGAGAATAGAACTAGGAGGGGAGAGATGAGTAAATCCTTCGCTAGTGTGTCCTATCTAAGCTTATTTGTTGGTCGATCATAATATAGCGATATTATGTGATATGTTAATTTGTTTAATTAACCCTTGTTTTATGGCAGTATTTAAGAATGGCTGCTGAGAACGTTAACAATGGAGTGAATGAGATTGTGGAGACACCTCTAATCACTAACCAGGATAATATGATGTCAGGCGAAGAAGGAATTACAGATATCCATGTTGTGAGTGAAGAATTGATAGTTGCACCTGAGATAGTCGCAGAGGTAGCAACTGAGAGTGAGGAAGAAGAGGAAGAAGAGGTTCCTGAGGAGAATTTATTAGAAGAATTTTATAATCAAAATTTAGAATTGCAAAATCGAATTCATGAGTTAGAAAGCAGTCAAGAACGGCAAGAAGGCGGTCATGTGAAGCAAAAAGGATGCAACAATTCAAGCTTCAGGTTACCCGATATGTGATGCTTGAATGGAAGCACTCTTTGGCGTAGTATAAGACGATAAAGTTTGGAATCGAGTGATGGAAGAAACAAGCTGAACGAGTGAGAATGAGTGATGCATGGGTAAAAGTCGCACGATGCATTGATATTGTGGAAAGAGATGTCCGATCTAAGAAGGCTAAAATAGATGATATGTATTTCTCTTTTTGGACAGCAATTGTGAGAACCCAACATCGAGTTTTGAATTACCCTGTACATTGCGGTCAACCCAAATTTGATATGGATCGAAGATTAATGATTCAGACCATGAAACAGGAGTACGATGAAGCAGTTGAGGATGGAATAAGCCCTATAGAAAATTCAATTTTAACGGTAATGATGACACCAAATGCTGCCCAAGACAAGTCAAAGCCGAGTAGTTCAAGGGAGAACGGTTGTCATGACTTCCCAACAAGTGAGGAACCCAAATGAAGTTATCACGGGTTAGTTAATTATAAATTCTTGCAAAGTTTATACCTTACTAGATACCGGTTCCACCCATTCTTTTATCTTTCCTACTTGTGCTCAACGTTTAAACTTGACTCCGGAGAAATTGGAATTTGACTTATCTGTGGAGACTCCGTTAGGAGAAACTTTTATTACATCCACTGTTTATAAATCTTGTTTGATCCATGTTGGCACCATCACATTACCTGTTGATCTTATCTCTTTAAAGATACTTGCTTTTGATGTGATTTTAGGGATTGATTGGTTAACTACTCATCATGCAAAAATTGATTATTTTTGTAAGGTTGTTAGTTTTCATATTCCTAACCAACCTGTTATGCGAACTCAAGCAACCAAACCATTGAAGTCAAACACTTTCATATCAAGCCATAAATCCATTCGTTTATTGAAAAACGGATGTCAAGCTTTCTTAGCCCATGTTATGGATTTGAATAAAGACACGTCAGATTTGAATAAAATTTCTGTTGTTAGTGAATTTCCTGACGTATTTCCTGAAGAATTTCCTGGCATACCCCCAGAGAGTGATATTGAATTTTGTATCGACTTTGAACCCGGTATAAAACCCATTTCTAAAATCTCATATCGAATGGCTCCTATTGAACTTCAGGAGTTAAAAACCCAAATATAGAAGTTGGTACTCGAGCCTCAATCTGGTGACTTCCTTTGTGGAATGCACCAAAGCCAGACTCTCCATAGGGGACACTATATTTGTGTGGTGGTAAAACGATAGGTGCTATTAAGACGTGATATCCAAGATTAGGATATGAGTTACAATTGAGAGCAACTTAAGTCAGTAATCGAAGTATCTAGCTTTCTAGGCTTAGTTGGTTACTATCGAAGATTCGTGAAAGGATTTTCTCGAATCGCTACTCCGTTAACTTAGCTGACTCGGAAAGATACAAAATTCGTATGAAACGAGCAATGCGAGAAGATTTTCCAAGAGCTCAAGAGGCAACTCATTTCGGCACATGTTTTGACCATACCATCCTATAAAAGCGAATGTGGTAGCTGACACGTGGAGTAGAAGATCGTATGCGAGTACGAGTGCGATATTATTGAACACAAAGACCTATCTTGTATAATTTACAAATGATAGAGATAGAGTTAAAGACTCTAGGGACCCACGTGATGATATACGAGTAGAATCGACTTTAATCGATAATGTTAAAGTCGCTCAAGCTACAGACCTGGAGCTGATGAATGTAAAGAAGAAGGTGCAAGAAGGCGTTATTCTAGAAGTAAGAGTCGATGAAGAGAAGAAAGCTAAAACCTTCAATTTATTTGAAATCCTTGATCGAGTAGGAACTGTGGCCTATAGACTCGCCTTAACGCTAAGTATGTCGCGTGTTCATAACGTTTTTCACGTATCGATGCTACGTAAATATCTGAGACGACCCAAAACCACATTATCAAGTTAGAGAACTAGACGAGATAGCCGAAGATTTAACGTACGAGGAGGTACCTATTAAGATCTTGGATAGGAAAGAGCATGTCCTACGCACCAAGGTTATACCACAAGTTAAGGTTTTGTGGAGGAACCATGTTATTGAGGAAATGACATGGGAGTTGGAATCAGAAATGAAAGCGAGGTACCCTCACCTGTTCGAAACACCAAATACGTTCGTCAATTTCGAGGACAAAATTTTATAAGTAGGGGAGGTTGTAAGACCCCTGCTTTTTATAAATAAAATTGAATTTTCTCTATTCATTATTCTAAATTAATAAGGTGTTAATTTGATATAATGCTTTGGTTATGGGTGAAATATGCAAATTTTATAAAATAAGCAAGTGATTATAAAATATTCATTTTATCGGAGAATATTCTTTTGGTTGTGGAATATTCTTTTTATCGGGAATATTCGTACGACGGTGCAGTCATTTGTGGGCCCCATAACGGAATAACTGTTGAATGAAAAAAATGACAAAGTTTGAGTTTTTATAAATAACAGCGTAGTTGTTACCGTTAACACTGTTGGAATACCCGGTGGTTAAAAAATATGAATATGTATCGTGGTTGAACAAGAAGACACGGTATTGCGCAGTATTATTGAATTATTGATTAAATGTACGAAGAAGGCACTACTCAATAATTATTACAGTAGTTCTTATTCAATATTTTATTTTATTAATTCAATAATTCTGCGTTGATAGTTTATATTATTGTTGTTTCAATAATTGTCACTACACAAGATATTTCCCATTATCGGATCAATAATTCATATTATTTGAATAATATTATTAGATAAGCATTATTGGCAATGTCTAGAAAGTTACATCAAGGAGAGGTTTGGTCACCTAATTGCGGCGCCAAGATGGAGAAGCCCTTATTGAAAAGCCCCTCTTTTCCGGAAGCACTGGTCATCATAATTGTGATTCTGTGATACTATTTGTGAAGAATTAATTATTGATTTATATGATAAGAAAATATTTATTTGATGTTGATATAATTGATGAATATATTTATTTTATGTGGTTATAAGTGAAGAAATTAATGTTAAGGTGTTTTATCAGTATTTTGTCGGATTGGAGGTATTAAAATCTCAAATCGGTGTTCTTAAAGCTTTATCGCATGAGTTATAATTTTAATCCGACCGTTGGATCGTTGTGATTTTTAGATATATTATACATATATGAGTTGAGTATATGTCCACAAATTTTGAACCGTTGAAAATTAACGCATGATTTGTTATGAATTTTAACAGGTGTTGAAACGGTGTTTAAAATCATCCGTTTGTGGATTTCAGATATTTTTGGTTTGGAATTTGGAAAAACTTTCTTCTGTAAAGTTGTAGAGAATTTGATTTCATGTTGAATGGATATAAAATTCGTATTTTTCTAATAAACGGGCTATTTTCTATGAATTGTTGAAGTTTCTGTAAATAAAATATTTTTTATTAAAAATGGGGTGGGGCCCACTTTGGTTGGTGTTAATAACATGTGGGCTGCTGAAATTTTCAAAATTGAGGGGCTGGAGATTTTCAAAGAGCATGTGTTGAAAAAATATAAGGTTATATTATATTTTAATATTTTAGTCTCCTATGGCGTTCTAGCATTTTTCTATAAATAAGCGCTTAGGTTAGAATTGAAAATCACACTAGAAACAAGTTTTCTTTCTCTATATATCGTCGAGCGTATTTTTGTGAGTATTTTGATACTTTGAGAGTTGCTATTCAGTGCAAGTTTCTATCAGCACTATATCCGAAGTTAAGTTAGAAGTACGGTTATTTTGAGGTAAGGGATGTTATTTTCTTCTTAAATGATAATATTTTCTTCAATATCATTATGCCGAAATATTGGTGAACTTTTTAATCAAATTTGGAACTTTTTGTGTCGGGTTTTATTATTCACGATCGGCACTCAGACTCACTATTCACGATATCGACATTATTCACGAATACGACACTATTCAATAGAAAAATAAAAAATTTTCCTTTTTGTCCAAGATGTCTATTTTGGCTACTATCTTTGATTGTATCCATGTTTTGATCGTTATTTTTGAATTACGCTTCACAATTGGTTATTATGAAGTATTTATTGATCTAGGATAAAGCGTTATACTTAATCCCTAATAATTGTCCTTCCGTCTCACTAGATTTGTTTTCTTTAAAATATTTTCATCATCCTTAGTCTTAAATGATGATATTACTAAATATCTTTGGGCCGTAGTGCAAAGATGAATGATTAATCGGTGAATATCTTTGGCCCGTAGTGCAAAAGATGAGCAGTGTTGAGATGAACATGACCATTTGGTGATCTACAAATGAATATCTTTGGCCTATAGTGCAAAGATGAATATTTGATTAAAGATGTATATTGATTGATGTTACAGGGATAAAATATTGACGATGGACTTTTAAATCTTAGAAGATAGTAGAATTCATTCTCTACGTGACTCTTCTAATGGATTGATATTTTCATTGCGAGAATATTGATCTAAAACTTGCTGTCTATTATATTCTATCAGATTTTTCCCTGTTGAAGACTAATGATAATTTTTTGTGTATTATCTTAGTCATAATGTTCTTTACTGGGCTAGTTGAGCTCACTCTTTTCCTTTTTGTTCCATTTTTCTTCTCAGGAGGTGAGAACATAGCAGGATCGAGTCGGGGTATGGAGTAATGGTTCTAGAAAGATGTTTTAGCAGTCCTCACTATTTCTGTAAAATAGTGTATGAATAATTGTAATGAGGACTTATTTGAGTGTGGATATTGTCAAGAAGAAAATATTTGTATTTAAACTCAAAGTATGTGTTGTCATATTTTGCACGACAGTTGTATTATTGAAGTTGTAGTTTGTTTTCTGTACCATGTATTTGGCGACTTAGAATGGGTGTTGTATACCTATTTTGGGGGCGTCACAGTTGGTATCAAAGCATAGGGATATGTTCCCTGGCTGAGATGTGAGAATAGAACTAGGAGGGGAGAGATGAGTAAATCCTTCGCTAGTGTGTCCTATCTAAGCTTATTTGTTGGTCGATCATAATATAGCGATATTATGTGATATGTTAATTTGTTTAATTAACCTTTGTTTTATGGCAGATTAAGAATGGTCTTTGAGAACGTTAACAATGGAGTGAATGAGATTGTGGAGACACCTCTAATCACTAACCAGGATAATATGATGTCAGGCGAAAAAGGAATTACAGATATCCATGTTGTGAGTAAAGAATTGATAGTTGCACCTGAGATAGTCGCAGAGGTATGAACCGAGAGTGAGGAAGAAGAGGAAGAAGAGGTTTCGAGGAGAATTTATTAGAAGAATTTTATAATCGAAATTTAGAATTGCAAAATCAATTCATGAGTTAGAAGGGCAGTCAAGAAGAGCGAAGGTCGTGAAGCAAAAGGATGCAACAATTCAAGCTTGTGTTACCCGATATGTGATGCTTGAACAGAAGCACTCTTTGGCAGAGTATAAGACGATAAAGCTGGAATCTGAGCTGAAAGAAGAAACAACTGAACGAGTAAGAATGAGTGATGCATGGGTAAAAGTCGCACGACGCGTTGATATTGTGGAAAGAGATGTCTAATTTAAGAAGGCTAAAATAGATGATATGTATTTCTCTTTTTGGACAACAATTGTGAGAACCCAACATCGAGTTTTGAATTACCCTGTACATTGCGGTCAACCCAAATTTGATATGGATCAAAGATTAATGATTTAGACCATGAAACAGGAGTACGATGAAGCAGTTGAGGGTGGAATATGCCCTATAGAAAATTTAATTTTAACGGTAATGATGACACCAAATGCTGCCCCAGACAAGTCAAAGCCGGGTAGTTCAAGGGAGAGCGGTTGTCATGACTTCCCAACAAGTGAGGAACCCAAATGAAGTTATCACGGGTTAGTTAATTATAAATTCTTGCGAAGTTTATACCTTACTAGATACCAGTTCTACCCATTCTTTTATCTCTCCTACTTGTGCTCAACGTTTAAGCTTGACTCCGGAGAAATTGGAATTTGACTTATCTGTGGAGACTCTGTTAGGATAAACTTTTATTACATCCACTGTTTATAAATCTTGTTTGATCCAAGTTGGAACCATCACATTACCTGTTGATCTTATCTCTTTAAAGATACTTGCTTTTGATGTTATTTTATGGATTGATTGGTTAACTACTCATCATGCCAAAATTGATTATTTTTATAAGGTTGTTAGTTTTCATATTCCTAACCAACCTGTTTTGGGAACTCAAGCAACCAAACCATTGAAGTCAAACACTTTCATATCAAGCCATAAATCCATTCTTTTATTGAAAAACGGATGTCAAGCTTTCTTAGCCCGTGTTATGGATTTGAATAAAGACACATCAGATTTGAATAAAATTTTTGTTGTTAGTGAATTTTCTGACGTATTTCCTGAAGAATTTCCTGGCATACCCCCAGAGAGTGATATTGAATTCTGTATCGACTTTGAACCCGGAATAAAACCCATATCTAAAATCTCATATCGAATGGCTCCTATTAAACATCAGGAGTTAAAAACCCAACTATAGAAGTTGGTACTCACGCCTCTATCTGGTGACTTCCTTTGTGGAATGCACCGAAGCCAGACTCTTCGTAGGGGACGCTATATTTATGTGGTGGTAAAATGATAGGTGCTATTATGATGTGATATCTAAGATTGGGATATGAGTCACAATTGACAACAACTTAAGTCAGTAATCGAAATATCTAGCTTTCTAGGCTTAGTTGGTTACTATCGGAGATTCCTGGAAGGATTTTCTCAAATCACTACTCCGTTAACTTAGCTGACTCAGAAAGATACAAAATTCGTATTGAGCGAGGAATGCGAGAAGATTTTCCAAGAGCTCAAGAGGCAACTCATTTCGGCACATGTTCTGACCATACCATCCTAGAAAAGCGAACGTGGTAGCTAACGCATGGAGTAGAAGATAAATGCGCTTGCAATGCGAGTGCGATATTATTGAATACAAAGACCTATCTTGTATAATTTACAAATGATAGAGATAGAGTTAAAGACTCTAGGTACCCACGTGATGATATACGAGTAGAATCGACTTTAATCGATAATGTTAAAGCCGCTCAAGCTACAGACCTGGAGCTGATGAATGTAAAGAAGAAGGTGCAAGAAGGCATTATTATAGAAATAAGAGTAGATGAAGAGAAGAAAGCTCAAACCTTCGATTTATTTGAAATCCTCAATCGAGTAGGAACTGTGGCCTATAGACTCGCCTTAACGCTAAGTATGTCGCGTGTTCATAACGTTTTTCACGTATCGATGTTACGTAAATATGTGGATGACCCAAACCACAATATTACGTTAGAACCAGACGAGATAGCAGAAGATTTAACATACAAGGAGGTACCTATTAAGATCTTGGATAGGAAAGAGCATGTCCTACGCACCACGGTTATACCACAAGTTAAGGTTTTGTGGAGGAACCATGCTATTGAGGAAATGACATGGGAGTTGGAATCGAAAATGAAAGCGAGGTACCCTCACCTGTTTGAAACACCAGATACGTACGTCAATTTCGAGGACGAAATTTTATAAGGAGGGGAGGTTGTAAGACCCCAGCTTTTTATAAATAAAATTGAATTTTCTCTATTTATTATTCTAAATTAATAAGGTGTTAATTTGATATAATGCTTTGGTTATGGGTGAAATGTGCAAATTTTACAAAATAAGCAAGTGGTTATAAAATATTTATTTTGTCGGGGAATATTCTTTTGGTCGTGGAATATTCTTTTGGCCGTGGAATAATTCATATTATTTCAATAATTGTCACTGCATAGTATTTCCCATTATCAGATCAATAATTCATATTATTTGAATAATATTATTAGATAAGCATTATTGGCAATGTCTAGAAAGTTCTGTCAAGGAGAGGTTTGGTCACCTAATTAATTGCGCCGAAGAAGGAGAAATCCTTATTGGAAAGCCCCCTCTTTCCTGGGAACGGCCTGGTTGTCATAATTGTGATTCTGTGATATTATTTGTGAATAATTAATTATTGATTTATATGATAAGGAAATATTTATTTGATGTGGATATAATTGATGGATATATTTATTTTATGTGGTTATAAATGAAGGAATTAATGTTGAGGTGTTTTATCAGTATTTTGTCGGATTGGAGGTATTAAAAACTCAAATCAGTGTTCTTAAAACTTTATCGCGTGAGTTATAATTTTAATCCGATCATTGGATCGTTGTGATTTTTAGATATGTTATACATATATGAGTTGAGTATATGTCCATAAATTTTGAACCGTTGAAAATTAACACATGATTTGTTATGAATTTTAACAGGTGTTGAAACGGTGTTTAAAATCATCCGTTTGTGGATTTCGGATATTTTCGGTTTGGAATTTGGAAAAACTTTCTTCTGTAAAGTTGTAGAGAATTCAATTTCATGTGGAATGGATATAAAATTCGTATTTTTCTGATAAACGGGCTATTTTCTATGAATTGTTGAAGTTTTGGTAAATAAAATTTTTTTTATTATAAATTGGGTGGGACCCACTTTGGTTGGTGTTAATAACATGTGGGCTGCTGAAATTTTCAGAATTGAGGGGATGGAGATTTTCAAAGAGCATGCGTAGAAAAAAATATAAGGTTATATTATATTTTAATATTTTAGTCTCCTATGGCGTTCTAGCATTTTTCTATAAATAAGCGCTTAGGTTAGAATTGAAAATCACACCAGAAACAAGTTTTCTTTCTCTCTATATTGTCGAGCGTATTTTTGTGAGTATTTTGATACTTTGAGAGTTGCTATTCAGTGCAAGTTTCTGTCAGCACTATATCCGAAGTTCAGTCAAAAGTACGGTTATTTTGAGGTAAGGGATGTTATTTTCTTCTTAAATGATATTATTTTCTTCAATATAATTATGCCAAAATATTGGTGAACTTTTTAATCAAATTTGGAACTTTTTGTGTTGGGGTTACTATTCACGTATACGGCACTATTCACGAATACAACACTATTCACCAAAAAATAAAAATTTTCCTTTTTATCCAAAATGTCTATTTTAGCTACTATATTTGATTGTATCCATGTTTTGATCGTTATTTTTGAATTCTGCTTCACAATTGGTTATTATGAAGTATTATTGATCTTGGATAAACTGTTATACGAATCCTTAATATTTGTCCTTCTGTCTCACTGGATTAGTTTTCTTTAAAATATTTTTCATCATCCTCAGTCTTAAATGATGATATTATTGAATATCTTTGGCCTGTAGTACAAAGATGAATGATTAACTGATGAATATCTTTGGCCCGTAGTGCAAAGATGAACATGTGTTAAGATGAACATGACCAACTAGTGATACAAATGAATATCTTTGGCCTGTAGTGCAAAGATGAATATTTGATTAAAGATATATATTTATTGATGTTACAGGGATAAAATATTGATGATGGACTTTTAAATCTTAGAAGATAGTAGAATTCATTCTCTACGTAACTCTTCTAATGGATTGTTGTTTCCGCTGCAAAATATTGATCTAAAACTTGTTGTCTATTATATTCTATCAGATTTTTCCCTGTTGAAGACTAATGATAATTTGTTGTATATTATCTTAGTCATAATGTTCTTTACTGGGTTAGTTGAGCTCACCCTTTTCCTTTTTGTTCCATTTTTCTTCTCAGGAGGTGAGAACATAGCAGGATCGAGTCGGGGTATGGAGTAATGATTCAATAAAGATGTTTTAGTAGTCCTCACTATTTCTATAAAATAGTGTAAGAATAATTGTAATCAGGACTTATTTGAGTGTAGATATTGTCTAGAAGACAATATTTGTATTTAAACTCACAGTATGTGTTGTCGTATTTTGCACGACAGTTGTATTATTGAAGTTGTAGTTTGCTTTCTGTACCATGTATTTGGCGACTCAGAATGGGTGTTGTATACCTATTTTGGGGGCATCAAAAATATGTTCCCATTTCCATTCTGGAATCTCTAAAGGTTGTAGTAACCCACTCGGCCTCTGATGTTCTACTTTCACTTTCTGACATGTCAATCACTTGGCAACACATTCTGCAACCTCTCGTTTCAAATTTGGCCACCAGAAATGTTGTCGAAGATCTTGGTACATCTTGGTACTACCTGGGTGAATCGAATATCATGAGTTATGAGCCTCGTTCAAAATTTCTTCCTTAATCTCTGGTACTGGCGGTACCCAAATTCTACTTTTAAATCTCAATATTCCTTCCTTATCCATCTTGAATCTTGATTCAGTTCCTTCGGATATCTTCTTTTTCACCGTTTTACATTCGTCATCCTGAAGTTGAGCCTCATTAACCTTGTCTAATAGAGTTGTACCAGATTACATCTGAAACAGCTACTCATCAATCTCCATAGGACACTTCACTTCTAATTCCAACTTTTTCATAGCTGAAATTAACTCCTCCTGATCGGTCAACATCATCAGTTTATCCTGACCCTTTCTACTTAAGGTGTCGACAACCACATTTTCCATGTCCGGATGGTATAGAATCTCACAATCGTAGTCCTTAATTAGCTCCAACCACCTTCATTGGCGCATGTTCAGGTCTTCCTGTGTAAAAATATATTTTAGACTCTTGTGGTCTGTATATATTTCACACTTCTCCCCATAGAGATAGTGCCTCCAGATTTTTAAAGCAAAATCCACTGCAGCTAATTCCAAGTCGTGGGTCGGATACCCCTTCTCATAATCCTTCAATTCAAGTGGACGCATCTGTAATGACTACTGCTTGCTCGCATAAGCACACAACCAAGTCCTTTATGCGATGCATCACTATAAACCACAAAATTTCCTGTATCATTCGGAAGAGATAACACATGTACTGAACTCAACCTCTTCTTTAATTCTTGAAAGCCTTCCTCACACTTCTCCGTCCAAACAAATTTCACTAATTTTCTAGTCAAATTCGTCAACGGAGTTGCCATCTTGGAAAAATCCTGAATGAATCTTCTATAATAACCTGCCAATCCAAGAAAACTTCTTACTTCTGACGGCGTCTTCGGCTAATCCCAGTTAATCACAACTTCGACTTTGGAGGGATCCACCGAAATTTCATCCCTATCGATCATATGTCCAAGAAATTGTACTATTTCAATCCAGAATTCACATTTCAAAAACTTGGCATACAACTTCTCCCTTCTCAATGTCTCTAATGTCACCCTCAAATGCTCTTCATGTTCTTCCTTGGTTTTTGAATACACCAAAATATCATCTATAAATACCACTACGAATTTGTCCAAAAACGGCTTGAACACTCCATTCATTAAGCCCATAAATGCTGCAGGAGCATTTGTTAGACCAAATGACATTACCAAAAATTCGTAGTGACCATATCGCGTTCTGAACGCTGTCTTTGGTACATCCTCTAGTCTCACCTTCAGTTGATGATAACCACTCCTCAAATCTATCTTTGAAAAGTATCTTGCTCCCTTTAACTGATCGAACAGGTCATCGATTCGCGGTAATGGATATTTATTCTTAATCGTGACCTTATTCAGTTCTCTATAGTCGATGCAGAGCCGCATTGTCCTATCCTTCTTCTTCACGAATAAAATCGGCACTCCCCACGGTGATACGCTTGGTTGGTTATACTTCTTGTCCAGTAATTCTTGTAGTTGGACCATCAGTTCTTTCATCTCTACCGGTGCCATTCGGTACATTGCCTTTGATATTGGAGCCATTCCCGGAGCCAAATCGATCACGAATTCAACTGCTCTATCTGGAGGAAGTCCTGGAAAATCATCCGGAAATACGTCTGCGAAATCTCTCACTACTGGTATCTCATCTATTTTTGGATTCTCTTTACGACTATCGACTTTGTAAGCTAGATATCCTACACAGCCTTGCCTTAACAACCTCCTAGCCTGCATCATCGTCAGACAACTCGCTACACTTCTTCTGGCAGTCAATTACCACCCCATAATCGGATAACCAGTCAATACCCAAAATAACGTCGAATTCTCCAAGTCGAATAGGGATAAGATCTACGTTCATGATATTACCCTTAATATCCACTCTACAGTTCTTATGCACATACTTAAAAGGGATTAGTTCTCTATTCGCAATTTCTATGTTCATGGGGTATTCTAACTCATCCTTAAGCAATTCTAAGTTCTTAGCAAAGTCATCGGATATAAATGAACAAGTAGCACCCGAATCAAATAATACATAAGCATTAAATTTATTGATCGGAATGATACCTGACACCACATCGCGAGACTGCACTGCATCCTGTACTATCATGTTGAATGTTCTGGCAGTCGGTTGGTTGGTTGCAGTTGGTCCTGCGATAGTCAGAGTGCTTCCACCGCTGTTTCCTCTATTCCTTTCTGATCCCGTCCCTCCAGATCCCTTCTTAGGACAATCCCTTGCAAGATGATCCTTTGAGCCACAAGTGAAGTAGGCACCCTTCTTTGGGTTAGGACAGTTAGGTGCTATGTGGCCTTCCTGACCACAATTGTAGCACACTCGTTTTCCCTTCATGTAAACTCCCAGATGAGCTTTTCTGCAGGTTGGACACGCTTTAATCTTCTTCTTCTGCCCTCCTTGTTGACTTTTAGCTGACGAGTTATCAGACCACTTCCTCTTCTGATTATTACTACCTCCCATGCTACCTCCACTAGTCTTGATAGTTCCTTTATTTTCACTCTTTTTCTTCTTCTGATCCTGATTATATTTAGTTACCACATCGCTTCCACCTTCAGCGAGTATGGCCTTTTCTAACACTCCAACAAATGTGTTCAATTGGAACATTGACACCTTGCTATACAACCAGGGCTTCAGTCCCTGCTCAAAACGTCTTGCCTTCCTCTCATCTGTATGCACTTTGTATGTGGCGAACCTAGCCAACTCGTTGAACCTTGCCGCATAATTTGCTACGGACATACTCCCCTGTTTCAATTCCAAAAACTAAACTTCCATTTGGTTTTGCGAACTAGTCGGAAAATACATCTCGAAAAACATCTCCTTGAATCTCTCCCAGGTTATTACACCTTCTCCTCCCCGTACTTTGTTTGCCTGCCGCCAATAGCTGGCTTCAGACTTCAGCATAAATGTTGCATATGCGGTCTTCTGGTCTTCCCTTACTCTGGCGACGTCAAACACCTTCTCTATCTCCATAACCCATGTTTGAGCTTCAATTGGGTTTATGGAGCCCTTAAACTCTGGCGGTCCTACCACCTTGAAATCCTTGAACGAGGTGTTTGGTGGAGCTTGTGGTTAATTGTTAATTGCTCCGGCTAACAGATTCACTAATTACTGAACAGGGTTAGCATTGGCGTCGTTGTTGTTATTCATTGGTTCTTCTTGAGCTTGTTGACAGTTTTGTCTTCTTCTAGGCGGCATATTTCTGTTAAGAATATATGCTTATTAGGTCTGTATTCAATCCCTTAAACATTTAAGGCTTAACTAAAACATTTAATCATAATTCACTTAACAAATCAATTCAAATAAACTCTATCATTTATTCATTTCAAAAGTTTTAACATCATACGATAGCATCACTGCTATTTACATCAACTATCCCGAGATAAAGAATCTACAAGATTTAAAACATTAAAATATTCCTTTATTTATAAACACATCGAAATTTACATCTTTAACTACCAGATAGTTTTCACATAATTAAACTAATTCTATCACTGCCTGTTAAGGCGCTGCATAGCCTTGCCACGTTCCTCTTCCATGATACGGGACATCGTTCTACGATCTAGCATATAAGATGGTAGTCCTTCAAATAGGATTGGGTATCTCATAACTCGATCCTGGGCTTCATCCATTGCATTTTGAAGTGTAGAGTACGTTTCCCCAAGCTTAGCCTTCTTTGCAAGACAATCCTCTTCTGCAAGATTAGCACGACGTGACTCTCTTACCTAGCCCTCCTCTGCTATAGCCAGCCTTTCTGAGCTCTCTTTCAGCTCCTTCTTCAACTTTTCTATTTCGTCAGACTTCTCCTCAGTTTGACCCTTCTCGTGAACCAAACCCCACTCCACGATTCCTAAACGTGTATAAAGGGTCACAATTTCCCCATCCTTCTGCTCGATGGTAATCTGCTGAATAACAGCCCTCTCCTTCAGCTCCTGAACAGTGTCTTGCAACTCTATGTTACGATTATAAAGCGCATCATACATCTCAAAGATCGATGGAGTTTGGTGGAACTCCTCTTCCTCCTCTTCTTCATCGTAATCCTCCTCTGGATCGGGCCTGTGCTCATGCTCCCGACCAACAACAATGATCAACGGAGATGGCTCTCTCTATACCAACTGTTCCCTGACGACATGAATGTCTCCGGGCTCCTCCTCTTTAGGTACTCGGGGTTCCTCCTCCCCAGCTCGACTAGCTCCTCTAACATCCGACATCCTGACAATAAAATTTTAAGTTTTAGTTCCTAATCCGTGGTAGCGAACACATAATTTAACACATAAGCACATAAAGTCTTTTATTATCTTCAATGAATTAAGAAATTCATTTCTTATAACTCGATACGAGTTTACCACCACTATGTTCTCAATCTCCTACAAGGCTACTACCTAAGGTTGTTCCCCCACCTAAGGTTCATAACCTATAACATTGATACCAACCTGTGACACCCTCAAATCCGGGTACTTCCATTTCCGCAGGATTTAGTGTTCACTGTAAAAATATCATCTATCTACCTACCCATAAATAAATGCAAACCATGCAATAGATAGAATTAAATAAATAAATCTCCCCTTATGGGGTTACATCATCTGCATAAAAATATAATCCTAGGTCACTCTAACCTTAAACATCTGTGCGGAATCATAAACAATAACAAGTCTTAAATAACATCATGTCTAAATATCATTACATAACCACATAAATAACCAGTCTTCGTTACTTGCTAATCTTGCCCTTGCCTTTACTAGTGGAAGGCTCGTCTGATCTTTCGTTCTTAACTGCAATGTTATTATTACGCAAGAGTGAACACGATTGCCCACAAGTATAACAATATAATAAAGGAATAATAACATGCGAATAAATCGAAGGGTTCTGAAACATGAAAACTCAGCTTTTGAATCAAGAATGAATAACAAGAAACAAAAGAACTTCTGAGGGTCATAAGACCTTGAACTATGTCCTAGGTTGTCAAGTGTTTATACTTGAATCCTTTAACAGTCATAAGACTATGAACTCTTCTTCTTGTACTAAGGGGGATCAGCCCTTAGTACCATCTGTCGTGCATTAATATCTTAACGCTTAACGATAAATAATCCCCTATCTGTGGGGTTGTTCATCTCAGTTTGACATTAGAGTCTGCACCAAAGGAAGTTTGGTTTGGATAATTCATCAAGGGTTCTAAAATTTAGAACGCTCATCAACTATGGACTAGTCAAATCATTAAGGGTTCTCTAGTCTAACAAGGTTCAACAGTAACAGATAATTTAAATTGAATAGCAATCTTAAAGGGTATACAACAGGATAATTATTGTATAACAGAATCATACTTTGAAAGATTAATACACTTTAATATAATAAAATGGACTTGATCAATAATAACGAGAATTTGCTCGAAGTAAAGAGACAACTTATAAGCTCATATTAAGATAACGAGTAATGTTAGGAAACTTGCCTCGTGCGTAGATTACACGTTAATTTATACACGTTCCTTGATTTAATCCTACATACCATTTACATTCACAATACCAGTCAATCATCACGTAACTAGTCGTCATACGTTCATTCTTTTTGTCTAACTCGAATTCATGACTATACTTAGTCAAATTACCATACTTGTTTTCATGTAATATTACACTATACGAACAACAAGTTTACTACATAATCAACAATTCAATCAACATGTAAATGACTTATTGACATGATAAGAACCTATTTTAATATCTCATTATATGACTAATCCATTTTTATGTTCATTAGATTAGGTTACTATTATAGTCCCTAAAATAAAACCATTAAAATGCTCATTCTTGGACAAACTGCAGAGTGGCGCTGCGGTGCCACCAACAAGTATATATAATTGGTATTTGGTATGGCGTATTTATAGCTCGAATAATGGCGATGCGTGGCGTGGGTCTTGAAATCATGTGGCCGATCAAGTACATGCAAGCATACCGTAAATGTAAACTGCAGTTCGCGAAAAAATGTAGAGCAAGCGAATATCTACCAATTTCTCTATTCACACATGAATTTAAACATCCCCAATCATTATAATATACACATAATCATTACTCAACCTTTCTAGCATAATTTTAATAGGTTAGAACATACAATTACTTGAATTAATTCATGTAATTTCAGTGTTATTGGTGATTTTGAAAAATATTAAACATGAAACAAAAAATTTGGCGTTACGGGTTTGTTATAACACCGAATCTGCCCATTCAAAGTTTATTTCCTTCGTTTTGACATGTGATAACCTAATCTACCATTAAATTTCAAGTTAAACAACAATTTGTAACATAGCAATTCCCATAAGGGCCAT
The DNA here is from genome assembly GCA_020205615.1 of Panax quinquefolius. Classification (NCBI taxonomy): domain Eukaryota; kingdom Viridiplantae; phylum Streptophyta; class Magnoliopsida; order Apiales; family Araliaceae; genus Panax; species Panax quinquefolius. The sequence goes on from CM035158.1 coordinate 31,940,787, forward strand.
ACATATGAAACTTATACTCAGTAACTTCATAAGTCCATTTATAACATGTTTGTATGCAATTAATGTTATGAAAACATACATATATGGTAATAAAAATATATTATGATTATATATTATCATGTTTCTACACCTTGATCATCAATTCATGCATAGATCACACAAATTTATTTTACAGAGAAGTTAGAGATAGCTTTTTCACAAATTAATAACAACGTAATTACAACTTGGGTTTAAGAGATTACTCTAAAGCATGTTCCTCTGATTCTTCACTTTCTTCTTTAATCACTCAACTTTTCTCTAAATTCTATCTGAATTCTCTCTCAGTTAAAACTCATAAATAAAATACGTCTTCTAAAATAAGACTGATTAATGCACTTCTTAACTGCAGCGTGGTGGTCAGTTAACTCCATTCATGGGTTAACTGCCCTCAACTTCCATTAGGGCTTTGTTTGGCTAACTTATTAGATGGTTTTTCCCATTTAATTTAATTAACCTCTTATAATATAGTTTAAGTATGTCACACCCAGTTATAAAATAAATCCAATATCCTATTTAATTTATTTTAAATCTAATAATTTCTCATTAATTCACATAGTCACATCATTAAATTTCTCATTTGTTAATTATGTCAAATTATTAAATCTCTAATTAATTATTAAATTAATTAAAATACTATTAAGCTTATTAAATATTTCTTTTAATTCAATAAGCTCACATAAATACTTACTTCGAATAATAAATTTTTTTAGATTAATTTAATAAATATAACACATATAATTAAATTAATCTACCACAATTTCATCAATTAATTATTTAATCTAATAATTAATTCATCAAAAAATATTTATTTAATCCAATAAATATTAAAATTAAATTACAAAATCTCGGTTGTCACATAGGATATTTAGCTTATGTGACGCTCCCAAAATAAGTATACATCACCCATTCTGAGTCGCCAAATACTTGGTACAAAAATCAAATACAAACTTCTTTTATACAATCCGACAAGCGTAGATGAGAGTTTTTACACGAATATTATCTTCTAGACAATATCCAAAATCAAATGGAGTCCTCATTACATTTATTATCACATAATTTTATTAAATAGTGAGGACTACTATAGCCACCATCTCGGACCATCACTCCGTTCCCCGACTAGTCCCGGCTACGTTCTTATTTCCTGAAGAGAACAATGAAAGAAAAAGAGTGAGCTCAACTAGCCCAGTAAGAAATATTATGACTAAGATAATGCAGAATAAATTATTGTTAGCCTTCAACAGTGTTGAACTAATAAATAACAAGTTTAAGTGCAGCGGAATAAGCAATCCATTAGAAGAGTCAAGTAGAGCATGATATCTACTATCTTCTATGATTTAAAGAGTTTATAATCAATTTTATCGTTGAGACTCAGCTCAATAAATAATCCACATCACTGAATTATCCATGCACTACGGGCCACATATATTTATTAGTATCACGTCCACGAATTATTCAAGTACTACGGGCCAAGGATATTCGTGTAATCACCAATGGTCATGATCATGCCAACAACTGTCCATCAATGCACTACAGGCCAATGAGGACTTTTACCACATCATTTGTAATATTACGGGTCATGATTACACCGAATAATCCCTGGTCATAATCATACCAATCAACAGTCCATCTATGCACGTAAGCCAAATATGACTTTCATCACAATATAAGCATGAGGATGATGACAATGATATAAGAATTCAATTAAAAGAAAGCAAAGGATAAATTTTTAAAGATTTATAATTTAATTTATCCAAAATTCAATAATGTCCAAATTGTCAACATGATACTGCTTTGTGGAGTAAAATTCAAGAATAATATTATATCAAAAATGATTTAGACAGAAAAGAAATCAATTTTTGTCATTAATTGTACCCGAGTGAATAGCACCCCATGAATAGTACTTTGTAAATAGTACTTCAGGAATAGTACTTTATGAATAGTACCCCGTGAATAATACCGTATTTATAAATAGTGCCATATTTATGAATAGTGCCCATGAATAGTATCTGGCATGAAAAACTTAAAATTTAACAAGGATGTTCAGAAAAATATCCTTGTGAAACTATACTAGATGAAGCGCAAATTTCAAGGATATTCTACTAATTTCACGGATTATAGAAGCAATACTTTAGCAAAATGAGTGTAGAAGTAGGAATACGAAACAAAATAATATTACTTACATACTACAGAGTATGGAAGAAAATATTATTTCATACGAGTTTTGAACAAAAATAATATCCCTTTGCTTAGAAGAAAACTGGATACTAGAATAGTGAAGTAGCAAAATACTCATTTTCTTCTTCTCTATAGTTTCTCTTTCAATAGATGCTCTTGTGAGTCTTAGTGAATTAGTGAGAATGAAAGAAGAATGAGCTTCTATTTATAGGAAAACATAGTTTTGATAATTGCACGATTAAGGGCTCAAATTATTACATTATAGTACCTTCATCTATACCTCCATTTTTAATTTAGCCCTTCAAGTATTATCAATCTCGCACCACCTCCCCTAATAGTAAATGTATGTGAATCAATAGTTACATACATGTGAACCAACAGTAATTTGCATGTGAACTAATAGAAATTAATTACTCATTTATCCGATTAATTGCCCATTTGGTCAATTTAACATGCAGAAATCAATTATTATCGAAATAAATGTTGATTTCCACTAACACTAATAATCCCAACACAATGGAATTTTTTTTTATCAACAATTTCATCTTTAATCAACATGAACTTATTCATCATTAATATTATAACTCACAATATTTAGCAATCAGATCATTCCCAGGAAAGAGGGGGCTTTCTGATAAGGATTTCTCCCTACTGGCACGCAATTAGGTGACCAAACCCCTTTCCTCGACAGAACTTTTTAGACATCGTCAATAATGCAAATAATAATATGAATAAATTTTTCGTCTCAATTATTGATTTAATAATATAAAATATTATGCAGATGATACTATGACAATAATTGAATTATTAATATGAGAGATGTTATGCAATAATTACTGTGGCAATAATTAAATAAAACTAAGTGACTTCTCACGTAAGTATCAATAATCAAAGATACTGTACAATACCGGGTGCAACTATGCAACCACGCATATTACTGTACTTTTACCACTGGGTATTTCAATAGTTCAATGATAAAACTTTCGCCGTTATTTTTATAAAAAGATATTTCTATCGTTTTCTAGCTACGACAATACTTCCATTGTGGGGTTCACTAATGATTGTGCCGTCGTACGAATATTCCCTGTTAAAATGAATACTCCCCGACCAATCGAATATTTTATAAAAACTTGCTTACTTTGCAAAATTTGTAAATATTACCCACAATTATTATATCAAATCCACACCATAATATTCAAAAATATAATTTGAGAAAAATAATCTTTATTCATAAAAGTTGGGGTCTTACAGCTTACATAGTCGATACTCGGAAGAAGGGTGTGAAACTGGAAGAGATACCAGTTGTGTGGGATTTTGTGGACGTATTTTTGGATGATTTTCTAGGACTTCTGCATGACAGGGAGATTGAGTTTGTTATCGATTTAGCACCAGGGACTGCTCCGATATTGAAAGCCCCATACAGAATGGCTCCGGTGGAGATGAAAGAATTGATGGTACAACTACAAGAGCTGCTAGACAAGAAATACATTTAGCGGAGTGTATCTTCGTGGGGAGCATCAGTGTTATTCGTAGAGAAGAAGGATGAGTCAATGTGTCTTTCCATTGATTATAGGGAGTTAAACAAAGTCACTATTAAGAATAAGTATCCGTTGTCAAGAATAGATGACTTGTTTGATCAGCTGAAAGGAGCTAGATACTTCTCGAAGATAGACCTGAGAAGTTGATATCATTAACTAGAGGTGAGGAAGGAAGATGTACCGAAGACGACATTCAAAACTCGGTATGGACATTACGAGTTTCTAGTAATGTCTTTTAGTTTAACCAATGCTCCTGCAACATTCATGGATTTGTTGATCAGGGTGTTTCAACCATTTTTAGATAAGTTTTTGGTGGTGTTCATCGATGATATTCTGGTGTACTCCAAAACTCAAGAGGAACACGTAGAGCATTTACGTTTAGCATTGGAGACGCTAAGGAAAGAAAAGTTGTACGCTAAATTTTCTAAGTGTGAATTCTGGTTAGAATGCGTGCAATTTCTTGGGCATATAATTGACAAAGATGGAATTTCAGTAGACCTATCAAAGGTTGAAGTTGTAATAAATTGGGAACAGCCAAAGACACCATCAGAGGTGAGGAGTTTCTTGGGATTAGCAGTTTACTACACACGCTTTATTCAAGACTTTTCCAAAATTGCCACTCCATTGATGAATTTGATAAGAAAAGCCGTAAAGTTCACTTGGACGGAGAATTGTGAAGAGAGTTTTTAAGAATTAAAAAAAAACTAAGCGTGGCACCTGTGTTGTCATCACCGGATAATACATGAAATTTTGTGGTGTATAGTGATTCGTCGCATAAAGGACTAGGCTGTGTGCTTATGTAAAACGGCAAAATCATCGCGTATGCCTCAAGACAACTGAAGGTCTATGAGAAGGTATACCCGACTCATGATTTGGACTTGGCTACAGTAGTATTTGCTCTAAAGATATGTATACACTATCTCTATGGGGAGAAGTGTGAGATATATACAGACAATAAGAGTCTGAAATATATTTTCACGTAGAAGGATCTGAACATACGCCGGAGACGGTGGTTAGAACTGATAAAAGATTATAATTGTGAAATCTTTTATCATCCGGGTAAAATAAATGTGGTTGCCGATGCCTTGAGTAGAAAGGGTTGAGAGAAGTTGATGTTGTTAACTGCTCAAGAGAAACTCATTTTAGCAATGGTGAAACTAGAATTTGAAGTGAGATATCCGAAGTAATCGGATGAAAAATTGTTACAGATAGAGGCTAGTTCAACTTTAGTGGACAAGGTAAGGAACACCCAACTTCAAGATAAAGGATGCGAGAAAATCAAGGAAAGAGTGTCTGAAGGTAGTGAGGTGAAATTCAAGATCGATACCGAAGGGTTACTTAGGTTCGAGGGAAGAATCTGGGTTCCGTCATTATCCGAGGTTAAAGATGAAATTTTAACTGAAGCTCATAATTCAAGATATTAAATTCACCAAGGGAGTACAAAGATGTGTCAAGATTTACGATAACATTTCTGATGGCCAAATATGAAAAAGAATGCTGTAGAATGTGTCGCGAAATGCTTGATATGCCAAAAAGTCAAAGTCGAGCATCAGAGACCAAGCATATTATTACAATCGTTGGAAATACTAAAATGGAAGTGGGAGCATATCATAATGGATTTTGTGGTAGGTCTTTCGTCTATACATCTAGACAAATTGACGAAATCAGCACACTTTATGCTAATAAAGATTAGATTCAATCTGGATCAGTTGGCAAAGTTATACGTCAAGGAGATCATTTCAAGGCATGGAGTTCCATTGTCAGTAGTGTCAGACAGAGATCCACGGTTCACATCAAACTTTTAGAAGAGACTATAAGTGTGATGCCCCCAAAATAGGTATACATCACCTATTCTGAGTCACCAAATACATGGTACAAAATTCAAATACAAACTTAATTATACAACTGTCATGTAAAATACGACATAACATAGCTGAGGGTTTTAACAGGAATATTGTCTTCTAGACAATATCCAAACTCAAATTTAATCCTCATTACATTTATTATCACACTAAATAGTGAGGACTGCTAAAATAACCATCTCGGACCATCACTCCATTCTTCAACTAGTCCCGACTACGTTCTCATTTCCTGAAGAGAACAATGAAAGCAAAAGGGTGAGCTCAACTAGCCCGATAAGAAATATTATGACTAAGATAATGCAGAATAAATTATCGTTAGCCTTCAACAGTGTTAAATTAATAAATTACAATAGACATAAAGTTTAACTACAGCGGAACAAGCAATCCATTAGAAGAGTCAAGTAGAGCATGATATCTACTATCTTCTATGATTTAAAAAGTTTATCATCAATTTTATCACTGAGACTCAACTTAATAAATAATCCACATCATCGAATCACCCTGCACTACGACCAAGGATATTCATTAGTATCACTACCATAAAGTATCCATGCACTACGGGCTAAGGATATTCGTGTTTTCATCAATGGTCATGATCATGCCAACAACTGTTCATCAATGCACTACGGGCCAATGAGGACTTTTACCACATCATTTGTAACATTACGGTCAAGATTATACTGAATAATCCCTGGTCATAATCATACCAAGTCCATCTATACACTACGGGCCAAAAATGACTTTCATAACAATATAAGTATGAGGATGATGACAATGATATAAGAATTCAATTAAATGAAAGTAAAGGATAAATTTTAAAGATTTAAAATTTAATTTATCCAGAATTCAATAATGTCCAAATTATCAACATGATACTGCTTTGTGGAGTAAAATTCAAGAATGATATTGTATCAAAAATGATTTAGATAAAAAAGAAATCAATTTTTGTCATAAATAATTCCTCGGCTGAATAGTACCTAAGTGAATAGTACCCCGTGAATAGTACTTTGAGAATAATAACCCCGTGAATAGTACTCTGACATGAAAAAGTTAAAACTTTTCAAGAATGCTCAGAATAATATTTTCATGAAAAGATACTGGATGAAACGCAAATATCAAGGATATTCTACTAATTTCATGGAGTATAGAAGCCAAAACTTTAATAAAATAAGTATAGAATTCAGAATTTGAAGCGAAATAATATTACTCACATACTACAGAGTATGGAAGAAAATATTATTTCTTATGAATATTGAACAAAAATAACATCCCTTATAACTGTTGAACGAAAATAATATTCCTTATGAATATTAAACAAAGACAATATCCCTACGAATATTAAAGGAAAATAATATTCATTACGAATATTGAACGAAAATAAAATTTCTTACGAATATGAAAAATAATATCATAAGCGAATATGAAATAAATAATACCCCTTACTGTAAAAAGGAGAGTATTCCAACTGGTATAGCGGGGATATTCTTGAAAAAAACTTTTACTGTTTTCTACGCTCAAAATTTTCTAAAACTCGAAAGAAATACGCTCAATATTATAGAAGAAGAATTCTCTGATTCTGGTGTGATTTTCAATTCTAACTAAGCATCCTATTTATAGGAGAATGAAAGTATACTATTTAGAAAAGTTTTCACTTGAATCGCAGAAGAAATCGAAGACAAAACTTCACGGCGGAAGAAAAAATTTGGGCGCCCTTTTTTCAATTTATTAATATAATATATTCTATTTTTCATAAAAAACTTATTATAATATATATATATATATATTAACATGTGTTTGTTTGAAAAAAAACTCCTCCCGTGAATGTTATCAGATTTCCCTCCCCCAAATATCATCCACCCATATGTGGGCCCTACTAATATAATAATAATAATAATAATAATAATAATAATAATAATAATAATAATAATAATAATAATAATAATAATAATAATAATAATAATAATAATAATGCCCTCCTTCCCGGGCAATCTTCCCCAACACCCTTTTCATTCCATCACACATACTTTCTTTTTTTTTCTCCCGGGTATCCTCCACCACCCACCACCCACCACCCACCACATTAATATTACAAACACACACACACACACACACACACACACACCCCACTTTCACCACACTCATCTTACACTCTCACACACATTTCACTATCACCCACACACATATCACTATCACACACACACACACACACACACACACACACAAACTTTCTCTTCTTTTTTCTTCCTACCACCACATTTCTTCTACCTATCACTATCACTCCTTTTCCACCACTTTCCACTCACACACACATTATATATATATATATATATATATATATATTCCACCCACCATACACATCACATACATTTATATATATATTCTCTCCCCTTTACGTATACTCTCCCCCCTATTTCCAAAATCATTTCTTCCACACGTGGGCCCCACATGTGGCACCCACCTTTATTATAAAGAATAAATTTTTACCAATTATTTTGAAAAATGGGTAAATGGGGGTCCAAATAATACGCCAATATTTACAACAAATACTTTATAAAATCCCCTCAATATTTTTAATAACATTTATTCATCACTATTATTATTCGCAATATTTAACAACCAGATCATTCTCAAGAAAGAGGGGGCTTTCCGATAAGGATTTCTCTTTATTGGAGCGCAATTAGGTGACCAAACCTCTCCTCGACAGAACTTTCTAGACATCGACAATATTGCAAATAATAATATGAATAAATTTTATCGTCTTAATTATTGATTTAATAATATAAAAATATTGACAATAATTGAATCAAATAATGTGAGATACTATGCAATAATTACTGTAGCAATAATTGAATAAAACTAAGTGACTTCTCACGTAAGCATCAATAATCAATACCGTGTGCTACTATGCAACCACGCGTTTTACTATACTTTTACCACCTGGTATTTTAATAGTGTAACGGTAAAACTTCCGTCGTTATTTTCATAAAAAGTTATTTATGTCATTTTCTCATTCTAACAATAATTTTGTTGTAGGGTCCACCAATGATTGTGTCGTCGTATGAATATTTCCTGTTAAAACGAATATTCTCCGACCAATCGAATATTTTAAGACAACTTGATAAATAGGTTTTATACCTACTTATCCGGTATCGTTTACTTGAATTAGTTGCTTATATTCATGTGTCTTAGTTACTTTTTATGCATTGTGTGTTCGTTTTGTAGGTTATACGTTTGGAAGCGGTGTGAGCGGCTATTGGTAAGGAAAAGCAAGAAAAATGTAAAGAAAAGCAATCCAGACATCATTTGGGCTTTCATGTTTATTCATGTTCTTGGCTTGGAACTTGGACTATATTGTAGAGCTTCTTCTTAGCATTCTGGAACATCTTGAATCATTCAAATCGGAGTTCGAATGAAAGAGTTATGACATTTCTACCAACGGACGTCGTTAAACTTCATTGTTTTGGGTGGTCATTTGCATAGCAGTCACTTTCAGTCTAATTTCAACCTTTATCCATTCATTGTTTCTCAAAACGCAAAGAATGAAAGTTGTAGAGCTCGTCAATAGCTTCGATTCGACAGGTGGAAGACCCCGTAACGCTTCCTAGATCAAAAGTTATCAGGTGGAAGACCCCGTAATGCCTCCTGGATCAAAAGTTATGGCCATTTTACCAGAGGACACTGTAGCAGAAAAAAAAACTAATAGCTTGCACCCAAGCCGGGGCTTGCTATTTTATGCCTTATACCCAAGCCGGGGCTTGGGGTCCTAAACTCAAAATCAGTAGCATAGCAAGCCGGGGCTTGCTATTACAAAGGCAAATAGCAAGCTGGGGCTTGCCTATGCGCGGAAAGAGGAGATTTTGTCCGAATTTGAGTCCGATAAGGATTGTTTCGAGCTGTTTGATTCAAGGACTTCCAAGAGGACTTAAAGACATATAAGGAGGCTTATAAAAGGAGGAGATTTACAAGGATTAGAGGGAGTTTTTGGAAGAATTCCATTAGATTATATTAGAGTAAATTGGATCAAAACCCTAGTTATTATGAGATTTGGAGATTGAAGCAACTTGGAGACCATTGAAGATTCAAAGTAGGAGCAAGGAGGGAGCATCAAATCTACAGACAATAGATTATATCTTCTCATCTTCTTCTATCTTTGTTTTTTATTGTTTATTCAATTGTGGATTCTTAGTTTTAATTCAATGAGCTAATTCTTTGTTTGAGATTACAGTGGATCTTATTGTATAGTTTATTTTAATATGCTTCGTTACCAATTGTTATGTTCTATCGTGAGGATTGTCTATTGTGATTTGGACTTAATTGTTTAATTAATTGGCCATCAATTACCGTGATAATCTATATGAACTCGAGAGATGAAGTATTGATTTAGATCTAATCATGATAGCATGTGTTCAGGATTTTGTTAATAGCTTAAACTTGATGAGTGTTAAGGTAGAGATATGCTTGACATCGCATGTAATCGGATAGAGAACTTGTTCTTAAACCTTCTTCAATTGTAATTTACATAGAGATATAGTGAGTTAGTTGATTAAAGTGTTTAATGGATTTCTATCTTAATTGTGGATTGACGTTAATACGGTATTAGTGCATCAAGAGGTGGTTAATACTACTTTAATGTTCTTGATTAACAATTCGGGATAGAGAATAATTGATGAGAAGTGTGTTAACTTAAATGAAGCAATAAGTGAAGTTGTGATCTTAAATTTCCATAGTCTTAATTTAATTAGTGGAATTTATTAGTAGTTTAATTTATATAATTTGAAATTCATTCGTTTAAATAAGATTGAGTTGGTTACGGGTTAGTACTTGGTGATTTTTATTAACTAATTCTCTGTGGGAACGATACTCAACTTATCACTTTATTACTTGTTGACCACGTATACTTGTGTGTTGTGTGAAATTACATTTTACCCAACAAGTTTTTGGCGCCGTTGCCATTGAATTAGTTTAATATAATTTTTGCCAATATTAATTTCAATCAAATTAGTCTTAATTTAAACATTTTATTTTATTTTAATTCTCTTCTTATATTTCTCTCTTTTTGGTACCATGGATGACTTTGTGTATCAATGGCCATACATGAACATGACTTCAACAAAAGAAGCCGAGATTAGCGGACTCGTGACACTTTTCGCAATGTCAAAGACAAATTGAAGAACTTTCGAGGAAGTTGGACGTTATCTCACCCAACAACAGTCGAAGGATGGCGATGGCGATGTGGTATTGTCTTTGGCAACCATCCGAGTCATCAATGCACCATCAATCTTGGAATCAAGATGCAAGTATGGTGGTGATTACGCTAATAATTATGTCTATCCTAACAACTATTATCAGGATTAGGGGTATCACTCGGATTCTTCATGGAGCTACAACTATCAAGACCAATACTCTACTCCAAATCCAACATACACACCGAAATTCTCATATTAACCTCCATTAAAAGAAGAAAAGTCAAGGTTGGATGAATTGTTGTCCAAGTTCATAGCATCAAATGAGGAGAGGATGATTAATCAAGAGCGGTCAATTCAGAATCAAGAGATATCAAGGCAAAATCTGTAGAACTAGGTGGATCAAATACTCAAAGCCTTGAACAACTGTCCTCAAAACAATTGGTGTTATGATGAGGATTCCGAGATTAATGAAGTGCCCGAGCCAAATCTACAACTGGATGAGCCACGAGATGTTGAAAAAGAGGAGACACGCGGGGATAATGAAAACAAGGCCGGTAAAGAACTAATTGTGAAAACCAACGATGATGAGCCGATGTTATTTATGCCTCAAGTGCCTTCTCCTCCATAGTTCAAGAATCCGGTTAGATTTGTAAAACCTTGTCCGATTGGTAGTCATGTCGTCGGAAATATTCCTTGTGATGTAAAAGCAAGTACAACTTCAAAGCCATGGTGTGATGAGCTGGAGAAGATAGAAGAAGAGATTGTTGTGTCTGACAAGCCTCAATGATAGAATCTATTCGCAGACACAATGGAGAAAACACCTAGATGTTGGACGTTCTTGAATGTATTCTTATCTAAAGAAAGCATGCTAGGTGACTTTAATACAATAGCTATCACAAATGGGAACCTACGAAAAGCTATATTATTTCCGATGGATGGAGGGTTCCTCAACTTTCGAAGAGGAATTGGATAGCATTGACCAGACAAAGTCAGGCTGAAAGACTATAAATCAAGCGCTGACTGGGAGGCAACCCATGGATTTTTATATTTATATGCTTTACTAGTTTATTTAGTAGATAGGAATTAATTTGCTTATTAAGCTCTCTTATAATCTAATCCACGTTGTCTCTTCATTGCAGGTATTGGAGGTTCAATGGATAGGAAAATGATCGTCGCCGCCGTCGCCGCCATCAACTCACGCTTAGCTGATTACAGGGAAGTTCTCTTCTACTTACCGCTATATTCTTACAATGAGGACATTGTAATGCTAAGTTTGGGGGAGTTTAGTTTAGTTCATTATTGCATGTTTAGTTTCATGTTTATGTTATGTTATTTTGCATATGTTGTTAATTTAGTTTAGGTTCATTATTAAAAAAAAAATCAAAAATCAAAAATCAAAAATTCAAAAATTCAAAAATAATAGTTAGTTACTATATTCATCTTGCATGAGTCCAGCTGTTTGACAGTTTAAGTTTATTTTGGTCAATGATGAGATTGGAATTGGGTAGACAAGTATAAATCGACTATTAGAGCTTTGATGTGATTTCTTGTTAGGAATTGAATCTTTTCTGTTTGGCTTGGTATAATCAAGGTTATACGGTAAAAAACACCTTGTTTATTGATTGAATTTAAATTGATACATAATGGGACTCTAAAGGATAATGCTAGTTTGAATGAAAAAATGACAAGAATAAGTAGTGATGGCTAAAGTTAGACAAGAACCTAAGTTTGGGGGAATATTTGGGTTATATAAGCTATATAAAAAAAAGAAAAAAAAAGTATGAATAAACACTGTGACGTGCTTGTCTAGTTTTGTGTCCTTTGTTACTTGAGTAAGTAAGCCTGAGGGAATTGTCTCTACACCTAGCGCCCTAAGGTTTTAATGGTCTGGGAGTCGTTGGTCGAAAGCTCGTTAAGGTAGCATTGAAAAGCCTAAGGGAATAAGACATTTCATAGCTATGCGTATATAAACCAAAAGAAAAAAAAAGAATAAAATGGGAAATAAGAGCAAAAAGCCCCCGTAGATGAAAAATGAAGCATAAGTATCCCATGTTGACCCTCAATATTGGTAATTGTTTGATTTTAGTTGGATCTAGCTTGTTTTTGGATTTCTTGAGTTTACACTGTATGATGCCTTCAAAGAGACTTGTTATGTGTTAAATTTGATTTTATATCAGTTAGGATGGATGTTGAGCACACACGCACTATACCAGTAATAACAGTTTGAGATTTGATGATTGATAGAAATTATTGATTAGTTTTGATATGATGTATTATCAAGTTTACTTAATTTCTCTAAGACCGAGTGAATAGATTTGATTCTATCAATACTGCTTGATTTGTAGGCGTGTAGATTAGTTGCATTGCATAGCATTTTTGTTTTGTTTTTGTTTAAGTTTGGGGGTATTTGAGAAGTAGGTTTTATACCTACTTATCCGGTATCGTTTACTTGAATTAGTTGCTTATATTCATGTGTCTTAGTTACTTTTCATGCATTGTGTGTTCGTTTTGTAGGTTATACGTTTGGAAGCGGTGTGAGCGACTATTAGTAAGGAAAAGCAAGGAAAACGCAAAGAAAAGCAATCCGGACATCATTTGGGCTTTCATGTTCATTTCATGTTCTTTGCTTGGAACTTGGACTATATTGTAGAGCTTCTTCTTAGCTTTCCACAATATCTTGAATCATTCCAATCGGAGTTTGGATGAAAGAGTTATGACATTTCTACCAACGGACGTCGTTGAACTTCATTATTTTGGGTGGTCATTTGCATAGTAGTCACTTCCAGTCTAATTTCTACTTTCATCCGTTCGTTTTTTCTCAAAACTCAAAGAATGAAAGTTGTAGAGCTCATCAATAGCTTCGATTCGATAGGTGGTACGCCCCGTAACTCCTCCTTGATCAAACGTTATGGCCAATTTACCAGAGGATACTGCAGCAGAAAAAACAACTAACAACTTGCACCCAAGCCGAGGCTTGCTATTTAATTCCTTATACCCAAGCCGGGGCTTGGGGTCCTAAACTCAAAATCAGTAGCATAGCAAGCCGGGGCTTACTATTACAAAGGCAAATAGCAAGCTGGGGCTTGCCTATGCGCGGAAAGAGGAGATTTTGTCCGAATTTGAGTCCGATAAGGATTGTTTCGAGCTGTTTGATTCAAGGACTTCCAAGAGGACTTAAAGAAATATAAGGAGGCTTATAAAAGGAGGAGATTTACAAGGATTAGAGGGAGTTTTTGGAATAATTCCATTATATTAGATTAGAGTAAATTAGATCAAAATTCTAGTTATTATGAGATTTGGAGATTGAAGCAACATGGAGACCATTGAAGATTCATAGTAGGAGCAAGGAGGGAGCATCAAATCTACAGACAATAGATTATATCTTCTCATCTTCTTCTATCTTTGTCTTTTATTGTTTATTCAATTGTGGATTCTTAGTTTTAATTCAATGAGCTAATTCTTTGTTTGAGATTACAATGGATCTTATTGTGTAGTTTATTTTAATATGCTTCGTTATCAATTGTTATGTTCTATCGTGAGGATTGTCTATTGTGATTTGGACTTAATTGTTTTATTGATTGGCCATCAATTACTGTGATAATCTATATGAACTCGAGAGATGAAGTATTGATTTAGATCTAATCATGATAGCATGTGTTCAGGATTTTGTTAATAGCTTAAACTTGATGAGTGTTAAGGTAGAGATATTGTTGACATCGCATGTAATCGAATATAGAACTTGTTCTTAAACCTTCTTCAATTTTAATTCACATAGAGATATAGTGGGTTAGTTGATTAAGGTGTTTAACGGATTTCTATCTTAATTATGGATTGACATTAATACGATATTAGTGTATCGAGAGGTGGTTAATACTACTTTAGTGTTCTTGATTAACAATTCGGGATAGAGAATAATTGATGAGAAGTGTGTTAACTTAAATGAAGCAATAAGTGAAGTTGTGATCTTAAATCTCCATAGTCTTAATTTAATTAGTGGAATTTAATAGTAGTTTAATTTATATAATTTGAAATTCATTCGTTTAAATAAGATTGAGTTGGTTACGGGTTAGTACTTGGTAATTTTTATTAACTAATTCTCTGTGGGAACGATACTCAACTTATCACTTTATTACTTGTTGACCACGTATACTTGCGTGTTGTGCGTAATTAGATTTTACCCAACAAGCATACTTTGCAAAATTTATAAATACTACCCACACACTATATATCAAATCTACACCATAATATTCAAAAATATATTTTGAAAAAATTAATCTTTATTCATAAAAGTTGGGGTCTTATAACAAGAATGCATGGGAACACAATTGAGAAAGAGTATGGCTTATCATCCTCAAACGGAGGGCCAAAGTGAACGAACAATCCAGACATTGGAAGATATACTGAGAGCATACATTATAGACTTCAAAGAAAAATGGGATGATCATTTACCATTGGCTGAATTTACTTACAATAACGGTTACCACGCGAGTATTAGCATGTCGCCTTACAAAGCGTTGTACGAAAGAAAGTGGAGAACTCCACTATGTTGGGATGAAGTTGGTAATCGTCAACTGTTAGGGCCAGAACTGGTACAACAAACTGCTGAAGTTGTCAAAATTATCAGGGTAAGATTGGTAGCTGCTCAAGACAGACAGAAGAAATATGCTGATCAACATCGACAAAATCGAGAATTTAATGTCGAAAATTCGTTTTCCTAAGAGAATCTCCCTGAAAAGGAAAATTCCAATTTGGTAAGAAAGGGAAGCTAAGCCCAAGATTTATTGGACCCTTTGAGGTGCTACGAAGAATTGGTGAAGTGGCTTAAGAAGTAGCTTTACGCATGACCTGGTTCCATTCTTTATTATTCTGTTGGAATACCCTGTCTGTGCGGATTACGCATGACCTGGTTCCATTATTTATTATTCTGTTGGAATAACCTGTCTGTGCGGTTTATCGCATTCATGGTGAATTCTTCTGTTATTCCATTCCTTATTTTTCTGTTGGAATAACATGTCTCTGTGGACTACCACATGCATTGTGAATTCTTCTGTTAATCCATTCCTTATTATTCTGTTGGAATAACCAATCTATGTGGATTACCGCATGCATGGTGAATGTGACAACCCGAGAAATTAGACAATTTATTAAAATCTTAAATGATGGATTTAAGGTCAAATAATAGACCTAGACAGAAAATAAGTGTATGTGTTTGATATTTTGGGGATGGAATTTTGAGGATTTCAAAATTCTGTGAAGGATTTTGGTTAATTATTCAGGATTAAGTGTATATGTGAATATGTTCTGTGTATATGGTTATGTATGTGTTCAGAATGTGGTTAAGGGTCAAGGGTTGACCAGATAAATTTTATTAGTGTCAAACCCTAAGTATATATTTAGAATGTCAGCGTTCAGTTAGAAAACCCTAACGTCTAATAAGAAACCTAGAAACCAGTTCTGGAACCCTAATTTTAGTTTCGGGAGTCCGAAACCCTAATTCGGAAATTTAAAACCCTAAATTAGGAACTTAATGGTGTAAGTGTAAATAATTATAAGATTAATTAGGGTTAATCTTAACAAATTGGTTAGAAAGCCCTAATTTCTGGTTTAGAAACCTTAATTTATAATTAGGGAAAACCTAATTGTTAATTTAATAATTTTAATGTTAATTAGGAAACATTAATCCTAATTTTCAAGTTATAAGTAATTAGAAAACCCTAATCTAATTATGGAACCTAATTTTTAAATTTGAAAGATTATTTTTTTTCTATTTTAAACCCTAATTCTTAGGTTATAAACCCTAATGTACAATTGTGAATTCAATTGCTAAATTAGGAATATTAATTAGGAAATATTAATCCTAATTTGTTTAAGTCCTAATGTGATTAGGAAATTATAATATAATTAGGAAACTCTAATTATAATTTAAGAATGTTAATTTTCATTTTTGAAAACCCTAATCTTGAAATCCTAGAAATATGATTTTTGTAAACCTTAGGTTTTAACCCTAAGGGTTAAACCCTAAGGGTTTGATCAAACGGCCATTTTAGAATTAAAATTGTTTGGAAAATAACTATTATACCCTTATGTAACATTTTTAATTGGTAGCTTGCAAATCTTGCCATAATCTTGGGTTGATGACTAACCCTAGCCCTAGCCTTAGATATGTGTCAATTACCAGCCATCAATTGCCAAATAGATACATTGAATCAAATGGATCAAATATATAAAGTAAAGAAAACTTACTTTACTCCTCATTATTGCCAATACCCTTCTCTCTCTAAGATTTAGAGATTTAGAGTGAGAGAGTGTGAAAAGTTAAGCTAAGATCATACTTTAGCTTGCATATAACAGATCATCAAAGTCAGTTTGCAAGATCCAAGCTAGAAAGGTATAAACCTTTAAATTTTGAAATCCTTAGATTTTATGTTAGATGATATATGTTGTTGTTTAAAGTTATGTATTAAGGTGTCTTTGAGTGATCTGGGTTGATATATCATGGATCTATAACACTTAGATGCGCGAATCTAGCATTTTAAGAAATCTGAAAAAAAGTTGAAAAGATGGCCTGACAGCCTAATGTCAGGGCTCATAGATCCTTTCTTGTTAATTGTTTTTGTGTTTTAAGAGTTTGTACTTGTTGTATGTTATAAGGTCTTGGATCGGGAACTTGAAGAAAGTCCAGATCATGTGTAAATTGAAAGTTATAGGCAGTCAAAGGTCGTTGACCGACCATGACTAACTGAGTTTCTGGGCAACCCAGAAACCTAGAAAGTCTGACAAGCCTTTTATCAGCCTCTGAGCTTGCTTCTGGTAATGATTTTGGATATGTTGTTGATTTGATCTTGTAGCCTGACATGAGTTCTAATCATCCATGTTTTTATGTTACTCAGATCGTGTCCAGAATGGGATTTAATCGTGGTCAAACTTAGTTGACCGAACTGCCTTAAGAACAATCTGGGAAACCCTGATTTGTTCATGAACGCATTCCTGACCCTTACTTTGACCAGCTTGAATCATGTGAATTAGTTATTTTTAGACAGATCTATTGATATATTATTGTAGCCTGACATCCTGACTACAAGATTGAACCTTTATAACACACAAACGTAGCTTTGAATGTAGTGATTTAAGCCGGATAAGAAGATACCTTGGATGTTCTTCATTTTCTGGGTAACCCAGAAATTGAAGAACATGCCTGACAAGATTTTGAATGCTTTATAACTCATTGATTTGATGTTGTTTAGCTTTGATATTTGTTTGTATGTGTAGTATTACATATATAATACAAGACTAATGCTTTAGACTGCCCAGAAAACCTTATAATCACAGATCAAAGTGTGGTCAAAGTGGCTAACTTGTTAACTGACATGAGTTTCTGGGCAGCTAAAGAACATGCTCAAGAACACCTATAGCGACGGTTCTGTCGCTATAAGGCCCTTTAGTGACACCTTATTTTCCAAAAATAATTGATTAATTAAATAAATAATAAAATGGTTTTTAATTATTAAAAATACATAATAAATTATGAAAAATTATTTTAAAGCCTGAAAAATAGTTTTTAATTATTTTGAGTATATTTCTAAAATATTTAATATTTTGGAATATAAAAGCTATTTATTTATTTAATTATAATATTAAATAAATTATTTAAAAATGGTTTTAATTAATGAAAAATCATGAAAAATTATATTATGATATTAGAAAATATTTTAAGTTATTTGTGATGACTTTTAATATTTTATGATGAATTTCATTAATAATTTATTATTAATGGTAATTAATTAATTTAATAAATATATTAAATAAATTATGGAAAAATAGATAATGATTTAAAAATCATATAAAATGATTTAAGTGTTATAAAATATATTTTAAGTTATAAAATATAACTTTTGATATTTTGACATGAAAATATTAATATTTTAATATTAATATCAATTATTGAATAATGGATTTATTGTTTAAAAATCATATAAGTATGATTTTAAGGTATTAAAATATTTTGTAATATTATAATTATATTATAATATTATGTTATGATTTTCATTAATATTTAATAGTAAATAAATATTAATGATTAAAGAATTATGTGGTATTTATATAATATAAATACGAGTTTAATGATTGAAAAATCTTGATAAATGATATTAATTATCTAAAAATTATTACAAGCCTTTGAAACTTATTTTGTTTGGTAATAAAATTATCTAAGATATCGTTAAGTGTTTAGATAGAGTTTAATGGAACTTAAACTCGATATTTGTCCGACTAGACCATCGGGATGATAGAATTGTGTCGGTTTCAACTCAGACTTAAATAGTCTGACTTGATGTTGAGTCTTATGTGTGTAATAGACTGATAGGGTTATGTGTTATGTGTTTAGGTTATTCTGTGTATATATATATAATAGTATTATACTGTGATGATATTATTCTAATATTGAAGATCTATATTACTAATATTAGGTCTTCAAATAAAGAAATATAAATTGTGTAGCGGTAATCAACGGTTCAGGCAAGTTTTTCTTAACTCTACTAAGAGTTGATTCATTCGGATATGCTTATTGTTAATCATTGCTGATTGCCATGTATAAGTGTACTCTGTACATCTTGCATGTATAAGTCAAGTATGAAAGGCTGATCACCTTCATTACCAGTTGGTCCAGATATATTTGTTCATTTTTAATACTTGTTCAGTCAAAAGTTTGTTCGTGCTAGTTCTCAATTATATTGATGATTTATAGCCAGCTTATTATTCAGACTCTTTCAATCATGATATATCCTTAAATAAATTTAAACTTGGTGGGCAACTTTCATTCTCACCCTTGCTATATCGTGATAAACATTGCAGATAAGGCGAATGCGTTCGGATACATGAAAAGGTTAAAGCCAAGTTCAGCTTGAGTAAAATGTGCAGCTAGTTTATAATAGTATAGTTGGATAATAATGATATATGTTAGATAGTTTATGAATTGTGTATAAGTTAAGGTTACTCGATTTTGGAGAATAGTGTGTAAAGTGTATTGTATAAATAATTTATGTTTATATCTTCTGCAAATAGTTAGAGAATGATTGAACCGAATCCGTGGTGATTTGGGACCCGGATTCGGGGCTGTCACAGTTGGTATCAAAGCTGTTGGTTTGAACCTTAGGTAGGAATACCTAAGACTAATAACCGCAATGATTAGGATAAGTACTAACTCAAATCGAGTTAGTTTGTCGGTAAGATTCAAAAATGAATCTCAGCGAGTTGTAAAGATACGGAGTTCCCTAACTCTGATAATAAAGTTGAACAGTAGTGGTGAATAGATAGAGTCTAAAAGACTAAAGGTGCAATGATAAGAGATCGTAAAACAAAATGATCAAGATATAGAAATGAATCGTAATATATACGATGAGATCACCCCGCGATCTGATAAGGTGGTAACAGGGAAAAGAATCACTTTGATGATTGGAAAGTTTATAGCATGATTGTTGTGTGTTAGTTATATTATGAATTGGTACAGATTCAGAAAAGTATTATGAATACGAATTGAATTAAATTCGTATTGTGAAGGGGGTTAAGATTAGGTGGGGATTTCAATTGAGGTCTCATATCCGTAGCTGAGTTGTATGATTCCTTGTATGGGCGGGGAATTGTACTTGGTTTAAAAACTAAGTTTCTGGCATTGATAATCATTGAAATATTTGTGTTGCGCTATTTGCTATATGCGTGTTAATTAAGAGGGTGATTCCTTTCTCATGTGTATAACAGATAGATAGGTCATAGGTATAGAATATAGGGTTAAGTACGAGTTCTTAAAACTTATACTTATGTGACATTCTTGACTCATAGTTATATGAAATGTTTATAAACCCCTCAGCGAATGGATGCCAAAGGTTTGACTAGGGTAAGTTCTTAAACTCATATGATTGTGGCAAGTTTATGAACTCATAAGTGTGGTTTGACAAATTGGGTATAATTGTCTGTGTGAATAGAGAATTGAGGATTGTAGGAACAGATAGATTGTTAAGCAAATGATCATTAGTGGAGACATAATTTTTCCAAAACTCCTAGCTATGCTAGACTTCGAAATTTTGACATCAAGCTAAATACGCACTATGTGCTTTTAAAAAAAATGTAGACTCGTAATCATTTTTGAAACTGTTTAAAGTACAGTCTATGCTACTTATTTTGGCTAGACGCAAATGATTTAAAATATCAAAATATATTTTTATTTATCACTCATATACCATGTAACTTGGTTCAGAGATGATAAAGAGGTGATGGAGTTGTAAATACAAGAAAACTTAGTGTGAATTTGATCTAAAATTGTTATTCCACTATTGTATGATGTGTTATGACAAAGTCATACTGATAGCGACATCCTCAAAGCAGACCGTTAATCTGATGCGACATCATGACGTCATTCTAGAAAATGTTTTCAAAATTTTAATTTGCCAACTGGTTTGGCTACATCTAAATAATTTGATTGAATTAAATTATTGATATGAGTCTACGCTATTCGATTCAGCTAGACTAATGTTTATGAAAACTCTAAGTGTTCATTGAAAGAAATTTCCCGAACCAAATTGTTTTGGTGCGGAATCCTATGATAAGACTGAGGTGAACTATGTTGTTTGGATAAATAATCCAATCAAGTAGCATAAATATTCGCTAGACATGATTAATACGTTATGCATGACGTAAGAGTAAGATAGGCTAATCACCTAAAGTACTAGTACCGATAGTTTACCTTCTTTGTGTTTGTAAACATACCAAGTAATGTATAGTTGTACGGTATGAATACCGTTAAAACTATATGTTCATGGTCTATATGACCCCTCAGCGAAATTTGAAAACTTTTACTCTTATGAGCGGTGTATTGGGTAGCATGTGATGATGTGTGAATGGTGTAAGGTGCACGGTGTATGGTGTAAGGTGAATTTTGGGGACGAAATTCTTAGAAGAAAGGGGTGAATGTGACAACCCGAGAAATTAGACAATTTATTAAAATCTTAAATGATGGATTTAAGGTCAAATAATAGACCTAGACAGAAAATAAATGCGTTTGATATTTTTGGGATGGAATTTTTAGGATTTCAAAATTCTGTGAAGGATTTTGGTGAATTATTCAGGATTAAGTGTATATGTGAATATGTTATGTGTATATGGTTATGTATGTGTTTAGAATGTGGTTAAGGGTCAAGGGTTGACCAGATAAATTTTATCAGTGTCAAACCCTAAGTATATATTAAGAACGTCAGCGTTCAGTTAGAAAACCCTAACGTCTAATAAAAAACCTAAAAACCGGTTCTAGAACCCTAATTTTAGTTCCGGGAGTTTGAAACCCTAATTCAAAAATTTAAAACCCTAAATTGGGAACTTAATGGCGTAAGTGTAAATAATTATAAGATTAATTAGGGTTAATCTTAACAAATTATTTAAAAAACCCTAATTTCTAGTTTAGAAACCCTAATTTATAATTAGGGAAAACCTAATTATTAATTTAATAATTTTAATGTTAATTAGGAAACATTAATCCTTATTTTCAAGTTATAAGTAATTAGAAAACCCTAATCTAATTAGGGAACCTAATTTTAAATTTGAAAGATTATTTTTTTCTATTTTAAACCCTAATTCTTAGGTTATAAACCCTAATGTACTATTATGAATTTAATTGCTAAATTAGCAATATTAATTAGGAAATATTAATCCTAATTTGTTTAAGTCCTAATGTGATTAGGAAATTATAATATAATTAGGAAACTCTAATTAAAATTTAAGAATGTTAATTTTCATTTTTGAAAACCCTAATCTTGAAATCCTAGAAATGTGATTTTTGTAAACCTTAGGTTTTAACCTTAAGAGTCAAACCCTAAGGGTTTGATCAAATGACCATTTTAGAATTAAAATTGTGTGGAAAATGACTATTATACCCCTATGTCACATTTTTAATTGGTAGCTTGCAAATCTTGCCATAATCTTGGGTTGGTGAATAACCCTAGCCCTAGCCTTAGATATGTGTCAATTAACAACCATCAATTTCCAAATAGATACATTAAATCAAATGGATCGAAAATATAAATTAAATAAAACTTACTTTACTCCTCATTATTGCCAAGACCCTTCTCTCTTTAAGATTTCGAGATTTAGAGTGAGAGAGTGTGAAAAGTTAAGCTAAGATCATAATTTAGTTTGCATCTAATAGATCATCAAAGTCAGTTTCCAAGATCCAAGATAGAAAGCTATAAACTTTCAAAATTTGAAATCCTTAGATTTTATGTTAGATGATATGTGTTGTTGTTTAAAGTTATGTATTAAGGTGTCTTTGAGTGATCTGGGTTAATAGATCATGGATCTATAACACTTAGATGGATGGATCTAGAATTTTAAGAAATCTGGAAAAAAAGTTGAAAACATTGTCTGACAGCCTAATGTCAGGGCTCATAGATCCTTTATTGTTAATTGTTTATGTGTTTTAAGAGTTTGTACTTGTTGTATGTTATAAGGTCTTAGATCTGGAACTTGAAGAAAGTCCAGATCATGTGTAAATCGAAAGTTATAGGCAGTCAAAGGTCATTGACCGACCATGACTAACTGAGTTTCTAGGCAACCCAGAAACCCAGAAAGTCTGACAAGCCTTTTATCAGCCTCTAATCTTGCTTCTGGTAATGGTTTAGGATATGTTGTTGATTTGATCTTGTAGCCTGACATGAGTTCTACTCATCCGTGTTTTTATGTTACTCAGATCGTGTCCAGAATGGGATTTAAATGTGGTCAAAATTAGTTGACCGAACTGCCTTATGAACAATCTAGAAAACCTAGATTTGTTCATGAACGCGTTCCTGACACTACTTTGACCAGCTTGAATCGTGTGAATTAGTTGTTGTTAGACAGATCTGTTGATATATTATTGTAGCTTGACATCCCCACTACAAGATGAAAGTAATATGCACACAAGCCAATCATGTTTGATGATAAAGCATATACTTTGTAACAATCTTATTCATTTATTAATAAAAAGTATTAATTTATTAAAGGCTTTTAATTATCTACATGATGCTGTTTTATAATATGTGATAAACCCATAGTTTTAAATAATGCTTTTAGAATAATGATGATGATCATTCTAATGAGATCTAAATTCTTAGAAAGCTTAAAACTAAAATAGTTCCCAATCATTGGATTACTAAATTGGGGATTAGTGGATCCGGATAGATTGGTACATATGTTGCTTGCTCATTGGATGAGGATGATTGATCTCATGATCATTTGTGTGGAGACACTAAAGCAAGTATGTAGGTGCTTATTAAAGAATAAGTTCATCGAGCATTGGCTCACTAAGGAATACCTAATGGAGTTTTACTTTTGCTGTCAATAGGAATTTTCTGTAGTGATAGTAGTACAAGTGATCCTTGGACTTGAGATCATCATAGTATCTTGTGTATGATGAGTTATATTTTGACTTATTCCTTAAGACCCTTAGGATATATTAAAGGGTATGCTTGGGTATAATAAGTTGTACATTGAGATAATGTATGATCAATAAAGAATCTACCACTTCTATTAAAAGAAGAGAAATGTCCTATGTGATTCGATAAATGACAACCACTTCTATTGGGACATTGTATGGTGGAAGGATTGAATTGTACGGTAACTATTTACTCAAAGGTTCTTTTATGATTAATGTTGAAATCTATATTATCTGGAAAGTCGTTGATCGCTAGGGAGGCTTATCCCTATTGTAGAATAAATATTATTTATTTAAATAAATTAATTGTTTAATTTATTTATTTAAATAAGATTAGAATTGTTCTAATTGATTTATTCACAACCGGTTTAATATGGAGAACCTAAAGGGTCACACCATAAAAGGAAGAAAAATTATTTAAGAAGTTAATGACATAATCGTAATAATATGTTATGTATATTTAATTTAATCTATGGTGATAGAATAAATTAAATAGCTTAATATTATTATTTAATATTTTAGAAATATTAAATATAAATTAATAAGAGGAGTCTTATTAATATTATTACAATTATTATTATTATTTTAATTTCTAAAAGAGTTTAGGAATTAATTTAATATAAGTACTCTCATTTATTCCTAATTGGATTAGGAAGGAAAATTAGTTAAAGGAGTTTAATTAATTATCCCTAATAAGATTAGGAGCCCCTTTAATTAAAAGGGTTTAATTAAATAATACCTTATTTTAATAGGGTTACTTGATATCTTTATAAGAGAGTCTTATATCGGATATCAAAAATACGTTATAATTCCAAGAGTTGGAAGAGTACTCTTTTTCTATAGAGATAGAAAAACTAGGGTTTAGCCAACCACCCATCTTCTTGAATCCTTCTTCTTCTTCCTTGGTGGATCACCCTCAGAGGCCAAACACTTGGGTGGCTAACGTTGATCAAAGGAAGAAACCAAACCCGATGGATTCAAGTTGAGCGAAAAGGATTGGAGGTGAACTCGCATTCGAGAAAGCTTCGGATCTTCAAGGGTATGTTTCTTATTCATCTTTTTTCGTTTAATTAATAATTGTGCATAAAGGGTGATCCGGGTATATGGTTTCTAAAATTTTTAAACTCTAATTTTTACACGTTTCCGCACTTTTTTTGCAATTTGATTGGGTTCTTGAATATTACAAACCGAATAGTGGCATCAGAGCCAAACCTTTATGCGAATTATTAATTGTTTTAATTTGATATGTATATTGATATGTGTTTAGAACAATTTTATTGGGCATAATTTATTGTATAAAATTATTATTTTATGAAGAAAAAAAAATTAAAAAAAATAAAAAAAATCGCGAACTATTTTTTTTTTCGGTTACGCTATGTTCTTGTTTTTTTTTTACGCGGATGACTTTTCATAATGAATCTTCAAAGGTTCACAAACCTGTTGCAGTGTTGCTGTAGGTTAATATAGTTATTATATATATATATATAAAACCACGTGCATCTATGTTCATGTGAATGATTTTTTTTTTGTATTCAAATGTTGCTTTATATATTATATATATGATATATGTTAAAATCATTCACGGTTGCTTGTGGGTTTCATATATACTATATATA
Organism: Panax quinquefolius; assembly: GCA_020205615.1. Taxonomy (NCBI): domain Eukaryota; kingdom Viridiplantae; phylum Streptophyta; class Magnoliopsida; order Apiales; family Araliaceae; genus Panax; species Panax quinquefolius. The sequence continues at coordinate 31,966,656 of CM035158.1, forward strand.
ATAATAATGATTTTATAATTAAAATAAATAGTTTATTTTAATCTTAAAATAAAAAGTTTATTTTAATATTAAAAATAGATTTCATGCTAACTAATTAGAGTTGGAATTGGATTCCATGATAACTAATTGGAGTTGAAATTGGAATCCTAATTTCCTTAAATAAAGGAGTTTATTTAGATATGAAATAAGATTTCATATTATTCAAAATAAAGGAGTTTATTTGTGAATAGAAAGTGAATCCATCTTTCCTTAAATAAAGGAGTTTATTTAAATATGGAATAAGATTTCATATTATTCAAAATAAAAGAGTTTATTTGTGAATAGGAAAGATAATCCGTGTTTCCTTTAATAAAAAAAGTTTTTTACTTGGAATTTGATTCCATAATTAATTAAAATAAAGGAGTTTATTTTAATTAAAGATTTTGATTAAAATAAAATAGTTTATTTTATTCAAAATTGGATAAATTAAAATAAAATAGTTTTATTTTGATTTAAATTTGAATTAAAATAAAGGAGTTTATTTTGATTCAAAATTAGATTTTATACTAACTAAATTTGCCTATTAAATGATATCAATATATATTGAATGTTTATTATTCATGAGATGAATTTTATTTATTGATGCATATGGTGATGTGTATGATAATAAATGGGATTGATTATGGACTATTGACCAATGTGATTGGATTTTATTTTAGTTGGATGCATGAATGTATGAGTTTTTTTAAATGGGATCTGCGTACCTCGTCTTCTCTAATTTTTCTTAATGTAAATTCTATCTTTCTCCTATGTACTTTCCCTTGACTGCTGATCAAGGTTTCTATTTATTTTTAAATAGTTTTGTAATAGGAATAGTTAGAATTAATTTTGAAGAATTGGAGATCAAGGAACAATGTGACGCCCCCAAAATAGGTATACATCACCCATTCTGAGTTGTCAATACATGGTACAGAAACAACTACAACTTTATTATTACAACAGTAAAACTGTGAGTTTAAATACAAATATTATCTTCTAGACAATATTTATACTCACATAAATCCTCATCACATTTATTGATACATTATTTTACAAAAATGGTGAGGACTACTAAACAATCCTTTCTAAAACCTTCATTCCATACCCCGACTCGTGTACTCATTTATATTCTCGCCTCACGAGAAGAATGGAACAAAAAGGAAAAGGGTGAGCTCAACTAGCTCAAGATAAAGAATATTATGACTAAGATAATATACAACAAATTATCGTTAGTCTTCACAGGAGGAAAAATCTGATAGAATACAATAGACAACAAGTTTGAGATCAATATTCGCAATGAAATAATAATTCATAGAAGAGTTACGTAGAGAATGAAATCTACTATAATCTATGAATTTAACGATCCATCATCAATATTTTATCCTGTAACATCAATCAATATTCATCTCAAATCAAATATTCATCTTTGCACTCACAGCCAAAGATATTCATCAATCGGTCATGTTCATCTCAACTTTTGTTCATCTTTGCACTACTGTGCCAAAGATATTCATCGATTAAGTCATGTTCATTTAAACACATTCATCTTTGCACTCACAGCCAAAGATATTCTTCAGAAATCATTCATCTTTGCACTACTGAGCCAAAGATATTCAATAATATCATCATTTAAGGCGAGGATGATGAAAAATATTTTTAAAGAACGAATCGGTGAAACAAAATGACAAGGATTAAGGATTAATGATTCGTACTTTGTTTTATCCATGTCCAACAATACCTCAAAAATAATCATAGTGGTGTAAAATTCAAGAATGATCAAAACATGGATACAATCAAAGCTAGTATCCAGAATAGATATTTTGGACGAAAAGAAGAAATTTTATTTTTCGATGAATAGTGCCGATATCGTGAATAGTCAGATATCGTGAATAGTCCGTATATCGTGAATAGTAACTCCGACACCAAAAGATAGAAATTCCACAAAAAAACATCTTCACGCTTCATGAATAGTACTCGTGAATAGTAACTCGTGAATAGTAACTCATGAATAGTAACTCGTGAATAGTAACTCGTGAATAGTAACCCCGACATGAAAAAGTTCCAAATTTGATAAAAAGTTCCAACCAATATTTCAGCATAATGATATTGAAGAAATAATATCATCTGAAAAGAAAATAACATCCCTTACCTCAAAGAATCAGTACTTCGGAAGGAAGAATTCAAGTGATCTTTGAATGAAACTTGTACTAAACAGCAACTCTCAAAGTATCTAAATACTCACAAAATACGCTCAATAATATAGAGAGAGAAAGAGAGAAAACTTTGTTTCTGGTGTGATTTTCAATTCTAACTTAGCCCTCTATTTATAGGAAAATGTTAGCCCGCCGAAGCAGACTTGACCTGCTACCTGATGGCTTTACCTGCTACTATTGCCACCCACCACATTTGAAATAAAATTCAGCACATTTCTTCACCAACCACAAGTGGGGCCCACTCAATTCTAGAATTTTCCACCAAAATCAATTATAAACCTAATTTTCGAATCCGACACCTCTTAAAATTCACAACAAATCATTCGTGCATTTTTAACGGTTCAAAATTTGTGGACATATACTCAACTTATGTATGTATAACATACCCAAAATTACCACAATCCAACGGTCGGATTAAAAATTATAATCCCCGCAATATATCTCAAAACCCCCGATTTAATTTTTAATACCTCCAACGGTAAAATATCGATAAAACACCTCAACAATAATTTCTTCATTTATAACCACATAAATAAATCCATCATTTATATTCACATAAAATAAATATTTCTTTATCATATGAATCAATAATTAATTATTCACAAATAATATTCTGAGAATCACAATTATGACAACCAAAGTAGTTCCTCAGAAAGAGAGGGCTTTCAGATAAGGATTTCTCCTTCTTGGCGCCGCAATTAGGTGACCAAACCTCTCCTTGATGTAACTTTCTAGACATTGCCAATAATGCTATCTAATAATATTATTCAAATAATATGAATTATTGATCCGATAATGGAGATAATGTGCGGTTGACAATTATTGAACAACAATAATATAAAATATCAACGCAGAATTATTGAATCAATAAAATAAAATATTGAACAAGAACTCATCGTGAAAATTATTGAGTAAGTGCCTTTCACGTAAGGATCAATAATTCAACAATACGTGCAATACCGTATGCTCTTCGTGCAACCACGCCAGACATCTTGTATTTTAACCACCGGGTATTCCAATGTCTTAACAGTAACAACTTCTACCGTTATTTTTAACCAACTTATATTTGTCGTTTTCTTCATCCAATCGCTTTCCAAGTTATATGGGCCCACACACATTGGTCAACGTAGCCGCATTTAATATTCCCCGACGAGACGAATATTCCACGACCAAAACGAATATTCCCCACAAAATGAATATTTTATAACCACTTGCTTATTTTGAAATATTTGCGTATTTAACCCTTAACTATCCACATTAATCAAATCAACCCTTACTATTTCAAAATAATAAATAAAGGAAATTCCTTTTATTTAAAAATTTTGGGGTCTTACAACCTCCCTTCTTATGAAATTTCGTCCTCGAAATTGGCGACGACGCACACTGTGTTTCAAAAGATGAGGATACCTCGCTTTCATTTCGTTTCCAATTCCTGGTCATTTCCTCTATAGCATGATTCCTCCACAAAACTTTAACTTGTGGTATGACCTTTCATGGCGTAGGACATGCTCCTTCCTATCCAAAATCTTGACAGTACCTCCTCATACGTTAAGTCTTTGGCTATCTCGTCCTGGTTCTAACTCTATAACGTGGTTCGGGTCTTTCACATATTCTGAAATACGGAGATATGAAACACATTATGAACACGAGACATACTGGAGGTAATGCAAGTCTATAGGCTACATTTCCTACTCGGTCAAGAATTTGAAATGGACCAATAAATCGTGGATTGAGCTTTCCTCTCTTCCCAAATCTTGTAACTCCCTTCCATGGAAAACTCGCAACAATACATGATCCCCTACATTAAATTCCACGTCCTTTCGATGAAGATCCGCATAACTCTTTTTGTCGATCTTGAGCCGTTTGTATACGTTGTCGAATCATTTGGATCTTTTCGGTAGTCATACGTACTAACTCGGGTCCCAACAATGTTGCTTCACCCACCTCATCCCAACATATTGGAGAACGACATTTTCGTCCATATAATGCTTCGAATGGAGCCACACCTATACTTGCCTGATAACTGTTGTTGTAGGAGAATTCCACCAATGGTAAATACTTATCCCAACTGCCCTTGAAGTCTAGGACACAGAGTCTTAATAAATCTTCAAGAGTTTGAATAGTCCTCTCGATTGTCCGTCTGGTTTGGGGATGGTATGCCGAACTAAATCGCAAATCCGTGCCCATAGCTTTTTGCAAGCTAACCCAAAATCTTGAAGTGAATCTTGGGTCACGATCCGAAACTATGGATACAGGCATGCCATGCAACCTCACGATCTCATTTACGTACATACTAGCAAGAGGCGTTCAAGGAATAAGTCTCCAGATCGCAAGAAGTGAGCGGACTTGGTTAATATATCAACAATAACCCAAATAGCATTGATGCCTTGAGAAACCGTAGGAAGACCCGTGAACGAAATCCATGGTAATGTGTTCCCACTTCCATTAGGAATCTCAAGTGGTTGCAATGGACCCTTAGGTACTAGATGCTCCGCCTTTACACGTTGGCAAGTTAAACACATCGAGATAAACTTTGCAATCTCTCTCTTCATATTATTCCACCAAAATGTATGTCAAGATCACGATACATTTTAGTACTTCCGAGATGGATTGCAAATGGTGTATTGTGTGCCTCCATCATAATCTTGTACTTCAAATCGAGTCGTTAGGAACACAAAGTCTAGAGTGGACTCAAGTATTCCTTCTTCATCAATTCTCGCTTCCTAATAGCTCCTTCTTGTACTTTCTTCTTCATACGTATCGCTCAAGATTCGGTGGCTTGAGCAACCTTAACTTTTTCTATTAAAGTTGGCTCTGTCGTATACTTGACATCATCGCACTTTCGTCCCGCGATATGATCTTCTACTCAACGCTACGCACTACCACGTTCGCTTTTCGGGATGGTATTGAATAGTGTGGTCGTAGTCTTTTAATAGCTCGAGCCAACGTCACGCCAGCATGTTGAGTTCTTTTGAGTGAAGAAATATTTAAGGCTTTTATGATCTGAATATATCTCCACTTTCTCCCCATATAGATAGTGCCTCCATATCTTTAGCGCAAAACGATTGCCGCTAACTCTAGATCATGAGTAGGATAATTCCTCTCATACTCTTTAAGTTGTCGCGAGGCATAAGGCTATGACTTTCCCACGTTGCATGAGAACACATCCTAACCCTTTGCTCGAAGCATCATCAGAGATAACAAATCCATCCGAACCGGATGGTATTTGTTAGAACAGTCGAAATAAGTCTCTCTTAAGCTCTTGGAAACTTTTCTCGCATTCTTCGCTCCAAATGAATTTTGTATCCTTCCGAGTTATTTGAGTTAATGGAGTAGCGATTCGAGAAAACCCTTCCACGAATCTCGATATAATAACCACTAAGCCCAAAAGCTACGTACTTGATCCACCGACTTCGGTTGCTCCCAACTTTCAGATTGCTTCAATCTTCGGCCGGATCAACAGATACTCCATGTTTTGACACTGACATGCCCAAGAAATGCTACTTCCTCAAGCCGTAACTCGCATTTCTTCAATTTGGCATATAGTTGGTTTTCATGAAGCCTTTGGAGTACCAAACTTCAAATGGTGCTCATGATCTTCACGACTTTTGGAATATATAAGGATGTCATCAATAAAGACAACAACGAATCGATCCAAATATTCCTTGAATACTCGGTTCATCATATCCATGAAAGCGCGCAGGAGCATTAGTTAGTCCGAAAGACATGACTAAGAATTCATAATGCCCATACCGAAGTTTCAAGGCGTCTTTGGAATATCCTCGATTCTAATTTTGGTGATGATATCCGTAAGCGAAGATCGATTTTTGAAAAGAATTGTGCCCTTGCAATTTGGTCAAACAAGTCATCAATACGAGGTAGAGGATACCTATTCTTGATGGTGACATGGTTCAATTCCGATAGTCAATACAAAGTCGCATATACCCCGCTTTTTTTTTTTACAAATAAAACAGAGCACCCCAAGGAGACGTATTAGGACGAATGAAACCGATGTCCAACAATTCCTCGTAGTTGGACCTTTAACTCTGAAGTTCAATAGGAGCCATTCGATATGGGGTTTTAGAAATGGGCTTTGTACCAAAGTTCAAGATCAATAAAGAATTCAACTTCACGTTACGAGGGGTGTAGCCAAGGAAGTTCTTCAGAAATACGCCAGAAAGTCAATAACAACAGGAATATTATTCAAATTTGACGTGTCTTTATTCAAATCCATAACATGGGCTAAGAAAGCTTGACATCCGTTTTTCAATAAACGAATAGCTTTATGATTAGATATGATGATGATTGATTTTAATGGTTTAGTTGCTTGAATTGCATACAACAGTTGGTTAGGAATATGAAAACTAACAACCTTACGAAAACAATCAATTTTGGCATGATGAGTAGTTAACCAATCAATCCCTAAAATCACATCAAAAGCAAGTATCTTTAAAGAGATAAGGTCAATGGTAAGGTAATGGTGCCAACTTGAATCAAACAAGATTTATAAGCGATTGGATGTGATGAAAGTTTCTCCTAACGGAGTTTCCACAGATAGATCAAAGTCTAATTTCTCCGAGTCAAGTTTAAACGTTGAGCACATGCAGGAGAGATAAATGAATGGGTAGCAACCCAGGTATCAAGTAAGGTATAAACTTCGCAAGAATTTATAAATAGCTTACCGTGATAACCTCGTTTGGGTTCCTCGCATTATGACCGATCCACAACAAACGCTTCTTCCGGAATCGTTGACTTTGACTTTTTCGGGGATGATCTTTTGAGTCACCGTCCCTCATTGAACTAGGTTTCGCTACCGCATAATCTCGGCGATATGTCCTTCCTTTCCACAACTATAGCATACCTTGAATCATTGTGGGGCGCTTTGATCGATATGTCCTCTTTTCCGCATTTGTAGCATATGACCGGTGGTCGATCTCCTCCCTTAGAACCCGATTTACTACTGCAACTTTGTCGTCTTCACATAGTCGTTGTTAAATCTCCTCTTTTAAAATCTCTCCTAACTCGCTTCTTCATTTTCATGGCTATGATTACCACCGAGTGGTTACCATTTTGTCGTCATTTCTTTCTCCGCAGTTATCATTATTACATTGATCGCTATCTCCTGTACGATCCTCGGTTATGGTCCTCGGTTGACCGCATACTCGTTATCTCGCTCTAATAATTGAGCCCTGCATTTACAACATCTCGAATAAAGAGAAAGTTTATGAGAAATGAGATCTCGACGTATCTTTGGGTTTCAAACCTCTAAGAAACATCCGCCATCATCGTTCCTCATCCTCCACCAAATGAGGTGCAAAACTCGATAACTCGCAAACTTTGCCTCGTCTTTGAGACACCGTCATGTTGTTTTGTTCCAATCGATGAACTCCACTTCCTTCATATACGACGAACACTTTCGGGAAAGTATTTGTCATTAAATAGTCTCTCAAACGTCTCCCAAGACATGCCGAAAGCGGTGGATGGGTACGCTTCTGCAGACTCCAAGAGTCTCGCCTCGCCACGGAACATAAAGGTGGCGAATGGAACCTTCGTTCCTCCGTGCATCCCAAGACATCGAATATCTTGGTAATTTGTTTGACCCATGTTTCCACGCATGATCGGATCCGGCTTTCCCTTAAATTCTCGTGGTCCCAACTCTTTGAAGCTGCTTGGTTGTGACAACCCGTGAATTGCTATCATTTCCTCCTGTATTTTGAACACGAGTCTCCTCGTCGATTTTGCATGAACTGCAAAAAAGCTTCTAAACATCCTCGTTCATCATCGCTTTCGGTGGTGTTGTTCACAGGAGGAACATTGCCAACCTGTTGCACGTTCTCCTCGTTGGTAAGTACGGGCATCTCCACGGTTTCATTTACTCCACTGTTAATATTCTCAGTCGACATTCTCAAATACTGTCATAAAACAAGGGTTAATTAAGGAATTCAATATATCACATAATATCCTTATATACTGACCAACTAACAAATAAGCTTAGGTAGGACACACTAGCGAAGGATTTACTCTCTCTCCCTCCTAGTTCTATTCCCGATCTCCGCCAGAGATCATATCCCTAAGCTCGATACCAACCGTGACGCCCCAAAATAGGTATACATCACCCATTCTCGAGTTGTCAATACATGGTACGTAAACAACTACAACTTTATTATTACAACAAAGTAAAGCTGTGAGTTTAAATACAAATATTATCTTCAGACAATATTTATACTCACATAAATCCTCATCACATTTATTGATACATTATTTTACAAAATGGTGAGGACTACTAAACAATCCTTTCTAAAACCTTCATTCCATACCAGGCTCGTGCTCGCTTATATTCTCGCCTCCCGAGAAGAATGGAACAAAAGGAAAAGGGTGAGCTCAACTAGCTCAATAAAGAATATTATGACTAAGATAATATACAACAAATTATCGTTAGTCTTCAACAGAAAAAAATCGATAGAATACAATAGACAACAAGTTTCAGATCAATATTCGCAATGAAATAATAATTCATAGAAGAGTTACGTAGAGAATGAAATCTACTATAATCTATGAATTTAATAAGTCCATCATCAATATTTTATCCTCGTAACATCAATCAATATTCATCTCAAATCAAATATTCATCTTTGCACTACTGTGCCAAAGATATTCATCAATCGGTCATGTTCATCTCAACACTGTTCATCTTTTGCACTACAAAAGCCAAAGATATTCATCATTGGTCATGTTCATTTAAACACTGTTCATCTCTTGCACTTACAGCCAAAGATATTCTTCAGAAATCATTCATCTTTGCACTACAGGCCAAAGATATTCAATAATATCATCATTTAAGACTGAGGATGATGAAAAATATTTTTAAAGAACGAATCCAGTGAAACAAAATGACAAGGATTAAGGATTAATGATTCGTACTTTGTTTTATCCATGTCCAACAATACCTCAAAAATAATCATAGTGGTGTAAAATTCAAGAATGATCAAAACATGGATACAATCAAAGCTAGTATCCAGAATAGATATTTTGGACGAAAAGAAGAAATTTTATTTTTCGATGAATAGTGCCGTATACGTGAATAGTGCCGTATACGTGAATAGTGCCGTATACGTGAATAGTAACTCCGACACCAAAAGATAGAAATTCCACAAAAAAAACATTTTCACGCTTCATGAATAGTACTCGTGAATAGTAACTCGTGAATAGTAACTCATGAATAGTAACTCGTGAATAGTAACTCGTGAATAGTAACCCCGACATGAAAAAGTTCCAAATTTGATAAAAAGTTCCAACCAATATTTCAGCATAATGATATTGAAGAAATAATATCATCTGAAAAGAAAATAACATCCCTTACCTCAAAGAATCAAGATTGCCGGAAGGAAAGGCTCAAGTGATCTTTGAATGAAACTTGTACTAAACAGCAACTCTCAAAGTATCTAAATACTCACAAAATACGCTCAATAATATAGAGAGAGAAAGAGAGAAAACTTTGTTTCTGGTGTGATTTTCAATTCTAACTTAGCCCTCTATTTATAGGAAAATGTTAGCCTAGCCAAGGCAGACTTGACCAGCTTTACCGATGGCTTTTACCGCTACTATTGCCACCCACCACATTTGAAATAAAATTCAGCACATTTCTTCACCAACCACAAGTGGGGCCCACTCAATTCTAGAATTTTCCACCAAAATCAATTATAAACCTAATTTTCGAATCCGACACCTCTTAAAATTCACAACAAATCATTCGTGCATTTTTAACGGTTCAAAATTTGTGGACATATACTCAACTTATGTATGTATAACATACCCAAAAATTGCCACAATCCAATCGGTCGGATTAAAAATTATAACCCCGCAATATATCTCAAAACCCCGATTTAATTTTTAATACCTCCAACGGTAAAATAATCGATAAAACACCTCAACAATAATTTCTTCATTTATAACCACATAAATAAATCCATCATTTATATTCACATAAAATAAATATTTCTTTATCATATGAATCAATAATTAATTATTCACAAATAATATTACTGTAATCACAATTATGACAACCAGTAGTTCCCAGGAAAGGGGCTTTCGATAAGGATTTCTCCTTCATTGCCAGCGCAATTAGGTGACCAAACCTCTCCTCGATGTAACTTTCTAGACATTGCCAATAATGCTATCTAATAATATTATTCAAATAATATGAATTATTGATCCGATAATGGAGATAATGTAAAATGACAATTATTGAACAACAATAATATAAAATATCAACGCAGCAATTATTGAATCAATAAAATAAAATATTGAACAGTAACTACTGTGAAAATTATTGAGTAGTGCCTTCTTACGTAAGGATCAATAATTCAACAATACTGTGCAATACCGTGTGCTCATCGTTAAACCACGCAGACATCAGTATTTTAACCACCGGGTATTCCAATGATTTTAACAGTAATAACTACGCCGTGCTATTTTTAACCAACTTATATTTGTCGTTTTCTTCATCCAATCGCTCGTTATGGGGCCCACACACGGTCGCTGGTCTGCATTTAATATTCCCGACAGCATTTAATATTCCACGACCAAACGAATATTCCCCGACAAAAATGAATATTTTATAACCACTTGTTTATTTTGAAATATTTGCGTATTTAACCCTTAACTATCCACATTAATCAAATCAACCCTTACTATTTCAAAATAATAAATAAAGGAAATTCCTTTTTATTTAAAAAATTTCGGGGTCTTACAAACAAGGAGCGCTTGAAGACCCGTTTGTAATGGAGCCCGGGTTTAAATGTAATAGTTATATTTAAATATTAATTCTTGTACCCCTAGGGTTTGACCTTTTGGTTCACTTGGTGGCTCTAGTGAACCAAACTAGAATAAAAGTCCATAATCAATCCGGGTAGAATATAGTATTCTATATGTGCATGCTTATACTATATATATTATATATTATGCAAACATGCTTCACATGTTCATTAATATGATGCGTATTTTATATATATATATATATATATGTGCATGTGCGCTAAACAAGATGAGACAAATTAATAACAAACCCCTCAATTTTTTTATATATTAAGTCCTAAGCGTTCAAAGGTATTTGGAATATCGAACGTCGCCTTCTAGCATGATAAAATTAATAGAGTATTAAATATTTAATATGAGTTTGCTGTGTCACCACAAGGCAAGTATTAAGTATTTAAGATGTTAATTTATCACATTTGATGCTTATAAAGAAAATTGAACAATATTGTTTTGTTGTGTCACCACAAGGATGATATTTTTCTTTTTTGAATATATGGAGTGCTAGGTCGGATTTAACTTGGATAATTTTGATTCGGATGTGCCACCACTTGATCAAAATAATCTAAGAGGCAAAAGAAAAGGAGTTGCATAGTTGATGTAATTGACAAAAGTTGTCTACCTATTTATTTATATATAGTTTGTTGTGTCACCACAAGGCTATATACATTTAAAATGAGATCCTTATTCTCACTAGCATATCTTTAATTAGATATTGCCGAACTATATATATTGAGGGTAATATAGTTTGAAGAAAATAGTGGGAGATACCAATTTAAAACAAGACCTAATTTATTTTGGTAATTAATAAAAGAATGTATGTTAAAATGTTGTTAATTACAAATTCATTTACGAGAATTTTACAATGTCTAAAATTACTATCATCATGAAGCATATTAGATGCTAAATTTAACCGTATGTAATTAAAGCGGATTGGTTAAGGAATTTGAGAATAGTTCTCATGGTGAAAAGTTATCTTATGTCCTTAATACGCCTATCCTCAAGAATGGTTGCGAGACAATGCCTCCGAGGAAGACATTGCTACTTTTTAGAAAGTGGCAAGATGATGCATGATTGGCTCAATGCATCATGCTCGCATCTATGAGTAACGATCTTGGCCACAAGATGAAACTATGGATGCTTCTACTATATTCCCGCACATCAAGTAGTTGATGGTGAGGAAAGTAGGACCGATAGATATCGAGATATCTAAGGAGCTCTTCCGATCTAGAATGACCAGATGACACTACTAAAGAGAGATGTATAAAGTCCTTAACATTATCAATTTGATTGATCAATTAGACAACGAGTTTTGTCATGGATGGAGAGTTGAGCCAAGATTTGATCTTGCACTCACTTCCTTGGGACTCCTTTCACAATTGTTGTGAATTTTTCATATGAACAAGCTGAGATATCGCCTCTCGATTTGCTTAACATATTGAAAAATGTTGAGAGTCACTTTCAACCAAGAAAGATAAAGTCTTACTTGGTAGGGCCAAAGGATCTTCCGAAAAGAAGAACGATTCAAAGAAGGTAAATAGAAAGGCATAAACAAAGGATAATAAGAACAAAAGCGATACTTGGATAGCAAAGGAGTTTGCTTCCATCGTAATAAGCCCTGGACATCGAAAGAAGCTGAGAAGCATCTTGCAGAGGCTAACCAAAGAAGCTTAGTGAAGTTTTGGTTACAATACAATTTTTGTTCATGATTGAAATAAATTTTTCTTTAAGTCAAGGTTCTACTTGGGTATTGGATACCGACTTTGGTTATCATAAATATAGATTTATGAAGGGACCAAGTAAGTAGAAAGCTAAACAAATATAAGTAATCCTATGTGTGTAAAATGTAACAAAGGTTGCCATATTAGCCGTAGAAACTTATAGTTTAGCAATGCCTACGGCAAATCTATTAAGTCAATAAGTTGTTATTGTATTCCAGTTCTTTTGTTAAAATATTATTTCCATTTTATTGTTGGACAATGAGATCTTTGGTATTATAATTAAGAACAATTGTTGTTCTATTTATAATAATAATGTTTTGTATAGAATCGGAATATTATTTAATAAATTTTGTATACTTGACTTACATGAAAATAATTTTGCATATTGAACAAATTAGTATAAGAAAATGAGATGATCATTCAAAGAGTTGAATGTGTGTATTTGTTGAATACAAGTATGAATTATTTGAAAGGTTCAAAGAATTGAAGTGAAACAAATTGACAAAGTATTAAGATTCTTTGATTAGATCAAGGAATAAATACTTGTGCAATAAGTTTCTAGATCATCTCAAATGGTTTTCTCATAATGGACGCCTCGACACGTAATAATTGATTGATGTATCTAAAAGGAAAAATCATACCTTATTGGACATGGTGCGATTCTATAATGATTTTACCGACATTCCAAAGATCCTTCAGGGTCATGTCCTAGAAATGGGTCGCATATCTACTTAAAAGGTAACCTCAAAATCCAAACCCCAAGACTCCATAAAAGTTATGGACATGGAGGATTCCTAATCTTAAGTATGTTAAGATAAGTGGTTGTCCAACTTATGTGAAAAGGTTTCAAAGGATAAGCTTTGGGACAAGATTTGACAAGTGTCGATTTGTGGGACATCCTAAAGTAAGTTTAGGGTATATGTTCTATAATCCTCGCTTAGCAAAAGGTGTTTATTGTGAAACACGCCTTCTAAGATAAATGTGTTTATCATTGAAGGGGCTAGTGGGAGGATAATAGATCTTGAAGAGTTCATGAACCACAAAACACTATAAGTCAAATAAGAGGAACTCGTAGATGGACCTATTGTACCACAACCTGAATCAGAATCTGAATATTACCGAAGATACCACGGGAGGTATGGATTCATCATGGATGATGATGATGAGGTACGTATCATAGAAGATGATGATCCATTACATACGATGATGAGGTAAGAGTTATAGACACTCTCAAATGGAACATTCATTTTGATGAAATAATCAAAAGAGTTTGATTTTATCAAAAACAAGAATGAACCTAGTGTGTGTACAAAGGGTCGATGGGAGAGCGTGTGAAATTTCTAGTATTATATGTTGATATACTATGGATACGGAATGACATGCCAATGCTAGAATCAGTAAAGATAAAGTTGTCTAAACATTCCTCCACAAATGATTTGGGAAGAGTATCTTAATTGGGGATAAAATCTATATAGATAGATTTAAGAGGATGCTCGACTTAACCCAAGGAATGTATATTCATTTGATGCTAAAGTCGTTTAGCATGGAAAACTCCAAGAGATGTCTCATGTCGATGAGCTATGGAGTGTATCTCTCTTAATAGTCCCCACAGACTCCTGAAAAGAGAGGTCGCATGAGTGACAATCATGCATGCAATGAAATGTACGAGACCTGATGTTGATCAGTCATATTATGGAGAAGTTCACTATGAGTCAGTGAAAAACATCTTAAAGTGCTTAACCGACACTAAGGATGTGATCATATTTATGGTGGGTCTAAATTAAAACTAGAGGGCTTAACAGACTCAAGTTTTTCGATGCATCAAGATGATGTAAAATCCACTTTAAGGTAAAGCGTTATCTTGAATAGTGGTGAAGTGAATTGGAAAGGTTCCAAACAGCAAAGAGTTGCTAGTTTAGTGATAAAGATAAAGTATATAGCTATAAATGAAGCTGCAAGTTGATTGTTTGGATTAAAAGTTCATTACAGAACTAGGAATAGTTCCTAAGTCTCATCTTGGATCTAAACATGTGTTGTGGCACTTTCATTTGATTATAAGAATCATTGAAAGATGGGAAATCACTATAGAGATAGTGGACTCTCATGAACAACATTACATATCCATTAACTAAAGTTATCCAATGTTAGTAATAATCGTCACACTTAGAGAAGAAGAGTATGAGATACCATGACGATTGGCTTTAGTGCAAGTGGGAGATTGAAAGTAATATGCACACAAGCCAATCATGTTTGATGATAAAGCATATACTTTGTAACAATCTTATTCATTTATTAATAAAAAGTATTAATTTATTAAAGGCTTTTAATTATCTACATGATGCTGTTTTATAATATGTGATAAACCCATAGTTTTAAGCAATGCTTTTAGAATAATGATGATGATCATTCTAATGAGATCTAAATTTTAGAAAGCTTAAAACTAAAATAGTTCCCAATCATTGGATTACTAAATTGGGGATTAGTGAATCCGGATAGATTGGTACATACGTTGCTTGCTTCATTGGATGAGGATGATTGATCTCATGATCATTTGTGTGGAGACACTAAAGCAAGTATGTAGGTGCTTATTAGAGAATAAGTTCATCGAACGTGGCTCGCTAAGGAATACCTAATGGAGTTTTACTTGCTGTCAATAGGAATTTCTGTAGTGATAGTAAGTACAAGTGATCCTTGGACTTGAGATCATCATAGTATCTTGTATATGATGATGAGTTATACTTTGACTTATTCCTTAAGACCCTTAGGGTATATCAAAGGGTATGCTTGGGTATAACAAGTTGTACATGGAGATAATATATGATCAATAAAGAATCTACCACTTCTAATAAAAGAAGAGAAATGTCCTATGTGATTCGATAAATGACAACCCAAGAGTCCTTGGTCAAGGCGAGTAATGAAATTAGAAAGGAGTTTCTAATTTGCATTATTTGGAGTTGTGCATTTAAGGATCGAAATACATATAATTAAATAAAATAAGACTTGACAAAAATTCCATGTCTTATATTTAATTGGGACATTGTATGGTGGAAGGATTGAATTGTACGGTAACTATTTACTCAAAGGTTCTTTTATGATTAATGTTGAAATATATATTATCTGGAAAGTCGTTGATCGCTAGGGAGGCTTATCCCTATTGTAGAATAAATATTATTTATTTAAATAAATTAATTGTTTAATTTATTTATTTAAATAAGATTAGAATTGTTCTAATTGATTTATTCACAACCGGTTTAATATGGAGAACCTAAAGGGTCACACCATAAAAGGAAGAATAATTATTTAAGAAGTTAATGACATAATCGTAATAATATGTTATGTATATTTAATTTAATCTATGGTGATAGAATAAATTAAATAGCTTAATGTTTATTATTTAATATTTTAGAAATATTAAATATAAATTAATAAGAGGAGTCTTATTAATATTATTACAATTATTATTATTATTTTAATTTCTAAAAGAGTTTAGGAATTAATTTAATATAAGTACTCTCATTTATTCCTAATTGGATTAGGAAGGAAAATTAGTTAAAGGAGTTTAATTAATTATCCCTAATAAGATTAGGGAGCCCCTTTAATTAAAAGGGTTTAATTAAATAATACCTTATTTTAATAGGTTACTTGATATCTTTATAAGAGGAGTCTTATATCGGATATCAAAAATACGTTATAATTCCAAGAGTTGAGAGAACGCTCTTTTTCTATAGAGATAGAAAAACTAGGGTTTAGCCAACCACCCATCTTTTGAATCCTTCTTCTTCCTTGGTGGATCACCTCAGAGGCCAAACACTGGGTGGCTAATGTTGATCAAAGGAAGGAACCAAACCGGTGGATTCAAGTTGAATGAGAAAAGGATTGGAGGTGAACTCTGCACCTGAGGAAGCTCGGATCTTCAAGGGTATGTTTCTTATTCATCTTTTTCGTTTAATTAATAATTGTGCATAAAGGGTGATCCGGGTATATGGTATGTAAAATTTTTAAACTCTGATTTTTACACGTTTCCGCACTTTTATTGTAATTTGATTGCGTTCTTGAATATTACAAACCTAACACAAGATTGAACCTTTATAACACACAAACGTAGCTTTGAATGTAGTGATTTAAGCCGGATAAGAAGATACCTTGGCTATTCTTCATTTTCTGGGTAACCCCGAAAATGAAGAACATGCCTGACAAGATTTTGAATGCTTTATAACTCATTGATTTGATGTTGTTTAGCTTTGATATTTGTTTTTATGTGTAGTATTACATACATACTACAAGACTAATGCTTTAGACTGCTCAGAAAACCTTATAATCACACATCATCAAAGTGTGGTCAAAGTGACTAACTTGTTAGCTGACATGAGTTCTCAGGTACTCAAGAACATGTTTCAAGAACACCTATAGCGATTTTGCCTTGCCGCTATAGGCCCTTTTTAATGACACCTTATTTTTCAAAAATAATTAATTAATTAAATAAATAGAAAAAATAGTTTTTAATTATTAAAATACATAATAAATTATAAAAATTATTTTAAAGCCCGAAAAATAGTTTTAATTATTTTGAGTATATTTCAAAAATATTTAATATTTTGGAATATAAGAGGTATTTATTTATTTAATTATAATATTAAATAAATTATTTAAAATGGTTTTAATTCATGAAAAATCATAAAAATTATATTATGATATTAGAAAATATTTTAATTTATTTGTGATGACTTTTAATATTTTATGATGAATTTTATTAATAATTTATTATTAATGGTAATTAATTTATTTAATAAATATACTAAATAAATTATGGAAAAATAGAATTAATGATTTAAAAATTATATATAAAATGATTTAAGTGTTATAAAATATTTGAAGTTATATTATATAACTTTTGATATTTTGACATGAAAATATTAATATTTTAATATTAATATCAATTATTGGATAATGGATTTAATTGTTTTAAAATCATATAAATATGATTTTAAGGTATTAAAATATTTTGTAATATTATAATTATACTATAATATTATGTTATGATTTTTTATTAATATTTAATAGTAAATAAATATTAATGATTAAGGAATTATGTGGTATTTATATAATATAAATACGAGTTTAATGAATGAAAAATCATGATAAATGTTATTAATTATCTGAAAATTATTACAAGCCTTTGAAAATTATTTTGTCTGGTAAGAAATTATCTAAGATATCGTTAAGTGTTTAGACAGAGTTTAATGGAACTTATACTCGATATTTGTCTGACTAGACAGTCGGGATGATAGAATTGTGTAGGTTTCAACTCAGACTTAAATAGTCTGACTTGATGTTGAGTCTTATGTGTGTAATAGACTGATAAGGTTATGTGTTATGTGTTTAGGTTATTCTGTGTATATATATAATATATTATACTGTGATGATATTATTTTTAATATTGGAGATCTATATTACTAATATTAGGTCATCGGATAAAGCGATATAAATTACGTAGTGGTAATCAACAGTTCAGGCAAGTTTTTCTTAACTCTACTAAGAGTTGATTCATTCAGATATGCTTATGGTTAATCATTGCTGATTGCCATGTATAATTGTACTCTGTACATCTTGCAAGTATAAGTCAAGTATGAAAGGTTTATCACCATCATTACCGGTTGGTCCAGATATATTTGTTCATGTTTAATACTTGTTCAGTCAAAAGTTTGTTGGTGTTAGTTCTCAATTATATTGATGATTTATAGCCAGCTTATTATCCAGACTCTTTCAATCATGATATATCCTTAAATAAATTTAAACTTGCTGGGCAACTTTCATGCTCACCCTTGCTATATCATGATAAACATTGTAGATAAGACGAATGCGTTCGGATACATGAAAAGGTTAAAGCCAATTTCAACTTGGGATAAAATGTGCAGCTAGTTTGTAATAGTATAGTTGGATAATAATGATATATGTTAGATAGTTTATGAATTGTGTATAAGTTAAGGTTACTCAATTTTGGGGAATAGTGTGTAAAGTGTATTGTATAAACAATTTATGTTTATATCTTCCGCAAATAGTTAGAGAATGATTGAACCAAATTTGTGGTGATTTGGGACCCGGATTCAGGGCTGTCACAGTGAATGATCCTTTGTATTCATTCTTTATTAAATTGTGGAAATGATCTGTCTACGTGGATTACCGCATGGCGGGTGAAAATCCATTTGTAGTTTCGTAATTTTTCTGACCCTCAAAAATTCTGGAAAAATTTGAAATGATAATTTGATGAGTTTTCTAGATTGTGTCCAAAAATAGCGATTTTTGTATGTATAGATTAAGAGTTATGAATTTTATAGGAAAAGACTATTTTAAAAGTAAACCCTTATAACTCCTTGTGGTTAACTCTAAAATTGGTGAAATTTTTATTGGGAGTACATGTATATAACAGGAGTATACCCTGTAAATTTTGGAATTTTTGGACAAAAGTACAATTTATGATAAATGTCTAAATATTCGGCAGTTTTGGCCATATGAAAAATAGTAAATGAATTTTAAAAATTTCGAGAAAAATATATGTTAAATATGAGACTATATTCTGCTAAATCCTAGAAATGAATAATTTTTGGGACTGATTTGGTATTTTTCATAAAAATGGTTTAGTTACGAACATATGAATTAAATTTGTTATGCGAAGTTGAAAAATTTGTAAATTAGAGTTTATGGCTTGGAAATCCTATATAAGGTATATGCAGATTTTTGATGAGTGGTTCGATCATTAGTGATGAAATCTTATGAGTATGGCATTTTTGAATGATTAAATGCATTATTTGGTAAATTGTAAACAATTAAAATAAATTGTTTATAAGTTTAAGAAGTGATTAAAATATTATTATAATATTAATAATATTAGATTATAAATTTATTAAGTGATTGATAATATTTGGATAAATTTAAAGTCTTTAATATTTATCCTTGATTTCGTTTGATTAATGCTTATATTATTGTCACCATCCTCATGCTTATATTTTAATGAATGTCATCTTTGACTTACGTGTAAAGATGGACTATTGACTAATGGTTTTACAGTCGTATATCTTTGTCTTACGTGCAAAGATGAACTATTGATTGATGAGTATCTTTGGCTTATGTGCATAGATGAACTGTTTATTGGTATGATTATAACCAGGGATCATTCGGTATAATCATGACCCGTAATGTTATAGATGATGTGGTAAAAGTCCTCATGGTCCGTAGTGCATTGATGGACGATTATTGGTATGATTATAACCGAGAGATTATTCGGTATAATCATGACCATTGATGATTACATGAATATCCTGGCCATAGTGTAGGGATGATTCGATGATGTGGATTATTTATTGTCGAGTCTCAAATGATAAAATATTGATTATACACTTTTAATTCGTAAAAGATAGTAGATATCATGCTCTACTTGACTCATATAAAATACGGTTGTATATGTCTTTGGCACGTAGAAAGCAAAAGAATAAATTGTTAATGAATATCTTTTGGTCGTAGTAAAGATGAATTTATTAGTATGATTATGAGCAGGAATTGTGATTTGGTATAACCATGATTTTTGATGTTTCAGGTGAAGATAGGTGATGAAAATTATCTTCGTCCTGGGTGCGAAGGGGAATTTAGAATCACAATTATGATTATGTGTTATTTATATGATTGTGGACAGGGATTGTTGATTGATGTTACAGGGATAAAACATTATTGGTGGACTTTTAACATGGAGAAGATAATAGACCCGATGGTCTATTTGACTCTTCTAATGGATTGCTTGTTCCGTTGCAACTATGGTTGAATATTTTTATCATCTACCATATGTTCTAAATCTCTGATTTGTTATTGATGAAAGCTATTGATAATTTAATTATCTTTAGTCATGATATTCTTTACTGGGCTAGTTGTGCTCACCCTTTTGCTTCACAATTCCTTTAAGGTAATAAAGGCGTAGCTGGGTCGAGCAGGTTATTAACAGGATTAGAACGGTTGTCTATAGCTGTTGAGGTTCTCCCTAAATAGTATGAAAATAATTTTATTGAGAACTTTAGATAAGTGTGTCGTATTGTATACGTCATTTGATATTTAATTTTGGTGAACCGAATAAGGTGATGTGAACCCAACTTTGGAAGGATGTTTTGCCACTATCATACAAGATGTCTAATGACATACAACCTCGTGTTATCATAAGACAGGGTTGTGCACATCCACTGGCTGAGTATATCTACGAGCACTTCCTATATAATCTTGGAGTTTATTTGAAATATAACTTTCACTTGGAGACAACGAAGATAATTATAAGTCAAGAGAAAACTCACCATTGGAAAGAAGATGATAGTAATCTTCTCATTTTTCTTTGGGGTCTATTGGGTCAACCAAGGATAATTCTGTGGACATATGATATCTATCATAACCTAGACGCATGGCCTCCCATGTACGAAGGTTTCCTTGATCACTTCCCAAAGATTTTAATTTCTAAAACAGTTTTTGATTGTACTTTTATGTAAAGTACCATTATAAGGTTGTGGTCGAGGCACCATGAGAGTTACATACATTTGTATTAAAACTCACAGTTTAACTGTGGTCGTATTCTGCACGACAGTTCAACAGTTGTATAAATGAAGTTTGTATTTGATTTTTATAGTATGATATCTGGCGACTTAGAATGGGTCGTGTGGACCTATTTTGGGGGCGTCACACATAACAAATAGTATATTAAATGACAAAACTTGTTCAATATGAGTGTATCAAAATTTAGAAACTTGCATGCTAAATAACAAGTTAAACATTAGAAAAACAACTGGCTCAATATCAAAAGGTAAGATTTAGGAGCTTGCACGATATAATTAAGGTTAAGAAACTTGCACAAAGAAAGTTTAGGGTTATAAAACTTTCCTTGCGTCTAGGATAGACCGTAACAGTTTGATTCACAATATCCTAATCATATGTCATTATGACACAATTAGTCACTACAGATACTCTGTATACAAATAAGTATATATTTCATGTATGGTCTGATTTTTAACCACATAGTCAAGTTACATTAGTAACAAAACTCGTTAAGTGTTAATTATATGCTCATTTTTAGCACTACAATATCACAACAACAAAATTACATTTTTAACAGTCATAATATTTCATCATATCAACAATTACAGACTCTGTGTAAAAGAAAATAATTTTTTGGGCCATTATTCTCGCTAACTCGCATTGCATATTTCCAGATTTATCTTGAGGTTGGCGTTATGCGCGCAATGATTGCAAGGCGTTATGGTAGCGATCTTGTCAAGCGCGCGATGCGATGCTTAGGCCAGCAAATGGCGTTCTTTGCCAGACGAGATCGCCATTGCGTCGATTTCGACTTTACCGAGGCGCGTAATTACGTAATCAAACACGAAGAACAAAATAAAGCTAATTTTTGACTATTTAACAACTGCTAGCACCTAAATTAACACATATAACTTACCTAGATTACACATAAACATTACCCATCATATATATACTAATTTCAAAATAACTCAATCACAATTTCAGGAAATTAAATCCTTGAATGCCATGTTTTAAACCAAAATTCCATTTTTGACATTGTTTAACAAAATTAACACTGTAACCACAATTATACACCAAATTGATTCATTCGAACTACGTTCTCTTCATTTCTTAACATCTTAACATATTCAAGGTTCAATTTATCTATTCACTCATAATTAAATATCAATTTTAGTACTTCTACAAGTCATGTTCATACATATGTTCACTGTAAAACCATTTTCTTTCTTTTTGAACGTAAATTAGCATACAAATCAACTATAATCATATATATATATATATGCTAGTTATAATATCACAATTACAATATACACATAATTTATTAACCAATCATAAAAATTTGGATTACCGACAGTTTTGTAAAGAACTTTATACTACAGTGAAGAACATAGAGACTTTAGGAATTATGTCGTAAAACATATATATATATCACATTAAGGTTATAGAAAAATACCTTCAATTGCTTAGTATTCCCTGCCAATCATAGATAAACTTGCAACTTCACAGACCTTTTCTCCTCTCAACTCACTCTAGTCTCTCTCAATTTTTTTTCTCTGTATTTTCTTCCTCAGTTTAGCAAATAACTCAAAACCAAAACTGATAACCAAGTATGCGTAAAATAAAAGAAGCCGATATGGCCATAATACGCACACTAAATAATATCAGTTACAAAAATATAAATGTATAGGTTATAAATATATATTTTATTTTATTATTTTGATTTATTTGATTTATTCTATTTATTATAATTAAAATTCAAAATTCAAAAGTCATAAGGCTTTGTTTGGCAAAAACTCTTTAAAAATTAAAGACTTAATATTTTTAAGCCTTGTTTGGCAAAAACTAAATTAAACTCCTTTAATTTATTTTAATAACCCCTTTATAGCATAATTTATTGTCACACTCTTATTACCAAATTAAATTAAAACATTATAATAATCCATTTAATCCATATCAACTCTCTAATTTAATTATTAAATTTAATTAGAATATTATCTCATAATAATTAATTTCTTCACTCATTAATTATTTATATAACAAATAATTAATCAAATCAAATCAAATTAAACAAATATTTATTCAAAAATAACACATCAATTAAATATTTTAATTAAATATTTATATAATTCAATCAATATTTAGAATTACAATTTAAAATTCTGGATTGTTACATCCTTCCCTCCTTAAAAGGATTCTGTCCCCAGAATCACAACTCAAACAAATTATTCGTCACCTTCTTCCTGCCTTACAAAGATTCTGTCCCCAGAATCGAAGACAAAATCAAACAAATAGCTCAGGGTAATTCTTCATCATTTTAGCTTTGAGTTCCCACGTAGCCTCTTCGACATTGTGGTTCCTCCATATTACCTTCACAGAAGGTATCACTTTATTCCTGAGCACTTGTTCTTTCCTGTCAACTATCTGGATAGGAACCTCTTCATAGGACAAGTCTTTATCGAACTGTAATGGTTCGTATTCGATCACATGCTTGTAATCGGGTTTATACGGTCGTAACACCGAAACATGAAATACATTGTGAACGTGTTCTAACTCTGGAGGTAGAACTACCTCATAAACTAGTTCTCCTACTCTTCGCAGCACTTCAAAGGGTCCAATAAACCTCAGGCTTAGATTTCCCTTTTTACCAAAATGATTTTTTTCCTTCCAAGGAGAAACTTTTAAGAACACGAAATTTCCTACGTCAAATTCATGATCTTGTCTATGTTGATCAACATATTTCTTCTGTCTATCTTGAGTAGCTACCAATCTTGTCCTGATGAGTTTAACAACCTCAGCAGTTTGATGTACCAGTTCCGGTCCTAACAGTTGGCGTTCACCGACTTCATCCCATCACAGTGGAGTTCTGCACTTCCTGCTGTATAATGCTTCATAAGGCGGCATGCCGATGCTTGTGTAGTAACTGTTGTTGTAGGAAAATTCCACCAATGGTAAATGTTTATCCTAGCTTCCTTTAAAATCCATGATGCTCTAAGCATATCTTCCAATGTCTGGATTGTTCATTCATTTTGGCCATCTGTTTGCGGATGGTATGTCGTACTCATTCTCAACTGTGTTCCAATGCATTCTTGTAGTCTCTTCTAGAAGTTCGACATGAATCGCGGATCTCTATATGATACAATTGATACTAGAACTCCATGTCTCAAAATGATTTCTTTAACGTACAACTTTGCCAACTGTTCAAGATTGAATCTAATCTTTATTGGCAAAAAGTGTGTTAATTTTGTCAGTCTGTCCACTATCACCCCAATCGCATCGTATCCTTTCTGAGTATTTGGAAGACCCACCACAAAATCTATTATGATGTGTTCCCACTTCCATTATGGTATTTCCAATGGTTGAAGTAATTCGCTTGGCCGTTGATGCTCGGCCTTGACTCTTTGACATGTCAAGCATTTCGTAACACATTCTGCGACATCTCTTTTCATGTTTGGCCACCAAATGTTTCGTTGTAAATCTTGATACATCTTCGTACTTCCCGGGTGAATTGAATATCTTGAGTTATGAGCTTCGGTCAAGATTTTATCTTTAATATCTGGTACTGCTGAAACCAAGATTCTTCCCTCGAATCTTAGTAATCCTTCGGTATCGATCTTGTATTTCACTTCACCACTCTTAACCACTTTCTCTTTGATCTTTCCACATTCTTTATCTTGTAGTTGAGCATTCCTTACCTTGTCCACCAAAGTTGGACTAGCTTCTATCTGGAATAGTCGTTCATCGGATTCTTTTGGAAATTTTATTTCCAACTCTAGCTTTGCCATTGCTGAAATAAGCTCCTCCTGAGTGGTTATCAGCATCAACTTTTCTCGACCTTTCTTGCTTAAAGCATCTGCAACCACATTCGCTTTGTCTGGATGATAAAAGATCTCACAATCATAAACTTTTATCAATTTCATCCATCTTCTTTAACGAATGTTCAGGTCCTTCTGAGTGAAAATATACTTCAGACTCTTATGGTCTGTGTAGATTTCACATTTTTCTCCATAGAGATAATGTCTCTATATCTTCAAAGCAAATACCACCGCAACCAACTCTAAATCATGAGTCGAATATCCTTTTTCATAGTCCTTCAGTTATCTTGATGCATATGTAATAACTTTGTCATTCTATATAAGAACACAACCTAATCCTTTATGTGAGGCATCACTATACACCACAAGGTTTCCTGTATTATCTGGTAATGACAACACAGGTGCCACACTTAACTTCTTTTTTAATTCTTGAAAACTCTCTTCACACTTCTCCGTCTAAACAATTTTACAACTTTCCTTGTCAAATTTGTTAACAGAGTGGCAATCTTAGAAAAGTCCTAAATAAACCATCTATAATAGTCGGCCAGTCCCAAGAAACTCCTTACCTCCGAAGGTGTTCTTGGTTGTTCCCAATTGATTACGGCTTCAACTTTTGATGGATTTTTAGTGTCCCTTTTTCGTTACTTGTTCTTTGGTGTTCTCATGTTAATGTGAGATTTGTTTGAAAAAATAAGTGAAAAAGGTCCGACATGTATAATGTCGACGATTTGACTTTAAGAGTCGCCAGTTGGTGTATTTAACTGGTTGCACCAACGTAACCGAAAAGGTTTGCACATTGACCCAGTGATGTGACACTGCTAAACGGGTCTGTGAAACCGAGATTCATTATGGGTTCGAGGGCTTGGTTATGCGGAGGGAAGGTGTTAGGCACCCCCTGACATCCGTATTTCCACGGTGACCGCCACTTCTCAAAGAAACTGTTATATGAATGTGTGTATGTGGATCAATGTGCAATTATTTGGAAGTAGTGATATGCCTCGTTCGCACCTATATACACAGGGTTTGAATTTTTGTAGAAAATTCAGTTTTAAGCAAGATATAGCAATGAAATTTTGTAAAAGAGGTTTTTTCAAACCCCGTTCTCAATAGTAATTGAGGCCTTTGATACTTCCATTTTATTATTAAATGTTTGGCTTGTTTGCTTTTATTTTCGAGATGCGAGGCATCTGCGAGAAAATAATATACATGATCCGAACTCCTTATGAGCATGATGACACCATCCAAGGGAATTCAAACATCGTAAGTAATGTACAAGTCGCCATACTAGAAAAAGTCCATCACGAATCAATCTAGATTCATGAGATGAATCTGTGATCATATGATTCCTAGGCTCACGTGATACTGCAATTTGTATGGAAAGCAGTAAGCAGTTATATATATATATATATAAAAGCGTTAAATATATATATATATATATATGTGTGTGTGTGTGTGTGTGTGTGTGTGTGTGCATTATCAGGGGATCAGAAATGTAAATAAAGCAATAAATGCTATCAACCGCCACGGAGTAAACTCCAGGCGGGACTTGGATGTAAATAAAGCTGTAAAGCTATCAACTGTCACGAAGTAAACTCTAGGCAGGACGA
Source organism: Panax quinquefolius (assembly GCA_020205615.1). Classification (NCBI taxonomy): domain Eukaryota; kingdom Viridiplantae; phylum Streptophyta; class Magnoliopsida; order Apiales; family Araliaceae; genus Panax; species Panax quinquefolius. Next base: position 31,993,400 of record CM035158.1, read on the forward strand.
AATGTAAATAAATATATATATATATATATATATACGGACTAACATTATCGAGTTATGCCTCGATTGAGCCTAGACTTCGGTATAAAAATATATACATATATATATATATAAGTATTTATATATATATATAGACAGAAATGAAAACCACGGACCGAAGTCCGGGAAAACACACACACACGACTCTCAATGTGTATAATAGTGTGTGCTATTTTGAGAAGAAAGGCTTTATAAAATGTAAGAAGGCTTACAGTGGGCTGCCAAAGTAGACTTCTATGACTTTATGTGGATAAGTTTTTAGCTCCCGCCGGACAAAATATAGCTATATGTGAGCTAACAGAAGAGGAAACACTCAATATGGGTGTGTACAGAGTAAAGTTGACAGGGCTTCCTCGCCTTTTCTCTCTCTTCTCTCTCTCAAAATGGCTGACCCTCAGCCTATATTTATAGACTGATGGATGTAGGTGTACCTGCGGTAGCCGCAGTTACACCTATGGCTGGTCGTGGTGGGCCAGGGCTTCGCGGTTCCCGTCGTCTCGAAGTACGTGCAATCGCGCACTGTAATATCCTCTCGAACTTACAGAACTTCAATCCGAGCATCCGAATGAGGTATATGTCACCTTCTTCAGACCACTTGTGTCGAGAGTTACGCAATGACATGGATTAGAGGTTGTACGAAGTCAGGTAGAGGGGACCATGCCCATAGTCTTCAAGCTTCAAATTCTATCCGATGTACTGCCGCGCGTAATAGTCACTCGAGATTGTAACTCCTCGGTTCTTATGGGACATTATTGTATGTATATATGTATGAAGTGTTGAGACGACGCACAAGTGTTGATGTGGCAAGATGATGTTTGACTCTTCGCTGAGGTTATCACTGGTTTGAGTTAAAAGCAGACGTTGCTCAGGGTTACATCTGAGATTGGACTGCTACAAGTGTTTGAATGTCACAAGGTCATCTTATAAGTGCTTGTATGCCCGGTGTTAACTCTAGTTTTGAGAGATGAGTGCCTCAGTGGGAGGTCTGAGATTGAAAGTGATAGCATGCATTTGAAACAAGCATTTTCGGAGTTATCGCCAGAACTGCAATAGCATTCCTTGGGGTTATCGCCAAGGACGAAACTCGGGTTTATATCCGAGATTGGAAATGATCCTTTCGGTGTGTGTTCCGGGGTTGAGAATGAGATTCCTGGTGTGTGGTCCGGGGTTGGAAATGATGTTCCCGGTGTGTGGTCCGAGTTGTGAACTGAGGCTCCCGGTGTGTGTTCGGGGTTGGAAGTAAACTGTCTTCCAGGGTTATTTCCAAAAGACGATTCTGCCCTCCTGTAATGTTAGGAATAGTTGTGCAGAAAAATTTTGAGTGTCTACAGATGCCCCTATTTATCATATTCATGTAATGCAAGGCATAGATAGGATAAAGAATCCTAGACACTTGAAATGCAAGTGATATAAACATGATGGTATGTGCAGCAACATGATGCAAATGTATGATGCATGATTGTCAGGTAATCCTGCTGGGATGACAATCAATGATGGCTTGGACATGCGATCCAAGTCTTCAAGGATGTTGACGTTGGGGCTATCACCAAAGTCTCGAATCCTAGACACTGGCTTATATTCCGTAGAGGTACCTCTTGTGTGTAAGAGATCTGTGGGGATAAAGCTTTGTCTGTTTGAGGATGTGTATAACATATTCCCTCATCCTGTTGGAATTACTGCTAACAGCCTGTTTGTTGTCAGGGTTGCCTGACCTTCATTGATGTGTGTATCAGCGGATAGATCTCTGTTGGGAAAACTGTCAAGGCTGTTTGACCTTCATTGATGTATGTGTCAATGGTCGCATGTAACCCCCCACCGGGTAAAAGTTGATGAGTTGCTTCGATGGGTTTACTTGCCATTGGTTGTCATGACGTCAAGGCTGCTTAACCTTCATTGATGTGTGTATCAATGGTTGAACGCGCTGTAACCCCCGTTGGGGATATGCAAATGCTTGAAAGATGTGTGTTGTGACCCCCGTCGGGGATACGTAGACATTTGAAAGATGTGCGTTGTGACCCCACCGGGGATACGTAGATGTTTGAAAGATGTGCATTGTGACCCTCGCCGGGAATACGTAGATGCTTGAAACTTCAGCGTTGTAACCCCCGCCGAGGATACGTAGATGTTGTAACCATGCAATGGCGGCATCAGACCTTTGTGGGGTATTGCCGAGCATGATTTGTGAAAGTTGAGCTCATCGGTGTAGTATACCCTGCATCCAGGCGAATACTAATGAGATGACGGGAGTTCAATTCTGACCCGTGAAAAACCAGGATTCCAGGCTATTTCGCTCAATTGCGTAGCATTTTTATTCCTGATTTGGCCTTTTCAGCTTGTGAGACCTCCTTTGCAACTCTAACTGGAGCGAGCCGGAGGTGTAGGACCCATGTAGGAGTGCTACAGGTACACCTGCAGCAGCCACTGGTGGACCTGCGACCAACCGTGGCTATGTAAAGCCCAAAAGTTGCTTTCATAAGTCATTTTCAAGCTGCACGACGAAGGAAATCTGAGAGCTTCTCTTCAGACTTGTTTAGTTCGGGAAACTTTCTGCATATTCTGCTACAAGCTACAAGCGTTCTTCACTGTCCTGGTAACGTATGCATGTATTCTTTTCCAGTTTCTATCTGTTGGAAAATGACTTATCACATGAAATGCATTTAGACACATAGTAATGAATATGCATGCTGATATGACTTGATAAAAAATATTCAACATAGCAAATGTTAGTATTAAACCATGATGAACATAATGATGTGAAAAAATTTGACTTTTGAATCAGTCAATTTGGCACCTTTTACTGTCATTTCTTATCCTATCTGAGGACAAATGAGTAAAGGTAGACAAGCAAAATAATCCTGGTAATTAGACTACACTTACGAATTTTTTACTGCAATGTGTTAGATGCATATAGGATGTATATGACTGTGTATAGGTGTGCTACTGAATGGCCACCTAGTTATGCCTATGTGCATGTGGATAGTCCAATTTACAAAGGGGGCTATGGAATTTTTTTTCCAAAATATAGGAATGAGTAGTCATGCATTTTTAACTCTACTGTAGATGTATGTTAAAACAATGCATGCATGCATGTAATGCACAAGATGCATTTTGAAAAGCTCTAGGTAAGAATTTACCACACCCTTTCTGAGGTGATTTGGAGATTTGTTGTCCAGATATTATGGATCCGGATCAATCGAGTAGTTCCCGTAGGACCACTTCAGGTGTACGAAGGAGGGCTTCTGAAGAGCTGATAAGTGGATTTTATATACACTTATCCGGTATCTTTTACTTGAATTAGTTGCTTATATTCACATGTCTTAGTTACTTTTCATGCATTTTGTGTTCATTTTGTAGGTTATATGTTTGGGAGCGGTGTGAGCGGTTATTGGAAAGAAATCGCAAAGAATTGGTAAGAAAAAACAAAGAAAAACAAATTGGACATCATTTGGGCTTTCATGTTTTTGGCTTGGAACTTAGCTTACATTGTAGAGCACCGTCTTATCTTTCCGGAACATCTTGAATCATTCTAATTGGAGTTCGGATGCAAGAGTTATGATCGTTGTACCAAAGGACGTCGAACTTCGCTGTTTTGGTTAGTCATTTTCATAGCAGTCACTTCCAGCCTAATTTCAACCTTTATTTGGCTGTAATTTCTCAATCCTCAAAGAATAAAAGTTATAGAGCTCGTCTATATCTTCGATTTGATAGGTGGCAGGCCCCGTAACTCCTTCCGGATCAAAGGTTATGGCCGTTATACCAGAGGATGCTGTGACAGAAAATGAAGCCCACCGGGGCGTGCTTTTCCTTAGTAAAACCCCCGCCGGGGCGGGGGTACCTGCTGCAAAACAGAATGGTAGCCCACTGGGGCGGGCCCTTGACAAGCCTAGACCCCGGGGGTACGCGTAAAAGAAGCGTTTTTTGGCCAAATTTGAGTTCGGAAAGGATTGTTTCGGTCCAATTGACTCAAGGACTTCCAAGAGGACTTAAAGACATTTAAAAAGGCTTATAAAACGAGGAGAATAATAAGGATTAGGGGATATTGGAGAGATTGGGAGAGAGCATTCCATTAGATTAGATTAGAGTAAATTAGATCAAAACCCTAGTTCTTATTAAATTTGGAGATTGAAGCAACTTGGAGACCATCAAGATTCAAAAGTAGAGCAAGAGGAGGAGCGAAAAATCTCTGAGACAATATATTCTATCTTCTTATCTTCTTCTATCTTTATCTTTTAATGTGTATTCAATTGTGGATTCTTAGTTTTAATTCAATGAGCTAATTCTTTGTTTGAGATTACAATGGATCTTATTGTGTAGTTTATTTTAATATGCTTCGTTATCAATTATTGTGTTCTATTGTGAGGATTGTCTATTGTGATTTGGACTTAATTGTTTAATTTATTGGCCATCAATTATCATGATAATCTATATGAACTCGAGAGATGAAGTGTTGATTTAGATCTAATCATGATAACATGTGTTCAGGATTTTGTGAATAGCTTAAACTTAATGAGTGTTAAGGTAGAGATATGCTTGACATCGCATGTAATCGGATAGAAAACTTGTTCTTAAACCTTCTTCAATTGTAATTCACATAGAGATATAGTGGGTTAGTTGATTAAGGTGTTTAACAGATTTCTATCTTAATTGTGGATTGACGTTAATATGGTATTAGTGCATCGAGAGGTGGTTAATACTACTTTAGTGTTCTTGATTAACAATTCGGGATAGAGAATAATTGATGAGAAGTGTGTTAACTTAAATGAATAAATAAGTGAAGTTGTGATCTTAAATCTCCATAGTCTTAATTTAATTAGTGGAATTTAATAGTAGTTTAATTTATATAATTTGAAATTCATTCGTTTAAATAAGATTGAGTTGGTTACGGGTTAGTACTTGGTGATTTTTATTAACTAATTCTCTGTGGGAACGATACTCAACTTATCACTTTATTACTTATTGACCACGTATACTTGCGTGTTGTGTGTAATTAGATTTTACCCAACAAGTTTTTGGCACCGTTGTCGGGGAATTAGTTTAATATTTTTTACCAATATTAATTTCAATCAAATTAGTCTTAATTTAAACATTTTTATTTTTATTTTTAATTCTCTTCCTATATTTCTCTCTTTTCAGGTACCATGGATGACTTTGCGTATCAATGGCCATACACGAACATGACTCAACCAAGGGAAATGGGGATTGATGGACTTAATACATTTTTCGTAATGTCAGCACAGATTGAAGAACTTTCAAGGAAGTTGGACGTTATCGCAGCCCAACAGAGTCGAAGGATGGCAGTTACGTGTGGCTATTGTGCTGGCAATCACCCGAGTAATCAATGCACCATCAATCTTGGGCCAGTATAGTATGGTGGTAACTACCTCAATCAGTATGCATATGATAATTATGATCAAGTTTCGGGGTATCACCCGAATTCTTCATGGAGCTATACTTATGAAGACCAATACTCTACTCCAAATCCAACATACACGTCGGAATTCTCATATCCACCTCGAATGCGACAAGAAGACAATTTAGAGTTGAAGGAATTCATGTTAAGGATTATAGCAAACCAAGAGGAGAGGATGATGAGTCAAGAAATATCGAGCCACAATTTTCAGCACCAGATGGAATAACTCATCACCACTTCAACTCAATACATGGATTCCAAAATTGAGACAGATAATTCAAGTTTGGAGGATTTGTGGTTCAAGTTTGTAGCATCAACTGAGGAGAGGATGATTAATCAAGGGCGGTCAATTCAGAATCAAGAGATAGCAATTCAAAATCTTCAAAATAAGATAGATCAATTGACCAAAGCCGTAAACAACCTTCCTCGAAATAATTGGTGTTATAATGAGGATTCTGAGATTGATAAAGTGCCCGAACCAAATCTATAACTGGATGAGCCATAAGATGTTGGAAAAGAGACAAATGGGGATAATGACAACAAGGTCGGTGAAGAACTAACTATAAGTACTAACAAGAATGAGCCGATGTTATTAGTGCCCCAATTTCCTTCTCCACCGAAGTTCAAGGATCCGGTTAGATTTGCAAAACCATGCCTACTAAGTAGTCATGTCATCGGCGAAGCTGTTTATGACATAAGAGCTAGTGCAACAATGAAGCCGTGGTGGGACGAGAAAGAGAAGATAGACGAAGAGCCCATTGTGTTTGACGCACTTCCATACCCAAATATGATCACAAACACAATGGAGATAGCACCTAGTTATTTGCCCTTCTTCATGGAGATTATACCAAAACAAAGCATGTTAGGCGACTTTAATGCAATGGCTATCACAAATGGGAACCTACCAAAAGCTACATTATTTTCGATGGATGGAGGGTTCCTCAATTATCGACGATGAATTGGATAGCGTTAATCAAACAAAGTCAGGCTGAAAGACTGTAAATCAAGCACTGACTGGGAGGCAACCTAGGAACTTTTATATTTATATGCTTTACTAGTTTATTTAGTAGATAGGAATTAATTTGCTTATTAAGTTCTCTTATAATCTAATCTATGTTGTCTCTCTTCATTGCAGGTATTGGAGGTTCAATGGATAGGAAAATTATTGTCGCCCCCATCGCCACCATCACTTCACGCTTAGCTGATTACAGGGAAGTTCTCTTCTACTTATCGCTATATTCTTACAATGAGGACATTATAATTGCTAAGTTTGGGGGAGTTTAGTTTAGTTCATTATTGCATGTGTATTTTCATGTTTATGTTATGTTATTTTACATATGTTGTTAATTTAGTTTAGGTTTATTATTAAAAAAAAAAATTCAAATCAAAAATTTTAAAAGAATAGTTAGTTACTATGTTCATCGTGCATGAGTCCAGAAGTTAGATAGTTCAGTTTATTTTGGCCAATGATGAGATTGGAATTGAGTAGACAAGTATAGTACTAACTATTAGAACTTTGACGTGATTTCTTGTTATAAATTGAATCTTTTTCTGTTTGAAACTTGTATAATAAGGATAGCACAGTAAAAACAACTTGTGATTGATTGAGTTTAATTGATACATAATGGGACTATAAAGGATAATGCTAGTTTGATTGAAAGAATGACAAGAATAAGTAGTGATGGCTAAAGTTAAACAAGAACCTAAGTTTGGGGGAATATTTGGGGTATATAAGCTATATAAAAAAAGAAGAAAAAAAAATATGAATAAACACTGTGGCGTGCTTGTCTAGTTTTGTGGCCTTTGTTACTTGAGTAATTAAGCCCGAGAGGATTGTCTTTACACCTAGCGCCCTAAGGTCTTAATGGTCTGGGAGTCGTTGGTCGAAAGCTCGTTAAGGTAGCATTGCAAAGCCTAAGGGAATAAGACATTGCATAGCTATGCGTATATAAACCAAAAGAAAAAAAAAAGAATAAAATGGGAAATAAGAGCAAAAAGCCCCCGTAGATGAAAATAAAGCATAAGTATCCCATGTTAACCCTCGATATTGGTAATTGTTTGATTTTAGTTGAATCTAGCTTGTTTTTGGATTTCTTGAGTTTACACTGTATGATGCCTTCGAAGAGACTTGTTGTGTGTTAAATTTGATTTTATATCAGTTAACATTGTTGTGAAGCACACATGCACTATATTAGTGATAATAGTCTAAGATTTGATGATTGATTGGGAAGTTACTAATGAGTTTTGATATGATGTATTATCATGTTTACTTGATTTCTCTAAGGCCGGTTGATAGATTTGATTCTATCAGATACTGCTGGATTCGTAGGCATATAGATTAGTTGTATTTCATTGCATTGCATTGCATTATGTTGTGTTGCTTGGGGACAAACAACGGTTTATGTTTGGGGATATTTGATAAGTGGATTTTATATACACTTATCCGGTATCTATTACTTGAATTAGTTGCTTATATTCACGTGTCTTAGTTACTTTTCATGCATTTTGTGTTCATTTTGTAGGTTATATGTTTGGGAGCGGTGTGAGCAGTTATTGGAAAGAAATCGCAAAGAATTGGTAAGGAAAAACAAAGAAAAGCAAATCAGACATCATTTGGGCTTTCATGTTTTTGGCTTGGAACTTAGCTTACATTGTAGAGCGTTGTCTTAGCTTTCCGTAACATCTTGAATCATTCTAATCGGAGTTCGGATGCAAGAGTTATGATCGTTGTACCAACGGGCGTCGAACTTCACTGTTTTGGTTAGCCATTTTCATAGCAGTAACTTCCAGCCCAATTTCAACCTTTATCCGGCAAGAATTTCTCAATCCTCAAAGACTGAAAGTTATAGAACTCGTCGATATCTTCGATTTGATAGGTGGAAGGCCCCGTAACTCCTCCCGGATCAAAAGTTATGGCCGTTTTACCAGAGGATGCTGTGACAGAAAATGAAGCCCGCCGGGCGGACTTTTCATAATAAAACTTCGCCGGGGGGGGTACCAGCTGCAAAACAGAATGGTAGCCCACTGGGGCGGGCCCTTGACAAGCCTAGACCCCCGCCGGGGTGGGGGTACGCGTAAAAGAAGCGTTTTTTGGCCAAATTTGAGTTCGGGAAGGATTGTTTCGATCCAATTGACTCATGGACTTCCAAGAGGACTTAAAGACATTTAAAAAGGCTTATAAAACGAGGAGAATAATAAGGATTAGGGGAGATTGGAGAGATTGGGAGAGAGCATTCCATTAGATTAGATTAGAGTAAATTAGATCAAATCCCTAGTTCTTATTAAATTTGGAGATTGAAGCAACTTGGAGACCATTGAAGATTCAAAGTAGGAGCAAGGAGGGAGCAAAAAATCTACAGACAATAGATTCTATCTTCTTATCTTCTTCTATCTTTATCTTTTAATGTGTATTCAATTGTGGATTCTTAGTTTTAATTCAATGAGCTAATTCTTTGTTTGAGATTACAATGGATCTTATTGTGTAGTTTATTTTAATATGCTTCGTTATCAATTATTGTGTTCAATTGTGAGGATTATCTATTGTGATTTGGACTTAATTGTTTAATTGATTGGCCATCAAGTATCGTGATAATCTATATGAACTCGAGAGATGAAGTATTGATTTAGATCTAATCATGATAGCATGTGTTCAGGATTTTGTGAATAGCTTAAACTTGATGAGTGTTAAGGTAGAGATATGCTTGACATCGCATGTAATCGGATATAAAACTTATTCTTAAACCTTCTTCAATTGTAACTCACATAGAGATATAGTGAGTTAGTTGATTAAGGTGTGTAACGGATTTCTATCTTAATTGTGGATTGACGTTAATATGGTATTAGTGCATCAAGAGGTGGTTAATACTACTTTAGTGTTCTTAATTAACAATTCGGGATAGAGAATAATTGATGAGAAGTGTGTTAACTTAAATGAAGAAATAAGTGAAGTTGTTATCTTTAATCTCCGTAGTCTTAATTTAATTAGTTGAATTTAATAGTAGTTTAATTTATATAATTTGAAATTCATTCGTTTAAATAAGATTGAGTTGGTTATGGGTTAGTACTTTGTGATTTTTATTAACTAATTCTCTGTGGGAACGATACTCAACTTATCACTTTATTACTTGTTGACCACGTATACTTGCATGTTGTGCGTAATTAGATTTTACCCAACAAGAGCCTCACCGCCGGTTTGTCAGACAGCCTTGTCGTTTAGTGGAGGCGGTGATATGTCCTATCCGGGTTGAAGTGCCGGATGTCGAGGATGAGGAGGAGGATGTACCAGTCAAGGTTCATGCTCCTACTGTACGTGTTCCCCGTAAGGAGTTTCCAGGTATTCAAGTGGCGAACCCAGATCTTCTGGGTGACTTGAGTCGGCATCCTTTGTGACGCCCCCAAAATAGGTATACATCACCTATTCTGAGTCGCCAAATACATGGTACAGAATACAAATACAATCTTTAATATACAACAAGAGAGCTATGAGTTTTAATATAAATATTGTCTTCTAGACAATATCCACTGTCAGAATAAGTCCTCATTACATTTATTGTCACACTATTTAACAGAATAGTGAGGACTACTAATACTATCATCTAGACCGTCACTCTGTTCCCCGAGTAGTCCCGGCTACATTCTCATTTCCTGAAGAGAACAGTGAAAGAAAGGGTGAGCTAAACTAGCCCAGTAAGAAATATTATGACTAAAATAATGTAGAATAAATTATCATTAGTCTTCAACAGTGTTAAACTGATAAAATACAATAGACATCAAGTTTAACTGCAGCGGAACATGTAATTCATTAAAAGAGTCAAGTAGAGAATAAAATCTACTATCTTTTATGATTTAAAAGGTTTTCATCACTTTTATCGCTGGAACTCAGCTTAATAAATAATCAACATCATCCCTGCACTACGACCAATGATATTCATTAGTATCACAACCACAAATTATCCATGCACTACGGGCCAAGGATATTTGTGTATTCATCAATGGTTATGATTATGCCAACAACTGTCCATCAATGCACTACGGGCCAATGAGGACTTTTACCACATCATTTGTAACATTACGGTCATGATTATTCCGATTAACCCCTGGTCATAATCATACCATGTCCATCTATGCACTACAGGCCATAGATGACTTTCAACAAAATATAAATATGAGGATGATGATAAGGATATAAGAATTCAATAAAACAAGTTCAAGAATTAATTTATCCATGAACTACTAACGTCCAAATTGTCAACATGATACTTCTTTGTAGAGTAAAATTCAAGAATGCTCAGAAGAATATTTCCACGAAAAGATACTGGATGAAGTGCAAATATCAAGATATTCCACTAATTTCATGGAGTATAGAAGTCAAAACTTTAACCAACTGAGTATAATAAAGAATGGAATAAAAAAAGAAATCACCATGCATGCGGTACTTCGCATAGACAGGTTATTCCAATAGAATAATAAATAACGGAACCGGTCGCGTAATAACACATCGACGGGATATTCCAATGAATAATAAAGAATGGAATAACAACAGAAATCACCATGCATGCGTACAGTGCAGACGACAAAGTTATTCAATAGAATAATAAATAACGGAACCAGTCCAGCATAAAACGCATGCAGACAAGATATTTCAATGTAATAATAAAGACAGAACCCAGTCCAGGCATAAAAGCATGCATACATGATATTCCAATGAATAATAAAGAATGGAATAACAAACAGAATTTCACCATGTATGTGGTATCAGATAGACAAAGTTATTCCAACAGAATAATAAATAATGGAATAACAAAAGAATTTCACCAAGTATAGGGTAGCCCGCGTATACAGGTTATTCCAACAGAATAATAAAGACTGGAATAACAGAAGTTCTCTTCATGAATATGAAAAAAATAATACCCCTTACCTTATAAAGAAGAGTACTCCGATGGTAGGGCGGGGATATACTTGAAGAAACTTGCACTACGCTCAAAGCTTTCTTAAACGCTAAAGAAAGACGCTCAAGATTATAGAAGAAGAGTTCTCGCTATAGTTTCTCTCTCTAGAGTTTCAGTGAATTCGTAAGAAATAATGAAGGAATGACCTTCTATTTATAGAAGAATGGACTGAATAGTAACCAATCCATGAACGGTCGAGATTGATTTACTTTAAACGGACGGTCCAGAATGGTTTACAATAAAATATAATATATTCTATTTATAATCTAATAAAACGAATAACTTTATAAAAGTATTCTATTTTATATAAAAAGATTTTACTATGCAAATACTATGCAGACACTATGCAAACACTATGCATAATAAAATATAATATATTCTAATTATTGTCTAATAAAACAGATAACTTTATAAAAGTATTCTATTTTATATAAAAAGAGTTTACTATTAGCCTAATAAAATGAATAACTTTATAAAAGTATTATGTTTTATATAAAAAACTTTTCTATTTTATTACATTAATAATACTAATAAAATAAAACTTCATCATCATTATTATTATTCACACTATTAATCGACCAGGTCGTTCCCAGGAAAGAGGGGGCTTTCCAATAAGGATTTCTCCCTATTAACGCACAATTAGGTGACCAAACCTCTCATTGGCAGAACTTCTAGACATCGTTAATATTGCAAATAATAATATTAATAACTTCGTCATCTCAATTATAAAATATCAACAATAATTGAATTAATTAACGTGAGATGCATAACTATGCAACAATTACTGAAGCAATAATTGAACAAAACTGAGTGACTTCTCACGTAAGCATCAATAATCAATACCGTGTGCTACTATGTAACCACGCGTATTCCTGTACTTTTAACAACGGGTGTTTGAATAGTTAACGGTAAAACTTCCGCCGTTATTTTTAGAAAAAATATTTTTGTCGTTTTCTCAATCCGATAATAATTCTGTTGTGGGGTCCACCAATGATTGTGTCGTCGTACGAATATTCCCTATTAAAACGAATATTCCCCGACCAATCGAATATTATATAACAACTTGCATACTTTGCAAAATTTATAAATATTAACCACAATTATAACATTATATCAAATTTATTCCATAATATTCAAAAATGATATTTATAGAAAATTCATTTTTATTCATAAAAGTTGGGGTCTTACAATCTCCCCTTCTTATGTAATTTCGCCCTCGAAATTAGGGTACGTACCTGGTATGTCGAAGAGGTAAGGATACCTTGATTTCATTTCAAATTCTAACTCCCAAGTCATTTCCTCAACATCATGGTTCCTCCATAAAACTTTGACTTGAGGTATAACCTTGGAGCGTAGAATATGTTCCTTCTTATCCAAGATTTGAACAGGAACCTCTTCATACGTTAAATCTTCCGCTATTTCATCCGGTTCTAACTCAACAATGTGGTTCGTGTCTTTCACATATTTACGTAACATGGATATATGAAAAACATTATGAACACGAGACATACTTGGCGGTAAAGCAAGTCTATAGGCTACAGTCCCTACTCGATCGAGGATTAAAAATGGGCTTTCCTCTCTTTCCAAATCTCGTAACTCCTTTCCATGGAGCAACACGCAACAACACATGATCTCCAATATCAAATTCCACGTCCTTTCGATGAAGATCAGCATAACTCTTTTGTCGGTCTTGCGAGGTTTTTATACGTTGTCGGATCGTTTGTATCTTTTTCGTAGTCATACATACCAACTCCGGTCCCAACAACGTTGTTTCACCCACCTATCCCAGCATACTGTAGAACGACACTTTCTTCCATACAACGCTTCGAATGGAACCATGCCAATACTTTCTTGATAACTGTTGTTATAGGAAAACTCCACCAATGGTAAGAACTTGTCCCAACTTCTCTTGAAGTCAAGGACACAGAGTCTTATTAAATCTTCAAGAGTTTGAATAGTCCTCTTTGATTGTCCATCCGTTTGAGGATGATATGCCGAACTAAATCGTAAATCCGTGCCCATAGCTCTTTGCAAACTAACCCAAAATCCTGAAGTGAATCTTCGGTCTTGATCAGAAACTATGGATACTAGCATACCATGCAATCTTACAACCTCGTTTATGTACATACGAGCAAGACGTTCAAGTGTATAAGTTTCTCGTATAGGTAAGAAATGAGCAGATTTGGTCAATCTATCAACAATGACCCAAATTGCATCTATGCCTTGAGAAACCTTGGGAAGACCAGTAACGAAATCCATGGTAATGTGCTCCCACTTCCATTCTGGAATTTTAAGTGGTTGCAATGGACCTTTTGGTACTTGATGCTCTGCCTTGACTCGTTGACAAGTTAAACACCTTGAGATAAACAGTATTTATCTCTCTCTTCATATTGCCCCACCAAAATGTATGTCGAAAATCATGATACATTTTGGTACTCCCAGGATGGATTCCAAACGGTGTGTTGTGCGCCTCCATCATGATTTTATACTTTAAGTCAGGGTTGTTAGGAACACAAAGTCTGGAGTTGACTCGAAGTATTCCTTCATCATCGATTCTTGCTTCCGGCATAGCACCTTCTTGCACTTTCTTCCTCATACACATCAGCTCCAGGTTTGTAATTTGAGTAGCTTTAACTTTATCGATTAAAGTCGGTTCTACTCGTATATTCGCCATCATTACATGGGTCCCTGGAGTCTTTATCTGTATCTCCATCCTTTGCAAGTCATACAAAATGGGCCTTTGCGTTGACAATATCGCACTCGTACCCGCATATGATCTTCTACTCAATGCATCAGCTACCACGTTTGCTTTTCCAAGATGGTATTGGATGGTATGATCATAATCTTTCAACAGTTCAAGCCAACATCACTGTCGCATGTTGAGTTCCTTTTGTGTGAAGAAATATTTGAGGCTTTTATGATCCGAAAAGATCTCAACTTTCTCCCCATACAAGTAATGCCTCCAAATTTTAAGTGCGAAGACAACAGCTGCCAACTCTAGATCATGAGTAGGATAATTCCTCTCATATTCTTTGAGTTGTCGAGAGGCATAAAGGCTATGACTTTCCCATGTTGCATGAGAACACATCCTAACCCTTTGCTCAAGCATCATTGTAGATGACAAATCCTCCGAGGCGGATGGTATTGTCGTAACAGTCTTTGAAATGAGTCTTCTCTTGAGTTCTTGAAAACTCTTCTCGCATTCCTCGTTCCAACTGAATTTTATATCTTTCCGAGTCAGCTGAGTTAAGGGAGTAGCGATTCGTGAAAACCCTTATATGAATCTCCGATAATAACCAGCTAAGCCGAGAAAGCTACGTACTTCGATCATTGATTTAGGTTGCTCCCAACTTTGAATAGCTTCAATCTTTGTTGGGTCAACAGATATTCCATAACTTGATACCACGTGCCCAAAGAATGCTACTTCTTCAAGCCAGAACTCGCACTTCTTTAACTTGACATAAAGCTTATATTCATGAAGCTTTTGAAGTATCAGCCTCAAGTGTTGCTCATGATCTTCGCGGCCTTTGGAATAAATAAGGATGTCATCCATAAAGATGACCACAAAGTGATCCAAATATTCCTTGAATACTCGATTCATCATATCCATGAAGGCATCAGGAGCATTAGTCAATCCAAAAGACATGACTAGGAATTCATAATACCCGTACCGAGTTCTGAAAGCCGTCTTTGGAATGTCATCGATTTTAATCTTCAATTGGTGATATCCGGAATGAAGATCAATCTTTGAAAAGAATTTGGCGCCTTGCAACTGGTCAAACAGGTCATCAATACGTGGCAATGGGTATCTATTTTTTATTGTGACATGATTCAACTCCCGATAATCAATACAAAGTCGCATACTCCCATCTTTCTTCTTCACGAATAGAACAGGAACACCCCAAGTTGAAGTACTAGGACGAATAAAGCCAATGTCTAACAATTCCTGCAGTTAAGTCTTTAACTCCTGAAGTTCAATAGGAGCCATTCGATATGGGGCTTTGGAAATGGATTTTATACCAGGTTCAAGGTCGATACAAAATTCAATTTCATGCTCTGGGGGTAGGCCAGGAAGTTCTTCAGGGAATACGTCAGGAAATTCATTAGCAATAGAAATATCATTCAAAACTAACGTATTTTTGTTTCGATCCGTGACATGAGCTAAGAAAGCTTGACATCTATTTTTCAATAAACGAATAGCTTTATGGCTTGAGATGACAGTGATTGATTTTAATGGTTTGGTTGCTTGAATTCGTATAATAGGTTGGTTAGGAATATGAAAGCTAACAACCTTATAAAAACAATCAATTTTCGCATGATGAGTAGTTAACCAATCAATCCCTAGAATTACGTCAAATGTAAGTATTTTCAATGAAATAAGATCGACAGGTAATGAGAAGGTACCGATTTGAACCAAACAAGACTTATAAACAGTGGATGTAATGAAGGTTTCTCCCAACGGAGTTTTAGTAGATAAGACAAAGTCTAATTTCTCCGGAGTCAAATTTAAACGTTGAGCACAAGTAGGAGAAATAAAAGAATGGGTAGAACCGGTATCAAATAAGGTATATACTTCGCTAGAGTTTATGATAAGCTTACCCGTGATGACCTCATTCAGGTTCCTTGCTTTCTGGGAGGTCACAACAAACGCTCTCCCTTACACTACTTGTAAAGTCCCCAAATTCAGGTACTTGAAATCCGAATTCGGTGCTTCACGATACCATTTCTATGAGCAGAATAATACTAATAATAATAACAATAATATAAAACTTAAACTTAATTATACATCAGAGTCTATTTCCCCAGGTACGAGACCTTTAGTCATTCATTACATGTCATAATATATAAATCTATATCATAGTCTTCATAATCTAAAACTATTACATATAGTACCACAAATCTTATTTGGTTAGCTTTCCTTTTCCTTTGTTTCTGCATGAGCCTTCCGGTTCTTCACACTTAACTGAAAACATTTAAATTAAGCAAGAATGAGCATTTGAGTGCCCAACAAGTATTATATATATATAAGCTGAAAGAATTTAAATGTTTTCTTTATAATACCCTTCTACAACAAATCAAAAGTTGTGAAGTAATCTGTACCGATAATAATAACATAACAACCCTCTTTCAAATTTTTGAAACTACGTATTGACTATATATAGGGTTATAGTGACATACTATGAACATTATTTTCTTTTTCGAAAGGGTTAAACAGAAATTCATATGTAAATCGTCATAACTTACGGACATGGGGGTGATCAGCCCGTTGTGCCCTGCATTGATCAATACTACATTACAAGAACGATGTTATCGTTCACTCTGTCCGCCTTGGGCACATAAAAGTTTTCCCATGATCGGGATGTTCATACCTGTCGGGTTTTCATAACAAAGGTCTTATCTTATATAACAATAATCTATAATTATATATATATATATATATACGGGTAATTGACAAGTTATATCAACATGTGATTAAATACAATGATTATCCAAGTGGGGACACTTGTATAATCATTTATAGAAATTAACGAACAGAATATATGTGTCTCAATTATCATATACTAACATGTTGATAATCAATGAGTGTATATAATATAGGTTTAACAATCTGTACATTAATAATAATAATTCTGAACTTCTTACTTCTGTCCATTGCATAAAGAAAATGAAAAGGTAAGAAACTTGCCTGATGCGCTGCTTACTATTCTCAACTTAGTTTTATCTTTTATGAAATCACCTATCATTAATCAGATCATTTTACTGATTAGTATATCATAACGTAACACATAACACTACTTATTGCAGTCAGCACATTCCTAATCACATTATCACATAACCTTAACAACCATTGAATCATAAATAAACAGTTAACTAATCAAATTATCTAAGTCCAGATAGATTTCTGAAACATATCGGTCTACCGACAGCTTTATCGGATAAAAATCGAGTCTAAGACTCTATCCCGAAGTTCAATATCCAAATAATTAACTTAAACATCAGTCGCACTATTTTTCATGGCCTTATAATAATTATTAAATAATTATTACCATTTATCATAATTTTTTTGAAATATCAGAATCATTATTAAATGATTTAAATATCAAACAATTCTATTATCATCAATATTTAATTAATATTAAACTATTAATGAAACCATTGCCAAAATATTAAAGTTATGTATAATAACTCAAAATATTTTTAAAACATTTATGTTACCCTTAAATGATTTTTAAAATATTTAAAATTATTTTAAATAATTACCATTAATATTTAAATATTAATGAACTATTTATCCAAATATTAAAAGTCATTAATTATAACTTAAAAATATTTTGAATTTATTTATATCCCTTTTAAATGATTTTTAAATTAATAAAACCATTTTTAAACTATTTATTTAATATAAATATTAAATAAATTCAATATCATTAATATTAACTTATTATCATTAATATAAATTTATTAATGAAATTATTCTTTAAATATTAAAAGTTATATTTTATAACTTAAAATATCTTTAAATACCTTATTATTATTTAAAATGATTTTTAAAATAATAAAATCATTTTAAATTTAATTATTTAATTCATTTAACAAATAACTTAATTATCATTAATATTAACTTATAAATGAAAATTATCAAATAATATTAAAAGTTATTAAAAATAACTTAAAATATTTTCTTATATCATAATATAATTTTAAATAATTTTTCATGAATTAAAATTATTTTTAAATAATTTATTTAATATTATCATTAAATAAATTAAATACTTTTAATATTCCAAAATATAAAATATTTCTGAAATATATTCAAAATAATTAAAATATAACTTTCGGATATTAAAATAATTTTTAATAATTTATTTTGTATTTTTAATAATTTAAAACTAATTTTCTATAATTATTTAATAAAAATCGATTTTTAATTAGAAAGCTGTCAGCTAAAGGGTGCCTATAGCGACATAACTATCGCTATAGGTGTTCTTGAGTCATTCTTCATAAAACCCGTAAATCCCGCCGTAATTCAAGCTAGCTACTTTAACCGAGCTTAATTTCGCAGCATGTGTTGTGTTTATGGACTCTTTTCTGGACAGATAATGTAGAGCTAATGTAAGACTACAAGATCTAGCAACAAACATGTTTATATCATGCATAAAATGAAAGATCTACGCCATCAAAGTCATTATCAAAGGTCATTTCTTCATTTTCGAAACCCGAAATGAAGAACAGATCGTGGGTCACACTTTGAGCCTCCACTACGTTCTGATCTCGTAACGTTTTTGTGATATAAGAGTTCTAGAATGTATAACAGATGTAACCAAAGAGATCTATCACAAAACATAATCATAAAAAGAACAGATCTAGCCGGTAATAAGGAATTGACCATCATCGAAATAAGCTTCAAAATTTTTCGGAAAATTTTAAACCAAATCCGTGATCGAGGGACCAGGTTTGACCAAACTTATTTCTCACTATATTAATTATTTCTGTTAAATAAAAGCTTAATCGTGTAGCTAATATACCATTCTACAACATTGATTCAACAATCACAACAAAATAACTAAAAACAAAAGATTCGGGCCCGTGAACTTTGTTGTCGAGCGTTTCAGGCAAGTTTCATCGCATTTGCCAGAATTCTTAGGTAATCTTGGCCAACTGAGATTTAATCGTTAATAACTACCAATCTATTTATCAAATGACTTCAATTATTTTGTAGATTAAAGAAAACATTACAGCTACTACATATCAACATTTAAACAACATAAATCATAAACGATAAAATATTTATAGGGCACGACATTATGTTGTCGGACCTCAAGAACAAAATTTCCAGATTTCTTTAAAACTCAAATCGAGCCTCTAGATGTTATGGATCTAACATCTAGCAAACCCGAGATCATCACTAGACACTAAAACCAACATGTTTTAACATTAAAAACTAACATCTAAAATAGCAACTAAGATCAGATTTTTCAAGTTAGGTTTATACCTTACATGAACAAGTTTTGATTCTATGTTGTTTGATTTGTATATGGGACTTCGTGGGGCTTGAAAATGGACCTGATATGCTTGATAATTTCGGAGGTGTGAGGCTTGAGAGTATTAGTTTGAGTGTTGTGTACAAATGGCTATCAAAATGGCTTTCTCTCATTAAATCTTTATATAGGCATACAAAGGTGCATGTATGGGGAATTTGTCAGAGGCTTGTTTATCATTGTCCATTATGTGTCACAAGGAGTTGGTAGAAGTTGGCCAACCACTAAAGTTTTGGTTACTTAGACAAGTTAGCTCAAATAATGCACAAAAGGGCATTTTAGTCTTTTGTTAAATCATTTTAATGGCAATCTTGTAATCTTGACAAACCCTTAGGATTTGACCCTTAGGGTTTAACCCTTGGGGTTCAACCCTAAGGTTTAGCACATAGCATAATTAAATTTTTAGCAACTAGGATTAGTAAAGAATAAAATTAATTTTAGTTTCTAAAATTTTGAAAAAAAATAAATTTGTTAGTTACATTAAGTTAGTAATTATATTATACAGGGACATTAGGGTTTATTACCCTTAATTATAATTAACCTTGCTAATTATAGCAATTAGGGTTAGAATTTTGATAATTGGGGTTTCAAAAATACAATTAGGGTTTTATAATTAACAAATTAGGGTTCTAATCATTAGAGTTTTAATTTACTAATTAGGTTTACCTTAATTAGTAATTAAAGTCTATCACACGTGTTAGTAATCACAGTAACACAATTTTTGACAGATAAAATTCTCCAGTTTAGGTTTCAAATTAGGGTTTCAAATTTCAGAAATTCAAATCTAATTAGGGTTTTACATTCACGGTTAGGGTTTCCTATAATTAGCATAACATTATGTAACACATGACATTAATCATGTAACACAGTTTTATAACAGTCTTAAATTTACCCTTTAAATTGAAAAACAGGATTAAACCAATTAATGCTAGGGTTTTCAAATACTGCATCACAATTGATCAATCATTACCAGCTCACATACATATAGTACATATTTATAGCACTGAAAAATCAAAATATATTTAATATTATAATATTTTTCTCATGCCTTGATCAAAACTCAGAATTAGGGTTTGGATTCCATATCTGATTTATCTTACATAAATAACATTATAAATTAAGTTAAAATAATTAACTTAATAACTTTGAACAAATTCATATAATAAAATAAATATTATAATTATTCTAAAATCCTTTCATATATTATTTAAATAATATATGCTTATACTTTCATAGAAAATAATTAATAAAAGCATTTCCAATAAGGAATTAATTAGTATAACAATATAATTGATAATAATTAATAATTCTAAAATAAAATTATCTGTAATAATTAATGTAATAAATAAATTTTTATTTATCACCATATAATTATAATTACACATTACCTTGGTTCATATCACCCATATTTATTTTAAATAAATAAAAAAAATTTATACACAAAATTTACGATTTATTTATATAGAAAATATCGGATTGTCACACTACTGGCTTTGACTTTTCAAGGACGTCCTTTGGTGCCTCTATCCTAGCTGAACTTGTCTTCGGTGAACGACAAAATCGGGCTAGGTGACCTTCTCTTCCACAATTATAACACGCTTTTGACTAAGATCGCTAGTTTGACTGGATGT
The DNA here is from genome assembly GCA_020205615.1 of Panax quinquefolius. NCBI lineage: Eukaryota > Viridiplantae > Streptophyta > Magnoliopsida > Apiales > Araliaceae > Panax > Panax quinquefolius. The sequence goes on from CM035158.1 coordinate 32,014,464, forward strand.
GTCCTTCCCCTCCGCATTTGAAACATATGATAGGTGGTCGTTCTCCTTCCTTAACCACGGGTGCTGGTGCAGATGTCTTTCCATCATTGTTGAATCTCCTCTTCTTGAAATGTTCATTCTTATTGTTTTGGCCATGTTTACCACCGAAGTGGTTACCATTTCTGGCATGTTGATTCCCTCCACGCTTATTGTCACCGCTTCGATGACTGTTATCACTGCTATTATCATTTTTTCGGCTCCTCTCTTTTGGTTGGGTTGACTCATTATCGCCCTCCAATAACTGAGCCTTATTAACAACATCTGAATACAAATATAGTTTATGAGAGATAAGATATTGACGTATCTCAGGTTTCAAACCTCTTAGAAACATTCGCGTCATTCTCTCCTCATTATCAACCAAATGGGACGCAAACCAGAATAACTCGACAAACTTGGCTTCGTATTGCGACACGGTAATGTTGTTTTGTTTTAATTTAATGAACTCTACCTCTTTCATGTGACAAATACTTTCGGTAAAGTACTTGTCGTTGAACAGTTCTTGGAACTTCTCCCAAGACATCTTGGTCGGCAAAGTTGACTACTTTTACTGATTCCCACCAAGAATCCGCCTCATGACGCATAACATGAAGGTGGCAAAGGGAACCTTTTGCTCCTCGGAGCATCCCAAGACATCAAATATCTTGCAGATCTGCTTTATCCATGTCTCCTCCTTAAGTGGTTTTGGCTCTCCAAAAAACTTCGGTGGTCCTAGTTCCTTGAACTGCTTAGCGGTGACTGTCCGAGAGTTGCCAGTGTTTCTGCCTGCATTTTAGAAAGGAGCCGCTCTTGCCTGATGTTGCATGAATTGCATAAAGCCTCTGAACATTCCATCGTTCATCATCTAGTCAGTGTTGTTGTTTGCTTAAAGATTGTCGCCTTTCTGATGCACATTATCCTGATTATTGATCTGTGGAGACTCAACGGTCTCCTGTGCTCCATTAATGTTCTCAACATTCTCAGATGCCATTTTCAAACACTGCCACAAAACAAGGGTTAATTAATATATCACATATTATCCCTATACTCTGATCGACCAATTAAATATCAAATAAACTTAGGTAGGTCATACTAGCGAAGGAATTTCTGCTCTCTCCCCTCCTAGTACTTGTCTCACATCTCACCAGGATCATATCCTAAGCTTTGATACCAATCGTGACGCCCCAAAATAGGTATACATCACCTATTCTGAGTCGCCAAATACGTGGTACAGAATACAAATACAATCTTTAATATACAACAAGAGAGCTGTGAGTTTTAATACAAATATTGTCTTCTAGACAATATCCAATCTGAGAATAAGTCCTTATTACATTTATTGTCACACTATTTAATAGAATAGTGAGGACTACTAATACTATCATCTGGACCGTCACTCCGTTCCCCGACTAGTCCCGGCTACGTTCTCATTTCCTGAAGAGAACAATGAAAGAAAGGGTGAGCTAAACTAGCCCAGTAAGAAATATTATGACTAAGATAATGCAGAATAAATTATCATTAGTCTTCAACAGTGTTAAACTGATAAAATACAATAGACATCAAGTTTAATTGCAGCGAAACATGTAATTCATTAAAAGAGTCAAGTAGAGAATAAAATCTACTATCTTTTATGATTTAAAAGGTTTTTCATCACTTTTATCGCTGGGACTCAGCTTAATAAATAATCCACATCATCCCTGCACTACGGCCAATGATAATCATTAGTATCACAACCACAAATTATCCATGTACTACGGGCCAAGGATATTTTTGTATTCATCAACGGTCATGATCATGCCAACAACTGTCCATCAATGCATTACGGGCCAATGAGGACTTTTACCACATCATTTGTAACATTACGGTCATGATTATACCGATTAATCCCTGGTCATAATCATACCATGTCCATCTATGCACTACAGGCCACAAATGAATTTCAACAAAATATAAATATGAGGATGATGACAATGATATAAGAATTCAATAAAACAAGTTCAAGAATTAATTTATCCATGAACTACTAAAGTCCAAATTGTCAACATGATACTTCTTTGTAGAGTAAAATTCAAGAATGCTCAGAAGAATATTTCCACGAAAAGATACTGGATGAAGCGCAAATATCAAGATATTCCACTAATTTCATGGAGTATAGAAGTCAAAACTTTAACCAACCGAGTATAATAAAGAATGGAATAAAAAAGAAATCACCATCCACGCCAGTACTTGTGATGTATAGACAAAGTTATTCCAATGAATAATAAATAACGGAACCGTGTCAAAGCGTATACGCACCGACAGGATATTCCAATGTAATAATAAAGAATGGAATAACAATGTAAATCACCATGCATGAGGTACTTCAGACAGACAAAGTTATTCCAATAGAATAATAAATAACTAAACAGTCCCACAGAAACGCATGCATAAAATATTCCAACAAAATAATAAAGAGGCGTAACGTGTCCCACAGTAAAACGCATGCATGTGATATTCCAATGTAATAATAATGAATGAAATAACAAATGTAATTTCACCATGTATGCGGTATTTTCAGATGTATAAAGTTATTCCAATGTAATAATAAATAATGGAATAATAGAAGAATTTCACCAAGTATAGGGTAGCCAGCGATACAAAAGTTATTCCAATGTAATAATAAAGACTAGAATAATGTAAGTTCTCTTCATGAATATGAAAAAAATAATACCCCTTACCTTATAAAGAAGAGTACTCCGACGGTAGGGCGGGGATATACTTGAAGAAACTTGCACTACGCTCAAAGCTTTCTTAAACGCTAAAGAAAGATGCTCAAGATTATAGAAGAAGAGTTCTCTCTATAGTTTCTCTCTCTAGAGTTTCAGTGAATTCGTAAGAAATAATGAAGGAATGACCTTCTATTTATAGAAGAATGGACTGAATAGTAACCAATCCATGAACGGTCGAGATTGATTTACTTTAAACGGACGGTCCAGATTGGTTTACAATAAAATATAATATATTCTATTTATAATCTAATAAAACGAATATCTTTATAAAAGTATTCTATTTTATATAAAAAGATTTTACTATGCAAACACTGTGTAGACACTATGCAAACACTATGCATAATAAAATATAATATATTCTAATTATTGTCTAATAAAATAGATAACTTTATAAAAAAATATTCTGCTTTTATATAAAAAGATTTTACTATTAGCCTAATAAAATGAATAACTTTATAAAAGTATTCATTTTATATAAAAGCTTTTCTGCTTTTATTACATTAATAATACTAATAAAACAAAACTTCATCATCATTATTATTATTCACACTATTAATCGACCACGTCGTTTCTAGGAAAGAGGGGGTTTTTCAATAAGGATTTCTCCCTATTGGCGCGCAATTAGGTTACCAAACCTCTCATTGGCAGAACTTCTAGACATCGTTAATATTGCAAATAATAATATTAATAACTTCGTCATCTCAATTATAAAATATCAACAATAATTGAATCAATTAACGTGAGATACTATGCAACAATTACTGAAGCAATAATTGAACAAAACTGAGTGACTTCTCACGTAAGCATCAATAATCAATACCGTGTGCTACTATGCAACCACGCGTATTCCTGTACTTTTAACACCGGGTGTTTCAACAGTTAACGGTAAAATTTCCGTCGTTATTTTCATAAAAAATATTTTTGTCATTTTCTCAATCCGACAATAATTTCGTTGTGGGGTCCACCAATGATTGTGCTGTCGTACAAATATTCCCTGCTAAAATGAATATTCCCCGACCAATCAAATATTATATAACAACTTGCGTACTTTGCAAAATTTATAAATATTACCCACAACTATAACATTATATCAAATTTATTCCATAATATTCAAAAATGATATTTATAGAAAATTCATTTTTATTCATAAAAGTTTGGGACTTACATCCTTCAGTATACCTGCACGCAAACGAGGTATGAAGTTAGATCTTAATCTTCCTTGTTTCCTATTGATGAGGAGTAAAGGATTCTGATGTTGATTTGTATTTGATGTAGGTTCCCGGCTTCACACAGCCTCGAGGGAACTGGTTTAGCATCCACTCTATGTATCAGGCCTTGCATTATGACTACAAAGTGATTGTATATGGCTGGGGATTTGGAGCGTTCTTTTCCATTCTTCCCCATCGCTGTCCCTGGGGTTACCTCAGGGCATTGTCTGAGCGGTGGTTTCACCAGACTCAGTCACTCCATTTGCTGGACTGTGAGGTGATGATGACACCGATGGATTGGCGGTTTATCACAGGTATGGAGTTTGGAGGGGATCTAGTGCCTTGTACGACAGATATTACCCCTATTGCCGTCAGTTCCTTATTGGGAGTTCCGGCGGAGGCGCTCAAGGGCAGGACTGTTCGTACAGGTCCTTTGAGCGTAAATGCTATAAGCGGGCTATTGAGTGAGCCCATACCCGATGATGTGAGAGTCAGGGACCGCATTCTTCGATGATTATTCCTGATGATCATTAGGGGCTGGTTCATAGCAGATAATTCCTCGATGGTGTCCTTCGCTTTGATTAATGCCACTCGATACATGGACCGTATAGGAGACCATGATTGGGGTTCCTATACCTTTGCCTACTTCCTCAAGGGAATGCGCATGCTATCGTAGGGCTTGACCGAGGCATGGTTAGGATTCTACCCGTTTCTACTGGTGTGTATTCCTCTTATCTTTTCCCGTGTACAGGTTAAGAGTGTTGACTGACAGCAGATGTTTGCCTTTGTGTTGGCAATTTTTGGCCTATGAAAGGCTTCCATGTTTGTGTCCTATGAGTGTGTTAGATTTAGATACCTATCCACGAGGATAGAGATGGCATCATTCCATACTGGCGGAGGTCCCTGTTGCTGAGGATTTCACTCATTGTCGCCTACAGTTGGAGTTGTTGACAGCGGGTGTCATCACATGGGTTCCCTACTCTAGGGAGCATTTGGGAGTTGGATTTGAGGATGGGTACCCGACTGGAGTTCAGTACGTTATTTCCACCCGCAAGATTCCTCTCTTCATAGATGGAGGATGGGAGCTCTACTTAGGATAACGTGCTATCAGGAGCACTACAGGAGAGATCTGTATACCGATCTTGCCTCCTACCAGGCGTTACTGGCCTGTTTCGCAGTCACCCGTCACTGACATCCCGTTGTTGGGGATTAACGATTTTATACTGTCAGAGGGCCCTTGGACTCAGGAGATGTTCCAACATTTGTGGATCCCTCGTACTATTGGAGCTTAGACCCATGCCACACAGTTTATGGGGGATATGGTTCTAGGATCCGTGATGATGACGGATTGGCTAGCCTGTGTCTGAAATCCGACTCATGTGACACAGATTGATAGATTGACCCGACAGTTGGACCGGGCAAATTTCTTCATCTGGCATTTGGATAGAGATCATTCAGAGGCAGATACTTTTGATCCTTCCAGCTCTGACGTTGGCCCCTCAGGTGACCCATATAGCTTTACCGATGCAGATCCTCCCTTGTATAGGCCTAACATCCCTGTAGATAGAGATCCAGTGACTTAAGAGGAGTTACATCAGGTGGACAGTATCGATGATGTATACGATTGACTTTTTCTAATGTATTTATCTCTTTTGATAAGCCTCTGTTAGCTGTTGGGTAGCTTCGCCCCATCTTTGCTATATCTTTTGATAGGCCTCTATTGAGTTGTTGGGTAGCTTCGCCCCATTTCCCTGTATTTTAGCTATACAGAGATGTATTAGATGATGATATACTTAGGAATGTATGTACATTTCATTCCCTATATCATATTGCCATCTATTGTATCATGCATGTTATTATGTTATGCATGTGTATGTATGTCCAGAGATATTCAGCATTGACCCCTGGATGGTCTTATGACACGACCCGTACAGATGTCTTATTCGATAGTTAGCCGTATTGATCATACCCCACCATTTCTGGTGGTATCTGGTATGCGCTCATGGTATGATAGTATATCACCATCAGACATGGTGATCGTAGAGATGATTCTTTCTTGACATAATATGACCTTGTTGATGTTTCGTGTTCTTACTGAGATTTGTAGAGGGTATGCTAGAAACCTTTGGGTATCGGAGAGGCATGTTTTTCGATTTGGGACCCGTGAGTTGACTCTACTTTGGAAGAGTATGCACGGTTGACGATCTGTCATACCGGGATGACCTTCTCATGCATATGGCTATCGGAGACATGAGTAGATAGCTCATGAACCTCACCGGATTGAGACGTAGAGTGGTATAGGACGAGATTACATCCGACCACGTGATATCCCAGCATTTTCTGTTTGACAGATTTGGCTCTGAGGATAGTTATGCATGGCATTCCGGGGATTTCACCACACCAGAGGATCAGTGGTGTTTGGCTAGAGTAGATGTACTGTTATTGTGCGTATTGTCATACGTCTTCATGCCACGATATATGGATGAGCTGGATATCGGCGTCATTATGGCAGTGAGAGCTCTCACGGAGGGTCGTACCATTATACCGATGATTATTGTAGAGACTCTGAGGTCAGCTACATACTGCTGCACTTATCTGGCAGGAGTGTTCACAGGTAGTTTGGTCATGCTTTATGTGTGGTTTATGTCACACTTGAGACCAATTGGTATGCTTAGACGGCAGGGGTTTTGTTTCGCCCATGATATAGCCATGTCATACTCCTTTCAGCCTACAGAGTGTACAGATGCTGCATCGTGGTCAGCTTTTCTAGCAGGAATTAGAGATCTATTTGCTATATTACCGTGTTCAGGGCTTAGCTCACCCTACAGCTTCATTACTCATGCTCCGGGCAAGGATTATCTCCCTCTAGCTGGATTGAGGGGCATGATTACTTACCACCCACTGGTCGTGATGTGTCAGTTTGACCAGTTTCAGGATTTTCATCCTTATGAGGGGGCAGTAAGTCAGCGCTTCGCTTCACACCGTTTATCAGCGGAGGATAGATCCAGGTTGTATGCTTGTTGGGATCAGTGAGAGCTGGTTGTGTTTTCTGTCTGTCATCCAGGTTATTCTGTAGAGTATTCTGCATGGATGGAGACAAAGACTGCATCGGCTGCGGTAGTATCCATAGTGCAGGATGTTGATTCTGACGATGAGGAGCCTATAGAGGAGGCTGATATTCCCATCGACGACTTGACTGCTGGGTTGCCAGAATTTGTGATGGATTCTCCCACCCTGAGTGCCACTGTTACTCAGTATTCGGCACATCATTTGGATCAGAGCTTACATTTGATGACCTATGAGAGAGCTCAGGCTAGGGTCGCGATGTTGACAGCTCCTGATGGGAGAGACACCGCTTTGTTTGAGAGGGATAAGGCTAGATCAGCCAGGGATGCATTGATAGTGGAGCGGGATGCCACCTTGTCTGGTAGGGATGTGGCCATTGCAGACAGTACTTTAGTGAGATTCCAGATGACTGTCATTCTTGCCGACATGAGTGCTTACATTGATGAGCATTATGCCACCATACAGTTAGCCTCTGATCTGCTAGCTTGTATAGATACCCTTGGGCAGGAGCTTGCAGTGTTACCCCCGTCTTCAGAGAGGGATGCCATGTTAGATCTGATAGTCCGCATGTATACAGATCTGTAGATAGCTTTGTATTTTCTTGCACAGACTAGCTTAGCCATTTTGTCATGTACAACACATATGTATATATCAAACAGTATTATGTATGGCAGGGAAATATATTTTGATTCACTTCCCTTTTAGTTATGCCTTGATACTTGCTTGATATTTGCCTATTTCTTCAAGGCCTTGTGATCTTGATGCATTCTGAACTAATCCTTGATAGGTGGACATTGAGACGTCGTAAGATCTCTCAGAACGGATCATTGATTTCTGTATATCCTTACCATTTTTGGTGTCTTGGGACTGGTATCTGTATGGAATGTGGAGAGGAGGGTGGTTTCTTCCTCTCTGAGATTGACCGCACCACAGATGGTCGCTAGTACTTCTATTTATGAGAAGCCTAGTTAATTCCATCTCTTATGGGTTGGTATTGCTTTTCGAGGCACGATCGCAGCTTAGATGGATACTGAATCTTCTATTTATGAGAAGAGGTTGGGTAATTCCATCCCTTTGATCTAAAATCGATGAAATGTGGAGAAATGAAGGTTGATCCCAGTACCGTGTGACAAATATTTTTGTTCTGGTAGGGGTTAGACTGAACCATGAATAGCTTCCTACGTACTCCTATTGAAGAGGAGATCAAGTCTGCGTAGTTCGAACCTGGTGTAAGAGGTTCAACGCTGAATGTGAAAGGCAGAGAGGTGTAGAAATGTTTTTGTTGTTTTTGTTTTTGTAGAGAAAGGGCAGAAATGTTTTTGTTGTTTTTTGTTTATTGCGACCGGGCCATATAGAATATGGTTGCCTACGTACTCCCGGGTGTCAGGGAGATCAGGTCGACGTATTTCACCCCTCAGGACGAATTGCAGCCAAAGAGAAGTGTGAATCCCATGTGCAGGCTATACTGCGGGGAGAAAAAAGTTTGATTCCATAATGGGGATAAACTGCAGGTGTGGAAAAAGTTTGATCCCGTCTTCAGGACAAACTGCAAGCATAGAAAAGTTTAATCCCGTCTTTAGGATAAACTGCAGGCGTAGAAAAGTTTAATCCCGTCTTCAGGATAAACTGCAGGCATAGAAAAGTTTAAAATCCCGTCTTCAGGATAAACTGCAGGCGTAGAAAAGTTTAATCCCGTCTTTAGGATAAACTACAAGCATGAAAGGTTCAATCCCGTCTTCAGGATAACTAAAATTGTATGCAAGATTTGAAATGAGGTGAAACCAGGCTGCTGGTTTGAAGTGTATGTTTCCCTGAGGGGCAGAAGAGTATGTAGAAAGGAAGGGTTCAAAACCGGAATGACTGGTGATTGGATGATCAAAACCAGGATGTTTGTTTGATGGTAACTTCGCATATCTTACCGCTTCACGTTGTCCCAGAGTTGATAAGCTATGGAAATTCATCGCCATCTATTTCCTGTAATCTGAGAGCACCTCCTGTCAATACCTCCTTGACAACAAATGGGCCTTCCCAGTTAGGAGTGAATTTTCCCTTAGATTGATCTTGGTTATCAATGATCTTCTTCAAAACCAAGTGATGTTGTTTGAACTACCGTAGTCGGACTTTTCTATTGTAGGATCATGCGATCCTTTGTTGATATAATTGACCATGGAAGATTTCCGCCGTTCTCCTTTCGTCTATTAGAGACAATTATTGATACCTGTCTTGTACCGATTGGTCCTCATCCAACTGAGCATCGATCAATACTCTAAGGGATTCCATTTCCACCTCTATGGGGAACACTGTTTCTATCCCATAGGCTAATGAGTATGGGGTTGCCCTAGTGGAAGTACGCATAAAAGTTGGCAGGATTTGACACCAAAGGCGCACTTGGCTGGATTCAACTTCAAGTTGTACTTACGCAACCTATTGAATAGCTTCTTGAGATGGTCTAGGTGGTCCTCCTCCCTTCGGGACTTGACAATGATGTCATCCACGTAGATCTCTATCTCCTTATGCATTAAATCGTGGAAAAGAGCCATCATAGCTTGCTGGTAGGTTACCCCGACATTGATGAGGCCGAATGACAACCGTCTGTAGCAAAAAGTCTCCCAAGGCGTGATGAAAGTAGTTTTCTCACGGTCCTCCTCAGCGATCATAATTTGATGGTACCCCGCAAAGCAATCAGCAAATGAGTACATGCCGTATTGAGCAGTGTTGTCAATGAGAATGTGGATAAAAGGTACGGAAAGGATATCTTTAAGGCAAGCTTTGTTCAAATCCCGGTAATCCACGCAAACTCGCACCTTTCCTTCTGGTTTAGGCACGGGAACAATGTTGGATATCCACTCCAGATATGTAAACATCATAATAATGCCAGCTTGAAATTGTTTCATAATTTCTTCTTTGATCTTTAAACTCCACTCAGGTTTCAATTGCCTGAGGTTTTGCCTAACTAGCTTGAATACTTCTTTAATAGGAAGGCGATGAAGAATAATGTCAGTGGACCAACCCACCATGTCTTCATGATACCATGCAAACATATCCTGGAATTGGGTTAATAGTGCAACCAAGTCATTCCGATGATTTCTGGTAAGGTCTGAACCAATTTGGATTAGCTTAGAGTTTTCTATGGTTCCAAGATTGAAAGGAGTGGTTTCGTCAAGGTTGGGTTTAGGGTTATCTGCGACCCATTCCTTAATCTCTTGAGGTGTCTCAATGTCCTCTTGAATGTCCATCAAGTCTAAGTCCAACTTTGCATCAAAGTTACAGCCCTTGTGGAGAGAAGACACCTCATCAGCAAGTACATGCACATCTAAATTCAGAGTCCTGAAACAAAGTATGCTTTCACTTAATATATGCAACTGTTCGATCATACAAAAGTGTTAAGATGTACTTGATAAAATAATCGCTGCTAATCTTGAAAGAAAAGTAAGCAATTAAAGCTATCTACAGGGCAGAGGGATTTTCTGCCCATTTTACCCTCGTCGACCAATACATGGAATGCTATTCCAATTGTCGAGGGTAAAGTCCTGATGGAATGCAATAATGGAAGGATCGTCATTGTCCTCCTTCTCCCGAATGATAACCATAACATCTGGGCAATCATCGTATGGGGTGTATCTGTTTGTATGTTCATCATGAACAATGATGCGTATGCCTACCATCAATAAGGCAATGTCATGTTTACGTTTCTGTTCTTTTTCTTCCACTTCGGGATCAGGAATCAGCACCTCTTTTGCTTTGAAGGGTACTGGCTTGGGAAACAGCATAGTCATAACATGTCTTTGGCACCTTAATCGGAGACCAGACGTACATTTCATGAGGTGTGATTGAAAACATCGCTGTGTGGCGGAAGCTTGAGGAACCGACCTGTGTTTATGCCGATTCCTATGACTGGAACTGGCAGAATAGCCTAGCCCGGTTGTCCCAATTTGACTGGACATTTGAATAGGGTGCTTAATACCCTACTTATCTTTACCAAGCCCTTGTCCGGCCGATAACCCGCTGACATCATTTTCGAGTAGTGAGCATATAACTCTCGGTAAATATTGGGTACAAGAAATGGTGCTCCGATAGGTTGATATTGAGTGTTACTCACTTCCAAGGTATGAAAACTGGCCGGCTCAACTTCAGAGTTGAAATTGATGATTGGCAGATCTCTTTGTTCTGGATACTCCGGCTCAGCATTAACAGTGATTAGACTGTTTTTGATAATGTATTTGAGTTGTTGATGTAATGTGGAGGGAACGACTCCAGCCATATGTATCCATGGTCTCCCCAATAGCAGGTTGTATCCTGAATCTATCTTTAGGACGTGGAAGGATACATTGAATGTATTTTGGCCAATCTCAATTGGCAATTCAATCTTTCTGATGGCATTTCGCCGGGATCCATCAAAAGCTCTGATAACCGTGTGGCTGCTTTGGATCCGCTTGAGATTGGCATTCATCTTCACCAAGGTGGCATAAGGACAGATATTCAGAGATGAACCTCCATCTATCAAAACCCGCGGTTAGCATGTATCGGAAGACAAACTCGTAATGTGCAATGGCTTTTGCGAATGACCGGCCCCTTCTAAGGTATATCATCATCAGTGAAGGATATCACATTGTTGTTGAAAATGTGATCAACAAGATGTTGAAATATTTCCACATCCACTGATTTGGGAAGTAGGCTTCTTCCAAAACCTTTAATAAGATTTTTTGAAGATCCTCGGAAGAGAAAACCAAGTCCAGTATAGATATCTGGTGTGGAGCTTGTCATAAGCTTAAAACCACATTGGCTTCATTGTGGCCCATAGTGCAGAGGAATTTTTCAATCTTCTCCATGGGAATCTTCCCCTTTGCTTTGCAAGTAGGCAGCATAACCCGTTGAGGAAGATACATTGATTATCCTTCGACACTGTAGCAGTAGTATGAGACGTGGATCCTTCAGCTTCTCTATAATTCTATGGAACTTTGTGCAAGCTAACAACAGGATGTTTTGGTCTGAAGGGTAAAGGAATTAGCTCAGGTGCGGCCACTTTCAAAGGATTGTCCGCTCCTTTGAGTTGAATTGGTTGTATAGGAAATACTTTGATAGTGTCATCATCCACTTCGGATATAACTGATATTGATTCCTTCCATTTGGTAGGACATGCATTCCCACTCTTGAGTTGCACAGTGTAATCATCTGCGATTTGCAGGACACCACTATCAATAAGATTCTGAATAAGATGACAGAGTGCCCATCATTCTTTTGTGCTGTGACCGCGAGAGTGTGAATGATATTGACACACCTCATCAGAATTGAACCGTCCGGAGCGGGGATTGATTGGAGGTAGAAGGAAGGTAATTCTTCCTTCGTTGATCAACATTTGCAATATCTCCTCCATAGATTGGCCGAGATAGGTAAATTCCCTTTTATTGGCAAAATCCCGACGGGCTTTAGCATTTGCTCTCTTTGCGACCTTATCCTCCATAGCTTCGTTTTTTGAAGGTGATGGTGGAGCATTTATAACAAATGGAAGGAGATAAGCATGCTCCTGTTTGATTAATTGGCGTGTGACTTGATGTTGATGAGTCACCAGTTCAGCCAATTACTCAATTTGTTTGCAAAGAGCTTTCATCTTTCGTTCCATAGTAAACTGGAACTTTTCATAATCCCATTTGTCAACACCGTCTTTGATGGTCTGAGATGGCTCGCCATTAAAACTGGAACTTTGCCCAGTGCTCCAACTGATCATGTTGACCTCTTCTTCTTTGTGTTGAGGAAGAGGGTTGTCTTGCACATGAGGTTGATCTGTTTTGGTGACTACGATCTCACAATTGTCTATTAAATCTTGGATCTTGTGTTTCAAGGCCCAACAATCTTGAGCATCATGTCCGTGTGCTCCAAAGATGATAGCACACTTTGAGTAAAGCATTAAAACCCCTCCCATTAAGTGTATGTATGACCTAATTTTATGAAATAAAAGTATTCAATTTTTTTCTTATAATTATTATTCAAGAAATGGTTAAATTGATAAAAGTTTAAAGTTAAGGGTGATATATATAAAATTTTTAAAATACGCAAGTGGTTATAAAATACTCATTTCGCTTGGGAATATTCGTTTGGTCGTGGAATATTCTTGTTGTGGCTTGGGAATATTCGCATACGACCACGCTGATCATTTGTGAGCCCCAGTAATAGAATAACTATCGGATGATGAAGAAAACGACAAGTTTGAGTTTTTATAAATAACGACGTAGTTGTTACTGCTAACAATCGTTGAATACCAAGTGGTTAAAATACAAGAATACGCTGTCGTGGTTTAGATGCGGTAATACCAGACGTACAATGATATTTTGAATTATTGATTCTTACGTAAGAATGCACTAGTCAATAATTGTTAAGAATTCTTCGCTCAATATTTTATTTTATTGATTCAATAATTGTTCGTTGATATTTTATATTATTGTTGTTTCAATAATTATCATCGCACAAGATTTCCCATTATCATATCAATAATTCATATTATTTGAATAATATTATTAGATAGCATTATTGGCAATGTCTAGAAAGTTCTGTCAAGGAGAAGTTTGGTCACCTAATTACGCGCCAGTAAGGAGAAATCCTTTTCGAAAAGCCCCTTCTTTCCTGGGAACTCCTTGGTTGTCATTATTGTGATTCTGTAATATTATTTGTGAATAATTAATTATATGATAAGAAAATATTTATTTGATGTGAATATAAATGATGGATTTATTTATGTGGTTATAAATGAAAGAATTAATGTTGAGGTGTTTTATCACTATTTTTGTCGGAATGGAGGTATTAAAAATCAAACCAGTGTTCTTGTGATATATTGCCTGTGTTATAATTTTTAATCTGACCGTTGGATCGTTGTGATTTTTGGATATGTTATACATATATAAGTTGAGTATATGTCCACAAATTTTGAACCGTTAAAAATGAACGTATGATTTTTTATGAATTTTAAGAGGTGACTGATTCAGAAATTAGGTTTATAAATGATTTTGTGAAAAATTCTAGAATTGAGTGGGCCCCACTTGTGGTTGGTGAAGAAATGTGCTGAATTTTATTTCAAATGTGGTGGGTGGCAATTGTAGCAGGTAAAGCCATCAGGTAGCAGGTCAAGTCTACTTCGGCGTGCTAACATTTTCCTATAAATATAGGGCTACGTTAGAATTGAAAATCACACCAGAAACATAAGCTTTCTCTCGTTCTCTCTCTATATTATCGAGCGTATTTTTGTGAGTATTTAGATACTTTGAGAGTTACTATTCAAAGGCAAGGTTCCTTTGCTTTACATTCCAATCGCCGAAATATCGCTATTTTGAGGTAAGAGATTTTTAAGGGTTATTATGTTTTTCAGCTTCGTACTTTTTTCGAACCTTCAAAAATTCTGGAAAAATTTAAAATGATAATTTGATGAGTTTTCTTGATTGTGTCCAAAAATAGCGATTTTTGGATGTATAGATTAAGAGTTATGAAATTTATGGGAAAAGACTATTTTAAAAGTAAACCCTTATAACTCCTTGTGGTTAACTCCAAAATTGATGAAATTTTTATTTGGAGTACATCTTTATAATATCAGTATACCCTATAAATTTCGAAATTTTTGGATAAAAGTATAATTTATGATAAATGTCTAAATATTCAGTAGTTTTAGCCATATGAAAAATAGTAAATGAATTTTAAAAATCCTGAGAAAAATATATGTTCAATATGGGACTATATTCTACTAAATCCCAAGAAAAAAAAAATTTGTTTGTACTGATTTGGTATTTTTCATGAAAAGGGACTAGTTATGAGTAAATGAATTAAATATGTTATGTGAAGTAACAAAATTGGAAAATAGGATTTTATGGCTTGGGAATCCTATATAAGGTATATGCAGATTTTTATGAGGGTTTTGGTTATTGGTGATGAAATTTTATGAGTTTGGCATTTTAGGATGATTAAATGCATTAATTAGTAAAGTGTAAACAATTAAAATAAATTGTTTATAAGTTTACGAAATGATTAAAATATTGTGGTAATATTAATAATATTAGATTATGAGATTATTAAGTGATTTATAACATTTGGATCAAGGTGTTATGAAATCATTGATTTATTAATCTTACTCTTAAAATTAAATTCGTGTTTTGATCATATTGTTTTTATTATCATATATAACATTTTTATAATCCCGTGAAGAAATTTCTCTTCGACTTGAGTGTAAAGATGGGTAGATTATTGGTATGATCGTGACTATGAGTTCTCTTTGGCCAGTAGTGCAAGGTTGAATCGTTGATTGGTATGATCATGACCATTGAATTTATAATTGAATATTTTTAGCTTAAGTGCAAAGGTAAATCGATCAACATGGTTATAATTATGGTTTATATAAATTTCGAAATGATTATGTATTTTTTTGAGATATGAATATCTTTTATTCAGTAGTGCAAAGATGAACTTTTAATGAATATCTTTGGGCGTGTAAGTGCAAAGATGACTGTTGTTGAATATCTTTGACGACATTGCAAAATATCTTTGAAGTGCAAAGATAATGAATATCTTCGCCCGTAGTGCAAAGATGAATTTATGATTATGAATTAACATGAACCGTGATTTGGTATAACCATGATCTTTGATGTTTCACGTAAATACAGGTGATAAAAATTATCTTTGTCCGGGATGAGAAGGGGAATTTAGAATCACAATTATGATTATGAGTTATTCACATGATTGTGGACATGAATTATTGATTGATGTTTACAGGATAAAACATTGTTGGTGGACTTTTAACATGGAGAAGATAATAGACTTTATGGTCTATTCGACTCTTCTAATGGATTTCTCGTTCACCGCAACTATGGTTGAAAAGTTTTATCATCTACCATATGTTTTAAATCGATTTATTACTCGATGAAGGCTATTGATAATTTAATTATCTTTAGTCATGGTATTCTTTATCGATTGATAGTAGTTATGCTCACTCTTTTGCTTCACAATTCCTTTCGTGTAATAAGAGTGTAATGGGTCGTAAGTAGGGATAACAGGGAATAGAGAAAGTGGTCTATAGCTGTTGAGGTTCTCCATAAATAGTATGGAAATAATTTTATTGAGAACTTTAGATAAGTGTGTCATATTGTATACGTCATTTGATATTTAATTTTGGTGAACCGAATAGGGTAAGGTGAACCCAACTTTGGAAGGGTGTTTTGCCACTATCATACAATATGTCTAATGACCTACGAGTTATCATAAGACAGGGTTGTGCACATCCACTTGCTGAGTATATCTACGAACACTACCTATATGATCTTGGAGTTCATTTGAAACATAATGTTCAACTGGAGACAATGTGGATAGTTATATGTCAAGAGAAGACTCACCATTGGAAGGTACATGATAGTAATCTTCTCATTTTTCTTTGGGGTCTATTGGATCAACCAAGGATAATTCTCTAGACAAATGATATCTATCATAACTTAGATTCATGGCCTCCTATGTATGAAAGTTTCCTTGAGCACTTCCCAAAGATTTTAATTTCTAAAACAGTTTTTGACTGTACCTTTATGTAAGGTGTCATTGTGACGTACTACCCAAGTTAGTGTCAAGAGTCACAGTTGGTATATATATTTGTATCAAAACTCACAACATATGTGTTGTTGTATTTTGCACGACAATTGTTATAATAAAGTTGTAGTTGTTTTCTGTACCATGTATTTGGCGACTCAGAATAGGTTAGATGGATTAGACCTATTTTGGGGGCGTCACATTTGGTATCAGAGTTCAGGGATATGATCTCTGGCAGAGATCCGGGATTAGAACTAGGAAGGGAGAGACGAGTAAAATCCTTCGCTAGTGTGTGTCCTACCTAAGCTGAAATTTCTTACTTAAGTTGACAAATTGTGATATGTCAATTAACCTTTGTTTTGAAGCTGTATTCTAGAATGATATCTGAAATACATGAGATGAGCAATGAAGAAATCATGATGATGGAGAAGATGGAATCTGAAATGAAAGCAAGGTATTCTCAACTCTTTGAAATACCAGGTATGTAAATTTTGGGGACAAAATTTCATAAGGAGGGGAGATTGTAAGACCCCGAATTCTATGAAATAAAAGTATTCAATTTTTCTTATAATTATTATTCAGTAAATGGTTAAATTGATAAAAGTTTAAAGTTAATGGTGATATATGTAAAATTTTCAAAATACGCAAGTGGTTTTAAAATACTCATTTCTGTCGGAGAATATTTGTTTGGTCGTGGAATATTCTTGTTTTCGGGAAATATTCGTACGACGACACAGTCATTTGTGGGCCCCATAACAGAACAATTGTCGGATGAAGAAAATGACAAGTTTGAGTTTTTATAAATAACGACGTAGTTGTTAGTTGTTACCGTTAACATCATTGAATACCCAGTGGTTAAAACACAAGAATACGCGTGGTTGCACAAAGAAGATACAAGGTATTGCATATATATTTTGAATTATTGATTCTTACGTAAGAAAGCACTACTCAATAATTGTTACATTAATTTATCGCTCAATATTTTATTTTATTGATTCAATAATTGTTGCGTTGATATTTTATATTATTGTTGTTTCAATAATTATCATCGCACAATATTTCCCATTATCGATCAATAATTCATATTATTTAAATAATATTATTAGATAGCATTATTGGCAATGTCTAGAAAGTTTCGTCAAGGAGAGGTTTGGTCACCTAATTGCGCGCGCCAATAAGGAGAAATCCTTTTCTGAAAGCCCCTCTTTCCTGGAACTACCTGGGTTATCATTATTGTGGATTCGTAATATTATTTGTGAATAATTAATTTATTTATATGATAAAAATATTTATTTGATGTGAATATAAATGATGGATTTATTTATGTGGTTATAAATGAAGGAATTAATGTTGAGGTATTTTATCAAGATTTTTGTTTAAATGGAGGTATTAAAAATCAAACCAGTTGTTCTTGTGATATATCATGTGAGTTATAATTTTTAATCCACTGTTGGATCGTTGTGATTTTTGGATATGTTATATATATAAGTTGAGTATATGTCCACAAATTTTGAACCGTTAAAATGAACGATGATTTTTTATGAATTTTAAGAGGTGACTGATTCGAAAAAATTAGGTTTATAAATGATTTTTGTGGAAAATTTTAGAATTGAGTGGGCCCCACTTGTGGTTGGTGAAGAAATGTGCTCAATTTTATTTCAAATGTGGTGGGTAGCAATAGTAGCAGGTAAAGCCATCAGGTAGCAGGTTAAGTCTGCTTCGGCGTGTTAACATTTTCCTATAAATAGAGAGCTACGTTAGAATTGAAAATCACACTAGAAACATAAGTTTTCTCTCTTTCTCTCTCTATATTATCGAGCGTATTTTTGTGAGTATTTTGATACTTTGAGAGTTGTTATTCAGTGCAAGGTTCCTTCGGCTTTACATTCCTATTCCGTAAATAACGCTCTTTTCGAGTAAAGGGGATTTTAAGGGTTATTATGTTTTTCAATTTCGTACTTTTTTTGAACCTTCAAAAATTCTGGAAAAATTTAAAATGATAATTTGATGAGTTTTCTTGATTGTGTCCAAAAATAGCGATTTTTGGATGTATAGATTAAGAGTTATGAAATTTATGGGAAAAGACTATTTTAAAAGTAAACCCTTATAACTCCTTGTGGTTAACTCCAAAATTGATGAAATTTTTATTGGGAGTACATCTTTATAATATCAGTATACCCTATAAATTTCAGAATTTTTGGATAAAAGTACAATTTATGATAAATGTCTAAATATTCGGCAGTTTTGGCCATATGAAAAATAGTAAATGGATTTTAAAAATTCTGAGAAAAATATATGTTCAATATGGGACTTTATTCTGCTAAATCCCAGAAAAGAAAATTTGTTTGTATTGAGTTGGTATTTTTCATAAAAAGGGAGTAGTTATGAGTAAATGAATTAAATATGTTATGTGAAGTAACAAAATTGGAAAATAGGATTTTATGACTTGAGAATCCTATATAAGGTATATGCAGATGATTGATGAGGGTTTTGGTTATTGGTGATAAAATTTTATGAGTTTGGCATTTTAGGATGATTAAATGCATTAATTAGTAAAGTGTAAACAATTAAAATAAATTATTTATAAGTTTACGAAACGATTAAAATATTGTGGTAATATTAATAATATTAGATTATGAGATTATTAAGTGATTTATAACATTTGGATCAAGGTGTTATGAAATCATTGATTTATGAATCTTACTCTTGAAATTTTCGTGTTTTGATCATATTATTTTTATTATCATATATAACATTTTTATAATCCTGGTGAAGAAATTTCTCTTTGACTAGAGTGTAAAGATGGGTAGATTATTAGTATGATCGTGACTATGAGTTCTCTTTGGCCAGTAGTGCAAAGTTGAATCGTTGATTGGTATGATCATGACCACTGAATTTACAATTGAATATTTTTAGCTTAAGTGCAAAGGTGAATTGATCAACATGGTTATAATTATGGTTTATATAAATTCTGAAATGATTATGTATTTCTTTGAGATATGAATATCTTTGGCCTGTAGTGCAAAGATGAACTTTTAATGAATGTCTTTGGCGTGTAAGTGCAAAGATGACCTGTTGTTGAATATCTTTGGCCTGTAGTGCAAAGATGAACTGTTAATGAATATCTTTGGGAATGAATATCCGAGAGTAAAGATGAATCGTTAATGAATATCTTGCAAAGATGAATTTATGATTATGAACATGAACTGTGATTTGGTATAACCATGATCTTTGATGTTTCACGTAAAGACAGGTGATAAAAATTATCTTTGTCCGGGATGAGAAGGGGAATTTAGAATCACAATTATGATTATAAGTTATTCACAGGATTGTGGACATGAATTGTTGATTGATGTTACAGTGATAAAACATTGTTGGTGGACTTTTAACATGGAGAAGATAATAGACTTTATGGTCTATTTGACTCTTCTAATGGATCGCTTCGTCCACCGCAACTATGGTTGAAAAGTTTTATCATCTACCATATGTTTTAAATCTCTGATTTATTACTGATGAAGGCTATTGATAATTTAATTATCTTTAGTCATGGTATTCTTTATTGAGCTAGTTATGCTCACTCTTTTGCTTCACAATTCCTTTCAGGTAATAAGAGTGTTACCGGGTCGTGCGGGGATAACAGGGGAATAGAACGGTGGTCTATAGCTGTTGAGGTTCTCCATAAATAGTATGGAAATAATTTTATTGAGAACTTTAGATAAGTGTGTCATATTGTATACGTCATTTGATATTTAATTTTGGTGAACCGAATAGGGTAAGGTGAACCCAACTTTGGAAGGGTGTTTTGCCACTATCATACAATATGTCTAATGACATACAACCTCGAGTTATCATAAGATGTGGTTGTGCACATCCACTTGCCGAGTATATCTCTACAAACACTACCTATATGATCTTGGAGTTCATTTGAAACATAATGTTCAACTGGAGACAATGTGGATAGTTATATGTCAAGAGAAGACTCACCATTGGAAGGTACATTATAGTAATCTTCTCATTTTTCTTTGGGGTCTATTGGATCAACCAAGGATAATTCTCTCAGACAAATGATATCTATCATAACTTAGATTCACGGCCTCCTATGTATGAAAGTTTCTGAGCACTTCCCAAAGATTTTAATTTCTAAAAACAGTTTTGATCAGACCTTTATGTAAGGTGTCATTGTGACGTGTCTACCCAAGTTGGTGTCAAGAGTCATGATTGGTATATATATTTGTATCAAAACTCACAACATATGTGTTGTTGTATTTGCACACGACAATTGTTATAATAAAGTTGTAGTTGTTTTCAGTACCATGTATTTGGCACTCGTAATAGGTTAGATGGATTAGACCTATTTTGGGGGCGCCACATTTGGTATCGTAGTTAGAGGATATGATCTCCGGCAGTGAGATCCGGATTAGAACTAGGAAGGGAGAGAGACGAGTAAAATCCTTCGCTAGTGTGTGTCCTACCTAAGCTGAAATTTCTTACTTAAGTTGACAAATTGTGATATGTCAATTAACCTTTGTTTTGAAGCTGTATTCTAGAATGATATCTGAAATACATGAGATGAGCAATGAAGAAATCATGATGATGGAGAAGATGGAATCTGAAATGAAAGCAAGGAATTCTCAACTCTTTGAAATACCAGGTACGTAAATTTTGGGGACGAAATTTCATAAGGAGGGGAGATTGTAAGACCCCGAATTCTATGAAATAAAAGTATTCAATTTTTCTTATAATTATTATTCAGTAAATGGTTAAATTGATAAAAGTTTAAAGTTAAGGGTGATATATGTAAAATTTTCAAAATACGCAAGTGGTTTTAAAATACTCATTTCTGTCGGGGAATATTTGTTTGGTCGTGGAATATTCTTGTTTTTTGGGAAATATTCGTACGACGGCGACCACGTATCATTTGTGGGCCCCATAATGTAACAAATTGGGATGAAGAAAATGACAAGTTTGAGTTTTTATAAATAACGACGTAGTTGTTACCGTTAACACTGTTGGAATACCCGATGGTTAAAACACAGTAATACACGTGGTTGCACAGTAGCACAAGGTATTGCATAGTATTTTTGAATTATTGATTCTTACGTAAGAAAGAACTACTCAATAATTGTTACAATAGTTACTGTTCAATATTTTATTTTATTGATTCAATAATTGTTGCGTTGATATTTTATATTATTGTTGTTTCAATAATTATCACTGCACAGATTTCCCATTATCAGATCAATAATTCATATTATTTAAATAATATTATTAGATAGCATTATTGGCAATGTCTAGAAAGTTCTGTCAAGGAGAGGTTTGGTCACCTAATTACGCGCCAATAAGGAGAAATCCTTTTCGGAAAGCCCCCTCTTTCCTTGGAACTGTCTGGTTATCATTATTGTGATTCTGTAATATTATTTGTGAATAATTAATTATATGATAAAAAAATATTTATTTGATGTGAATATAAATGATGGATTTATTTATGTGGTTATAAATGAAGGAATTAATGTTGAGGTATTTTATCAGTATTTTTGTCGAAATGGAGGTATTAAAAATCAAACCAGTGTTCTTGTGATATATTGCGTGAGTTATAATTTTTAATCCGACCGTTGGATCGTTGTGATTTTTGGATATGTTATACATATATAAGTTGAGTATATGTCCACAAATTTTGAACCGTTAAAAATGAACGTATGATTTTTTATGAATTTTAAGAGGTGACTGATTCGAAAATTAGGTTTATAAATGGTTTTGTGAAAAATTCTAGAATTGAGTGGGCCCCACTTGTGGTTGGTGAAGAAATGTGCTGAATTTTATTTCAAATGTGGTGGGTAGCAATAGTAGCAGGTAAAGCCATCAGGTAGCAGGTCAAGTCTGCTTCGGCGTGTTAACATTTTTCTATAAATAGAGAGCTACGTTAGAATTGAAAATCACACCAGAAACATAAGTTTTCTCTCTTTCTCTCTCTATATTATCGAGCGTATTTTTGTGAGTATTTTGATACTTTGAGAGTTGCTATTCAGTGCAAGGTTCCTTCGGCTTTACATTTGGCCGTAAATATCGCTCGCTTTTCGAGGTAAGGATTTTAAGTGGTTATTATGTTTTTCAATTTCGTACTTTTTCTGAACCTTCAAAAATTCTGGAAAAATTTAAATTTATAATTTGATGAGTTTTCTTGATTGTGTCCAAAAATAGCGATTTTTGGATGTATAGATTAAGAGTTATGAAATTTATGGGAAAAGACTATTTTAAAAGTAAACCCTTATAACTCCTTGTGGTTAACTCCAAAATTGATGAAATTTTTATTGGGAATACATCTTTATAATATCAGTAGACCCTGTAAATTTCGGAATTTTTGGATAAAAGTACAATTTATGATAAATGTCTAAATATTCGGCAGTTTTTACCATATGAAAAATAGTAAATGGATTTTAACAATTCTGAGAAAAATATATGTTCAATATGGGACTTTATTCTGCTAAATCCCAGAAAAGAAAATTTGTTTGTATTGATTTGGTATTTTTCATAAAAAGGGAGTAGTTATGAGTAAATGAATTAAATATGTTATGTGAAGTAACAAAATTGGAAAATAGGATTTTATAACTTGAGAATCCTATATAAGGTATATGCAGATGTTTGATGAGGGTTTTGGTTATTGGTGATGAAATTTTATGAGTTTGGCATTTTAGGATGATTAAATGCATTAATTAGTAAAGTGTAAACAATTAAAATAAATTGTTTATAAGTTTACGAAACGATTAAAATATTGTGGTAATATTAATAATATTACATTATGAGATTATTAAGTGATTTATAACATTTGGATCAAGGTGTTATGAAATCATTGATTTATGAATCTTACTCTTGAAATTTTCGTGTTTTGATCATATTGTTTTTATTATCATATATAACATTTTTATAATCCTGGTGAAGAAATTTCTCTTTGACTAGAGTGTAAAGATGGGTAGATTATTGGTATGATCGTGACTATGAGTTCTCTTTGGCCAGTAGTGCAAAGTTGAATCATTGATTGGTATGATCATGACCATTGAATTTACAATTGAATATTTTTAGCTTAAGTGCAAAGGTGAATTGATCAACATGGTTATAATTATGGTTTATATAAATTCTGAAATGATTATGTATTTCTTTGAGATATGAATATATTTGGCCTGTAGTGCAAAGATGAACTGTTAATGAATATCTTTGGCCTGTAAGTGCAAAGATGACCTGTTGTTGAATATCTTTGGCCTGTAGTGCAAAGATGAACTGTTAATGAATATCTTTGGCCCGTAGTGCAAAGATGAATTTATGATTATGAACATGAACTGTGATTTGGTATAACCATGTTCTTTGATGTTTCACGTAAAGACAGGTGATAAAAATTATCTTTGTCTTGGATGAGAAGGGGAATTTAGAATCACAATTATGATTATGAGTTATTCACAGGATTGTGGACATGAACTGTTGATTGATGTTACAGGAATAAAATATTGTTGGACTTTTAACATGGAGAAGATAATAGACTTTATGGTCTATTTGACTCCTCTAATGGATTGCTCGTTCCGCTGCAACTATGGTTGAAAAGTTTTATCATCTACCATATGTTTTAAATCTCTGATTTATTACTGATGAAGGCTATTGATAATTTAATTATCTTTAGTCATGGTATTCTTTACTAAGCTAGTTGTGCTCACCCTTGTGCTTCACAATTCCTTTCAGGTAATAAGAGTGTTGTCGAATTCGAAGGGGATATAATAGGGAATATAACTCTGGTCTATAGTCATTGAGGTTCTCCTAAATAGTATGGAAATAATTTTATTGAGAAATTTAGATAAGTGTGTCGTATTGTATATGTCATTTGATATTTAATTTTGGTGAACCGAATAGGGTAAGGTGAACCCAACTTTGGAAGGGTGTTTTGCCACTATCATACAATATGTCTAATGACCTACGAGTTATCATAAGACAGGGTTGTGAACATCCACTTGCTGAGTATATCTACGAACACTACCTATATGATCTTGGAGTTTATTTGAAACATAATGTTCAACTGGAGACAGTGGGGATAGTTATATGTCAAGAGAAGACTCACCATTGGGAGGAACATGATAGTAATCTTCTCATTTTTCTTTGGGGTCTATTGGATCAACTAAGGATAATTCTCTGGACAAATGATGTCTATCATAACTTAGATTCATGGTCTCCTATGTACGAAGGTTTCCTTGAGCACTTCCCAAAGATTTTAATTTCTAAAACAGTTTTTGACTGTACCTTTATGTAAGGTGTCATTGTGACGTACTACCCAAGTTGGTGTCAAGAGTCACAGTTGGTATATATATTTGTATCAAAACTCACAACATATGTGTTGTTGTATTTTGTACGACAATTGTTGTAATAAAGTTGCAGTTGTTTTATGTACCATGTATTTGGCGACTCAGAATAGGTTGGATGGATTGGACCTATTTTGGGGTCGTCACAATTAGGGTTGGCTAGTGGAAGAAAACGTGTGATTTTCTTCTGAGTAGTCAGAAGAGTAAGAATATTCTCAAGAGAGTCCCCTATGGGTGTGAACGTTCGAGGTCGCTTTGCTTCTCCACTTTTAGGCAATGGAGGGTTTGAAGATTGTGCTTGAAAAGGGGAGTAGTTTCTCCTTTGTATAGGCATGCTTTGATTACCTTTCTTTCCTTGTAGTATCAAGGAAACATCCTCCTCTTTCTTTTTATGGACCCTCCGGGGGTTGTTTCCATAAGATCCGGACTGGATGTGTTCAGCAACAGCTTTAAGAGCGGCTAGGTCTTGAATTTTTCCAGACTTCAATCCCATCTCAGCCATCTCTTCGTGCTTTATCATTTCAGAGAATGGTTTGTCAATACTAGCTAGAACTCTTTCATAGAAAAGAGCTTCCTGTATATATATGAAAGTCATGGCCATTTCTGATTCTATCATGGAAGGAATAACTTGAGCAGCAAGGCGCCTCCACCTTTGAGCATACTCTCTAAATTACTCATTAGACTGTTTCTTGACCTTGGTAATTTGGTACCGGTCAGGAGTCATCTGAGATTGAAAACTGTATTGATTGAGGAAGGCGTGAGCCAGCTCTTCCCAACCATGGATCTTTGAGTTGTCTAATCTGGTATACCACGAACGAGCTTCTCCAGTCAGACTCTTCTGGAACAGCTGCATTCTGAGCTTTTCATTTTCCGCGTAAGATCCAAGTTCTCCAATGAATACCTTTAAATGGGAATAAGGATCCCCTAATCCGTTATACTTTTCAAAATTAGGGGTTTTGAATTTCTCTGGATAATGAACACCATAAATATGCAAAGGTCTGCATATGAAACACTGCCATGTGTTCCAATCCCTTTGAGAATACGGATAGTTTCCTCCATTTGAAGGACCTTCTTCTTGATATCACCGGTGTCTGGATCTCATTTGAGATGGGTGTTTTTAGGGTCTTTGTTGGTCGTATCCAACTGAGGTTCTGGAATTGTTTTTTCCAGACCTTAAACTCCTCCTTGTGTAGAGGATTCTGTATGTATAGGTATCTTCGTACCCTGAGTGGACTGGTGCAATTATTTTAGTAGAACAGCCAAGTCTATGATTTGTTTACTCAATCCGTCCAATTATTCTCGAGAAACAGGATTAGACTGGTCAGAAGAAGACATGATTGGCTATATGCTCGTGGCCTTTTTGGATTTTGAACGGGTAACGTGCCCAATGATTCCCTACAAAAGACTTATGTAGTTTAGTCTTAGGGTAATGTAAATGTTATCATAACATGTCCGTTTTAGGAATTTTATCCTGCAAAACTAGTTGTTAATTGATAACATGTTATGCATGCACAGATATTCTTCATATTTTTCATTACATATGGATGAACATGGAATAAAATTACAAGTAAATGCTTTTACAAGTAATTGAAAATTGAAAGTATGAAGAGACTTTCCCCCGCATTTGGTTTATCAGATGTTGACCTATCTTAGGGTTATTCTCGCGGCTTTTTGGCATGAAGGTTCCCAGATCATCGTAATTTACTCGACAAGAATTTAATCCGATCTTTCAACTGGAGCAAATCTAGATGGTGCCTTTCTTGAGCCCCGTTGGAATTATTCTTCCTACAAGTCCAGTAATCAAACACCGACAGGATAGCCTCCTGCTGGAGGAACCACACAACATACATTCACATACAACGTGTCTCACCGTTTATGCAAAATGATGACATGTGCGAAGCACTAATATCACAGATAGATATTTGGCAGTGTAGTAAATAAGATGCATTCGTACACATTCATCATAAATGTAAATGCAACATAAATACACAAGCATATAACAGTTTTGAAAAGCTTGTAATAGCGGCTTAAGCCCTCTTACTGGACTCCCCAACAGAGTCGCCACCTGCCGACGTCGGGATTTTTAGTGTCCCTTTTCGTTACTTGTTCTTTGGTGTTCTCATGTTAATGTGAGATTTGTTTAAAAAAACAAGTGAAAAAGGTTCGACATGTATAATGTCGACGATTTGACTTTAAGAGTCACCAGTTGGTGTATTTAACTTGTTGCACCAACACAACCGAAAAGGTTTGCACATTGACCCAGTGATGTGACACTGCTAAACGGGTCTGTGAAACCAAAATTCATTATGGGTTCAGGGGCTTGGTTATGCGGAGGGAAGGTGTTAGGCACCTCCGACATCCGTGTTGCCACGGTGACCGCCACTTCTCAAAGAAACTGTTATATGAATGTGTGTGTGTGTGTTTGGATCAACGTGCAATTATTTGGAAGTAGTGTTATGCCTCGTTCGCACCTATATACATAGGGTTTGATTTTTTGTAGAAAATTTAGTTTTAAGCAAGATATAGGAATGAAGTTTTGTAAAAGATGTTTTTCCAAACCCTGTGCTCAATAGTAATTGAGGCCTTTGATACTTCCATTTTATTGTTAAATGTTCAGCTTGTTAGCTTTTATTTTTGAGATGCGAGGCATCTGCGAGAAAATAATATCTGAAGAAGGTCTTGAACTCCTTATGGACATGATGACCATCCAAGGGAATTCGATTACATCGTAAGTAATGTACAAGTCGCCATAGTGGAAAAAGTTCATCACGGGAACCGGATCTAGATTCAGTAGACTAAATCTGTGATCACATGATTCCTAGGCTCACATGATACTGCAATTTGTATGGAAAGCAGTAAGCAGTTATATATATATATGTGTGTGTGTGTGTGTGTGTGTGTGTGCATGATCAACCACCACGAAGCAACTCCATGGGGGATCAGAAATGTAAATAAAGCAATAAATGATATTAACCTCCACGGAGTAAACTCCAGGCGGGACTTGAATGTAAATAAAGTTATAAAGCTATCAACTGCCACGAAGTAAACTCCAAGCAGGACGAAATGTAAATAAAGCTGTAAAAGCAATCAACTGCCACGAAGTAACCTCCAGGCAGGACAAAATGTAAATATATATATATATATATATATATATATATATAAGCGAGAATGCACCGGATATAAAATCAAAGCTCATCGGATATATGTCCAATAATGCTTATATATATATATATATATAAGCAATTAAACGCACTGTATGTAAAATCTAGGCTCATCGAATAGTGTGACAACAATATATATATATATATATATATATATATATAAGCCAATAAACGCTCTGCATCAAGTTCAGGCTCAATCGAGGCATAACTCGCTAATGTTAGTCTGTATAAAAATATATACATATATATATAAGTATATATATACAGATAGAAATGAAAACCATGGATCGAAGTCCGGGAAAACACACACACACGACTCTCAATGTGTATAATAGTGTGTGCTATTATGAGAAGAAAGGCTTTATAAAATGTAAGAAGGCTTACATTGGGCTGCCAAAGTAGACTTCTATGTCTCTTTGTGGATAAGTACTCAGCTCCCGCGGGACAAAATATAGCTATATGTGAGCTAACAGAAGAGGAAACACTCAATATGGGTGTGTACAGAGTAAAGTAGACAGGGCTTCCTCGCCTTTTCTCTCTCTTCTCTCTCTCAAAATGGCTGAACCTCAGCCTATATTTATAGACTGATGGCCGCAGGTGTACCTGCAGCTGGTCATGGTGGGCCCGGGCTTTGTGGGTCCTGTCATCTCGAAGTACGTGCACTTGCACACTGTAATGTCCACTCAAACTTGCAGAACTTCAATCCAAACATCCAAACGAGGTATATGTGACCTTATTCTGACCGCTTGTGTCGAGAGTTACGCAATGACATGGATTAGAGGTTGTACGAAGTCAGGAAGAGGGGACCATGCCCATAGTCTTCAAGCTTCAAATTCTATCCGGTGTACTGCCACGCGTAATAGTCACTCGGGATTAAAACTCCTCGGTTCTTGTGGGACATTGTTGTGTGTATATATGTATGAAGTGTTGAGACGACGTCCAGGTGTTGATGTGGCAAGATGACGTTTGACTCTTCGTTGGGGTTATCGTCGGTTTGTGTTGAAAGTAGACGTTGCTCAGGGTTACATCTGAGATTGGACTGCTGCAAGTGTTTGAATGTCGCAAGGTCATCTTGTAAGTGCCTGTACGCCCGGTGTTAGCTCCGGGTTTGAGAGATGAGTGCCTCGGCAGGAGGTCTGAGATTGAAGCTGATAGCATATATTTGAAACAAGCATTTCCGGAGTTATCGCCGGAACTGCAACAACATTCCTTGGGGTTATTGCCAAGGACGAAACTCGGGGTTATCTCCGAGGTCGGAAATGATCCTTCAGGTGTGTGTTCCGGGGTTGAGAATGAGATTCCCGATGTGTGGTCTGGGGTTGGAAATGATGTTCCCGATTTGTGGTCCGGGTTGTGAACTGATCTTCCCGGTGTGTGTTCCGGGTTAAACTGCGGCTCTCGGTGTGTGTTCCAGGTTGGATGTAAACTGTCTTCCAAGGTTATCTCCGAAAGACGATTTTGCCCTCCTGTATTGTTAGTAATAGTTGTGCAGAAAAATTTTGAGTGTCTACAATGTCCAAGGAATTGTACATGTTCTAGCTAGAATTCACACTTAGAGAATTTCGCGTACAACTTTTCCTTTCTTAGTGTCTCCAGCGTCAAACGTAAATGTTCCACATGTTCTTCTTGAGATGTGGAGTACACCAGGATGTCATCAATGAATACCACCAAAAACTTGTCTAAAAATTGTTCAAACACCCTATTCATCAAATCCATGAATGCAAGAGGGGCATTTCTTAATTCGAAAGACATCACCAAAAACTCGTAATGTCCATACCGAGTTCTGAATGCCGTCTTTGGTACATCCTCCTTCCTTACTTTTAATTGGTGATACCCACTTCTCAAATCTATTTTCGAGAAGTACCTAGCACCCTTCAATTGATCAAACAAGTCATCTATTCTTGGTAACGGATATTTATTCTTAATAGTGACTTTGTTTAATTCCCTATAATCAATGCAAAGACGCATTGACCTATCCTTCTTCTTCACGAATAACACCGGTGCTCCCCACGGTGACACACTCGATTGAATGTACTTCTTGTCTAAAAGCTCCTACAGTTGTACCATCAATTCCTTCATTTCTATCGGAGCCATTCTATACGAGGCTTTCGATATCAGAGCGGTTCCTGGAGCTAAGTCGATCACAGACTCAATCTCTCGGTCAGGCGATAGTCCTAGAAAATCATCCAAAAATATATCTATAAATTCCCTAAACACTGGTATCTCTTCCAATTTCACCCCCTTCCTCTGAGTATCGACTATGTAAGCTAAATAACCCACACAGCCTTGACTCAATAACTTCTTGGCCTGCATAATTGTTAGACATCTCATATGTCTAGGCGATTTTCTACCATAAAAAACTACCTTTAACGGAGTTATAAGGTTTACACATTTCTTTTGGCAATCAATTATCGCTCCATATTTGAACATCCAATCTATTCCCAAAATAACATCAAACTCTCCAAGTTTTATTAGAATTAAATCTACCATCATGACATTCCCCTTAATATTCACCCTACAATTCTTTTATACGAACCTAACATGAATCACTTCCCTATTCGCAATTTCTATGCTTAAAGGGAAATTCAATTCTTCACTAGACAATTCTAACCTCTTAGCAAATTCATCAGATATAAAAGAGCAAGTAGCACTCAAATCAAATAATACATAAGCATCTATATCATTGATTGGGATAATACCCGACACAACATCTTTTGATTGCACTACATCCTGCACAGTCATGTTGAAGGTTCTGGCTGTGGGTCTGTTTGATGAAGTTGGTCCTGCAATGATCAATGTGCCTCCACTGCTACCTCCCTTGTTTCCTGTTGTCTCATCAGGTTTCTTCTTAGGGCACTCACGAGAAAAATAATCCTTCGGCCTGCATGTGTAGCAAACATTCTTCTTAGGTTGACTGCAATTTAGGGCAATGTGACCCTCCTGTCCACAGTTAAAGCATACATGTTTCCCCCTTAAGCATACACCCGCGTGAAACTTTCCGCATGTAGCAGATGCTTTAAACTTTTTCTTCTGCTGGTTACCCTGCTGGTTTCCAGAACCCACATTTCCATTCCATTTTCTCTTCAGGTTATTATTACCATTTCCACTACTCCCACCACCATTCTTAGCTTTACCCTCATTCTTCTTCTTTCTCTATTGTTGATTGTACTTTATCACAGCCTCGCCTCCACCCTCAACGAGAATTTCCTTCCTAAGCACTGTTGTGAATGTCTTCAGCTGGAACAGAGAGACCCTACTGTACAACCAGGGTTTCAGTCCCTGCTCAAACCTCCTAGCCTTGCGCTCATCTGTGTTGACTTGATATGGCGTGAACCTCGCCAATTCGTTAAATTTTGTGGCATACTCCGATACTGTCATTGATCCCTGCTTCAGTTCCAAAAACTGCACCTCCATCTGATTCTTTGAACTTTCAGGGAAATAGGTCTCAAAGAATATCTCCTTAAACCTATCCCATGTAATCATCCCTTGTCCTCCTCGAGTTTTGTTGATCTGCCACCAATAACTAGCCTCTGCTTTCAACATGAATGTTGCAAAAGCAGTCTTCTGATTCTCACCTACTCTAGCTACATCAAACACTTTCTCTATCTCCATAATCCAAGTATGTGCCTCAACAGGATTCATGGACCCACGGAATTCTGGTGGTCCCACCGCCTTGAAGTCCTTAAATGTCACAACTTGATTCTGTGGTTGATTCTATAACGCACCCATCAGTAACATCACTAACTACTGAACGGGGTTAGCTTCCACATTGTTATTGTTGGTAGATCCCTCAGGGGTTCTTTGTCCTGGCTGACTACTTCTTGGTGGCATTTTCTATTAAAATACACTCATTAGATTGTTACTCAATTCCTTTAAGTATTTACTACTTAATTTGCACACCATAAAAGATTATCACGTAACACATAACACTTCGAATAAAATAATAACTTTTATTCATTCTTAATCTTTTAGAAAACATAAGAACAATAGCATCTCTGCTATTTACATTAACTTTCCTGAACTACTAAAGTTCCAGGATAACATCATCATCATATCCCATAGGTTACTTAACACTTGGGATTTACATATTATTTATCATATTATTAATCGCATATCAAGTACATTTATAACGACCTACTAAAATACTGCATAGCCTTACGACGCTCTTCTTCCATAATACGAAACATTGTTTGGCGATCTAATATGTACGTTGGCAGTGTCTCGAACTGAATCGGATAACCCATGACCCGATCTTGAGCTCAATTGATCACAATGTTGAAAACACTATCCATCTCTTCCACCTTTACCTTCTTCACTTGTACATCTCTCTCTGCTACCCTGGCTCGTTTAGAAGCTTCTTCATACGCGTCTTCGGCTCTTTCCCTCTTAGTAGATTCTTCCTTCAGCTTGTTCTTCAGTTCTGCGATCTCCTCTGTCAGTTGCTCGTTTCCTTTTTCAATGTGGACCAGCTTCCCTTCGACATTGCTCAGACTTTCCTCTAGATCCTGGATCACGTTGTCCTTCTGCGCCATTGAGGTTTGTTGTTCAGCAACTATCTCTCTCAACTCCTCGATGCTATCCTGAAGTTCCACATTGCGGTCCTATACTTCATTGTACATACGGGCAAAGATCGAGTTTAGTGGAATCTCTTCCTCCTCGTCCTCCTCATCCTCATTTGACTTTGGCAGCTCCTCAGGGTCTTCCTCGTCCATCTCTATCTCATAATCCTCATCATGTAAACCCTCCTGCTCAACCACTGTGACCAACGGAAATGATTCCCGTGGCAGTAGTTGTTCCCAAACCACCTGAACATCTCGAGGCTCCTCCTCCCTAGGCATCTGGGATTCTTCTTCTCTAGCCTGACTGGATTCTCTTATATTAGCCATCCTGACAACAATTTTTTTTTAAGTTTTAATTACTAATCATTACTACTCGACACTCACGAGCACATAAGTTGTAATCACATAAGTACATAAGTGTTTTATTACTTCTTCCTTAAAACTCGATAAGAGTTTATCAATACTATCTTTTCAAAGGTTACTTCCTAAGGCTTTTCCCCATCTAAGGTTCATAACCTATGGCTTTGATACCAACTTGTGACACCCACAAATTCGGGTACTTTATTTCCACTAGATTTGGTGCTCACTTTATAAAAATGTTCATATCTAACTACCCAAACATAATAAAGTTTAATAATAAACCTTCCCATTAAAGGGTTACATCATTAAGTTCAACAAAATCTCCCAGGTTATCTAACCTTTAATTACAAGCATAATGTGCGAAAAAAATTAAATAAATACATCACAAGATTTAAAATAAAGTCCAACAACATAAAAGCTAGCGGGTTTACAAGTCTTCAATACTTGCTTATCTTCCCTTTTCCTTTACTGGTTGTAGGTTCTTCGACCTTCTCAACTTTAGCTTTAATATTAATATAAGCAAGAGTGAGCAAACAATGCTCACTTGAAATGATAATGAATACATCATATCAACTACCAAATGATTAGGCTCAATAGAAATGAATAAAGTACTTCATCAATAATAATTAGGAACAGAATTTGAAATATATAACTGAGGGTCAAAAGACCATGAACTATGTCCATAGTTATAAGTATTCTTTCAACTTAAACTTTAACAGTCATAAGACTATAGGGACTCCTCGTACTTAGGGGGATTAGCCCTTCGTAAAATGTATTGTGCACAAACATTTCAACGCTATGCGTAAATTATCCCCTGTAATAGGGTTGTTTTTCTCAGTATTTAGAATACAAGTCTGCACCAAAGTAAGTTTGGTTTGGATAAGTTTCAAGGTAATTTAGAGTTTAACAAACATTAACTAAGGATTAGTTGAATAAAGTGTAGTAACAATACGCTATGTAATAAGTCATAAATGAATCAACATTGCATAGTAAAGTCATGCTTTAGGAATGAACTAAAAGCATAAGCATTGAATAACATAACATACCTTGCTTGAACAATATTATGCTAAGGTTAAAATCTTATTCAAAATTGAGTATTGAACATGCATAACAAATAGTAAATTAAACGACAAAATTTGTTCAATATGAGTGTATCAGAATTTAGAAACTTGCATGCTAAATAAAAAGTTAAATATTAGAAAAACAACTGGCTCAATATCAAAAGGTAAGATTTAGGAGCTTACACGATATAATTAGGGTTAAGAAACTTGCACAAAGAAAGTTTAGGGTTAGAAAACTTGCCTTGCGTGTAAGCTAGACCGTAACAGTTTGATTCACAATATCCTAATCACATGTCATTAGGACACAATTAGTCACTATAGATACTCTGTATACAAATAAGTACATATTTCATGTATGGCCTTATTTTTAACCACATAGTCAAGTTACATTAGTAACAAAACTCGTTAAGTGTTAATTATATGCTCATTCTTAGCACTATAATATCACAACAACAAAATTACCTTTTTAACAGTCATAATATTGCATCATATCAATAATTACAGACTTTGTGTAAAAGAAACTAATTTTCTGGGCCCTTCTGCTAACCGACGATGCGGCGCCACAGTTTGTACTGAGGTTGGCGATGCGGCGCAGTGACGGCGCTTTGGCACGAGGCATAGGCCGGGGACTGGCGATGTAGCGTGATGCTGGCGATGCGGTGCGATGCCTAGGCGAGCAGTGGTCTTTTGCAGTGCAAGATCGGGCTGCATGGCTTTCGACTTTTTAGCGAGGTGCGAATTGTAATCGAACACGAAGAACAGAACAAAGCTAATTTTTGACTGTTTAACAACTGCTAACACCTAAATTAACACATATAACCTTCCTAGATTACACATAAACATTACCCATCATATATATACTGATTTCAAAATAACTCAATCATAATTTTAGAAAATTAAATCCTTGAATGCCATGTTTTAAACCAAAACTCCATTTTTGACATTGTTTGACAAAATTAACACTGTAACCACAATTATACACCAAATTAATTCATTCGAACTACGTTCTCTTCATTTCTTAATATCGTAACATATTCAAGGTTCAATTTATCTATCCACTCACAATCAAATATCAATTTTAGTACTCCTACAAGTCATGTTCACACATATGTTCACTATAAAACCATTTTCTTTCTTTTTGAACGTAAATTAGCATACAAATCAACTACAATCATATATATATGCTAGTTATAATATCACAATTACAATATACACATAATTTATTAACCAATCATAAAAATTTGGATTACCGACAATTTTGTAAAGAACTTTATACTACAGTAAAGAACACAGAGACTTTAGGAATTATGTCGTAAAACATATATATATATATATATATATATATATATATACATATCATATTAAGGTTATAGAAAAATACCTTCAATTGCTTAGTATTCATTGCCAATCACAGACAAACTTGCAACTTCACAGACCTTTTCTCCTCTCAACTCACTCTAGTCTCTCTCAAATTTCTTTTCTCTGTATTTTCTTCCTCAGTTTAGCAAATAACTCAAAACCAAAAACTGATAACCAAGTATGCGTAAAATAAAAGAAACTGTGATGACCATAATACACACACTAAATAATATTAGTTATAAAAATATAAACGTATAGGTTATAAATATATATTTTATTTATTATTTTGATTTATGTTATTTATTATAATTAAAATTCAAAATTCAAAAGTCATAAGGCTTTGTTTGGCAAAAACTCATTAAAAATTAAAGACTTAATATCTTTAAGCCTTGTTTGGCAAAAACTAAATTAAACTCCTTTAATTTATTTTAATAACCCCTTTATAGCATAGTTTATTGTCACACTTTTATTACCAAATTAAATTAAAACATTATAATAATCCATTTAATCCCTATCAACTCCCTAATTTAATTATTAAATTAAATTAGAATATTATCTCATAATAATTAATTTCCTTCACTCATTAATTATTTATTTAACAAATAATTAATCAAATCAAATCAAATTAAACAAATATTTATTCAACAATAACACATCAATTAAATATTTCAATTAAATATTTATATAATTCAATCAATATTTAGAACTACAATTTAAAATTCTGGATTGTTACAGTCCTTGCACGGAATATGATTTATTTAGATATGTTTTGAACGAGTCCAATAAATATTTGTTACAACTGAAGAAATCTTGGAATAATTATCAGTATAGTTCTAATGGGAAAATTTGTTGGCAACGTAAATATTTTATGCAACAAAATTATATGTTCAATGGTAATAATTGGAGCTATAAAAAGAGAACTGATATCAGTGAATAAAATACAACACTTGAATTAATATTTTGCACTTATATACTTGAAGAGCTATTAAATTATTCTTGGTGCAAATTTTGAGCTGCTGTACAATTCATATTTAGATTACTCTCAGCTAATTTTGTGAGCTTAATATTGGTGATATTTCGCTTTTATTACTTGATCATTGCATTCATTACTTGGGTCTTGCATTGTTAAATTGCTTATTTGCTTTGATCATTAGACATCTATATTTGTAATCTTATATTTTTAAACTAAGTGTTGTCTAAAGGAATTTAATCCAGGTGGATTAAGGTTTGTTTTCAAACAGGTTCAAGGAAACATAGGTGCTTAAGGGGTGCATTGGTGCACAAGGAGCAAGTGTGCTCAAGTGAATTATTGTAATTTAAAGTTGATAGAATCTATTTTGTAACAATGGTTTATTTAAAGAAATAAAAGTGAGTCTCCAATACTAGTTGGTATTGGACGTGGACTAGGCTATTATTATAGAGGGTAATAGCTGAACCACGTAAAAAATCTTGGTGTTGACTTTATTACTTGTTTTACTTTAATTTCTCACAAAAGGTTATTAATTATCTTAATAATTAAAATTTAAATATTTGCATTATCATAAAATAATTCTTTAACACCAAGTATTTTTCTCTAAGTTATAATTTCAGCAAAATATTGTCATAAAATCAAATAGTCAATTCGGTAGGCCATATTCATTCAGCAAGCTGCATTCATCAATATAGTAGGCTATATTCCGTGGTTTGGTTTAAAGTTTAAAATTTGGTCATACTTTGTTCCCACACTTATTCAACCTCCCCTTCTAAGTGTGCCTTATCTGAATTTCATTTGGTATCAGAGCTTGGCTCTACTTACTTGGTCTTAAAGGTGACTTGTAGAGAAAGATTCTGACATGGCACAGTTCGGGAACAACAATCAAGAAGGTCAATCAACCAATAAACCTCCTTTATTGTATGGAATAGAAAACAAAAACTTCTGGAAATTCTGAATGAAGATCTACCTTAAATGAGATCCTTAGGAATGGTGGGTTATGGAGAATGGACCAGTTATTCCAAGGAAAGATGACGATATTCCAAAGACTTTGCTAGAGATGGACTCAATAGAGACTTTCATGGTTTCCTATGATTCAAGGGCTATGAACAGACTACTTAGTGCAATGGTACAATCTGAGCTTGAAAAAGTTTTCTCTTGCAACACAGCTAAGGAAATTTGGGACACTCCAGTGGTGAGCCATGAAGGAGCATCCAAGGTTTGAGAAGTTAAGTTAAGCATGCTCATGCATGATTATGAAATGTTCAAGCTTGAGAAAGATGAAACCATAAAAATGGCACAAGCAAGGTTCATTGTTCTTTTGAACTCCTTAAAACTACTTGACAAATCCATTCCACAAAGTGAGATTAACCATAAGTTACTTCGGGCTATGCCCAAGAGGTTTGCTTCTAAAATTACTGTGACGCCCCAAAATCTAGGTTACCTGACCCCCGAGTCTGGTGCTCACGATCCACAATATAAATAATATTTAATAACCCATATTATATAGATAGTAACATACATAAGACTTTATCAGAGTTTGATAATACATTACCCAGGTTCTCTAACCTTAACATTACAAACATACCATTTAGATATACATAAGGGTTTACAAACATAACATACTAATGATGCTATTCATAACTAATTTATTACAACGCCTTTGCCTTTGTCCTTTGCATCACCTCCTGCAACTTCGTCCCTAGCTGAAAATTTTTATTTAGCAAGGGTGAGCAACTAATTTGCTCCGCAAGTTAAGACATACAATAAATGTATAAGAATTCAAAACAACAAACTATCTATTTTGATAGAATGAAACCAAAGTTCGGGGAACTTTGAAATAGCTGAACAAATCGTTATTCAATAACAAGTCTTCCCGTATACTATACAACATAATAATTCAATAATGAAAGAGTACAATGCTTTCAAAGTTTCTACGATATTCTAATGAATAATCAAGAATCAATTCTACGAAATAACAAAGTGGAATGTTTTTCCAGATTTATACTGAGCGATCACACTAGATCTTAAACTTATATTCTCGGGTATCTATCAAAGATTTACTTTGATAAATCCTCAAGTGTATCAGATAACCATAAAGATTAAATCATACCCCTATGCAAGTACTCAGAGCCGGCCAACTCTTTGTATCCTATATTATGCATAATACTTAAAACGTGCGCAAAGGTCGAATTCAAAACCAATAAAATGTTCCCTTTATATAAAAGGTTGTTCTTCTCAGTCTTAGAATCAAGATTTTTTGATTTTACAACGAAATACTGGGATTTCAAATTCTATTTACTTCTCGGTCTAGCCGAAATAATTGGCATCGATATGTCAAAAATAATTAAATTCTCTTTTCAAACCTATCAAATTCAAACAAATGTTCGTCTAGCTAGAATAATTAGCTAAGAAATTTCTCAGTGTAATTTGACAATAAACAGGAATTATCTGTACTGTCAATTCTAACTTCTACAGATATGAATATCCAACAACAGTAATTTTACGAATATATATTTTCCAAATCAATAATCCAATTCGAACTATTAAGCATGCACTAATTGTGAATTATCAAAAATAAATCCTTGGACGTGGTCTAACCAGCAATAATTAACCACCAATAATAATTAAACAATATTAACTCAAGGTTGAGTTAGGGAACTTGCCTCTTCCGCTGATTACAGCTACACAAAATACTTATCTGCTTTCGAAAGACCTATAACAAATAATGTCGGTCTCACCATTAGTACAAACATTTCTTACACACAGTACTGCATTCTACAGTCAAACTTATCCTAAACACATTACCACATAGACACATCAGTGTTTATAACCCAGACAAACACTTATCAAGTTTAACTATTTTGATCCTAGGTTAGACTTGATTAGATTCTCGTTGTTTCGGTCACCCTATCCGATAATTAACACAGTTATATGTCACTTACACTGGGTCTCTAAGCTTCAATATTAATTCAGATAAGTCAATTATCAATAATAATATTTTTTGAAAGCTTTTAATAATTATCAAGCAATTATTATAATTTATAATAATTTTTCAAATATCAGAATCATTTTTAAATGATTTAATTATCAATTAATCGTATCATTATTAATATTTAATAATATCAAAATATTAATAACATACTTCTCAAAATATTAAAGTTATTATTAATAACTTAAAATATTTTTAAATCAACAATATTTCACTTAAATGATTTTTAAAGTAATTAAAATCATTTTAAATCATCACCATTAATATATAAATATTAATGAAGTTATCATCTAAATATTAAAAGTCATTAATTATAACTTAAAATATTTTTAAATCATTTTTCTCATTTTTAAATGATTTTTAAATCAATAAAACAATTTTTAATTCATTTATTTA
This sequence comes from Panax quinquefolius, assembly GCA_020205615.1. NCBI lineage: Eukaryota > Viridiplantae > Streptophyta > Magnoliopsida > Apiales > Araliaceae > Panax > Panax quinquefolius. Next base: position 32,054,264 of record CM035158.1, read on the forward strand.
ATATAATAATTAAATAAATCTAACATCATTAATATTAATTTATTAATGAGAATTCTCCAAAATATTGAAAATTAAATTTTATAATTTAAAATATTTTCTAACACTTTATTCTTAATTAAAATGATTTTAAATCATTAAAATCATTTTATCTTATTTATTTAATTGAATAATCAAATAAATCTAATATCATTAATATTAAATTATTAATGAAAATTCTCCAAAAATATTAAAAGTTACATTTTATAACTCAAAATATTTTTAAATTCATTATTCTTATTTAAAATAATTTTTCATAATATTAAATCATTTTTCTCTAATTTATTTAATACATTAATTAAATAATTTAAATATTATTAATATTTAAATAAATATAAATATTAATGAAAAATATCCCAATTGGTCAGAAATTATTTTTCATAATTTAAAATAATTTTTAAAATCATTTTTGGTGATTTTTATAATTTATTTCTTATTTTTAATTATTTTTCGGAAAAATAGAAAATAAAACTAATTAAACCGTCGCTATAGGGCTTTAGCGACAAAAAGCGTCGCTGTTGGTGTTCTTGAGCTCAAGAACACTGACAGCTCCATGATCAAGGCTGCTCGTTTGACCAGCCATTATTCGCAGTGTATTCATATTCTAGGCCAACTTAAACCTCACTCGTGTAGTACGTATGTAACACTACAACATGCAACAAGAACTTTGATCAAAAAATAACACAGCAAAAAGATCTGGACTCTCAAATTCCCTGTCAGATCATACCTCGGTTTTCTGGGCAAACCCAGAAACCCAGGCAGCTCGACTTGCCACTTCCAGCCTAAATTAATCTAGGTTCTGATCTTCATTTAAGCTATATTAATGTTTAAATATATACTCCTTATGTCAAGGAACAAAACTAAAGCCGAAAATCACTTTATCATCAATAGAATAACCATGAATCACACGGTCAAAGTATGTCAGACGGCTTGTTCTTAGAATCAGGAAATTCCCAGAAAATTCCAGACGTGACCAAATGGACTAGTTTGACCATTTGTCACGATCAATATATTGACTGTTTTAATGTTCTATAAGTATGAATCTATAGTCCAATTAACAAGTTACAAGATTTATCAAATAACAACATCAAAAAACAATCAAATATGTCAGATCCGGCCTTGCAAAACGTTGTCAGGCGCTGTTCAAGCACTTCTGGGTTGCCCAGATTCGGCTCGGTCAACGTCGGTCAACGATGTTTGACCTTAAATAACTTGCAATCTAGACATCATTTAGTTGTACTACCACTTTCAGATTAAAGTCTACTAACCAGGCTACAAATAACAACTATTAAAACACTAAAATAAAAAATGAGTAACGATTTATGGCTCCTGACATTTTCTTGTCAGACCATAATCAAGCTCTTGGACAGTTTTTCAAAAACTCCATTTTTTAAGGTTTTGATGCTATGGATCCATGATGGAGCAACATAGATCAACTAAAAACACTCTATAACACTTTCTTAAACACTTAAACACAAATTCTTTCTTAGTACACAAGATCTATGATTGGTTTAGGTTTATACCTTTTCTTGAGGATGTTTTGATCTTGGCTCTAACAATCTGATCTAGATGTTATAAGGGGTAAAAAAATGACTGAAACACTTGAAGAATTCGGAGGTTAGGTGAGAGAGAGAGTTGGTGAGAGCAAAGTTGTAAAATGGCTAGATTCTTATGATTTTTCTCTCTCTAAATCTCTTATATAATACTTGTCAAGTTGCTAGATCTAATTTAGGTGTTAATTGGAGGCTGGTTGCTGAGCTTTTAGAAGCCACAAAGTAAACATAGTTGTTCACCTACTAAAGGTTTTGAAATTTTGCACAAGTTAGCTTACTAAAAATGTGAAAAGGGTATTATTGTCATTATTTAATTATTTTAAATGGCATTCTAGACAAATGTACAAACTCTTAGGGTTTGACCCTTAGGGTTTAACCCTAAGGGTTTAAAATTCTAGTTCCCAAAATTTTTAAATTTAGGGTTTAAATGGAAAAATAAAATTTCTAAAATATAATTAGGGTTTCTAAAATAGAAAATTAATATACTAAAAATATAATTAGGGCTTTCTAATTATATTTAAGTTTAATGAACCCATTAGGTTTGCCAAATAGAATTAGGGTTCCTAATTTAGGGTTTACAATTCCCAGTTTTGAAATTAGGGTTTCCCGGCTATCGATTAGGGTTTCTAACAGCGCATTAGTGTTTTTAATCCCGAGATTAGGGTTTTTAATCTCTTACTAGGTTTATTAATATTAAACCTCATCCAGTTAACCATTGGTCAACATGTCTATACAGTCCAAACACATAATCAACAGTACAATTATTTTAATTGTATTTTCTATCGAATCTTGTATAGAAATTCGGGTTAGGGTTTCTAAAGATGTTAAGCACAACTCTACTTTATTTTCTCAGTCAAAACACATATTGACTAATCCTCGAGACTTGTCTCTCAAATACACAGTACAATATTAATAGTCAATGTCAATATTAAAAAAAAAAAATTATTCGTAAAATTTTGATTATTCGAAATCCTGGGTTATCACATTCACCCCTCCTTAAAAGGATTCCGTCCTCGAAATCACCGCTTTCTTATTCTCTACAATCTTTTAAAGTTGTATCATCAATTCATTTTTATCAACACAATATTAATTTTTGTTTCAAATTCTAACCTATGACTTGAATCTATAAAGGAAAACAATTCACAGCAATAACTAACCAAGATTACTCGCGTAATTAAATTTCTAAACGAAATCGTTACCTGCCACCTCCTGAGTAGACACTACATCTTGCGTCTTCATGTTGAATGTACAGGCGGTTGATCTTCCTGGCTGTGCAGATCCTCGAATTGCCAAGGTTCCACCACCGGGTCCCTTGTTGACACTTTCCTTTTCTGCATTCTTCTTCGGACAGTTTGTAACCAAATGATCAGTCGATCCACAAGCATAACAACCTAGAATCTTTTTCGGGCTGGGATAATTGGGCGAAATGTGCCCTTCTTGCCCGCAGTTATAGCAGACTCCCTTCTTTTTCAGACATACTCCTGAATGATTCTTCCCACAGTTCGCACAAGGCTCTCCTCCTTTCTTATTCCCTTCAGCCTTGCTACCCGATTGGGTATTCTCACTCCACTTCCTCTTATTCGGGTTACTACCACCACTGCTTCCTCCGTCATTGGTCTTCTTCTTCTTCTCCTGATGAAAACGAGATGCAGCCTCGCTTCCTCCTTCAGCAATCAAGGCTTTTTCCAGTAAAGCCGCGAACGCATTGATTTGCAACACAGCCACTTTGTTGTAAATCCCCGGCTTCAATCCATTCTCAAATCTTCTCGCTTTTCTTGCTTCTGTGTCCACCTGATGAGGTGCAAATCTTGCTAATTCGTTGAACTTAGCTGTGTATTCAGAAACTGACATGTTCTCCTTGTGACACCCCCAAATCTGGGTACTTCGATTCCACGGAATTTGGTGTTCACTGTACAAATATCATCTATCTATCTACCCATAATAAATGCAAACCATGCAATAGATAGAAATAAAAATCTTCCCTTATAGGGTTACAACATCTAAATCATAAACATAATTCCAGGTTGAACTAACTTAAACATCTGTGCGGAAATATAAACAATAAGTCTTAAATAACATCATTAACTCAAGTCTAACATAAATACATCATCAAATAAAATAACAAGTCTTCAACACTTGCTAACTTTGCCCTTGCCTTTACTAGTGGAAGGTTAAATCGGTTCTTTCGTTCTTAAGCGCAATGTTATTATAAAGCAAGAGTGAGCACATTATTGCCCACAAGTATAATAATGAAATAACGGTATAATAACATGCGAAGTGAATCAAAGACATCGAATAAAAGCTCAACTTTTGAATCAAGAATGAATAACAAGAATCAAAAGAATTACGAGGGTCATAAGACCTTGAACTATGTCCTACGTTAACAAGGGTTATACTTGAAACCTTTAACTTGATCATAAGACTATGGACCTTTCTACTTCGTACTTTGGGGGATCGGCCCTTAGTACAATCATCATGCACAATATCTTAATGCTAACGATAAGTAAATCCCTTCTTCGAGGTTGTTCATCTCGATTTGACATTCGAGTTCGCACCAAAGGAAGTTTGGTTTGGACAATTCATCAAGGTTTGAAATTTAGAACGCTTATCAACTATGGACTAGTCGAATCAATAAGGGTTCGCTAGTCTAATAAGGTTCAATAATAATGATATTCAAATTGAATAATAATCTCAAGAAGTATACAATAGGACAATTATTGTATAACTGAATCATACTTTGAAAATATAATCAATCTTTAATATAACATTTGAACATGAATAATAATAATGATAATTTACTCGAGGTAATTAATAAACTTGAACAATAATGACAAGTAGGGTTAGGAAACTTGCCGCAAATAAGTAGCTAAACGATTACTACTTCGCTCACCACAAATCCTACACACATACCATATGTATTCACGACATTCATTAGTTATATTTTCACTTAATTATTTAATATAAACTCCACTTTATTTAACAAATCATTACCCTTCTAATTGAATTACTTAATTAAATTAGAATATTTTCATTCTCTTACTATTATTATTACACTCGAATAAATTATTTCATAATAATTTCCATCGAATATTTATTTTATTCCATAAATATCTCAATTAAATTATTTACTTTATTTTATAAATATTTTAATAATAATTTTAAGTAGAATATTTATTTTATTCCATAAATATCTCAATTAAAATATTTAATTTATTTTATAAATATTTTAATAATAATTTTCATCGAATATTTATTTTATTCCATAATATCTCAATTAAAATATTTAATTTATTTTATAAATATTTTAATAATAATTTTCTTCGAATATTTATTTTATTCCGTAAATATCTCAATTAAAATATTTAATTTATTTTATAAATATTTTAATAATAATTTTCATCAAATATATTTTTTATTTTTTTTTACCGTCAAAGTGGTAATTTAGTTTAGTAGCATGCCACGGGAAAGGTTACCAGTTCATTTTTTGCGTTTATAGTCATGAATATAACAAGGCCAAATTAGGGCTAAAAATTAATCACACGTAAAATTATATCATGAATATGGCCATAACTTCCAATTAGTTATTTTTTACTAATTTAGACTTACCAAATCATTGTAATACATATATAATCATTACTTAACCCATCTAGCATGATTTTTAACAAGTTACAACACATAATTTGCAAAATCAACACATTTAATTTCACTGTTCTTGATGTTCTTGAAGGTTTTGAAAATAAAATATGAAAATTGTCACAACGGATTCGTTATAACACCGAATCCGTTTATTTAAACTTTGGTCTCTTCGTATCAACATGCATAATAATATACGAGTGTAAAATTTAGGGATAACATACGATCAATACATAAAATATCACGTATAAGGCCATAAGGCCAAAACCCATACTCTGTAAATTTTTGAAATAGCAATTCATAGTATTATGAAACTGATGACATGATAATTCACATAATATATATATAATCAATTACGATTTGATACATCTTAACCCATATATAAACTCATAATCAAACCCTTTCTCAATTACAGAGATTTTACAAAATGTATGAAAGCCATTTTAATAAAAACTAATGACGTGAAATTTATAATTTGGGAAGAGGAGATTACCCTGAGAATTAGTATAGATTAGTAGGGAATAATTTCTTCTCAACTCTTCTTCAATCAAAATTCTTTCTCAACACTTCTCAATCTCTCTTTGAAACTCTCTCTGTTTCTACTTTTCTAGGCTTAGGAAAAATGAAGAAAGAAAAGAAGACATATGATATAATAAGAGAACTGACGCATTGAGTGGTCAGCTAACCCAATAATGGGTAACTGTTCCAACTCCCCATAGGGCCTTGTTTGGCTAGCAAAATAGATTTAAAAAATATTTAATTTAATAAAACTTTATCATATAGTTTTATTAATGTCACACTCCTTCATAAAACAAATCAATATCTTATTTAATTTATTTTAAATAAAATATAATAATTTCTCATAATTTCACATAGTCACATTATTAATTTTCTCATTAATAAATAATGTCAAATTATTAACTCTCTAATTAATAATTAAATTAATTAAATAACATCATGCTTAATTAAATATTTCATTTAATTCGATAAGCTCACATAATTACATATTTGAATAATAATTATTCTCTACATTAATTTAATAAATGTAACTCATAATTAAATTAATCTACCACAATTGCATCAAATAATTATTTAATCCAATAATTAAATCATCGAAAAATATTTATTTAATTCAATAAATATTAAAATTAATTTACAAAAAATCTCGTTCGTCACACTCCTGCTTTAGTTCCAAGAACTTAACTTCCATCCGAGCTTGCATACTCGGCGAGAAGTAATTCTCAAAGAACAACTCCTTAAATCTTGTCCACGCCACCACCGTTGTACCAACTCTTGCCTGATTAGTCTCCCACCAGTAATTGGTTTCTCCCTTCATTAAGTATATTGCAAAAGCTATCTTTTGCTCTTCTGCCACTCGCGCAATAACGAACGCTTTTTTCCATTTCCTTCACCCAGGTTTGGGCTTCAATCGGATCCGTAGTTCCCTTAAATTCTGGTGGTCCCACCGCTTTAAAGTCCTTGAAGTTAGCCAATCTATCAGCTGGCTGATTTCTCGCTCTTCCTCTTGCTGGAGCTCTATTTTCCATAGCCTCGGCTAGCATATCAATAAAATTCTGCATCGGGTCCGCTTGACCTCCTTCGTTATTCACTGATTATTCTTCTCGTTGGTTTCGATTCTGTCGTCTAGGCGGCATGATCTGATTTAAATAAAAAAATCTTATATTAATATTCTTTCTCTATACAAATTCTTAACACAATAAGAATTCAACACATAGTTCTCATGTAATCGCATATTTATTCAAAAAGCACACAGTACATTTAGTACTTAACATATATAACTATCCCTTTTTCATAGGATTAACAACACAACTTTAAACAAAAGTTGTAATTCTCCATTCACACACAACTATTCCCAGTTCATCAAATTTACCACACTTAGGGGTTCAGTAACTTGCCACAATCATATGAGTTTATGAACTTATCCTAGTCAGACCTTTGGCGTCCATTCGCTGAGGGGTTCAAAACAGCTCATATAACTATGAGTCATGAAGTTACCATAAGTATGAGTTTTAAGAACTCACAAATTAATCATAATCTTATATTCATATAGAAAATAAAGATTTTATTCATACAAACATATATATTTACATATGTTCAAACATCGTTCTCGATATTACATAACCTAATACCAGAAACTTCTACCAAAAGATACTACAACTTATATCTATGTTGTCTAACGACCACTCCCTTCCCCAGTCTTCTTCTTGCTGGGACACTTGTTGAATCCGTGACCCGTTCCCCAACAAGAGAAACACTTTTTCATATTCGGCTTAGGACAATGTAGAGAGATATGTCCTTCCTGTTTATAATTGAAGCACACGTTCTTCCACATCATGCATTCTCCCAAGTGAGTCTTTCCACACTTGCCACAGACTTGCTTCTTCTTCGAGTTTGGGTTTTTAGAATTTTTGCTGTCGTTGTTCCTTTTTCTCTTCTTCTTGCCCTTCTTGTTGGTTCATTCAGACAATCCACCACCTTCAGTCTTCATCTTCTCCACCTGCACTTTCAGCTCATTCCGTTCTTCAGTAATTTCACGTAACGCCCGCTCTGTCTTCCACAACTCCTCTAAAAGAAATACTTTGCTTCGGAGTTCTTGGACTTCCACAGATAGCTGATCTTGTTCACCAACCTTAATCTTATTCTTTAGTTCCACCTTAGCTTCTTCAGACTCCGCCTCCTCATCACCACTTAGATACATCTCAGGATAATCATCATAATCACTCCCAAGATTGATCATTGGTTCATCTTTTCCCACCTCTTCAACTGATTCGCTCTGTGCTGGCACCTCGGCTACTTGCACTGGTGCTACAGCCGCTTGCATCTCCGTACTCATCTTATCTTCTCCCGACATCCTACAATCAGTTTAAACAACTTGATTAGCACTTTACCAGTACAAACTTCTCACACTATGTGTCCCCTTTTCTCACTATCGATACGCTTCAGCAATCCCTCACTTAGTACTCTAAATGAGTATTCTCTATCTCGCTATGGTTATAATCCTAGGGTTTTCCCCACCCCACTTATGGTTTATAACCTACAGCTCTGATACCAACCTATGACACCCCCAAATCTAGGTTACCTGACCCCCGAGTCTGGTGCTCACGATCCACAATATAAATAATATTTAACTACCCATATTATAAAGATAGTAACATACATAAGACTTTATCAGAGTTTGATAATACATTACCCAGGTTCTCTAACCTTAATATTACAAACATACCATTTAGATATACATAAGGGTTTACAAACATAACATACTAATGATGCTATTCATAACTAATTTTTTACAACGCCTTTGCCTTTGTCCTTCGCAAAGACCTCCTCGCAACTTCGTCTCCTATTTGAAAAGTTTTATTTAGCAAGGGTGAACAACTAATTTGCCCCGCAAGTTAAGACATACAATAAATGTATAAGAATTCAAAACAACAAACTATCTATTTTGATTTAATGAAACCAAAGTTCGAGGAACTTTGAAATAGCTGAACAAATCGTTATTCAATAACAAGTCTTCTCGTATACTATACAACACAATAATTCAATAATGAAAGAGTACAATGCTTTCAAAGTATCTATGATATTCTAATGAATAATCAAGAATCAATTCTACGAAATAACAAAGTGGAATGCTTTTCAGATTTATACTGAGCGATCACACTAGATCTTAAACTTATATTCTCGGGTATCTATCAAAGATTTCTTTTGATAAATACTCAGGTGTATTAGATAACCATAAAGATTAAATCATACCCCTATGCAAGTACTCAGAGCCGGCCAACTCTTTGTACCCTATATTATGCATAATACTTAAAACGCGCGCAAAGGTCGAATTCACGACCAATAAAATGTTCCCTTTATATAAAAGATTGTTCTTCTCAGTCTTAGAATCAAGATTTTGATTTTACAACGAAATACTGGGATTTCAAATTCTATTTACTTCTCGGTCTAGCCGAAATAATTGGCATCGATCTGTCAAAAATAATTAAATTCTCTTTTCGAACCTATCAAATTCAAACAAATGTTTGTCTAGCTAGAATAATTAGCTAAGACATTTCTTAGTGTAATTTGACAATAAACAGGAATTATCTGTACTGTCAATTCTAACTTCTACAGATATGAATATCCAACAACAGTAATTCTACGAATATATATTTTCTAAATCAACAATTCAATTCGAACTATTAAGCATGCACTAATTGTGAATTATCAAAAATAAATCCCTGGACGTGGTCTAACCAGCAATAATTAACCACCAATAATAATTAAACAATATTAACTCAAGGTTGAGTTAGGGAACTTGCCTCTTCCGCTGATTACAGCTACACAAAATACTTATCTGCTTTCGAAAGACCTATAACCAATAATGTCGGTCTTACCATTAGCACAAACATTTATTACACAAAGTACTGCATTTTGCAGTCAAACTTATCCTAAACACATTACCACATAGTCACATCAGTGTTTATAACCCAGACAAACACTTATCAAGTCTAACTATTTCGGTTCGGTTAAACTTCGGTCCGTTCTCGGTGTTCTGGTCACCCTATCCGACAATTAACACAGTTATATGTCACTTACACTGGGTCTCTAAGCTTCAATATTAATTCAGATAAGTCAATTATCAATAATAATATTTTTCAGAAGCTTTTAATAATTATCAAGCAATTATTATAATTTATAATAATTTTTCAAATATCAGAATCATTTTTAAATGATTTAATTATCAATTAATCGTATCATTATTAATATTTAATAATATCAAAATATTAATAACATACTTGTCAAAATATTAAAGTTATTATTAATAACTTAAAATATTTTTAAATCAACAATATTCCACTTAAATAATTTTTAAAGTAATTAAAATCATTTTTAAATCATCACCATTAATATATAAATATTAATGAAGTTATCATCTAAATATTAAAAGTCATTAATTATAACTTAAAATATTTTTAAATCATTTTCCTCATTTTTAAATGATTTTAAATCAATAAAACTATTTTTAATTCATTTATTTAATATAACAATTAAATAAATCTAACATCATTAATATTAATTTATTAATAAGAATTCTCCAAAATATTGAAAATTAAATTTTATAATTTAAAATATTTTCTAACACTTTATTCTTAATTAAAATGATTTTTAAATCATTAAAATCATTTTTATCTTATTTATTTAATTGAATAATAAAATAAATCTAATATCATTAATATTAAATTATTAATGAAAATTCTCCAAAAATATTAAATGTTACATTTTATAACTCAAAATATTTTTAAATTCATTATTCTTATTTAAAATGATTTTTCATAATATTAAATCATTTTTCTCTAATTTATTTAATACATTAATTAAATAATTTAAATATCATTAATTTTAAAATAAATATAAATCTAAATGAAAAATATCCCAATTGGTCAGAAATTATTTTTCATAATTTAAAATAATTTTGAAAATCATTTTTGGTAATTTTTATAATTTATTTCTTATTTTTAATTATTTTCCGGAAAAACAGAAAATAAAACTAATTAAACCGTCGCTATAGGGCTTTAGCGATAAAAAACGTCGTTGTTGGTGTTCTTGAGCTCAAGAACACTGACAGCTCCATGATCAAGGCTGCTCGTTTGACCAGCCATTATTCTCAGTGTATTCATGTTCTAGGCAAACTTAAACCTCACTCGTGTAGTACGCATGTAACACTACAACATCCAACAAGAACTTTAATCAAAAAATAACACAGCAAAAAGATCTGGACTCTCAAATTCCTTGTCAGATCATACCTGGGTTTTCTTTGCAAACCCAGAAACCCAGGCAGCTCGACTTGCCACTTTCCAGCCTAAATTAATCTAGGTTCTGATCTTGATTCAAGCTATCTTAATGTTCAAATATATACTCATTATGTCACGGAACAACACTAAAGCCGAAAATCACTTTATCATCAACAGAATAACCATGAATCACATGGTCAAAGTATGTCAGACGGCTTGTTCTTAGAATCTGGAAATTCCCAGAAAATTCCAGTCGTGACCAAATGGACTAGTTTGACCATTTGTCACGATCAATCTATTGACTTTTTTAATCTTCTATAAGTATGAATCTATATTCCAATTAACAAGATACAAGATTTATCAAATAACAATCAAATATGTCAGATCCGGCATTGCAAAACATTGTCAGGCGTTGTTCAAGCACTTCTGGGTTGCCCAGATTCGGCTCGGTCAACGTCGGTCAACGATGTTTGACCTAAAATAACTTGCAATCTAGACATCATTTAGTTGTACTACCACTTGAAGATTAAAGCCTACAAACCAGGCTACAAATAAAAACTATTACAACACTAAAATCAAAAACGAGCAACGATTTATGGCTCCTGACATTAGCTTGTCAGACCATAATCAAGCTCTTGGACAGTTTTTCAAAAACTCCATTTTTAAGCTTTTGATGCTATGGATACATGATGGAGCAACATAGATCAACTAAAAACACTCTATAACACTTTCTTAAACACTTAAACACAAATTCTTTCTTAGTACACAAGATCTATGATTTGTTTAGGTTTATACCTTTTCTTGAGGATGCTTTGATCTTGGCTCTAACAATCTGATCTAGATGTTATAAGGGGTAAAAAAATGACTGAAACACTTGAAGAATTCGGAGGTTAGGTGAGAGGGAGAGTTGGTGAGAGCAAAGTTGCAAAATGGCTAGATTTTTATGATTTTTCTCTCTCTAAATCTCTTATATAATACTTGTCAAGTTGCTAGATCTGGTTTAGGTGTCAATTGGAGGCTGGTTGCTGAACTTTTAGAAGCCACAAAGTCAACATAGTTGTTCACCTACTAAAGGTTTTGAAATTTTGCACAAGTTAGCTTACTAAAAATGTGAAAAGGGTATTATTGTCATTATTTAATTATTTTAAATGGCATTCTAGACAAATGTACAAACTCTTAGGGTTTGACCCTTAGGGTTTAACCCTAAGGGTTTAAAATTCTAGTTCCCAAAATTTTCAAATTTAGGGTTTAAATAGAAAAATAAAATTTCTAAAATACAATTAGGGTTTCTAAAATAGAAAATTAATATACTAAAAATATAATTAGGGCTTTCTAATTATATTTAAGTTTAATGAACCCATTAGGTTTGCCAAATAGAATTAGGGTTTCCTAATTTAGGGTTTACAATTCCCGGTTTTGAAATTAGGGTTTCCCGGCTATCGATTAGGGTTTCTAACAGTGCGTTAGTGTTTCTAATCCCGAGATTAGGGTTTTTAATCTCTTACTAGGTTTATTAATATTAAACCTCATCCAGTCAACCATTGGTCAACATTTCTATACAGTCCAAACACATAATTAACAATACAATTATTTTAATTGTATTTTCTATCGAATCATGTACAGAAATTAGGGTTAGGGTTTCTAAAGATGTTAAGCATAACTCTACTCTATTTTCTCAGTCAAAACACATATCGACTAATCCTCGAGACTTGTCTCTCAAATACACAGTACAATATTAACAGTCAATGTCAATATTAAAAAAAAAAATTATTCGTAAAATTTTGATTATTCGAAATCCCGGGTTATCACAATTACTACTCTTCAAGATTCTTCTACTATTTTTACTATGCATACACTAACTCTTTTTGGTGAACTTGAGGAACATAAACATCATTTCAAAAATATATGATGATGAGGAGGAGACTCCTCGAAGAAAAGTTTTAGCTCTTAATGTAGGAAATAAAGAAGAGCTTGATGATGATTCGGATGAAGATAGCCATGATGTCAAGGAGACTCAAAGGACTACTACAAAGGAAGAATATACGAAAAAATACCTTCAACTCAAATAAAGCCAAAGGAAAGCAAACCAAGGAGACATGTTTTGAATGTGGACGTCCAGGGCACTTCAAGAAGGACTGCTTTCAACTAAAGAACAAAGGAAAAATAGACTTCAAAGATAATAAAAGAAACAAAACACTTGTCACTTGGAGTGATGAAGAAGAATCCAAAGTTGAGATTGATGCCAAGGATGAAATAGCTCAAGTATGCTTCATGGGAATAGAAGGTGAATGAAACGAGGTATCTAGTTTCGAGTTTAATTCTTTGGAACAAGAAAATGATAAATTAAAAGAAAAGAATGCATATTTGAAAGATTTGGTAAATACATTAATGAGTGAGGTAGACTCTTTAATAGATGAAAAGAAAGATATTGAAAAGGAATCTACATGTAAAGAAGAAAAGGTTTTGATTACTAAAATTGATTATTTAGATAATTTTAACAAAATACTTTTCAATAATGTAAATTTTTTGAATAATGAAGTCCAAAAGTTGACTAATGAACTAAAATTGAGAGATGTGTGTATTGATGCATTTAGTGATAAATCACTTGATTAAACCCTTCCTAATAATGAACTTCAAAAAGAAATAGATTCACTAAAATTATCTCTTGCTAAATTTGTTCAAGGTGAAGAAAATTTAAATGTCATATTGGGTAAACAAAGACCTAGCTATGAAAGACTAGGAATTGGTTATAGTTCTATGCATAAAAAGGGTGACATGAAAATGTTAAAATCAAAATCACGTTTTAGATTAAATTATTGCTCTCCTTTTACAACGTATAGAAATTGTGGTATTAAAGGTCACTTGGACATAAATTGTTTTAAGAAAAATAAGATTAAAAAGGTATGGGTTAAAAAGGATGATTTACGTACAACTAACATTAAAGGACCCAAAAAGATGTGGGTACCAAAAGAATGAATTATCTTTTCTTGATAGGTATGTCTCAAGTCAAGGGTTCCATCTCAAAAATGGATTCTTGATAGTGGATGCTATCGTCACATGACTGGTGATAAATCAAAGTTTGTGGAGCTAAAAATCAAGAAGTAAAATGGGACAGTTACATTTGGAGATAATCGAACCTACGAAATAATCGAAAAAGGTAAAATAGGAAATGGTAAGGTTAATATTGATAATGTACATCTTATTAGTGGACTTGAATTTAATCTTATTAGTATAAGTCAATTGATGGATAATGGCCATCAAGTTAGTTTTGAAAAAGAAAAATGCACTATTTCTCATGGTACTAACAATGTTACTCTACTTGCACAAAGAGAAGGAAATATATATACTATTGATTTTGAGCAACAGAATGAAGAACTATATCTTGCATCTTTTCAAGATGAGGCTAACTTATGGCATAAGAGGATGGGACATGTTCACATGGATTTAATCAAGAAATTGTCCTTAGAGAATCTTGTTAAAGGGTTGCCAAAGATAAAGTATGAAAAGTAGGGAATATGTGTTCCTTGTCAACTTAGAAAACAAATAAGAACATCATTTACGGCAAAGAACATGGTATCAACTTCTTCACCTTTACAACTACTTCATTTTGATTTATTTAGACCAGAAAGACATGCTAGTATAAATGGTAAGTTTTATGCATTTGTAATAGTAGATGATTTCCCTAGATACACATGGGTATTATTTTTGAGAACTAAAGATGAAGCATTTAATGAATTTGAGAAATTGATAAGAAACTTGGAAACAAAGTATAGTCTCAAACTTGTAAAGATAAAAAGTGATCATGGTACTGAGTTTCAAAAAGACTTTATAATATTTTGTGATCAAAAAGGAATTAGTCATGAATTTTCAGCCCCTAGAACCCCTCAACAAGATGGTGTTTGTAAGACCCCGAAATTTTTTAAATAAAAAGGAATTTCCTTTATTTATTATTTTGAAATAGTAAGGGTTGATTTGATTAATGTGGATAGTTAAGGGTTAAATATGCAAATATTTCAAAATAAGCAAGTGGTTATAAAATATTCATTATCGCTTAGGGAATATTCGTTTTGGTCGTGGAATATTAAATCGCTTTGGGAAGAATATTAAATACGGCAAGCGCAGCGACCATGTGTGGGCCCCATAGTGAAAGCGATTGGATGAAGAAAACGACAAATATAAGTTGTTTTTAAATAACGGTGTAGTTATTCACAGTTATCTTGTTAAAATACCCGGTGGTTAAAACACACTAATACGCTTGCCAATGGCGTTGTTGAACAGTAGACACGGTATTGCACCAATTATTGATTCTTACGTAAGAAGGCACTACTCAATAATGGTTACTGGTAATTCTTATTCAAAGTATTTTATTGAGTTAATAATTCTTTGCGTTGATATTTTATATTCTTTGTTGTTTCAATAATTGTCATTACAGTATCTTTCATTATCGAAGCAATAATTCATATTATCTGAATAATATTATTAGATAACATTATTGGCAACGTCTAGAAAGTTCATCTCAAGGAGAGGTTTGGTCATCTAATTGCATGGCCAAGAAGAAGAAATTCTTATTGGAAAGCCCTCTTTCTCAGGAACTGCACGGGTTGTCAATATTGTGATTCTGTAATATTATTTGTGAATAATTAATTATTGATTTATATGATGAGGAAAATATTGATTTTATGTGGATATAGATGGAGAAAATTTTTAAAATGACAATTGTTGAAAATTAATATTTTATCTTTTTACGATAAAATAATTTATTTAAATATATTATTTTAATAATATATTAACGGTGATATTTTTACAATGAATGTGGGATATATGAGTATATGAGGAGGAAGAGTATTTTGTGGCATTAAATGTTTAACACATGTTTTTTGTGTGTTGGTGGACACAATTATTGAATAGAAATTTGATTATACTTGTAAAATCACCTTTTTGTGGATTTCTGGTCAATTTCTATTTGGAATTTGGAAAACTTTCTTCCGCAAAGTTGTAGAGAATTGAATTTCCTATAAAATTCGCGAGATTCGAATTTTCTGATGAAAGGCTATTTATTATAAATTATTGAAGTTTCAAGTTCAAATAATTAATTTTTGGGAGTTTTAGTTAATTATTTTGAGAAAAACGTTTTTTTTTGCAACTAAGTTGGCCTCACATGTGATTCAAATGGGCTGAGATCAGTTGTCTAAAGGTGGGCTAAAGAAAATGTGAAAAATATATTAATATTATATTCAATTTTTCGCTTTGGTGTTCTAAGCATTTTCCTATAAATAGGGTGCTTAGGTTAGAATTGAAAAACACATTTAAACCCAAGTTTCTCTCTATTTTCTCTCGATATATTGAGCGTATTCTTGTGAGTATACTTTGAGTATTGTTAGGCGGGTGTAAGTTCCTTCAAAGACTATACCCATTATTCCAAATTAGAAGTACTAATCTTTCGAGGTAAGGGATATTTTTTTTTGTAATGATATTATTTCTTCAATATCATTATCTTTGAAATGTTGATCTCAAGTTTTATCAAATTTGGAACTTTTTCATGTCGAGGTTACTATTCATGGGTTACTATTCATGAGTTACTATTCACGAGTTACTATTCAGCGAGTTACTATTCACGAGTTACTATTCACGAGTACTATTCATGAAGCGTGAAGATGTTTTTGTGGAATTTCTATCTTTTGGTGTCTGAGTTACTATTCACGATATCAAGACTATTCACATATCTGACACTATTCAATAGAAAAATAAAATTTCTTCTTTTGTCCAAAATATCTAATACGGATACTAGCTACGATTGTATCCATGTTTTTGATCATTCTTGAATTTTACACCACTATGATTATTTTTGAGGTATTTTGGGCGTGGATAAAACCAAGTACGAATCCTTAATCCTTAATCCTTGTCATTTTGTTTCTTTGGATTCGTTTCTTTAAAAATATTTTTCATCATCCTCGGTCTTAAATGATGATATTATTGAATATCTTTGGCTTTCAGTAGTGCAAAGATGAATGATTTGAAGAATATCTTTGGCTTTGTAGTGCAAAGATGAGCAGTGTTGAGATGAACATACCGATTGATTAATATCTTTGGCTCAGTAGTGCAAAGATGAAGCAGTGTTTAAATGAACATGACCCGGTGATGAATATCTTTGGCACGTAGAGTGCAAAGATGAATATTTGATTCGAGATGCATATTGATTGATGTTACAGGATAAAATATTGATGATGGACTGTTAAATTCATAGATTATAGTAGATTTCATTCTCTACGTAACTCTTCTATGAATTATTATTTCATTGCGAATATTGATCCGAAACTTGTTGTCTATCAGTATTCTATCGATTTTTCCTCGTTGAAGACTAACGATAATTTGTTGTATATTATCTTAGTCATAATATTCTTTCTTGAGCTAGTTGAGCTCACACCTTTTCCTTTTTGTTCCATTTTTTCTCGGGGAGGCGAGAATATAGCGAGTAGCACGAGTCTGGGGTATGGAATGAAGGTTTTAGAAAGGATTGCTTAGTAGTCCTCACCATTTTTGTAAAATAATGTATCAATAAAGGTGATGAGGATTTATTTGAGTATAGATATTGTGCAGAAGATAATATTTGTATTCAAACTCACAGCTTTCTTGTTGTAATAATAAAGTTGTAGTTGTTTACATACCATGTATTTGGCGACTCGAGAATGGGTGTTGTGTATACCTATTTTGGGGGCGTCACGGTTAATATCGAGCTTAGGGATATGATCTCTGGCGGAGATCGGGGAATAGAACTAGGAGGGAGAGACGAGTAAATCCTTCGCTAGTGTGTCCTACCTAAGCTTATTTGTTAGTTGGTCAAGATATATAGGGATATTATGTGATATATTGATTTCCTTAATTAACCCTTATTTTATGACGATGATTTGAGAATGTCGACTGAGAATATTAACAGTGGAGTAAATGAGACCGTGGAGATGCCTGTACTCACCAACGAGGAGAACGTGCAACAGGCTGGCAATGTTCCTCCTGTGAACAACACCACTGAGCAGATGATGAACGAGGGGATGTTTAGAAGCTTTTTGCAGTTCATGCAAAATCAGACGAGGGAGACTCGTGTTCAAAATACAGGAGGAAATGATAGCAATTCACGAGTGGTCACAGCCAAGCAGTTCAAAGAGTTGGGACCACCAGAATTCTGGGGAAAGCCGGATCCGATTAAGGCGGAGACGTGGGTCAAACAAATTACCAAGATATTCGATGTCTTGGGATGCACGGAGGAACAGAAAGTTCCATTCGCCACCTTTATGTTCCGTGGCGAGGTGATTCATTGGTGGGAATCGTGAAGCATACCCATCCAACAGCACTCAAGATGTCATGGGAGCGTTGAA
Source organism: Panax quinquefolius (assembly GCA_020205615.1). NCBI lineage: Eukaryota > Viridiplantae > Streptophyta > Magnoliopsida > Apiales > Araliaceae > Panax > Panax quinquefolius. Next base: position 32,072,651 of record CM035158.1, read on the forward strand.
AAAGCAGTTCAATGACAAGTACTTCCCGAAAGTATTCGCCATATGTATGAAGAAGTGGAGTTTATTAGACTAGAAGCGAGAATAACATGACGGTGTCCTAGACGAGGCGAAGTTCGCGGAGTTATCGAGTTTGCACCTCATTTGGTGGAGAATGAGGAACGATGACGCGGATGTTTCGAGAGGTTTGAAACCCGACATACGTCAAGATCTCATTTCTCATAAATTTCTCTCTATTCGAGATGTTGTCAGCAGGCTCGATTGTTAGAAGCGAGATAACGAGTACGTTCAACCGAGGGACCATAACCGAGGATCATACTCAAGATATAGGTCATCGTAATAACGATAACCAAAGCAGAGAAAGAAGAATACGACAAAGGCGGTAACCACTCGGTGGTAATCGTGGCCATGAAAATAGAAGAAGCGAGTGGGAGGAGATTTTAAAAGAGGAGATTTAACAACGACCATATGAAGGCGCGGTGCGGCAAAGAATCGGTTCTATGGAGGAGAACGACCACCGGTCGTATATGTTACAAATGCGGAAAGAGGGGATATCGCCCAAACCGCCCACAACAGTTTAAGGTATGCTATAATTATGGAAAAGAAGGACATATCGCCGAGATTGTACGATATCGAAACCCAGTCCAGCGAGAATGGTGACTCAAAAGGATGTCCTAGAAAAGTCAAAGTCAACGGTTCTTGGAAGAGCGTTTGTCGTGACCGGTCAAAATGCAAGGAACCCGAACGAAGTTAGCACGGGTTAGTCAATTATAAATTCTTGCGAAGTATATACCTTACTAGATATCGGTTCTACCCATTCTTTTATCTCTCTTACTTGCGCTCAACGTTTAAACTTGACTCCGGAGAAATTAGACTTTGACTAATCTGTGGAAACTCCGTTAGGAGAAACTTTCATCACATCCACTGTTTATAAATCTTGCTTGATTCAGGTTGGCACTATCACATTACCTATTAACCTTATTTCTATAGAGATATTTATTTTTGATGTGATTTTAAGGTTAACTACTCATCATGCCGAAATTGATTATTTTCGTAAGGTTGTTAGTTTTCATATTCCTAAGCAACCTGTTATTCGAATTCAAGCAATCAAACCATTGTAGTCAAACATTTTCATATCAAGCCATGAAGTCATTCGTTTATTACGGATGTCAAATTTTCTTAGTCCATGTTATGGATTTGAATAAAGACACGTCGATTTGAATAATATTCTGTTGTTATTGATTTTTCCCGACGTATTTCTGAAGAATTTCTTGGCTTACTCCCAAAGCTCGATATTAAATTTTGTATCGACTTTGAACCCAGACAAAAACTCATTTCTAAAATCTCATATCGAATGGCTCCTATTGAACTTCGTGAGTTAAAATTCAACTATAAAATTTGGTACTGAGCCTTTATCTTGTGACTTCCTTTGTGGAATTCACCTAAGCCGAACTCTCTAGGGACGTCATATTCGATGCGATAGTAAATCGATAGGTGTCATTGTGACGTGCTATCCAAGATTGGGATATGAGTCACGATTGAGAGCAACCTAAGTCGAGAATCGAAATACGTAGCTTTCTAGGCTTAGTTGGTTATTATCGGAGATTCGTTGAAGGATATTCTCGAATCGCTATTCCATTAACGCGGTGACTCGTAGAGATACAAAATTCGAATGGAGCAAGGAATGTGGGAAGAGCTTCAAGAACTCAAGAGGAGACTCATTTCAAAGACATGTTCGATCATGCCATCCCCGAAAAGCGAACGTGGTAGGCCGACGCGTTGAGTAGAAGATCATATGCGGAACGAAAAGCGATGATGTCAAGTATACGATAGAGCCAACTTTAATAGAAAAAGTTAAGGTTGCTCAAGCCACCGAATCTTGAAATGATACGTATGAAGAAGAAAGTACAAGAAGGAGCTATTTCGGAAGCGAGAATTGATGAAGAAGGAATACTTCGAGTCAACTCCAGACTTTGTATTCCTAATGATTTTGATTTGAAGCATAGAATCATGATGGAGGCACACAACACATTGTTTGCAATCCATCCTGGGAGTACCAAAATGTATTATGATCTTCAACATACATTTTGGTGGAGCAATATGAGGAGAGAGATCGCGTAGTTTATCTCGAGATGTTTAACTTATCAACATGTAAAGGCAGAGCATCAAGTGCCAAAGGGTCCGTTGCAACCACTTGAGATTCCGGAATGGAAGTGGGAACACATTACTATGGATTTCGTTACGGGTCTTCCTACGGTTTCTCAAGGCATCAATGCTATTTGGGTTATTGTTGATAGATTAACCAAGTCTGCTCATTTCTTACCGATACGAGAGACTTATTCCCTTGAACGTCTTTCTCGTATGTACGTAAATGAGATTGTGAGATTGCATGGCAACCAAGTATCCATAGTTTTGGGTTAGTTTGTAGAAAGCTATGGGCACGAATTTACGATTGGTTTGGCATACCATCCTCAAACGGATGGGCAATCGAAAAGGACTACTCAAACTCTTGAAGATATATTAAAACTCGTGTCCTAGATTTCAAAGGAAGTTGGGATAAGTACTTGCCATTGGTGGAATTCTCATACAACAATAGTTATTAAACAAATATAGGCATGGTTCCATTCGAAGCATTATATGGACAAAATGTCGTTCTCCAATATGTTGGGATGAGGTGGGTGAAGCAACATTGTTGGGACTCGAGTTAAATACGTATGACTCACCGAAAAGATCCAAATGATTCGACAACGATACAAAGCGGCACAAGATCTACAAAAGAGTTATGCGGATCTTCATCGAAAGGACGTGGAATTTAATGTAGGGGATCATGTATTGTTGCGAGTTGCTCCATGGAAGGGAGTTACAAGATTTGGGAAGAGAGGAAAGCTCAATCCATGATTTATTGGTCCATTTCAAATTCTTGACCAAGTAGGAAATGTAGCCTATAGACTTGCGTTACCTCAAAAGTATGTCTCGTGTTCATAATGTGTTTCACATATCGCATTCGTAAATATGTGAAAGACCGAACCACGTTATAGAGTTAGAACCGGACGAGATAGTCGAAGACTTAACGTATGAGGAGGTACTGTCAAGATGTTGGATAGGAAGGAGCATGTCCCTACGCTAAGAAAGGTCATACCACAAGTTAAAGTTTTGTGGAGGAATCATGCTATAGAGGAAATGACACGGGAATTGGAAAGCGAAAATGAAAGCGAGGTATCCTCACCTTTTGAAACACAGTGCACGTACGTCAATTTCGAGGATGAAATTTCATAAGGAGGGAGGTTGTAAGACCGAAATTTTTTAAATAAAAGGAATTTCCTTTATTTATTATTTTGAAATAGTAAGGGTTGATTTGATTAATGTGGATAGTTAAGGGTTAAATATGCAAATATTTCAAAATAAGCAAGTGGTTATAAAATATTCATTATCGTTCGGGGAATATTCGTTTGGTCGTGGAATATTAAATCTGCTTGGGAATATTAAATATGGCTAGCAAGACCATGTGTGGGCCCCATAACGGAAAGCGATTGGATGAAGAAAACGACAAATATAAGTTGTTTTTAAATAGCAGCATAGTTATTCTGAATTATCTTGTTAAAATACCCGGTGGTTAAAACACACTAATACGCGTTGTTGAACAAAGAAGAGCACCGGTATTGCACCAATTATTGATTCTTACGTGAAGAAGGCACTACTCAATAATGGTTACGATAATTCTTTATTCAATATTTTATTGAGTTAATAATTGCTTTGCGTTGATATTTTATATTCTTTGTTGTTTCAATAATTGTCATTACACGGTATCTTTCATTATCGAAGCAATAATTCATATTATCGAATAATATTATTAGATAACATTATTGGCAATGTCTAGAAAGTTCGTCTAAGGAGAGGTTTGGTCATCTAATTCATGCGCAAGAAGAAGAAATTCTTATTGGAAAGCCCCTCTTTCCAGGAACCGCACGGTTGTCAATATTGTGATTCTCGTAATATTATTTGTGAATAATTAATTATTGATTTATATGATGAGGAAAATATTGATTTTATGTGGATATAGATGGAGAAAATTTTAAAATGACAATTGTTGAAAATTAATATTTTATCTTTTTACGATAAAATAATTCATTTAAATATATTATTTTAATAATATATTAACGGTGATATTTTTTACAATGAATGTGGGATATATGAGTATATGAGGAGGAAGAGTATATTTTGTGGCATTAAATGTTTAACACATGTTTTGTGTGTTGGTGGACACAATTATTAATAGAAATTTGATTATAGCTTGTAAAATCACTGTTTGTGGATTTGGTCAATTTCTATTTGGAATTTGGAAAAACTTTCTTACGCAAAGTTGTAGAGAATTGAATTTCCTATAAAAATTCGCGAGATTTGAATTTTCTGATGAAAGGGCTATTTATTATGAATTATTGAAGTTAGAAGTTCAAATAATTAATTTTGGGAGTTTTAGTTAATTATTTTGAGAAAAACATTTTTTGCAACTAAGTTGGCCTCACATGTGATTCAAATGGGCTGAGATCAGTTGTCTAAGGTGGGCTAAAGAAAATGTGAAAAATATATTAATATTATATTCAATTTTATGCTTTGGTGTTCTAAGCATTTTCCTATAAATAGGGTGCTTAGGTTAGAATTGAAAAACACACCAGAAACTGAAGTTTCTCTCTATTTCTCTCTCGATATATTGAGCGTATTCTTGTGAGTATACTTTGAGTATTGTTAGGCGGTGCAAGTTCCTTCAAAGACGACGATCTTAGTATTCCAAAACTAAGTACTAATCTTTCGAGGTAAGGGATATTATTTTTTTGTAATGATATTATTTCTTCAATATCATTATGCTGAAATGTTGATCTGAAGTTTTTATCAAATTTGGAACTTTTTCATGTCGGGGTTACTATTCATGGGTTACTATTCATGAGTTACTATTCACGAGTTACTATTCATGAGTTTCTTATTCACGAGTTACTATTTACTGAGTACTATTCATGAAGCGTGAAGATGTTTTTGTGGAATTTCTATCTTTTGGTGTCGAGTTACTATTCACGTATCGGACTATTCACGATCACGACACTATTCACGATATCTGGCACTATTCATAGAAAAATAAAATTTCTTCTTTTGTCCAAAATATCTATTCGGATACTAGCTCGATTGTATCCATGTTTTGATCATTCTTGAATTTTACACCACTATGATTATTTTTGAGGTATTTTGGGCGTGGATAAAACCAAGTACGAATCCTTAATCCTTAATCCTTGTCATTTTGTTTCAATTGGATTCGTTTCTTTAAAAAATATTTTTCATCATCCTCGATCTTAAATGATGATATTATTGAATATCTTTGGCACGTAGTGCAAAGATGAATGATTTGAAGAATATCTTTGGCCAGAAGTGCAAAGATGAACAGTGTTGAGATGAACATGACCGATTGATTAATATCTTTGGCTGTAGTGTAAAAAGATGAGCAGTGTTGAGATGAACATGACCTGGATTGATTAATATCTTTGGCACAGTAGTGCAAAGATGAGCAGTGTTTAAATGAACATGACTAAGTGATGAATATCTTTGGCTGTAGTGCAAAGATGAATATTTGATTCTAGATGCATATTGATTGATGTTACATGGATAAAATATTGATGATGGACTGTTAAATTCATAGATTATAGTAGATTTCATTCTCTACGTAACTTTTCTATGAATTATTATTTCCACCATGAATATTGATCCGAAACTTGTCATCTATTGTATTCTATCGTATTTTTCCTGTTGAAGACTAACGATAATTTGTTGTATATTATCTTAGTCATAATATTCTTTACTGAGCTAGTTGAGCTCACCCTTTTCCTTTTTGTTCCATTTTTCTTAGGAGGCGAGAATATAGCGAGTACAAGTCGGGGTATGGAATGAAGGTTTTAGAAAGGATTGCTTAGTAGTCCTCACCATTTTTGTAAAATAATGTATCAATAAAGGTGATGAGGATTTATTTGAGTATAGATATTGTCTAGAAGATAATATTTGTATTCAAACTCACAGTTTTACTGTTGTAATAATAAAGTTGTAGTTGTTTCTGTACCATGTATTTGGCGACTCAAAATGGGTGTTGTGTATACCTATTTTGGGGGCGTCACAGTGTTGTAGAAAGAAAGAATAGGACATTATAAGAAACAGCTAGAACTTTATTACAAGAAAGTAAACTTCCTAAAAAGTTTTGGGCTGAAGCACCTCTTGCTATGTTTTGAATAGAGTACTTATTCATCCAATAATTTTGAAGACTCCTTATGAACTTTTAAACAATATGATTCCTAATATAGGTTATTTCAATGTTTTTGGATCTAAATGTTTTACACTAAATACTAGTGATAACTTGGGAAAATTTGATGCTAAATCTTATGAAGGAATTTTCATTGGTTATTCACAAAATAGTAAAGCTTATCGTGTATTTAATATTAACAAGCTATGTGTTGAAGATTCTGTTCACATTACATTTAATGAAACTCACAATAATCTTCCAAAAGAAAGAGATGAGGATGCAGGAAATTTGGAGATCTCAGTGAATCCAGCAAACCAGAAATATCTATTCAGCAAGCCGAATGAACAAATCTAGTAAGTTTATTTGGAAAACTCGCAAGGAGTGGAACAAGGAATAACACAAGAACTTGAAGTTGATATCCCTCAACAAGAAGAAGTAATACATGATGTGCGAATGCCAAAGACTGCTAGATATCTCAAGAATTATGCACCAGAAAACATCATTGGAGATATAAATAAAGGAATCACCATTAGGAGAGGATTGCAAAATTAGTGTGCATTCTCTGCATTCCTATCACAAGTTGAACCAAATAATGCTAAGTAAGTTATCCTAGATGAAAGTCAGTTAATGGAAATGCAAGAAGAACTTCAGCAATTTGAACGATGCCAAGTCTGGGAACTTATACCCCCTCCTAAAGATGTTTTTATCATTAGAATAAAGTGGGTATTCAAGAATAAGCTTGATGAGCATGGCACAATCATGCGTAACAAAGCAAAGCTAGTAGCTCAAGGATATAATCAAGAAGAAGGGATCGACTACAAAGAAACTTATGCCCTAGTTGTGAGACAAGAGTCCATCCGAATCTTGTTAGCATTTGCTTATTACAAGAAGTTCACACTCTATCAAATGGATGTAAAGAGCGCCTTCCTCAACGGATATATTAATGAAGAGGTATATGTAAAAAAACCTCCTGGATTGGAACATGAGAGGTATCCAAACCATGTCTACAAGCTAAAGAAAGCTCTATATGGACTAAAGTGGGCTTCAAGGGCTTGGTACGAAAGGTTGAGTAAGTATTTACTTTCAAATAGTTTTATTAGAGGAAAAATTGATTCTACATTATTTATTAGACATGAAAATAAAGATATTATTATTGTACAAATATATGTAGAGGATATAATTTTTGGTGCTACTAATGATTTCCTTTATGAGTGGTTTTCTAAGTGCATGCATAAGGAGTTAGATATGAGTCTAATGGGAGAACTTAACTACTTTTTGGGACTCTAAATCAAGCAAACAAAGGAAGGGATCTATATCCATCAAACCAAAAAACAAAAGAGCTACTCAAAAGGTTTGGTTTTGAAGGATCCAATTCAAAGGCAACTCCAATGAGCACTTCAATAAAGCTTACGTCTGACGAAAAAGGTATAGATGTGGAGGTAACTAAATATCGATGTATGATTGGATGTCTATTATATTTAATTGCATCTAGACCAGATATTATGTATAGTGTATGTCTGTGAGCACGTTTTTAAGCAAAACCTAAAGAATTCCACTTACAAGCTGTTAAAAGAATTTTTAAATATTTAAGTGGTACAATCAATTAGGGATTATTTTATCCAATTTGCAATCATTTTGAACTAATGGGCTATTCTGATGCTGACTATGCAGGATGCTAAATTGATAGAAAAAGAACTAGTGGTGCTTATACATTTTTAGGTCACAGTCTTGTTACATGGCACATTAAAAAGCAAACTTCAGTTGCATTATCAACCACTGAGGGTGAATATTTAGCTGCAGGAAGTTGCTTCTCTTAAATTTTATGGTTAAAACAAACTCTATGTGACTTTGATGTTTTATATGATATTGTGCTTATTTATTGTGATAATTCTAGCACTATTGACATTTCAAAAAATTCTGTTTTGCATTCAAGCACAAAACATATATAGGTTAGGCATCATTTCTTAAAGGATAATGTTTCAAAAGGTTTAATTAAATTAATTTGTATTCCAACAGAAAAACAATTAGCTGATATTTTTACCAAACCATTAAGTGAAGAAAGGTTTTGCATACTAAGGAGAGAACTTGGAATGTGCATGGTATAAATATTAATTACGTACTGAAATATTTTATGCATCAAATATTTCAAATATACAGTATATCTGCATATTATGATTTTAAATGCGTCGTATTGATAAACATTATCTGTTCATAACCGGATACTAAGAAAGACGTATCTGTTTGGCACAATTCACGGTAGATATCATTATGGGTTTTAAAACTTGAAAAGACAAGAGCTGAGGGTTGTTTATCTTTTCAAGGAAGACTGTTCGACGTCCAACACTTCCCTATTGAACACTGAGCGCCTTCTCTTCTTATATACACTAAGAATTTTCTCCATTGTTCTTCAACGTTCTAATTTCCACAACGATAATGAAGACTCACACCAACAAACGCTCATCCGGCATCACTATCAAAGAAGGAAATCGTCCATGGTCTCCTTATACTGTGAGATCACCGAAGAAGTCCAAACGACAAACTCGCCAAACATCTATTAATGTTTCTTCTGATGATTCTGATGGGTCTGATTCCAACTTTTTCTTCCTAAAGAAGTTCCCACAATCTCCTAGTTCGGAGCCTCCTTCCTCTCAACTAGAGTCGCCATCTAATCTGATAAACCCTTTCTCTGCTACTTCAGATTTACTAGACAATTTCTTTCGAGGTCAGAGTTTTGAAGTCCGCTTCAAAACCTCTATTGCTACCAAACAGTTTGTCTATGAAAAAATTATGGATCTATTTTATTTCAAAAATTCTTCTTTGGAAAAACTTTTCACTTCTTGTGGTATTTTTGCTATGCTCTTTCCCCCCACTAGGGTGTATCCCCGGTTGGTACAACAGTTCTATACAAATCTAGAATGTAATGGGGATTGTTACACGTCTTTTGTGAAGGGAAAATCTCTGTTTTTCATGGTTGTTAATTTTGGGAGTATTTTTGATATTCCTTCTTCTGGTCCTTGTCCTTTTAACCTCAAGGGTGCTGCTAATATACCCTTTCCTCCCCTCGAGCAAATTCACACTGTGATGAATGATTCATCTTTGACATCTCAGTTTACCCCCAAAACCGTTGATGTGTGTCCACTTGTATGTGTCTTGCATAAACTGCTTCGTTACGATCTGTTTCCACGAATATGTGGTGGAATAGATTTTACTTATCAAGATCTTGTGGTTGTTGCTATGATTTTAAAAGGTGTTAGTTTTAATTACTCTCTTATGATGTTTTCCCACATGCTAAGTTGAATTCGGTAAGTTAAAAAATGTCTGCCTTATGTGTTATTTCTGACAAAAATGTTTCAGCATTTTAAAATCTTTCTTGATGATGAAATTGTGGTGTCACACAATGAGTTCATTGATGCTAACAATCTAAAACAATCTCATATCACTTTTATTGATGGTCTGTTTATTCGGATTATTCCTGATCCTGTCCTTATTCCACCAAGTTCCGTCTCATCAAATTTACCATATGATACTCCTACTTCCTCTACCCTTCCCAGTTCATCCGTCTCATCCCCAAAAGTAATCAGTTTGTTGAATCAAATTCTTAAAAATCAAGAGTCCATGAGTATAGATATTCTTGATGTTAAACATAGACTTTTGGTTTTGGAAAAAGGGAAATTGCCCATTCGGGTTAATGACTTGAAACAATGTTTCTCACAAATTGAAGATGAATTTATTGATTTACAAGTTGGTTTTGAGTTACAAATAATTGCTATGGTTGAAGCCCTTCAAAGGAAAATCAACACAAATTCTTGTCAATTGAATCAAGAACTTAAGTTTGTGAGTTATCAAATTGGGGAATTTGCAAATTTTATGTCTCATCGTATGAATGATGTTGGTAGGAAGCTGTACTTTGACAGGATGCACTCTCCAATCCCGAAATGGCCTCGATGTAATTTGATGACCGAGTAAATTGGAGATTTTTTAGACCTTCCTCTACCAAATGAGACCTTTATTCCTCGTCCTCCTAAATTTGCTCATGAATTTTCTAATGAAGATAAACTCCATCGTCTTCTGAATCGTCCCTATTTCACTTCTCGCCCTCTGCCCGTGATCTATGTTGATGACATTGACATCTGATGACCTTTTTGTTGATAACAAAGGGGGAGACACTACAGACGAGTTGCTGTGAAGAAGTATGAAGCAAGTTGGTTGCTGTGTTGGCTGATTTTGGATTTTCCTAATATTTTATGATTATGTTTTAAAAACAATTTGGTTGGCATCAGTATTTGTTTAAGTTTATGTTTTTGATGGGTTGTTTTTTAAACGATTTGGTTGGAACCAATATTAGATATTTTGATATTATGCTGAAAGTTTTTTTTTCTAATATTTGTTCAAGCCAACAGACTTGCAGGATGAATAATGCCTAAACAAACGGCATGATGTTAATCTATTTAGATATTGCTTATCCTGAAATTTTTTAATATGCATGAATTTAGGGGGAGTTACAATTTTTATGTTGTCATCATCAAAAAGGGGGAGAATGTTGACTTGTTAATATTCTAACCTTTTTATTTTGATGATGACTTGATATTTTGGACTAATTTGTTTATTATAAAATTTTAGGAAGTTGATGAAAGGATTATTATCTAAAGACTTTGAAGATTTTAGTCCTAAGAATTTTATGTAAGATCATTGCAAATATTCGATTTTTCAATTCAAGGCTCTAGGACATTTTATGTGTGCATTTAACATGACTATCTATTCATGCATGATAAATTATTTTATTGTCCAGATTAAATGAATTATGTTGCCATGTGTTATGAAGTTTGAGAGAGTTCTGATTTTATAAAATCTGTATAACACATGTGTGACAAATGAGATTTTGTAAATTAAATTTTATATTTATTGAATTAAATAAATATTTTCCAAGATTTAATTATTAGATTAAATAATTAATTGATGAAGTTGTGGTAGATTAATTTAATTATATGTGTTATATTATTAAATTAATATGGAGAATTTTTATATTCAAAGTATGTATTTAATTGAGCTTATTTAATTAAATGAATTAATTAACAAGCATAATTTTATTCTAATTAATTAGAGAATTAATAATTAATTAGAGAAGTAATAATTTGACATAATTAATAATTGGAAAAAATTAATTATGTAACTATGTGAATTAATGAGAAATTATTATATTTTATTTATATTTTTATTTGAATTAAATTAAATAAGATAATTGATTTATTGTGTAAATGGGCGTGACATTATTAAACTATATTACAAAAGAGTTATTAAATTAAACGGTTATGATTCTTTTAAGAATAGCAAAACAAGGCCTTAGTGGAGGTTGAGGGCAGTTAACCCATGATCGGATTAACTGACCACGCAGCGTCAGTTTCCTTTATTATGTACGTCTTCTTTCTTTTATTTTGCTAAGTCTAGAAAAACAAATTAGAGAGAATTTTGAGAATCAGTGAGATTAAAGGAGAAGAATTTTGGAAAATTGGAAGTTGTTATCACCTTGTGTAATCCAAGAAGAGTAATCAAGGGTAAACCCTTAAATTCTAATTTAATTTACGTCGTTGAAGTTTTCATTAAAATGGCTTTCAAGTTCTGATAAATCTCTGTAATTAGAAATGGTAGTGATTATGTGGATATATATATATACATGATGATATGTTAACATAACATGTTTTTATTACATATTGTATGGTTCCATAACATCAGTTTCATAAAATATGTCGTATATTGTTGCTACAAAATTATAGAGTATAGAAATATGGCCATATGGCCCTTACACGCTAATTTAATACGTCAAACATATATTGTCTCATAAATTTTACATTTGTATATAATTATGCTTGTCAAAACGAAGAAAACAAACTTCAAATGGACAGATTTGGTGTTATAACGAACCCGTGGTGCTAATTTTTATGTTTTGTGTTTAAAACCTTCAAGAACATCAAGAACAGTGAAATTACATGTTGTGATTCTGTAAATTATGTGATTTAACTTGTCAAAATCATGCTAGAAGGGTTGAGTAGTAGTTATATGTGTATTTCAGTGTTTGGGTATGTCTAAATTCGTGTAAAAATAAACTAATTGGAGGTTTTGGCCATGTTATATAATTTTTCGCGAATTGCAGAACTAGTCTTTTGGTTCGTTTGCATGCCATGTGCAGTGCCCACGCATATACAGTCCTTGTAGTAGCTCTAAAAGATCAAGTCAGTAGCCACCGCTTATGCAAACACGGGATTAAGCCTGATGGTGGCGCCGCAACACCACTTAGCAGATTGTCCAGAAATAAAAATTTTTTTATTGTTCAAGTCTAGAAATGTGATAGTAACCAAATCTAAGGAACATAAAATTATGTTAGACATATAACGAGACGTTAAAATAAATTCTTAACATATTAATAACACATTTATATGTGAATTGAATTATTGAATGCATAGTTAGCTTATTGTTCGTGAAGTGTAAATTATGTGACAATAAGTGTGGTAATTTGACTAAGTATAATCATAATCCGAGTTAGACAAAAAGAATGAACTTGTGATGACTAATTACGTTATAATTGACTGGTATTGTGAATGTAAATGGTATGTAGGATTAAATCAAGGAACATGTATAAATTAACGTGTAATCTACGCACGAGGCAAGTTTCCTAACCCTACTCGTTATCATTATATAAGTTTATAAATTTATCTCTTTACATCGAGCAAATTCTCGTTATTATTGATCAAGTCCATTTTGTATATTAAAGTTTATTAATCTTTTCAAAGTACGACTCTGTTATAAAATACTTATTCTATTGAATACCTCTTGAGACTATTATTCGATTTAAATATCAGTTACTGTTGAACCTTGTTAGACTAGCAAAACCTTAATGATTCGACTAGTCCATAGTTGATGAACATTCTAAATTCCAAAACCATTGTTGAATTAACCAAACCAAACTTCATTTGGTGTGGACTCTAATGTCAAACTGAGATGAACAACCCTGTATAGGGGATTACTTATGCGTTAGCGTTAAGATATTGTGCACAGTATAGTACTAAGGGCTGATCCCCCTAAGTACGAGAAGAAGAGTCCATAGTCTTATGACTATTAAAGGTTTCAAGTATAAACACTTGATAACCTAGGACGTAGTTCAAGGTCTTATGACCCTCAGAAGTTCTTTTGATTCTTGTCATTCATTCTTGATTTAAAAGCCGAGTTTTCTTGTTACAGAAGTTGTTGATTCAATCGTATGTTATTATTTTATTGTTATATTATTATACTTGTGGGCAATTGTGCTCACTCTTGCGTAATAATAACATTATAGTTAAGAACGAAAGATCCGACAAGCCTTCCACTAGTAAAGGCAAGGGAAAGATTAATAAGTGATGAAGACTTGTTGTTTATGTTATTATGTATTTATGTTCAGACTTGATTTTGTTTAAGACTTGTTATTTGTTTATGATTCCGCACAGATGTTTAAGGTTAGAGTGACCTGAGATTGTATTTTTATGAAGATGGTGTAACCCCATATAAGGGGAAGGTTTATTTATATCTATTGCATGGCTTGCATTATTATGGGTAGATAGATAGATGATGTTTGTATAGTGAACACCAAACCCTGCAGAAGTAAAGTACCCTGGTTTGGGGGTGTCACATATTGGTATCAAAGCTGTAGGCTATGAACCTTAGGTGGGGGAACAACCTAAGGTAGTAGCCTTGTAGGAGATCGAGAACATAATGATGGAAAACTCTTATCGAGTTCTAAGAAATGAATTTCTTAATTCATTGAAGATAATAAAAGACTTTATGTGTTATGTGTTAAATTATGTGCTCGCTAGTACAACTTAGTAACGAAAACTTAAACTATGCTGTCAGGATGTCGGATGCTAGAGGAGCTAGTCGAGCTGGGGAGGAGGAACCCCGAGTACCTATAAAGGAGGAGCCCCGAGACATTCATGTCTTCAGGGAGCAGTTGGTACAGAGAGAGCCATCTCCGTTGATCACTGTTGTTGGTTAAGAGCATGAGCCTAAGACTGATCTAGAGGAGGATTCTGAGGAAGAAGAGGAAGAAGAGGAGTTCCACCGAACTCCATCGATGCTGAGATGTATGATGCACTTTATGATCGTAATATAGAGTTACGAGACACTGTTCAGGAGCTGAAGGAGCGGCCGATTATTCAGCAGATTACCATCGAGCAGAAGGATAGGGAGATTATGACTCTTCACACACGTTTAGGAAACGTGGAGTGGGATTTAGTTCACGAGAAGGTTCAAACCGATGAGAAGTCCGAAGAAATAGAGAAGTTGAAGAAGGAACTAAAAGAGAGCTCAGAAAGGCTGACCATATCAGAGGAGGGCTGGGTAAGAGAATCACGTCGTGCTGATCTTGCAGAAGAGGATTGTCATACGAAGAAGGTTAAGCATGGGGAGACGTATTCTACACTTCAAAATGCAATGGATGAGGCTCATAATCGAGTTATGAGATACCCAATTTAGTTCGAAGGACTACTATCGTATATGCTAGATCGCAGGACGATGTCCCGCATCATGGAAGAGGAACGTGACAAGGCTATTCAGCGCCTTAACAGGCAGTGATAGGATTAGTTTAATTATGTGAAAACCTATCTGGTAGTTAAAGATGTAAATTTTAATGTGTTTATAAACAAAGGAATATTTTAAATCATGTAGATTCTTTATCTCGGGATAGTTGATGTAAATAGCAGTGATGCTATCGTTTGATGTTAAAAGTTTCGATTTGAATAAATATCAGAGTTTAATGATATAATGTGTTAAATGATTATATTTAAATGTTTTAGTTGAACCTTAAATTTTTAAGGGATTGAATAAGACTTAATAAGCGTATATTTATAACAGAAATATGCCGCCTAGAAGAAGACAAAACCATCAACAAGCTCAAGGAGAATCGATGATTAACAACAACAACGCCAACGCTAACCCCGTTCAGCAACTGGTGAACCTATTAGCAGGAGCAATTAACAATCAACCTTAAGCTCCACTGAATACATCGTTCAAGGATTTCAAGGTGGTGGGACCGCCAGAGTTTAAAGGGTCCATTATAAGAACCCGAATTTTCAAAAATTTATAAAATAAGAATTTAGTAAATATAATTCTTATTATAAGATATGTAGGGTTCAAATATGGATATATATATATATATATATATATGTGTGTGTGTGTGTGTGTATATGTGTGTGTTACGAGGTATGTGGGATTGTGTTACATAGGATACAATGAGCTATGTAATAAGTGATGTTGTGTTTAATAAATATATATCATTATTATATATTTGTTATAAATTGTAGAGATGAATTAGTAAAGAAGATGGGCAGAAATTTACCCATTGATGTTAAATAATTTATGTGAAATTATTTATAATAGTAAGTTGGTGACATTAAATATATTTGATAATCACCAATTTCTTGAGTATGTACGAGTAAATATCAAGTCTAAGGCAGTGCAACCGTACCCTTTAATGGTGGATGTGTAGGAGTGGGCTAAACGATTCCTTCAGAGAGTTTACGGATATAATGAATTAGTATGTAGATCTAACTCTTCGTGAAAATAGTGTAGATGAGACGGAAACTAATTTGTTGGTTGTTTGTGGGAAACCACTCAGTGTGCTATATTGAATATATTAAAGACTCGATGTGTGCTAGGTTTAGACTTGTATATATATATGTTGTTGACAGGAGAAGAAAATCGATATATCTTTAGATAAATATTAGTTAGAGATTTATTGATTAATAATGAGATATGGTTAAATGTATAGATTAAATAAATTGTGTTGAGACAATCTATAGAGAGGAAAGAGACATAATTATAGTATATTTTAATAAATGAAATTAAAATAAATCCTAGCATTTGATTATTCTAATAAAAGGGAAATATTATTTTGATATTACCTTGTATAGCTTTTGTATGAGGTAATGTGTGTGATTAAGTAATATGGTAAATATATTAAAACATATTTGCTATATAAGTTGATGGAAACAATTTATCATGATAGGAAATAAACTTATTTTCTATATATAGTATGTACATGTGTCGTGTATATAAATATTCTAATAATACATATATATTATATTGAGAATAATATCTTGAGAAAATGAGTAAATCATTTTATTATGATTAGTTCTTATATTTAGAAAAATATGATGAAAACATCTTATGTTATGTTATGGCGAAATACATAATAGTAATGTATTTCCAAGAGGGTTAAAGTTAAAATAAAACTAAGTTATTTTAATTTAGTAAATAACTTGAGTTATTATATTCCCACGAATGTTATTAAGAATATTTAAATATCTCCATTCATGATATATTTATATATGTGAACCTTGTGATATTACAGTTCGATGTAAATTGAACATATCATAAATAGTAATGTGGTGGGAAATGAATAAGTAATGAAAATGAGAATAAGCTTAATGTAAGCTTGTGAGATATGCCTAGTGTGGCAAAGTGATGGTATAAGCATTCATTAAATAATTTAATGAATGAATAATTGAAGGAATTAAATTGTATGTGCAATGGTTTTATATTATATAGTAGCTACATTTATATGATATGAAATGAAGTGTGACATTTAATTGGGACTAATGATATACATATGGTAAAAGTGATTAAATCATAGAGTTGATTTAAATAAGTTTTGTTATCTCATCCTAGATGATGAGACAATTATATATGTGTACCCTAAAAGATGGGAGTAAATAAATATGTGTTATTAAAATATTTATTTCAATACCAATGTAAGCAAATAAAAAAGAGATATTAAGTTATTAGTGAGCAATTAAATTAAGTTCACGCATGTTTTAAAGATTAAAATATGTGGACTAATGTATATGGACTATAGGATATGAATACATCATGAAATGTGTATGTGGCAATGTAAATGTGTGAACATCAAAATAGTACATCACAAGTATATTGCAAACATTTATTGATTAATAAAATTTAATAATAAAGGAGATAATGTAATGTGATAATACCCGATAGAATTATATCTGGTAGGATGAGGTATATATGGATGATATATGATACATTGTTATTAGAAATTACATTTGTAATTTAATTATAACCTAAGTTATATGAGAGGAATGGTATACATATATTATATAACTTAGTGTACTTAGTATATGACTAAGAGTTGGGCATAAATGATCTATACTTACAAGTTGTTGAGGTTTGTTTGTCCCATATTAAGTGTCCAATTACTCTTCCTTTTCTCATTCACGTGAACTCTAGAGACTAGCCTACTCTTTCCTCATTTTCATCAAAGTGTAGCAAATAATTTCAATGGGGGTGGGCAACATGATGGGATTCACCAACCACTCACCAACTCTTCCTTAACCATAATACAATTCTCATTCCCATTGGTTTGAATTAGGGAGCAAAGCTATGGACTGTGTTTTGGGTTTTCTATATATAGAGCATTTCCCTTCTCCCTTATTACACTTATTGAGATTCTAAGTTGAGTTTGTATAAGTAAGTGAATTGGAGAGCTGAGACCAATTGGAGGGTTAGAAAGCTATAGTTAGCAAATTGAGGTCATCAAGAGGTAATAATTCTAACCTATATGCTCTTGATTTCCTAAGTTTGCAATTTCTTAGAAATGTCATGAAATAGTCACTTTTAAGTCCAAAAATTGATGGCTAAGGATTTTTGTAATCCATGAATTGTTGCTAGATACTTTTAATATAGTTAGAAACGAAAACAACGAAAGTTAAACGGACCAATTTGGTTTAAAAACGAGTTCGTAATGAATGATTTCGCTAAATTGTCCAAAACACGAACATTTACATGAACATGAGTTGTAAATTCATATTTGGGTTAGTTAATGTTTATGTTAATTGATGGGTATTTTATATGTTGTAGTTTTATGAGTTACAAACCCATAGAATCGAAAATGAACTAATTCGGACATGTATAACTCAAATTATGAAGGTTAGAAGGGAAGTTTGACATTATGGTTCATAACAGGGAACAAAATTTCAGTTTGCAGCAGCTAGGCCCGTCCCGACGGGCCATTTTTAAGGAAAAATCACCGCTCCAGTGGGGGTGTGTGTTCTGCAATGACTGGTTTTATATGTTTTACTAAAATGGCCATAACATTTTCATACGAACTCCGATTGAGGTGATTCAAAATGATCCAGAACGAGGACGGATAGACCTAAAACTGTTGTTCTTTAATGTTTTCAATTTGAGGTCGTTAGGAAGGGTAAAAACAATCATCTTGGTGACTGCTACGTAATAGGAGGCGATCAGAGAGCGTCGAACGAGCACATAAGCAAGTATAGTGCTCCCGACGATGGAATATGTTATTCTAAGTGATATAACATGAAAATGCATGATATTATACATGACATATAAGATTACCTTACTTATAAGGAATTGCCTTAGCATGATTGAGTATGTTTTTAATGAAACTTTAGATTTTAAAAACAAGTTTAAACGAACTTTGAGTCTTTTGAATTCTAATATTTTTAGCATATGTAAAGGATTTAGTCATGCATATAAATAGGTATGACACATGGCCTTGAGTACCTTTGTATACTATGAGTTGCCTAGATGGTTATTTTTCGAAGATATATAAAGATTTTGAAAACAAACATTGACGAACTTGTGTACCTCTAATTCTGACCTTGATAACATATATATGAGGTTTAAGTACGCATGATGTAAGATTCAAAGTTGTATCATAGGTGTGTTAGATTACTTTGATTTCAAAGGCAAACTCATATATCATTTGTAAACAAAGTTTTATAAACATGGAGTGGTTATATTTTTCCCTTGGACACGTACGTAGAAACATGTACAAAAATGTATGACGTGTGAGTTGAAGTTGCCTTGCATGATTAGTTTAGTATGACATTGACTTTGAGAATAAAGTTTTGAAGTTTTGAAACTAAGAGGGATGAACTTAAAGTAACTTGTGGACTAAAAGTTCTAAACATGATAACATATATACATGACCTAGTTAACTATGAAATGAGATTAAAAGTTGTACCTAGTTGCTTTAACTTGACCTAGAATGACTTTTAAAAGTGAACTTGAACGACTTATGCCCCTAGACATGACAAATATGTTCATCATCTAGCTAAACATGAATTGGACCTTTCAAGTGTGGTTTAAAATACGTCTTCAAATAATAAATTATGCTATGTCTATATGAAGCATACTAGTAGAGGCTTATTAGTACCAATATATGGTTTAAAATCTTATATCATCAAATCTTGTGAAAGAAAGTTGTTAAGCTTTATTGATTGAAATAAATTATTATGGAACTAAGTAGTTTGAATATGAACGACGTAGATCACGTATCTATAAACTTTAAATATGTGTCGAACACATAGCAAGTCAAGTGTGTGATAAATGTATATGAATGTTGATGTCAAGAAAGGATGGTGTTAGTTCCCAGTAGGCACAATAGATCTAGAAGGGGGGGGTTAAATAGATCCTTTATTTTTCAAATACTTTTCTGGTTTATTTTGTATTGCTAATAATTTAACATATGACAAACATAAGAATTTTTTCAAGCACATCGGAATAAGAAAAAGATCCCCTTCATTGATATATTCATATTTATACATACATTGTTCGCAGAGTTAGTTCAGTGGTAAGCAGTTGGAACATACATGGCAGCTATAACAGTTAATGTACATAATGTAAATGATATAAAGTAAAAGACACAAGAGGTTTTAAGTGGTTCAGAAACTCAAGCTCCTAATCCACTATTCTGCTTTCAACTAGCAGGATTTCCACTAAAGAAAGGGCAGCACCCTGAATCACTAAGATTCCTTCAAGGCCAGCAGCCTTAGGACTTTAGTTCACTGAGAACTCTTCAAGGCCACCAGCCTTAGAACTTCTCTAGTTCCCTAGGAACTCTTCAAGCCCACCAGGCTTGGAAACTTCATTTAGTCCCTCCAGACAAGGACCCCTCAGACCCTGGCTTCTTGTTGTTGTAGTTGTTGATGTTATTGGTGCTAAGCTGCTAAGATGTCATTAAGCTCTAAATATTTTTTGTACTTAGCAGCTTGGTGTGGTCCTCTTTGCATTCTACTTTGAGTTTGGACCACATCTTCTTCGGTGTAGCAGATCTTTACTCTTTTCTGCTTATCTTCATCTGATGTCAGCTATGCACCATCACCATCTGGATTTGCTAAGTCCCTGAGCTTTTAGTAGACTACGTCTGGCACTTAGCAATCCCTGAACCCTTCTTAAATGTTTTGCAGACATGGTTCTTCACTTGTTCAGTTTCAGCTTTAGGTTTATGGTGATTCATAGAGTGGCTCTCCTGATCTTCTTTGTACTCCACCACTCTTCTGAATGCTATCTCCTTGTCCTTCTCGGCTCTCAGCTTGGCTGCCAGCGTCAGTGGCATTCTCATCTTTGTTGAGTGAAGCTCTAATCTGTTTAAGTCCTTCTTCAAAGCTACTTCACTTCCACCTTGGTAGTCTCACTGTCATTGAGACTTGTCCTGTTGATCTTTGGTGGAGCTCGTAGAGTCAACAATAGCATTCCCAACAACTCAACGATTCTGCAACTCTTGATCTTTGAAGCTCTGGTTATTTATACTACTTTCCAATCTTTCTGTTGGAAGGTAGCCATTGAAAACTATTCAAATTGCTTAACAGATCTCGAGTTATTTGTTGCAGACTGCAGATGTGACATGACATCTTTTTCTGACTTTTTGACACTGCAATCTACTGTTTCACCTACCCCGTCAAATATGTTACTTTGATGTCTCGGGCAGGTCGACGACTTTATTTCCCCCTTCTGATTTCTTGGTCAGAGGTTGTCCTTGCATTAATGCTCTTAATAAGCTTTTATCTGAATGCCAACCTTCAGATTGAATCATTGCCAATCCTTCAATCCTCAGTTGTTCGAACTCAACGATTCTGATGCACTTCTTCTTGGACCTGATCATAATGTCTTATTGACTGATGCTTGTTGACATGTAGAGTCAGCACTACGATCTTGAAGAGTGTTCACTTGATCTTTAGTTAAGAACAACTCTTCCTTCTTTCATGCAGTACTTCATCACTTCTGTTTGCCTCGACTGCTCTCAAATACTGATGGCTTGACTCCTTGCTCTGGCCCCTTCTGAATAACAAGACACTTCAGATTTGTGGCGTGTCCAGCTCTCTTTCTTCTTGTGATCTCCCGTTCACTTATCATCAATGGACAAACCCAATGCTTAATCACTTTAGACTTGTTTTTCAGATGCTGACCAATATCTTTGTGTATACTCCATCAGTTCCTTCTTTGTTTGGCAAACACTACGATCCTGGTTACTTCCAAGATTGTTGTCATATTTCCACTTGACAGCTACTGCATATGTTGACTTTCTTTAGTCAGCTACTGAAGTTTTCTTATGATCATCTTGTGGAAGACTTCATCTTGAATGGCTTCACAACTCAATCTTGATGCTGATTGGGTTGATGCTAAGATCTTCTACTAGCTTGCATGCCATTCGTTGAGTGCTCTCTGTCTTCCTTTAGGTGAGATGTATCTTTGTAGTACCAACCAGAGGCTTCATTCCTTTGGATATTCTGGGAGTGCTCAATTGTTGAGAATCGTGTTTGCTCTACGATTCTACCTTGGCTTTGTGAGCACATTTGTTAAGGTCTTAGCTCTGCACTCTATGATTCAGATTCGGCTGTACAGACACTACGACTCTGAGATCAGATCTAGACACTACAATTTTTGTCATTTTTCTTGTTATCTTTATTTGATCTTGCTCGACTATGATCTCTTCCTTTGATACGATCAGTAGACTCTACGACTCTGAGTGTAGTCTACGATTCTTGACTTGGCTTCGGCAGATGCTCGGTCGGCTCTTAGGTAGTATGTCTCTACTCTTCGGCAGATGCTCCGAGGAAGCTTTACTTGACACACTACGATCCTTCCTCGTCTCTCCTTGTAGTATACGAACTTCGAGATCTACTATCTTGGAAACTATAATTTTGCCTTGATAGCTCTCGAGGTATCCTTGACTCTCCTGGCAGACTACGATTTCTGGTGCCGTGCTCAACGATAAGACAAGCCTATCTGTTACATCATACGATCAACCTAACATGCTTGATCTTTCTATATTTATATTCTTGGTACATCATTTCTTTTTAAGGACTTTACAAAGTTGTTTTGCTTATGTAG
This sequence comes from Panax quinquefolius, assembly GCA_020205615.1. Taxonomy (NCBI): domain Eukaryota; kingdom Viridiplantae; phylum Streptophyta; class Magnoliopsida; order Apiales; family Araliaceae; genus Panax; species Panax quinquefolius. The sequence goes on from CM035158.1 coordinate 32,095,104, forward strand.
GATCAACCTAACATATTTGATCAATTCATTCTAAGTCCTTGTACATATGTTTCTATAATCTATTAGAGGACTTTATAGCTTTTCTTAATGCAAGCATACTTGCATATTCATTCATATATATATCATAATTAAATCATATATAAATAGGAATATCATTCACATGTTTATTCCTTACAATCTCCCCCTATTTGATTATGACAAAAATAATAAGTGCATATGCATGTTATAAATGAATCTTATATACAGTGAGCTGCTGTATTTTTAAAACAAATAATCATGAATGTCATTTATAATAATATGGAATTTAATACACTATGACATTTTACATCCTGGATCCAGAACACACCTAACTAGTTAGAGATGTACCTCTTTGGCTCCATATATGTTTCCAGGATGTCTGTTGATCAGCTACTTATCTGTTTGATTTGTTTAATCCTCCCCCTGGGAGGTTGACTTCATTTCTTTTGTCTGGTCCTCCTTCTCATCTTCTTCTGGCTCTGCCTCAGCCTCAGGCTCATCATCCTTTGGCCCCCCTCAGATGATGAACCATCTTCTTCTTTTGCTTTCTTCTTCTTTGTCTTCTTGTCTTATTTCCTTCTGCACTTCTTGCTTTTTCTTGAATGCCTCTTACTCTGCCTTTTTCTATGCCTCTTTTTCTCCCCCTTTTTGTCATTAATCAATTGAGAGAGCTGTTCCATGTTGGACATAAGCTTCTCCATTAAATAAGAGGAGTTGCCAATTTCAATCTTGAGTTCTTGTTGACTTAACTAAAGTTGCATAGAGAAGGATTGATTCATGTTGTCAATCTTGTCAGAGAGGGCTTGTAGTTTCTATTTATTTGCTTTCTGAGCTCGTAGTGCATCTGCCTTCTGATCATTTATGGCCTTCAGATAGATGTGATCTCTCTCTCTTTGATTTTGAGAGATACATCAGCCATATTTGCTTGGAGTCTGTTTTGAACTGCATTATCTCCCATTGCAGTTAACACCATCTTTGACTCCTCATTGATTTGAGATATCTTCTTAATAAGGTCATCATAATTCTTCAACAGTTCCTGCTCCATGGAAATTTGATCATCTGGTTGGGCAGCCTCTTGTTGAACACTAGATTGGACTCTATGATTTTCATCCTTGGACAGATTTTTGAAAGTATTGAGAATATGAGAAATCATTGAATACCAATTGCTATTGGAGGATGAAGGAATGTTAGATAGTTGTGTTTGGGCAGATGGAGACTTCTTATTCTGGGCTTGAATATCATCAGTGGTAGAGTGAACAGACTCTACGATTATTTCCTTGGCCATAATCCTTTTGCCTTCAGAGTCCACTCTACGATCGTAGGGAATATAGTGATTGCTAGCATGTCGGTAGACTTTGTAATGGGGCTTGTAATTTATCATCATGGTTGCAAACTTCTTTACCCTTGGGAAGTTTTGTGACACCAGCTCTATATTTGGAAACTGAGAATAGCACCAGCTAAAGTAGCTCTCATCAGTATTAGTATGTGCCTTCAACCACGGCATCCACGGGAAGAATCATCTCATCAGAACATCTTTAGAGTTATACAATATTGTTGTGCAGTCTAATTCCATATTTTTCTAATTATGAAGCACTTCATCTGTGGTCATTCTTACAACTCGAAGCTGTTCATTTCCATGATTTATCCATTTTGCTACTGGTTCAGCTGGTGGTTCATCAAAGACTTCCACTACTATTTTTCTGCTAATTCTGGCTGGAGAGGGATCATGGTAGTATTCTAATTCCTCTGATTCCTGATGTGTAGAATCAAAATCTTTCTCCATTTCTTCTCTTTTGGAGCCTGAATCATTTTGATCAGATTCATCAGTGAATTCTTCTTATTTATCTTCATTTTAAGAGCCTTCTTCAGCAATATCTTCCTTGGATTCATTCTCTTTATCACTAGTTCCATCTTCAGCACTTTTTTCTTTTGATTCAGATTCATCATCACTTACTTCAATGACTACAGTAGAGTGATCACTTTTCTTGTTAGAGGGAAATTTAGCTAGTAGTCTGTAGCTCTTCCTTCCCCTTGGAGGTTCAGCTGTAAGAGAGTCAGACTCTTCTTTTTCTTCACACTCTAAGGCCTTTGGATCATTAGAAGAACTTCCTTGAGGTTCATCATTGGCAGGGGCATGTATTTCTTTTTCGAACTCATCATCTTTTGAACCATCATGAGGGCTTATTGGAGCATTTGCATTTGGATATTCAGATGGGTCATCTTGCAGCTTTTCTTCAACTTCAGAGTGAGTACTCTGAGAGTTGGCCATAGGGCTTACATATTCTTCTTCATCAGCAGAGTTTACATCTTTTTTCATGGATCCAGCTCCACCTTCATCACTGGATTTGTTCTCCGGGGACTCGGTCTTGAGACCATCAATTCCCTTCTCTTCTTTTGACTCTCTGTCCTCTTCTTCGTTAGATGTGCGTTCTTGGGAGATTGGGGCTGGTTTGTTTACCACCTTAGATTTCTTTCTTGAAGGCCCTTGAAGCAGTCTATTGTTTCTTCTCTTTGTGGTCTCTGTTGCAATTAAGACCTTTTCACCTTCATCTTCTTCTTTGGTGGAGAGAGTTCTTGGCGGAGCCTTTGTTTTCTTCACACCTTTGGATTTCATCCTGACTGGTGTGGTTACTGTTGGTACAGAGTCACCAGATTCAGAACTTTCCACCTCTTTTACCTTTCTTTTTTCTTAGCAGAGTTCTTTCTGCTGCCCCCTGCTGTAGTTAGCCTTCTGCTCTCCTTTGGGTTTTTCTTCCAATTCACAAAGAGTTGTGGAGACATTACTTTGTGAACATTCAGAGGTTCTCCCTCATCATCCTTGATCTTGCTTCCCAGCTTCTTCTTCATCACAATACTCAGCAGTCTTCCATGAAACACCTTTTTATGTGGTTTTTCTATAGACTTCTTCAACTCAGCCTTTTCCACCCATTTTTAGATTTGATCGATCAAGATAACTCCAAAGTTTATTCGTTTCTTCAGAACTATTGCAGACATAATCTTCAGTTGTTGATCAAGCACAGTGTCATGTGTCGTATCCTTGTATAGAATACATTTGCCTACTATCTTAGCAAGGAACTCGAATTCCTCAGGAAACTCCTTTTTCTTCATGTCCTTCAGACTAGGGTTCCTTTGGTACCCCATAATCTCCTTTGCTTACTTAGTGTCGATCTCATCAAGGTTTCTCAATCCTAGGTCAGGAAAACCTAAGCATTGATTGATATCAGATGATTACAGCTTTAGAGACTGACCATTAACCTTGGTTGAAAGGGTTCTGGCATTTATGGATGCATTTAAATAGAATTCCTTAACCAATTCAGTGTATACTCGAGTGCTTGCCTCAAGGCATTCTGAGAATCCAGCTTTCTTCACAAGCTCAATAATGTCTTTGAACTTCTTTTCAGATTTCTCAAACGATTTGGTTCTGAGCTGAATACCAGTGATTACTCCTTAATCTTCCATTTAAGTGATTCGAGGAATATGGGTGTTTAATTCAGAAGGATTTATGGGAGATAGCTGATTGTGATTTGGGTTCTAGAGATTTAATTGAATTAAGCTTCGAAGAGGATTCTAGGGTTTGAAAATGGGAGGGAGAGAGGTTCGATAGTTCCAGGTAACTGTTTGCAAATTTTGAATTTGTCTTTATAGCAGTTTCTTCTAACTCTGCATATGATGTGATGTGTAAACTAGCCATTGGTTGCATGATGCCCAGTAATGAGCTATAACTCCCCATTAACTTTTCAGTTAGATGTCTCCTTTAGAAGAGTAGACGTTTGATTGACGTGGATTAATCGTTGACCTCTTCGGTTCGTAGAGTAGCATGATAAGGCAGCTATGGACTCTACATGTTTCTTTGTTGACTCAATGATCAACTTTTGAGAGATGATGCAGTGGATGGTTTTTGACATTACTTTTGATTTTGAACCTCCATGGCTAAACTACTGATGTACTTCATAAAGTCTTGGGCACTTTTCTTCATCAGGTCATCTTTCCAACCAGCATTCGAACTTATCTCCCATAATCTGAATGGTTGAACAATTGTCCTATTCTTCCAAGCTCCTCATGAGTTGGAGTAGCCTCTTGTAAGACTGTAATCGTCGAGTCTGTTTCTACGATCGATGAGGTTGCATTACAATCGTTGAGGTTATATCACGATCATTGAGTTCTCACAAACTTTACTCTGCGATCGTTTACTGTCTTGGTCTTTGAGATGAACTTGATCAAGCAATCCTTCTAGGTTAAGGTAGCTCAGGAAGGGCCAACCTCTTAGAATGAGCTAAGGGTCAGGTTTGTCCCTGAGGCACTTTCCAGATGAAGTACTTTAGGAGTAGTTTGCACTAATATCTCATTTGACCTTTTCTAGTGCGGAGGTTCTGTCCCAACTTTAGACAATTGCATTTGCTGTAATCATGGTGTCCTCCTGCTCTTACACTATGATCAGATGTTTGATCGTACGCACTCCACGATTTTGAGTTGGGTGGCTGATAGGTTATCAATAGTACGTTTTGAGACGTTCCTACTGACTATGGATCTTCATTTGGTTCATCAGCCACAAAGTTTTGGGACTCTGTAGCTGGTACATTACTTCATAGAATATTTCAATGCTGTTGTTACTTAACAGATCAATGCTCCCCTATGGTTGATGTTGTCTTTTCAGTGAGGTGTGATTTCTTTTTCTTCATGTACATTAGAAAGCATCCCTGCATATCTCCTTCTGACTGAAATCATTAAATCTTCTTATTTCGTAGAAATGGGCATCTTCAGGTTTGATCATTCTATGATCCTTTGACAGCACTACGAACGTAGTCTTCTTTTACAATTTGTACTTGTGGAGTTCTGCTCCCGTAATGAGTTCCTCATGTTTGATGCTCGATGATCCTCTGTGGTGAGCTTCCACGAGGATTCTTCTCTTATGACCTGCTTTGAATGATTGAGCATCTAAGACCCTTTTACATCTTTGGTTAAAAGACTTGCTTCCTTATAAGGATCAGCAACAATGTGAGTTTCATTCAGATTAGCTCAGCAAGTCTTCCAGGAAAGGCTTTGACATATAGGAATTTTATCAGAATCATTTCTGAATAGTCTTAAGCCTTCTGCTGGTTAAATCTTCTCGATCAAGTCTTCGCTTCAAAGATTCCGTAGTGTGGTCGATAGACTGTGTACCTACTGAGTTATCAATTTTATTTTTGGTACCCATGGTTAAATGGGTCCTGCTAGGTTAGTTTTCTAAACCCATGTTCCTCATATATTTAGATAATCATCATATTGATCACCAATAGTCATATTCATGCATGTAATTAATTTAGATAATACATTTTGAGATGCATGATGGTGAGTGTGTGTGAGATTTTCTATTTTAATAAAACACTCTTTTTCTTTGATGGTTTCATCATTTGCTAGGTTATGTTCACAGAGTGAGAATCAACTCTACAATTTATTTGTATCTGGTTGATTCCTGGAGGTGATCAGTTTCTATGAATCTTCAAGATGCTCTTGTAGAATTGACCATACTCTGTGTGTTATTAAACACTTATACCATAGGTTGTACATACATACTAACTCATCAACAAACATTACTTCACATAAAATTATTTTAACCTGTGATGCTATTATGACCCATTTTAGATTTCTTTCAAGATGTCATCTTCAACCTAAAACTTGGATGGAGAGAAAGTTTATAGGCATTTGAGTTTCCACCCTCAGTGTACTTTCTCTCTTCACCTTTTTAGGTAGATTATGATTCCTTGAAAGAATACTGTTATAGTTTATAAGAAGGTGCAATCATGATGTACATATTTATATTAGTGAGGAACCGTACCTTTTTACTGTCAGTTTCTTAACAGTCATTTATCTAAGATATACTGAGTTTAGGCATTAATGTGCATAGTTTCTCAATTTCTCCTGACAGCTAGTTGCTCCAGTAGACCTTCAACCAATTAGTCGTGGTCTTGAAGATGCAAGCTAAGAGAATATTAGCATCTTTAGTTCTTTGACATCCTTGAGTTCACAAGGTTTACATCCAGCTACAGGTTGGGCAGACACATGTTTGAGAAATTCTTCTTTCTTTTCTGGATAAACATCACTTAGCATGTATGGCCTTTTTATATTTTTAGGCTGGTGGATGTTTGATTCTTTTCTGTTGATGTCTCTTGAGCTTTCTAGCCTAGTCTTCAGACTACAAGATTGACCGCGAGCAAGGATTGGTCTTGTTGATATGACAATCAAGAACATGGACCAATCTGAGCAGCTTTAGGTGTATATGCACATTTACCTGTACAAAATATTTCCAACGTGTGAGCTCATCTGCATATAACAAGTGACTTACTACTAAACTAAGTTTTAGAGCAATGTTTGTGCCTAGGATCAGACTCAAAGCGATTAGCTTTTGAATATAGCATGAGAACCTGCTCTGATACCAATTGTTAGTTCCCAGTAGGCATAATAGATCTAGAAGGGGGGGGGGGGTTGAATAGATCCTTTATTTTTTCAAATACTTTTCTGGTTTATTTTGTATTGCTAATAATTTAGCATATGACAAACATAAGAATCTTTTCAAGCACAACGGAATAAGTAAAAGATCCCCTTCATTGATATATTTATATTTATACATACATTGTTCGTAGAGTTAGTTCAGTGGTAAGCAATTGGAACATACATGGCAGTTATAGCATTTAATATAGATAATGTAAATGACATAAAGTAAAAGACATAAGGGGTTTTAAGTTGTTCAGAGACTCAAGCTCCTAATCCACTCTCCTGCTTTCAACTAGTAGAATTTCCACTAAGGAAAGGGCAGCACCCTGAATCACTAAGATTCCTTCAAGGCCGTGACCTTGGGACTTGATTCACTAAGAACTCTTCAAGGCCGGCTGACCTTGGAACTTCTCTAGTTCCCTAAGAACTCTTCAAGCCCGTGAGCTTGAAACTTCATTTAGTCCCTCCCATTGGGACCCTCAGCCCTGGCTTCTTGTTGTTGTAGTTGTTGATGTTGTTGGTGCTAAGCTGCTAAGATATCATTAAGCTCTGAACATCTTTTGTACTTAGCAGCTTGGTGTGGTCCTCTTTGCAATCTGCTTTGAGTATGGACCACATCTTCTTTGGTGTAGCTGATTTTTACTCTTTTCTGCTCATCTTCATCTGATGTCAGCTATGCACCATCACCATTTGGATTTGCTAAGTCCCTGAGCTTTTAGTAGACTACGTCTGGCACTTAGCAATCCCTGAACCCTTTTTGATTATTTTGCAGACATGGTTTTGCACTTGTTCAGTTTTAGCTTTAGGTTCATGGTGATTCGTAGAGTGGCTCTCCTGATCTTCTTTGTACTCTGCCACTCTTCTGAATGCTATCTCCTTGGCCTTCTCTACTCTCGACTTGGTTGCCCATCTTGATGGCATTCTCATCTTTGTTGAGTGAAGCTCTAATCTGTTTAAGTCCTTCTTCAAAGCTCCATCACTTCCACCTTAGTACTCTCACTGTCACTGAGACTTATTCTGTTGATCTTTGGTGGAACTTGTAGAGTCAACAATAGCATTCCCAACAACTCAACGATTCTGCAACTTAGCAATAATCAACAACTCTTGATCTTTGAAGCTCTGTTGATTTATACTACTTTCCAATCTTCTCGTTGGAAGGTAGCCGTTGAAAGCTATTCAAATTGCTTCCCAGATCTAGAGTTATTTGTTGCAGACTGCAGATGTGACATGATATCTTTTTCTGACTTTCTGACACTGCAGTCTACTATTTCACCTACCCCGTCAGATATGTTACTTTGATGTCTTGGGCAGGTCGACGACTTTATTTCCCCATTCTGATTTCTTGATCAGAGGTTGTCCTTGCATTGATGCTTCAATCCTCAGTTGTTTGAACTCAACAATTTTGATGCTCTTCTTCTTGGACCTGATCGTAGTGTCTTATTGACTGATGTTTGTTGACATGTAGAGTTAGCACTACGATATTGAAGAGTGTTCACTTAATCTTTAGTGAAGAATAACTCTTACTTCTTTCGTGCAGTGCTTCATCAGTTCTGTTTTCCTCGATTGCTCTCAGATACTGATGGCTTGACTCCTTGCTCTGGCCCCTTCTGAATAACAAGACACTTTAGATTTGTGGCATGTCCAACTCGCTTTCTCCTTGTGATCTCCTGTTCACTTATCATCAATGGACTGACCCAATGCTTAATCACTTTAGCCTTGTTCTTCAGAGGCTGGCCAGTATCTTTGTGTATACTCCATCAGTTCCTTCTTTATTTGGAAAACACTACGATCCTGGTTACTTCCAAGATCATTGTCATCTTTCCACTTGACAGCTATTGCATATGCTGACTTTCCTTAGTCAGCTACTGAAGTCTTCTTATAATCATCTTGTGGAAGACTTTATCTTGAATGGCTTCACAACTCAATCTGGATGCTGATTGGGTTGATGCTTAGATCTTCTATTAGCTTGCATGCCATTCATTGAGTGCTCTCTGGCTTCCTTTAGGTGAGATGTATCTTTGCAGTACCAACCAAAGGCTTCATTCCTTTGGATATTCTGGGAGTGCTCAATTGTTGAGAATCGTGTTTGCTCTACGATTTTACCTTGGCTTTGTGAGCACATCTGTTGAGGTCTTAGCTCTGCACTCTACGATTCAGCTTCGGCTGTGCAGATACTACGACTCCGAGATCAGATCTAGACACTACAATTTCTATCATTGTGCTTGTAACGACCCGGAAATTCGGATCGTCCAGAATTTAAGTTTAAAGAATTAGTTATTAATAAAATGAATTTTTATTAATAATATTGTGTGCTATGTGTTTATTAATCGTTCTAGAACCTAGGATGATTATAAGTCGGGAGGATTCTGGCTACAAGCTAGACTGAACGAGTAATAATTTTTAAGACAAAAATAAAAAAATTTCGGAAACAAAAATATTTCCGGGAAAAAGGACGAAATAGGCACTATTCACCCGACAAAACCCTAAGGGTTAAGGTTTGAATAACCTAAGCCTTTCTGAGAGTTCGGTATGTCGAAATGACATTCCGTCGAAAGATTTAATGATAATATATCATTAAAAGTTAAGTAAGTCGATAAAAGTTTTTCTCGAAAAACGTGCAAAAATCAGACAAAATAAAAATGATAAAAAGTACTGTTATGTACTTTTCACTCGTTTAGCTACGTTAGGGGAAAACATGAAGGAAAATGCTTAACACCAAAAAGTAATTTTCAGTTTTTTGGAAATCCGAAGAATACGTAAAATTTAATTGGTAAAGGAAAGACGAAATATCCAAAAATATTTGCATTTCGAGAATCGCAGTTTTTAAAACTGTCGGACAAAACCCGAAAGACGGGACCACAAAACTTCCAAGGGAAGTTTCGTGAATAGTAAGGAGGTGTAATAGTAAGGAGGTTACGGGGGGTGAAATGACCAAAATACCCTTAGCTTGGATTTTTTATAAATAGGAAGCTAACTTTCATTTAAGTGGGATTTTTGAAAATCCTATATCTTAAGAGAGAGAGAATGTTAGAATGAAGAGGGAGAAGGAAAAGCATGAGCTTGAATGATCGGATCGAAGGTGAGCGTGAAATAGAAAAGCTTGCGAATTACCGGCTTTGTCTAGTGGAAGAAAAATAAAGAGGAAAGGTATTAAAACCTAATTCCTAAGTTAACTTTCTTAAGTTTTTATGTTCAAAACATAGGTTAATAAGAATAAAAGTAAATGATGTTAGGAATGATTTCATATGGTTGAAATCGTAAGAAAATGAAGAAATAAGAATTAAAAGTTTAGTTTATAAATTTCTTAAGGAAGTATAAGATTCATAATGAATTAGAACGATCCGAGTGGATTATATGAATAAGTAGGTGAAATAAGTAAGGAATGATGTTCTATAACATCAAATTCCAATAAAAAGTGAAATCATAATCCAAAATATCGATTAAAATGAAGAACGAACGATGAAAACGCGAAGAACACGAAGAACGTTGTTGATGGACAAATTTAAAACCATCGTAGGATAATTGTTGTTGATGGACAAGTTTAAAACCATCACGTATAAGTTAGATGCATATTTCTTGGTTAGGAACGGTAGAAACTTTAATGAAGAATGGATTAAAACTTAGCTATAACAAAGTTATGGCGAAAATTTTGTAAAAGACAAACGAGAATTAGAAAGTTAGTAAATGAACCTGAATGTGTAGGGTTTCATAAGAATGTAAGAGAACATAGAAAACATGAGTCGTGATCTCAAGAATGAATGAATTCTGAATTCGGATGACCGAATTATGGACGCGCGAACAAATAGCGTTAAAAATATAAAACGAATGAAGGGTGAAGATCAAGCCAATTGAATGGCATGTTAATGGATTCAGAATGAATTTTTGTCCAGAGGGTATTGAAGTATGTAAGATAAGGAAGAGAATGGCTTTGGAACGACCTCGTTCTGAGTTATAACGAATAAGTTATGAAAGCGGGAAGTAAGCATCTCAAATTGGATTTAACACTTAGAGAAATTTTTTAGGGTTAGGGCATAGCGCCGCGGTGCCAGCCATGCCTTGTAAGGTTGTAATGCAGTACTAGACCAGGAAGCCGGGTACTTCAAACTCACGCCACGGTGTGAGAGGTAAAGAAGAGAGTGGCGCCATAGCGTCAGTGTAGGAAAAAAGTCAGGGAAGAGCTTTTAACTGCTCAACTCTTGGGGGAAACGTAAGGGAAGATAAAGAACATAATGTTCAACTAATGTAACACTTAGTCAAGTGAATTAAACCTTTAGTACAGGTTGAACAAAATGATCGAGAGAGATTAAAAGATTAAGAAGGGAATAAACGTAAATGTAACGCAGTTACAAGCAGTCTTAGAATACAACGTGTAGTATGGCTTCGACATTAAGAAAGAATAATGAACATGGAGTTTAGGTAATGGATAATGAAAGTATTAAGTAAGATAAAAAATGGTAACAAGAAAGCCGTAACGAACGGTAATAAGATTAATGACAGCCAATCGTGATTCGGATAGAAAATGATAGAATAAATTGTAAGTATGGAATATTTTAACCAATGTAAAAGTTGAGTGTACGTAAATATTAAGCAGATAGAACCTATACTCCGTGTATGGTTTGACCGTATGATAATGAAGAGCAATGATTAAACCGTGAATGGTAAAGAAGTTGAATTAAAGACAATAACGTTTAACGTAACGAAGCCGAGTTAAGGATTAAATGGAATGATCGCTCTGAGTATACAAAAGACTGTATGACTTAGACGATAAAGAGTGAATCCTGAGGTGTGGCATTTAGTTACCAGGAAGGCATAAGGAATGAGAAATTAACTTAATGAAGATTATAGTTTAATAGTTCGGATAAGTTAAGATAAGTTAGGTTGTAGTACAATCGTAACCTTTGATGGTTGACATATGGGAGTTGGGCTAAATAATTCCTTCAGAGAGCGAAGGTATATACAAAACTGGCAACCAATCTAACTCACTATGATGGCAGTGTAAATGAGACGGGAACTTATTTGTTGGTTATTTGTGGGAAACCACTCAGAGTACCATATGGACTACTAGCAGAGAAGCGATGTGTGCTGAGTCCTAGAGAAGATTATAAGAAGAAGATAAGAATGTAAAACATCAAAGATGATGAACGTATAAGTAAGACATCTCCGTATGTCATGAAGCCATAGAACGATACTGAAAGTGGTCGCGTTAACTTAGGTTGCAAGAACGCGAACCCTAAGAAGTAAAGTTAAGTAAACTAATGCATAAGTCAAAGATGTATGACTAATTGGTGTATGTGGTGTTTTCTTATGTGTTATATAGGAATTGAAATGAAGCGATTAAGGCGTAGAAGTCAGGTGGGCATAAGGCAAGTTTCTAACTTCATTCGAGATTTTAATGAATGCTAGTTTCTTAAACTTCTCGGATGTTGAACTTGAGAAGTTACATACATGTATCTTGAATGTGCGATATTTGTACAAGGTGGTAGAACATATGAGACCTTGTGCCACAATGTGAACACTTCGGTGTTTCTATGAGATGAACTGTTCTGTGATTTGATTGTTCAATAAGAGAATGCTCTGTTTATACATGATCCGTTATTGTTAAGTCTGTGCTAATGATTCTAGCCAGACAGAATGTGTATGAAAAAGGTAGAAGAATGAAAGTATTTTAAAATGAAAGTGAATATTGTTTTAAAATGATAGGAATCGAGATTATTCCTATTATTCAAGCTGCTTCATAACCTTTGTTCGGTTATTGAAGTTCTAAAGAAATGTTTAAACTCTTGAAGTTGTTTATTCAACTGCTATGACTTGCTGAGCAATTAAATGCTCACACTTGCTTTAAATGAAAAACATTTTCAGTGAACGATGTTAGACGAACTTAAGGGTCCCGTAAAGATCAAGCTGACGGTATCCCGATTGTGACGCCCCCAAAATAGGTATACATCACCTATTCTGAGTTGTCAATACATGGTACAGAAACAACTACAACTTTATTATTACAACAAGAAACTGCGTGAGTTTGAATACAAATATTATCTTCTAGACAATATCTATACTCAAATAAATCCTCATCACATTATTGATTCATTATTTTACAAAAATGGTGAGGACTACTAAACAACTCTCTCTAGAATCTTCATTCCATACCCCGACTAGTACTCGCTACATTCTCGCCTCCTGAGAAGAAAAATGGAACAACAAGGAAAAGGGTGAGCTCAACTAGCCCAGTAAAGAATATTATGACTAATGTGACGACCCCAAAATAGGTCCATTCCATCCAACCCATTCTGAGTCGCCAAATACATGGTACAGAAACAACTACAACTTTATTATCACAACAATAAAACTGTGAGTTTAAATACAAATATTATCTTCTAGACAATATTTATACTCAAATAAATCCTCATCACATTTATTGATACATTATTTTACAATAATGGTGAGGACTACTAAACAACTCTCTCTAGAACCTTCATTCCATACCCGACTAGTACTCGCTACATTCTCGCCTCCCGAGAAGAAAAATGGAACAACAAGGAAAAGGGTGAGCTCAACTAGCCCAATAAAAGAATGTTATGACTAAGATAATATACAACAAATTATCGTTAGTCTCCAACGAGGAAAAATCGATAGAATACAAATGTACAACAAGTTTCGAGATCAATATTCGCATAGAAGAAATAATAATTCATAGAAGAGTTACGTAGAGAATGAAATCTACTATAATCTATGAATTTAATAAATCCATCATCAATATTTTATCCTCGTAACATCAATCAATATTCATCTCAAATCAAATATTCATCTTTGCACTATGTGCCAAAGATATTCATCAATCGGTCATGTTCATCTCAACACCGCTCATCTTTGCACTAAAGGCCAAAGATATTCATCATCGGTCATGTTCATTTAAACACTGCTCATCTTTGCACTCTGAGCCAAAGATATTCATCGATCGGTCATGTTCATTTAAACACTGCTCATCTTTGCACTATAAAGCCAAAGATATTCTTCGTAAATCATTCATCTTTGCACTACAGCCAAAGATATTCAATAATATCATCATTTAAGACCGAGGATGATGAAAATATTTTTAAAGAACGAATCCAAAGGAAACAAAATGACAAGGATTAAGGATTAAGGATTCGTACTTTGTTTTATCCATGTCCAATAATACCTCAAAAATAATCATAGTGGTGTAAAATTCAAGAATGATCAAAACATGGATACAATCAAAGCTAGTATCCGAATAGATATTTTAGATTTAAAAGAAAAATTTTCATTTCTCTATGAATAGTGTCAGATTCGTGAATAATGCCGTATACGTGAATAGTAACTCAGACACCAAAAGATAGAAATTCCACAAAAAACATTTTCACGCTTCATTAATAGTACTCGTGAATAAGTAACTCGTGAATAGTAACTCATGAATAGTAACTCGTGAATAGTAACTCATGAATAGTAATCCCGACATGAAAAAGTTCCAAATTTGATAAAAAGTTCCAACCAATATTTCAAAGATAATGATATTCAAGAAATAATATCATCCGAGAAGAAAATAACATCCCTTACCTCAAAGAAATCAAGACATCGGAAAGAAAGGTCGCAAGTGATCTTTGAATGAAACTTGTCTTGAACAAAGAACTCTCAAAGTATCTAAATACTCACAAAATACGCCAATAATAATATAGAGAGAAAGAGAGAAAACTTTGTTTCGTGTGATTTTCAATTCTAACTTAGCCCTCTATTTATAGGAAAATGTTAGCCCGTCAAGAAAGGACTTGACTGCACACGATGGCTTTACTCGCTACTATTCCCACCCACCACATTTGAAATAAAATTCAGCACATTTTTTCACCAACCACAAGTGGGGCCCACTCAATTCTAGAATTTTCCACCAAAATCAATTATAAACCTAATTTCCGAATCCGACACCTCTTAAAATTCACAACAAATCATTCGTGCATTTTTAACGGTTCAAAATTTGTGGACATATACTCAACTTATGTATGTATAACATATCCAAAAATTACAACGATCCAACGGTCGGATTAAAAATTATAACCCCCGCAATATATCTCAAAACCCCTGATTTGATTTTTAATACCTCCAATCCGATAAAATACTGATAAAACACCTCAACATTAATTCCTTCATTAATAACCACATAAATAAATCCATCATTTATATTCATATAAAATAAATATTTCCTTATCATATGAATCAATAATTAATTATTCACAAATAATATTACAGAATCACATTTATGACAACCAGTACATTTCCTCAGAAAGAGGGGCTTTCAATAAGGATCTCTCTCATCTTGGCGGCGCAATTAGGTGACCAAACCTCTCCTTAGACGTAACTTTCTAGACATTGCCAATAATGTTATCTAATAATATTATTCAAATAATATGAATTATTGATCCGATAATGGGAAAATATATGCGCAAAGGACAATTATTGAAACAAGAATAATATAAAATACCAACGCAATAATTATTGAATCAATAAAATAAAATATTGAGCGGTAATTATTGTGAATAATTATTGAGTAGTGCCTTCTTCACGTAAGGATCAATAATTCAAGAATATCAGTGCAATACCGCAGTGCTATCTTTAAGGCAACCACGCCAGACATCGTATTTTAACCAAGGGTATTCCAACATGCCTTAATTCAGAATAATTACGCAAGTTATTTATAACCACCCAAACTTTATCGTTTTTCCTCATCCAATCGCTTTCAGTTATGGGGCCCACACATGGTCTGCTTGGCCGCATTTAATATTTCCCGACAAAGATTTAATATTCCACGACCAAACGAATATTCCCGAAAAGATTTGAATATTCCACGACCAAACGAATATTCCCCGACAAAAAATGAATATTTTATAACCACTTGCTTATTTTGAAATATTTGCGTATTTAACCCTTAACTATCCACATTAATCAAATCAACCCTTACTATTTCAAGATAATAAATAAAGGAAATTCCTTTTTATTTAAAAAAAATTCGGGGTCTTACAACTAAGATAATATACAACAAATTATCGTTAGTCTTCAACAGGGAAAAATCTGATAGAATACAATAGACAACAAGTTTCAGATCAATATTCGCAATGGAAATAATAATTCATAGAAGAGTTACGTAGAGAATGAAATCTACTATAATCTATGAATTTAACAGTCCATCATCAATATTTTATCCCTGTAACATCAATCAATATGCATCTGGAATCAAATATTCATCTTTGCACTACAGGCCAAAGATATTCATCAGTTGGTCATGTTCATTTAAACACTGCTCATCTTTGCACTCTGTGCCAAAGATATTAATCAATCGGTCATGTTCATCTCAACACTGCTCATCTTTGCACCATGAGCCAAAGATATTCTTCAGAAATCATTCATCATTTGCACTACAAAAGCCAAAGATATTCAATAATATCATCATTTAAGACCGAGGATGATGAAAATATTTTTAAAGAAACGAATCCAGTGAAACAAAATGACAAGGATTAAGGATTAAGGATTCGTACTTGGTTTTATCCACGCCCAAAAATACCTCAAAAATAATCATAGTGGTGTAAAATTCAAGAATGATCAAAACATGGATACAATCAGAGCTAGTATCCAGAATAGATATTTTGGACAAAAAGAAGAAATTTTATTTTTCGGTGAATAGTGCCGTATACGTGAATAGTGCCGTATACGTGAATAGTAACTCCGACACCAAAAGATAGAAATTCCACAAAAACATCTTCACGCTTCATGAATAGTACTCGTGAATAGTAACTCGTGAATAATAACTCATGAATAGTAACTCGTGAATAGTAACTCATGAATAGTAACCCATGAATAGTAACCCCGACATGAAAAAGTTCCAAATTTGATAAAAACTTCAGATCAATATTTCAGTATAATGATATTGAAGAAATAATATCATTACAAAAAAATAATATCCCTTACCTCGAAAGATTAGTACTTTCAAATTTGAATACCGTGTATAGTCTTTGAAGGAACTTCAGACCGTCTAACAATACTCAAAGTATACTCACAAGAATACGCTCAATATATCGAGAGAGAAATAGAGAGAAACTTGGGTTTACGGTGTGTTTTTCAATTCTAACCTAAGCACCCTATTTATAGGAAAATGCTTAGAACACCAAAGCAGAAAATTGAATATAATATTAATATATTTTTCACATTTTCTTTATCCCACCTTAGACAACTGATCTCAGCCCATTTGAATCACATGTGAGGCCAACTTAGTTGCAAAAAACGTTTTTCTCAAAATAATTAACTAAAACTCCCAAAAATTAATTATTTCGGAACTTCGGAACTTCAATAATTCATAATAAATAGCCCTTTCATCAGAAAATTCGAATCACGCGAGTTTTTATAGGAAATTCAATTCTCTACAACTTTGCAGAAGAAAGTTTTTCCAAATTCCAAATAAAAATTGACCGAAATCCACAAATGGTGATTTTACAATTTATAATCAAATTTCGTCAATAATTGTGTCCACCAACACACAAAACATGTGTTAAACATTTAATGCCACAAAATACTCTTCCTTCTCATATACTCATATATCCCACATTCATTGTAAAAATATCACTGTTAATATATTATTAAAATAATATATTTAAATGAATTATTTTATCGGAAAAAGATAAAATATTAATTTTCAACAATTATCATTTTAAAATTTTCTCCATCTATATCCACATAAAATCAATATTTTCCTCATCATATAAATCAATAATTAATTATTCACAAATAATATTACAGTAATCACAATATTGACAAACAGTGCGGTTCTCAGAAAGAGGGGCTTTCAATAAGAATTTCTTCTTCATGCCGCAATTAGATGATCAAACCTCTCCTTGAGATGTAACTTTCTAGACATTGCCAATAATGTTATCTAATAATATTATTTAGATAATATGAATTATTGCTTCGATAATGAAAATCTTTGTGTAATGACAATTATTGAAACAACAACAATATAGAATATCAACGCAAAGAATTATTAACTCAATAAAAATATGAATAAGTAATTATCGTAACCATTATTGAGTAGTGCCTTCTCACGTAAGAATCAATAATTGGTGCAATACTGGTGTCTTCTGCTCAACAACGCGTATTAGTGTTTTTTTTTAACCACGGGTATTCCAACAAGATAACTGTGAATAACTACGCCAAGTTATTTAAAAACAACTTATATTTGTCGTTTTCTTCATCCAATCGCTTTTCGTTATGGGGCCACATACATGGTCACATTGGCCGCATTTAATATTCCCGATAAAGCATTTAATATTCCACGACCAAACGAATATTCCCCGACGATAATGAATATTTTATAACCACTTGCTTATTTTAAAATATTTGCATATTTAACCCTTAACTATCCACATTAATCAAATCAACCCTTACTATTTCAAAATAATAAATAAAGGAAATTCCTTTTATTTAAAAAATTTAGGGTCTTACAACCTCCTCCTTATGAAATTTCGTCCGAAATTGGCGACGACGCACTGGTGTTTCAAAAGGTGAGGATACCTCGCTTTCATTTCCGTTTCCAATTCCTGTGTCATTTCCTCTATAGCATGATTCCTCCACAAAACTTTAACTTGTGGTATGACCTTTCTTGGCGTAGGACATGCTCCTTCCTATCCAACATCTTGACAGTACCTCCTCATACGTTAAGTCTTGACTATCTCGTCCGGGTTCTAACTCAATAACGTGGTTCGGGTCTTTCACATATTTACGGAAGGCATGATATGTGAAACACATTATGAACACGAGACATACTTGGAGGTAATGCAAGTCTATAGGCTACATTTCCTACTCGGTTAAGAATTTGAAATGGACCAATAAATCATGGATTGAGCTTTCCTCTCTTCCCAAATCTTGTAACTCCCTTCCATGGAGCAACTCGCAACAATACATGATCCCCTACATTAAATTCCACGCCCTTTCGATGAAGATCCGCATAACTCTTTGTCGATCTTGCCAGTTTGTATATATCGTTGTCGAATCATTAGTCATACACGTACTAACTTCGGGTCCCAACAATGTTGCTTCACCCACCTCATCCCAACATATATTGAGAACGACATTTTTGTCCATATAATGCTTGAATGGAACCATGCCTATATTTGTTTAATAACTATTGTTGTATGAGAATTCCACCAATGGCAAGTACTTATCCCAACTTCCTTTGAAATCTAGGACACAGAGTTTTAATATATCTTCAAGAGTTTGAGTAGTCCTTTCTGATTGCCCATTTGTTTGAGGATGGTATGCCAAACTGAATCGTAAATTCGTGCCCATAGCTTTCTACAAACTAACCCAAACCTATGGATACTGGCATGCCATGCAATCTCACAATCTCATTTACGTACATACGAGAAAGACGTTCAAGGAATAAGTCTCTCGTGATCGGTGAAGAAATGAGTAGACTTGGTTAATCTATCAACAATAACCCAAATCGCATCTATGCCTTGAGAAACCTTGGGAAGATTAGTGATGAAATTCAGGGTAATGTGTTCCCACTTCCATTTCAAAATCTAAAGTGGTTGCAATGGACCCTTTGGCACTTGATGCTCTGCCTTTACATGTTGACAAGTTAAACATCTCGAGATAAACTACGCGATCTCTCTCCTCATATTGCTCCACCAAAATGTATGTTGAAGATCATAATACATTTTGGTACTCCCAGGATGGATTGCAAACAATGTGTTGTGTGCCTCCATCATGATTCTATGCTTCAAATCAAAATCATTAGGAATGCAAAGTCTGGAGTTGACTCGAAGTATTCCTTCTTCATCAATTCTCGCTTCCGGAATAGCTCCTTCTTGTACTTTCTTCTTCATACGCATCGGCTTTCGGATTGGTGGCTTGAGCAACCTTAACTTTTCTATTAAAGTTGGCTCTATGCGTATACTTGACATCATCGCACTTTTCCCCGTGATATGATCTTCTACTCAACGCGTCTACTACCGTTTCGCTTTTCCAGGATGGCATGATCGGATCATGTCTTTGAAATGAGTCTCCTCTTGAGTTCTTCAAGCTCTTCCCACATTCCTTGCTCCATTCGAATTTTGTATCTCTACGAAGTTAGCTACGTTAATGGAATAGCGATTCGAGAATATCCTTCAACGAATCTCCGATAATAACCAACTAAGCCTAGAAAGCTACGTATTTCGATTCATCGACTTAGGTTGCTCTCAACGTGACTCATATCCCAATCTTGGATAGCACGTCACAATGACACCTATCGCTTTACTATCGCATCTAATATGACGCCCCCTACAGAGAGTAAAGCCAGGTGAATTCCACAAAGGAAGTCACAAGATAAAGGCTCGGTACCAAATTCTATAGTTGAATTTTAACTCCACGAAGTTCAATATAGAGCCATTCGATATGAGATTTTAGAAATGAGTTTTGTCTACGGGTTCAAAGTCGATACAAATTTTAATATCGGGCTTTGGGAGTAAGCCAAGAAATTCTTCAGAAATACGTCAGGAAAAATTAATAACAACAGAATATTATTCAAATCGGCGTGTCTTTATTCAAATCCATAACATGGACTAAGAAAATTTGACATCCGTAATAAACGAATGACTTCATGGCTTGATATGAAAATGTTTGACTACAATGGTTTGATTGCTTGAATTGAATAATGAGTTGCTTAGGGATATGAAAACTAACAACCTTACGAAAATAATCAATTTCGGCATGATGAGTAGTTAACCTTAAAATCACATCAAAAAACAAATATCTCTATAGAAATAAGGTTAACGGTAATGTGATAGTGCCAACTGAATCAAGCAAGATTTATAAGCAAATGGATGTGATGAAAGTTTCTCCTAACGGAGTTTCCACAGATAGGTCAAAGTCTAATTTCTCCGGAGTCAAGTTTAAACGTTGAGCGCAAGTAAGAGAGATAAAAGAATGGGTAGAACCGATATCTAGTAAGGTATATACTTCGCAAGAATTTATAATTGACTAACCCGTGCTAACTTCGTTCGGGTTCCTTGCATTTTGACCGGTCACGACAAACGCTCTTCCAAGAACCGTTGACTTTGACTTTTCTGGGACATCCTTTTGAGTCACCATTCTCGCTGGACTGGGTTTCGATATCGTACAATCTCGAATGATATGTCCTTCTTTTCCACAATTATAGCATACCTTAAACTGTTGTAGGCGGTTTGAGGTGATATATCCCTCTTTCCGCATTTGTAACATACTTGATGGGTGGTCGTTCTCCTCCTTAAAACTAGTTACTAAAGTGCCGTCGTCTTCACATGGTCGTTGTTGAATCTCCTCTTTTTAAAATCTCCTCCCGACTCGCTTCTTCTATTTTCATGGCCACGATTACCACCAGAGTGGTTACTGCCTTTGTCTGTATTCTTCTTTCTCCATTTGGTTATCGTTATTCGATGACCGCTATCTTGATATGATCCTGGTTATGGTCCCTCGGTTGAACGTATTTCGTTATCTCGCTCTAACAACTGAGCCCCTGCTGACAACATCCGAATAGAGAGAAAATTTATGAGAAATGAGATCTTGACGTATGTCGGGTTTCAAACCTCTCGAAACATCCGCGTCATCGTTCCTCATTCTCCACCAAATGAGGTGCAAACTCGGATAACTCCGCATGAACTTCGCCTCGTCTTTGGGACAATCATGTTATTCTCGCTCTAGTCTAATGAACTCCACTTCCTTCATACGACGAATACTTTCGTGGAAGTACTTGTCATTGAACTATTTTCTCAAACGTCTCCCATGACACGTTTGAGTGCATTTGGATGGGTACGCTTCACTGATTCCCACCGAAGAATCGCCTCGCCACGGAACATAAAGGTGGCGAATGGAACTTTCTGTTCCTCCGTGCATCCCAAGACATCGAATATCTTGGTAATTTGTTTGACCCACGTCTCGCCTTTAATCGGATCCGGCTTTCCCCGAGCACTCGGTGGTCCCAACTCTTTGAAGCTGCTTGTTTGTGACCACTCGTGAATTGCTATCATTTCCTCCCGTATTTTGAACACGAGTCTCCCTCGTCCGATTTTGCATGAACCGCAAAAAGCTTCTAAACATCCCCTCGTTCATCATCATCGCTTCGGTGGTGTTGTTCACGGGAGGAACATTGCCCACTGCTTGCACGCGTTCTCCTCGTTGGTGAGTACAGGCATCTCCACGGTCTCATTTACTCCACTGTTAATATTCTCAATCGACATTCTCAAATACTATCATAAAATAAGGGTTAATTAAGGAAATCAATATATCACATAATATCCCTATATATCTTGACGACTAACTAACAAATAAGCTTAGGTAGGACACACTAGCGAAGGATTTACTCGTCTCTCCCTCCTAGTTCTATTCCCCGATCTCCGCCAGAGATCATATCCCTAAGCTCGATACTAACCGTGATGCCCCCAAAATAGGTATACATCACCTATTACGAGTTGTCAATACATGGTACGTAAACAACTACAACTTTATTATTACAACAAGAAAGCGTGAGTTTGAATACAAATATTATCTTCTAGACAATATCTATACTCAAATAAATCCTCATCACATTATTGATTCATTATTTTACAAAAATGGTGAGGACTACTAAACAACTCTCTCTAGAATCTCCATTCCATACCCCGACTAGTACTCGCTACATTCTCGCCTCCCGAGAAGAAAAATGGAACAACAAGGAAAAGGGTGAGCTCAACTAGCCCAAGAAGAATATTATGACTAAGATAATATACAACAAATTATCGTTAGTCTTCAACAGGAAAAATCGATAGAATACAATAGACAACAAGTTTCAGATCAATATTCGCAATGAAATAATAATTCATAGAAGAGTTACGTAGAGAATGAAATCTACTATAATCTATGAATTTAACGGTCCATCATCAATATTTTATCCCCGTAACATCAATCAATATGCATCCGAATCAAATATTCATCTTTGCACTACTGAGGCCAAAGATATTCATCGATTGGTCATGTTCATTTAAACACTGTTCATCTTTGCACTCTGGTGCCAAAGATATTAATCAATCGGTCGTATTCATCTCAACACTGTTCATCTTTGCACTACTGTGCCAAAGATATTCTTGAGAATCATTCATCTTTGGACTACGGGCCAAAGATATTCAATAATATCATCATTTAAGGCGAGGATGATGAAAATATTTTAAAGAAACGAATCCGGTGAAACAAAATGACAAGGATTAAGGATTAAGGATTAGTACTTGGTTTTATCCACGCCCAAAAATACCTCAAAAATAATCATAGTGGTGTAAAATTCAAGAATGATCAAAACATGGATACAATCGAGCTAGTATCCGAATAGATATTTTGGACAAAAAGAAGAAATTTTATTTTTTCTATGAATAGTGCAGTATCACGTGAATAGTCAGAGTATCGTGAATAGTCCGAGTATCACGTGAATAGTAACTTCGACACCAAAAGATAGAAATTCCACAAAAACATCTTCACGCTTCATGAATAGTACTCGTGAATAGTAACTTCGTGAATAAGTAACTCATGAATAGTAACTCGTGAATAGTAACTCATGAATAGTAACCCATGAATAGTAACTTGAGACATGAAAAAGTTCCAAATTTGATAAAAACTTCGGATCAACATTTCAAAGATAATGATATTGAAGAAATAATATCATTACAAAAAAAAAATATCCCTTACCTCGAAAGATTAGTACTTCTAGTTTGGAATAAAGGGTATAGTCTTTGAAGGAACTTGCTTAATCTAACAATACTCAAAGTATACTTACAAGAATACGCTCAATATATCGAGAGAGAAATAGAGAGAAACTTCAGGTTTTACGGTGTGTTTTTCAATTCTAACCTAAGCACCCTATTTATAGGAAAATGCTTAGAACACCAAGCAGTAAAATTGAATATAATATTAATATATTTTTCACATTTTCTTTAGCCCACCTATAGACAACTGATCTCAGCCCATTTGAATCACATGTGAGGCCAACTTAGTTGCAAAAAACGTTTTTCTCAAAATAATTAACTAAAACTCCCAAAAATTAATTATTTCGGAACTTCGGAACTTCAATAATTCATAATAAATAGCCCTTTCATCAGAAAATTCGAATCTCGTGAGTTTTTATAGGAAATTCAATTCTCTACAACTATGCAGAAGAAAGTTTTTCCAAATTCCAAATAGAAATTGACCGAAATCCACAAACAGGTGATTTTACAAGCTATAATCAAAGTTCGGTCAATAATTGTGTCCACCAACACACAAAACATGTGTTAAATATTTAATGCCACAAAAATACTCTTCCTCCTCATATACTCATATATCCCACATTCATTGTAAAAATATCACCGTTAATATATTATTAAAATAATATATTTAAATGAATTATTTTATCAGAAAAAGATAAAATATTAATTTTCAACAATTGTCATTTTAAAAATTTTCTCCATCTATATCCACATAAAATCAATATTTTCCTCATCATATAAATCAATAATTAATTATTCACAAATAATATTACGAGAATCACAATATTGACAAACTGTGCAGCGGTTCAGAAAGAGGTGGCTTTCAATAAGAATTTCTTCTTCTTGGCGCGCAATTAGATGACCAAACCTCTCCTTGAAGCGAACTTGCTAGACATTGCCAATAATGTTATCTAATAATATTATTTAGATAATATGAATTATTGCTTCGATAATGAAAAAAAATTGTGTAATGACAATTATTGAAACAACAAAGAATATAGAATATCAACGCAAAGAATTATTAACTCAATAAAATATCGAAGCAATAATTATCGTAACCATTATTGAGTAGTGCCTTCTTACGTAAGAATCAATAATTGGTGCAATACTGGTGCTATCTTGCTCAACAACGCGTATTAGTGTTTTTTTTAACCACGGGTATTCCAACAAGATTAACTGTGAACAACTACGCCAGATTATTTAAAAACAACTTATATTTGTCGTTTTCTTCATCCAATCGCTTTCCGTTATGGGACCCACACATGGTCGCATAGGCCGCAGGTGCATTTAATATTCCCCGACAGTACGAATATTCCACGACCAAACGAATATTCCCCGACGATAATGAATATTTTATAACCACTTGCTTATTTTGAAATATTTGCATATTTAACCCTTAACTATCCACATTAATCAAATCAACCCTTACTATTTCAAAATAATAAATAAAGGAAATTCCTTTTTATTTAAAAAATTTCGGGGTCTTACACCGATGGAATGCCATTCGAGATGGGAATGAGCGAGAAGATCAAGTGAAGACTTGTAATATAAAATATGTTAAATGAACTTTAGATTAGTTTAATGAACTGTTATGTATCTTTAGTGGCGGATGAAAGTCACTCGTGTAAGATGTAAAGGATAATGTAATTATTGTTATTTATAATGAAAGGAGATAAAAGGTTTTAAAAACTAGGAATTTAGAATGTATGTTGTTATATTTTAGTATATAATGATGTATGTTTGGATGAATGATGTACTCGTGACATACATAATCCGGGTGTGAAGATAGACCGGATTTTGGGGCCTTACAGTGCTTGTTGTCTTCATCTGATCTTGCTCGACTACGATCTCTGTCTTTGATACGATCAATAGACTCTACGACTCTGAGTGTAGTCTACGATTCTTGACTTGGCTTCGACAGATTCTCGGTCGGCTCTTAGGCAGGTTGTCTCTACGATCTTGAACATGACTTCCTCAGCAGAATATGGCTCAGAGGAAGCTTTACTCGACACACTACGATCCTTCCTCGTCTCTCCTGGCAGTCTATGAACTCTGAGATCTACTATCTTGCAGACTACGATTCTGCCTCAATAGCTCTCGAGTTATCCTTGACTCTCATGGCAGACTACGATTTCTGGTGCAGTGCTCGACGATCAGACAAGCCTATCTGTTACATCATATGATCAACCTAACATGCTTGATCTTTCTATGTTTATAGTCCTTGTACATCATTTCTTTTTAAGGACTTTACAAAGCTGTTTTGCTTATGTAGGATCAACCTAACATATTTGATCATTTCATTATAAGTCCTTGTACATATGTAAGCATACTTGCATATTAAGGACTTTATAGCTTTTCTTAATGCAAGCATACTTGCATATTCATTCATATATGTATCATAATCAAATCATATATAAATTGGAATATCATTCACATGTTTATTCCTTACAGATGGATAAGGTAAACTTATACATGCCTAGCTATTCTAAGAGTATGATGAGAAAGTGAAATAAAGGTTTTACAAACCTAGTTCGGAAACAATATAACATTGTTCTTATATTAAAAGTGCATGAAATATGTTACTAATGGACGTGAATCCATGATTATATAACTATGTAAGAATACACGCAATGTAGATAAGATTTACGCAGTTAAGTCGTAGTTGATAAACTACGAATCATGCAAGTCTTTCAGTTCATATTTGTTATATGAATTCGATAACTGTTAGTTGAGCTATATTATGTTATGAAAATGTTGATGTATATATATGAAATGCATATGAGATATGTATGAAATGTAAAAGTTGATCTTTGATGATATGTTTATGTTGGTAAATCTCTATGCCTATTATGTGTGAAGTAACATGCGTAGTAAATATTAATTGATTATGAATGCATGAACTGAATATGCTATTATATGCTATGTGTTGCATGAAAACTGTTAGAATTGATGTGCTGTCGAGCTCACCCTTGCAAATAACCACTTTCGCAGGATAAGGACTCTCGATAAAGATTACGTGCTACTTGATTGATAGAGTTCAATAGTAATCGAAGGAGATTGATTTATTATTTAAATAGATGCTCTTGAACTATGTTTAGGTTCTAGTAGATGTACATGATAGTAGTTTATAATGTGTAATATATGTTAAGTTGTACTATGTGATACATAGAGAAATTCAAATCGAGATGTAAAGATTTATACGGAAATTGAATAAAGTGAATCATAGAATAATTTGATTCAAGGATTTGTAATTGATTCAAATTAAGATATCAATAAAAGATTTATTTTTTTAAAGGAGATTGAAAAAGTTTAAATTATTCCACATATTTGTATAACATTGAATGTGATGTAAAACAGGAATAGTAAATGACCAAGATTAGAAACTTTTAAAAGTTTGGGGTCATTACATAGCTCTTGGAAATGAAAAGAATTTATATTCTAAATTGTAATAAGTAAAGTTATATTCATTTAGTTATGAATAAAAAATATAAATAGTTTGACGATAGTAGTATCGTGGCGGATCGAATCCGAAGTTCAAAGGGACCTGGATTTGGGGGCATCACAAGTTGGTATCAAAGCTGTAGGTTATAAACTTTACGTAAGTGTACCTTAGGATATAACCTGAGACAGAGAGAAAGATTAAGATTAAAATATATATGCGAAGATTCAAAGAAGAATCTTGAAGTATCTAAGAGAATGAGAATTCAGGAGTTTCTTAACTCTGGTAATAAAAATGTTAAGATGATGTCTATAAGATGAAGATGACAATGATAATAAGAATGAACTCGAATGGAGTTTAGTTGACAATGGGAAAGAACCCTAAGGTAAACTGATGATCACGACGTGATCGGATTGAGCTATGAAGTGATAATTAATCTGTAACGACTAAGTGTGTATAGCATGATGATATAAGAGAATGTACTATGAAATGGTACGATATGAACTCATGAGGAGTTTTATATGATGAGATACGAAGAATTCGTATCGAGCAAAGAGCAAGTTAAAAGTGAGATAGAGTTAAGTGGGATTTCAGTTGAGGACTCATGTGAGAGCTGAGTTGTACAAACTTTTGTATGGGCAGAGGCTTTATGCTCACGCTCGGTTCCTCACAGTGATAATCATTAGAATATTGGTGCCGCACTATCGATATGCTTATGGTGAGAAGGTGATTCTTTTCTCATATCATATTTGATAGATATAGACTAATAAGATTAAGATATAGAATATTAATATTAGGTGCGAGTTCTTCAAACTCATGCATATGGTAAGTTCATGACTCATAATCATATGGTACGTTTTGAACTCCTCAGCGAATGGATGCCTATGGTCTGACTAGGGTAAGTTCTTAAACTCATATGATTATGGTAAATTCCTGGATTTCCAAAGTGTGGTAAGTTTGATGAACTATATCAGGTATATATATGTTGTAAAGTTAGAAATTTTAGTATAGTGAGCATTGATGGTGTTTAAGATTAGTAGAATGAAGCAATGTAGTAAAGATTGAAGTTGATGGAGAAACATGGATTTTCTAAATCTTCTAGTTCTGCTAGATTTTCAAAATTTATTGACTTCGTGATGATGTTTTCACTTCAGTTTTCTTGAAAAACATTGGATCATGTGATTGAACCAATGATGTTTTAAAAAAAATAATACCGTTATCCATACGTCTATGCTAATTGTTTTGGCTAAGACAAAAATGATTTGAAAATTTTCAAAAAGGTATTTCTAACCATGTGCATCAGTTGATATGGTGTAAAAATGGTAAACGATGGAGTCATCAATGTAGTCGAACCTAGTGTTGGTTGTGATCGAAAGATAGTCAGCCCACTATGGTGTGATGTAATATGACAAAGTCACATAATGGCAGAATCCTCAACGTACTACTAATCTGGTACGATATCATGACGTCATAAAGGAATTTTTAGTTTTCTTTTAAATTATGAAAAATATTAATTAAGTTGGCTAAACTATTTCGATTGATGTTTGAGTTGTTAAAAATCTAAGCTATTTGATTCGGCTAGACGGATGTTGAAAAATATTTATGGAATTCAAGCATTCTTGAGTATTTATGTCAAACCAGATTACTCTGGTGCGGATTTAGATGTTGAAAAGCTGAGGTGAACAACCCTTTAAGGGGATATGTTTTTGGGGATAATGGTTCCGAGCGTAACACATATAGTGTTACAAAACACTATGTTGTGGCCCAACGTAGTGGTACAATAGGCTGGCCACCTAGTGTACATGTAGAGGGTGTTTTTAGTCTTTGTGATTGATAAACACTCTAGTTTGTAGTGTGAAGGATTGTGTTGAAGCACTAGTAAACCTAGAGAAGAGTTCACGGTCTTGTGACCCCTCAGCATAAGTTGGAATATGAGTTATTCATACTACTTCCTGATTATTAAAAAAT
Source organism: Panax quinquefolius (assembly GCA_020205615.1). Classification (NCBI taxonomy): domain Eukaryota; kingdom Viridiplantae; phylum Streptophyta; class Magnoliopsida; order Apiales; family Araliaceae; genus Panax; species Panax quinquefolius. The sequence continues at coordinate 32,123,781 of CM035158.1, forward strand.
CGTGAAAGATTCTTATTCTTTTGAATGATGAAAGTAGTAAGTAGGATGTTCCTTAAAAAGGAGAATGTGGTAGAATGCAAGTGAGCAAGTTATAATAAAACTTCCGAAAAGAGAATGGATAAAATTATTCAAAAAGAATATGTAATATTCGGAATAGCATCGAGTAAAGGAGGTTTCGGTGATTCCGAGGACGGAATCCTTATAAGGGGGAGAGGATGTAAGAACCAAAATTTTCAGAAATTTATAAAATAAGAATTTAGTAAATAGAATTATTATTATATGATATGTAGGGTTCAAATACGAATATATATATATATATATATATATGTTACGAGGTATGTGGTATTTTGTTACATAGGATACAATGAGCTATGTAATAAGTGATGTTGTGTTTAATAAATATATATCATTATTATATATTTGTTATAAATTGTAGAGATGAATTAGTAAAGAAGATGGGTAGAAATTTACCTATTGATGTTAAATAATTTATGTGAAATTATTTATAATAGTAAGTTGGTGACATTAAATATCTTTGATAATCACCAATTTCTTGAGTATGTACGAGTAAATATCAAGTCTAAGGTAGTGCAACCGTACCCTTTAATGGTGGATGTGTAGGAGCTGGGCTAAATGATTCCTTCAGAAAGCGGAGGTATATACGAATTAGTAACCTATCTAACTCACTGTGAAAACAGTGTAGACGAGACGGAAACTAATTTGTTGGTTGTTTGTGGGAAACCACTCAGTGTGCTATATTGAATACTATTAAAGACTCGATGTGTGTTAGGTTTAGACTCGTATATATATATATATATATATATATATATATAAACGTTGTTGAAAATAGAAGAAAATCGATATATCTTTAGATAAATATTAGTTAGAGATTTATTGTTTAATAATGAGATATGGTTAAATGTATAGATTAAAGAAATTGTGTTGAGACAATCTATAGAGAGGAAAGAGAAATAATTATAGTATATTTTTAATAAAGGAAATTAAAATAAATTCTAGCATTTGATTATTCTAATAAAAGGGAAATATTATTTTGATATTACCTTGTATAGCTTTGTAGACAAGGTAATGTGTGTGATTAAGTAATATGGTAAATATATTAAAACATATTTGTTATATAAGTTGATGGAAACAATTTATCATGATAGAAATAAACATATTTTCTATATATAGTAGTATATACGTGTGTCGTGCATATAAATATTCTAATAATACATAAATATTATATTGAGAATAATATCTTGAGAAAATGAGTAAATTATTTTATTATGATTAGTTCTTATATTTAGAAAAATATGATGAAAACATCTTATGTTATGTTATGGCTTAAATACATAATAGTAATGTATTTCCAAGAGGGTTAAAGTTAAAATAAAACTAAGTTATTTTAATTTACTAAATAACTTGAGTTATTATATTCCCACGAATGTTATAAAGAATATTTAAATATCTCCATTCATGATATATTTATATATGTGAACCTTGTGATATTACAGTTCGATGTAAATTGAACATATCATAAATAGTAATGTGGTGGGAAATGAATTAGTAATGAAAATGAGAATAAGCTTAATGTAAGCTTGTGAGATATGCCTAGTGTGGCAAAGTGATGGTATAAGTATTCATTAAATAATTTAATGAATGAATAATTGAAGGAATTAAATTGTATGTGCAATGGTTTTATATTATATAGTAGCTACATCTATATGATATGAAATGAAGCATGGCATTTAATTGGGACTAATGATATACATATGGTAAAAGTGATTAAATCATAGAGTTGATTTAAATAAGTTTTGTTATCTCATCCTAGATGATGAGACAATTATATGTGTACCCTAAAAGATGGGAGTAAATAAATATGTGTTATTAAAATATTTATTTCAATACCAATGTGTAAGCAAATAGTAAAAAGAGATATTAAGTTATTAGTGAGCAATTAAATTAAGTCCACGCATGTTTTAAAGATTAAAATATGTGGACTAATGTATATGGACTATAGGATATGAATACATCATGAAATGTGTATGTGGCAATGTAAATGTGTGAACATCAAAATAGTACATCACAAGTATATTGCAAACATTTATTGATTAATAAAATTTAATAATAAAGGAGACAATGTAATGTGATAATACCCGATAGAATTATATCTGGTAGGATGAGGTATATATGGATGATATATGATACATTGTTATTAGAAATTACATTTGTAATTTAATTATAACCTAAGTTATATGAGAGGAATGGTATACATATATTATATAACTTAGTGTACTTAGTATATGACTAAGAGTTGGGCATAAATGATCTATACTTACAAGTTGTAGAGGTTTGTTTGTCCCATATTAAGTGTCCAATTACTCTTCCTTTTCTCATTCACGTAAACTCTAGAGACTAGCCTACTCTTCCCTCATTTTCATCAAAGTGTAGCAAATAATTTCAAAGGGGGTGGGCAACATGATGGGATTCACCAACCACTCACCAACTCTTCCTTAACCATAATACAATTCTCATTCCCGTTGGTTTGAATTAGGGAGCAAAGCTATGGACTGTGTTTTGGGTTTTCTATATATAGAGCATTTCCCTTCTCCCTCATTACACTTGTTGAGATTCTAAGTTGAGTTTGTATAAGTAAGTGAATTGGAGAGCTGAGAGCAATTGGAGGGTTGGAAAGCTATAGTTAGCAAATTGAGGTCATCAAGAGGTAATAATTCTAAACTATATGCTCTTGATTTCCTAAGTTTGCAATTTCTTAGAAATGTCATGAAATAGTCACTTTTAAGTCCAAAAATTGATGCCTAAGGATTGTTGTAATCCATGAATTGTTGCTAGATACTGTTAATATAGTTAAAAACGAAAACAACAAAAGTTAAAAGGACCAATTTGGTTTAGAAACGAGTTTGTAATGAATGATTTCGGTAAATTGTCCAAAACATGAACATTTGCATGAACATGAGTTGTAAATTCATATTTGGGTTAGTTAATGTTTATGTTAGTTGATGGATATTTGGTATGGTGTAGTTTTATGAGTTACAAACCCATAGAATCGAAAATGAACTAATTTGGAAATGTATAACTCAAATTATGAGGGTTAGAAGGGAAGTTTGGCATTATGGTTCATAATAGGGAATAAAATTTCGGTTTGTAGTAGCTAGGCCCGCCCCAGTGGGCCATTTTTAAAGAAAAACCCCAGCCCTGATGGGGGTGTGTGTTCTGCAATGACTGGTTTTATATGTTTTACTAAAACGGCCATAACGTTTTTATACGAACTCCGATTGAGGTGATTCAAGATGATCCGGAACGAGGAGGAATAGACCTACAACTTTTTTTCTTTATGGTGTTCAATTTGAGGTCTTTAGGAAGGATCAAAATAGTCATCTTGGTGACTGTTACGTAATAGGAGGCGATCGGAGGGCGTCGAACGAGCACATACACAAGTATAGTGCTCCCGACGATGGAATATATTATTCTAAGTGATATAACATGAAAATGCATGATATTATACATTACATATAAGATTACCTTATTTATAAGGAATTGCCTTAGCATGATTGAGTATGTTTTTAAAGAAACTTTAGATTTAAAAACAAGTTTTATTTAACTTTGAGTCTTTTGAATTTTGATATTTGTAGCATATGTAAAGGGTTTAGTCATGCATATAAATAGGTATGACACATGGCCTTGAGTACCTTTGTATACTATGAGTTTCCTAGATGGTTATTTTTTGAAGATATATAAAGATTTTGAAAACAAACATTGACGAACTTGTGTACCTCTAATTCTGACCTGATAACATATATATGAGGTTTAAGTACGCATGATGTAAGATTCAAAGTTGTATCATAGGTGTGTTAGATTACTTTTATTTCAAAGGCAATCTCATATATCATTTGTAAACAAAGTTTTATAAACATGGAGTGGTTATATTTTGCCCTTGGACACGTACGTAGAAACATGTACAAACAAGTATGACGTGTGAGTTGAAGTTTCCTTGCATGATTAGTTTAGTATGACATTGACTTTGAGAATAAAGTTTTGAAGTTTTGAAACTAAGAGGGACGAACTTAAAGTAACTTGTGGACTAAAAGTTCTAAACATGAAAACATATATACATGGCCTAGTTAGCTATGAAATGAGATTAAAAGTTGTACCCAGTTGCTTTAACTTGACCTAGGATGACTTTTAAAAGTGAACTTGAACGCCTTATGCCCCTAGACATTACTAATATGTTCATCATCTAGCTAAGCATGAATTGGACCTTTCAAGTGTGGTTTAAAATACATCTTCAAATAATGAATTATGCTATGTCTATGTGAAGCATACTAGAAGAGGCTTATTAGTACCAATATATGGTTTAAAATCTTATATCATCAAATCTTTTTAAAGAAAGTTGTTGTAACGACCCCAAAATTCATACAATTTAATTATTAACTTCGGTCGTTAATAACACATCTACCTTCTGATTTTACATCATTATTCTATGTTAAACTATATAAAATGCGGAATAATTTAAACTTTTATGTCTTCTTACTTTAATTCCCTGAATCAAAACCTTTATCATCTACATGTCTTTGAATCAATCTTATTTTATGATTCACTTTATCACTGTTATTATATAAAATTTTACATTTCAATCCGATAACCTTTAAATATCAGATAACTCTAACTTTAGCTTTACAACTCAACATAAAACTATACATCATAAACATTTAGTACATCTCATGAATCTTAATCATGGTATAAAGAAATAACAACTTTAACTAAAATATTAATCTTCGTGTATTATTTCTGATCAACGTCATTCAAGTAGCACATAGTGTTACCTTTAATCCTTAACCTGCAAAAATGGTTATTTGCAAGGTTGAGCTTGACAGCCCAACAAAATCTAATAGTTTTCATGCATCACGTAGCACATAATAGCATGCTCAACATATATCTCATAAACATTGGACTAACATAGCATACATGTTACAGTTCATATAACAAGTATAAAGATGTATAAAGATTGAGTTTCTTACTCAATCAGCATGCTTTACTCAATTAACGTAGTCATAAGTTGACTTTAACATTTCATACATTCAACATATATATAACACATCATGCTCTTTGCAATAAAGATTTAAAACAATCAAATTCACATAGCAAATAGGAACTGAAAGACTTGCCTTGATCGTTGTTTACTAATAACAGTTTAACAGCTTACAGTTATCTGCACTTCACGTGCCCTACACAATAATATAATCATGCACATCAACTATTAGTCACATAGCAACGCATAGTAGTTGTAATGTAAACTTTAATTTACGCCTCATAACCCTTCCTATCATAGATACACAATGTTCAATTTGATTGTGTTAACTTTCAACTTATATCTCACTGTATTTTATATTCGAAGTTCATTCAAGTGTTTAAGTCTTGCTAGGACTACTTATTGGTTTAATATTAACACTATTCAATATCTTATAATATTCATTTCATTTGATTTAAAACACTTTTTACGTTCATTATCACTTATCACTTACGCTGCGTTTTGGCGTTTATTAAATCACGCCCAATTTGTCTCTCTTGTGTGTGCTTAGTATGCATATAAAACTTATCTAATATATCATTTATTAATGTTAAGCATCATTATACTTCATAATATTCATGTTATATAACTTACAACAACATCTATTATCATCGACATCACTATACTTGTGTATGTGCATGTCCGACGCCCTCCGATTGCCTCTGAATACGCATCAGTCAGAAAGATAGCCATTTGGGCTACTTTTCCCGACGTCAAATTGAAACACTTAAAGAATAAAAGTTGTAGTTCTATTTGTTCTCATTCCGGATATTCTTGAATCACCTCAATCGGAGTTCATATGAAAACGTTGTGCCTATTTTACTAAAATAGGTCAAAGCAGTCATACCTGACATACTTAGGGCGCAGCTGCACCCAATTAAGCCTTGGGCACAGTGCAACTGCACCGTAAAATGCAGTTGCGCCCCAAATAACTTAGGGCACATCGCAGCTGTGCCAATTAGCAGAAACGGGACCTGAAGCTACTGTTTTTCGCGATTTTTGACCCTTTTTCTCCTACTAATCTTTATAACATGAGTTATACACATCCAAATTAGTCCGTTTTTGACTCTATGGATTCATAATTCATAGAACTACAACTTACTATAATTCTAACAATTTATAAAAATATTAACCAACCTAAAATTTGACCCAAAACACATGTTCATACACTCTATTTTCATGTTTTAACATGTTTAGCGAATTCATTCACTACGAATTCGTTTCTTAACCAAATTGATTCATTAAACTTGCGTACTTTTTGTTTCTTATCGTATTAACACAATCTGGCACCAATTTTACAATTATAACATAAACTCCGACCCAATTTTAGTCTTAAAATAGACCTAAAATACATATTTTAAGCCAAAACCAAACTCTTCTTATTTATCATCAACAATATGAATTTGTTTGCTGAAAACTCAACAATAAACAATATAGAACATATTATACATACCCAAGAACATATATAACAAATTCCTTAATAGATTAACCATAGAAATTCATTTTTAGAGAAGTATACTTTAGAAAATAAACAAAAAAACTTTAGAACTTGCCTTTGATTCTTCTAAGCTCAATTAGATGATATTAATCTCCTTCTTCTTCCTCCTTAGATTCTCAAAACTCTCTCAACTTCTCCGAGAATCTATCTTCTCTCTCAATTCATCGTTTCTTCTTTTCTCTCAAACCTATGAAAATAATAAGCATAACACCAAATAACTGAAAGTAGTCTTTACATAGCTTTATCCCAGCTGTTACAAAAGGAAAAGGGTCACAAGGCCATGTTTGGCTAGACCTATAAACCCTTTTTAATTTATTTTTATAATTCCCTTTAACATATGATTCATTCATGTCACAACCCTTAACAAATTCTAACATTTTAACTTAAATTAAACCTTATTATTATAATTATAATTTCTATCATTATAATTATAATTTCTATTTATCCAACCATAATTATAATTTTATTGAACAAATCAACCCTTTAACTTAATTATTAGATTAAATTGGAATATTTCCATCAAATATTTACTTTTCTCAATAAATATTTCAATTAAAATATTTATTTTATTTAATAAATATTTAAACTATTTACAAAATTCACATTCATATTATATTAACATACCATATTTATATATATACTCTCATTTTATTAAAATAAATATATTCACATTAATTCTTTATTTTAATTAAGTGAATTACTCATATTAATTATGAAATTTAATTCATAATAATTCCATCGCCAATCAAGGCATACCAATTAAATTATATTATTTCACTCAAACTCAAAGCATCTCATAATAAGAATTTTAAGTATTAAATTTCTATTTTAATAACTTATAAAAATTCGGGTTGTCACATCCTTCCCTCCTTATAAAGATTCCGTCTTCGGAATCACCGAAACCCTACCTTACTCAGGTTTTCACAAAATCTCTTCGTTGAATAATTTCAACACATTATCTTAATATAGGTTTTATATTTCCTACTCCCACCATTCTTGATAATAAATTCTTGTAAGTTTTATTTCATAACTTTTACTTAGACTCAATTATATTTGAGTATTACATATTCTTTAACCCATTCATTTCCTTTTTTAAGGATCGTTATCATAAACACTCGGGATATTACATTCCGCCATTCTTCTAAGAATTTCGTCCTCAAAATTTTATCTATACACATCCAAATTAGTCCGTTTTTGACTCTATGGATTCGTAATTCATAGAACTACAACATACTATTATTCTAACAATTTATAAAAACATTAACCAACCTAAATTTTGACCCAAAACACATGTTCATACTCAATTTTCATGTTCTAACATGTTTAGCGAATTCATTCACTACGAATTCGTTTCTTAAACAAATTTATTCATTCAACTTGCGTTCTTTTCGTATTAACACAATCCATAACCAAATTTACAATAATAACATAAACTCCTAACCAATTTTAGTCTTAAAACAGACCTAAAATATATATTTTAAGCCAAAACCAAATTCTTCTTATTTATCATCAACAATATGAATTTGTTTACCGAAAACTCAACAATAAACAATATAGAACATATTATACATACTCAAGAATATATATAACAAATTCCTTAATAGATTAACCATTGAAATTCCTTTTTAGAGAAGTATACTTTAGAAAATAAACAAAAACACTTTAGAACTTGCCTTTGATTCTTCTAAGCTCAATTAGATGATATTAATCTCCTTCTTCTTCCTCCTTAGATTCTCAAAACTCTCTCAACTTCTCAGAGAATCTATCTCCTCTCTCAATTCATCTTTTCTTCTCTTCTCTCAAACCTATGAAAATAATAAGCGTAACACCAAATAACTGAAAAGTAGTCTTTACGTAGCTTTATCCCAGCTGTTACAAAAGGCAAAGGGTCACAAGGCCATGTTTGGCTAGACCTATAAACCCTTTTTAATTTATTTTTATAATTCCATTTAACATATGATTCATTCATGTCATAACCCTTAACAAATTCTAACATTTTAACTTAAATTAAACCTTATTATTATAATTATAATTTCTATCATTATAATTATAGTTTCTATTTATCCAACCATAATTATAATTTTATTCAACAAATCAACCCTTTAACTTAATTATTAGATTAAATTGGAATATTTCCATCAAATATTTACTTTTCTCAATAAATATTTCAATTAAAATATTTATTTTATTTAATAAATATTTTAACTATTTACAAAATTCACAATCATATTACATTAACATACCCTATTTATATATATACTCTCTCATTTTATTAAAACAAATATATTCACATTAATTTTTTATTTTAATTAAGTGAATTACTCGTATTATTTATGAAATTTAATTCATAATAATTCCATCGCCAATCAAGGCATACCAATTAAATTATATTATTTCACTCAAACTCAAAACATCTCATAATAAGAATTTTAATTATTAAATTCCTATTTTAATAACTTATAAAAATTTGGGTTGTCACATCCTTCCCTCCTTATAAGGATTCCGTCCTCGGAATCACTGAAACACTACCTTACTTTGGTTTTCACAAAATCTCTTCGTTGAATAACTTCAACACATTACCTTAATATATGTTTTATACTTCCTACTCCCACCATTCTTGATAATAAATTCTTGTAAGCTTTATTTCATAACTTTTACTTAGACTAAATTATATTTGAGTATTACATATTCTTTAACCCATTCATTTCCTTTTCTAATGATCGTTATCATAAACACTCGGGATATTACAGTTGTTAAGCTTTATTGATTGAAATAAATTATTATGGAACTAAGTAGTTTGAATATGAACGACGTAGATCACGTATCTATAAACTTTAAATATGTGTCGAACACATAGCGAGTCAAGTGTGTGATAAATGTATATGAATATTGATGTCTGTAGACACTCGAAATTTTTTGCACTCCTATTACTAACATTGCAGGAGGGTAAATTTGTCTTTTGGAGATAACTACGAAAGATGACTTACATCCATTCTCGGATACTACAGAAGTTTGGCCCAACCCTAACACAAACCGGGAACATCATCTCAAACCCGAACACACACTGGAATGTCATTTCCAATCTCGGAGATAACCACGAGATATCTGAGATCAAAAACCTAAGAACAACACGGAGAGAGGCGATTCGTCTATGCGATAACACAATGACTTTCGGGCCCGATCCCAGAGAAACACTGGGAGTAGCAACCCCATCCTTTGTGATAGCCCCAAGAGATGCCATTGCAGTTCCGGCGATAACCCCTGAATTGCTCATTTCAAACATATGCAATTAGCTTCAACCCCAGACATCCTGTCGAGGCACACACACCTCAGACTCGGAGTTGACAACGGGCAGATAGGAACATCCACATATGACAGTGAGACATACAAACAAGCAGCAATCCAATCTCAGATGTAACCCTGAACAACGTCTATTTTTCGCTTAAACCGGCGTTAACCCCGGTGAGGAGTCACAACGTCATGTTACCATCTCAACAAGATGATATCGCGGCATACCAACAAGTAGTCCAATCTCAGCTGTAACCCTGAGCAACGTCTACTTTCAACTCAAACTGGCGATAACCCCGGCGAGGAGTCAAATGTCATCTTGTTCCTTTGATAATGCCACATCGTCTCAACACTTCATACATACATACATACAATAAATGTCCCACAAGAGTCGAGGATTGACAATCCCGAGTGACTATTACGCGTGGCAGTACTTTGGATAGAATTTGAAGCTTGAAGACCATGGGCATAGACCCCTCTTCCGGACATCGTACAACCTCTAATCCATGTCATTGCATAACTCTCGACATAAGCAGTCCGAAGAAGGTCAAATATACCTCGTTCAGATGCTCGAATTGAAGTTCTGCAAGTTTTAGTGGACATTATAGTGCATGAGTGCACGTACTATGAGACGACGGGACCTGCGAGGCTCAGATGCACCACGACCAGTCGTAGGTACAACTGCGGCAGCCGCAGGTGTACTTGCGGCCATCCGTCTATATATACAAGCCTTGGTGTCAGCCATTTGAGAAGAAGAGGAAGGAAAAAAGGCGGGGAAGCCCTGTCCATTTTACTCTACATACATATCTTTTGAGTGTTTCCTCACTTCTAAACACTAGTTAACTCATATATAGCTATCTTTTATCCGGCGGGAGCTGAGTGTTTATCCATTTAAAGTCAATAGAAGTCTACTTTGGTAGCCCACTGTAAGCCTTCTTATATTCTATAAAGCCTTCTTCTCATATTAGCTCACACTGTTGTACACATTGAGAGTCGTGTGAGTGTGTTTGCCTTGCCTTCTATCTCAGTAGTTTTCATTTCATTCATGTCATATATATACTTATATATATATATATATATATATATATATATTCATTTATATGGACTAACATTATCGAAGTTATGCCTCGATTGAGCCTGAACTTTGGCCCTGCAGAGCGTTTAATTATATATATATATATATATATATATATATATATATATATATATATATATAAACTAGGGTCGAACTACATCCGATGAGCCTGGATTTTATATTCTATGCGTTTAATTGCTTTTATATATATATATATATATATATATATATATATATATATATATATATATATATATATATATATATATATATGCTTATATATATAATTATTGTGTAAATATCAGATGAGCCTGGATTCACATCCCAAATTGCATTTATTGCTTTTATATATATATTTGTACATATATATATTTACATTCCTATTCGGCCTGGAGTTTACTTCGTGGCCTTGTACATCTTTATTTACATTTCGTCCTGCCTGGAGTTTACTTCGTGGCAGTTGATCGCTTTTACAACTTTATTTACATTTCGTCCCACCCGGAGTTTACTTCGTGGTGGTTGATTATGTCCATATATATATATATATATATATATATATATATATATATATATATATATATATATATATATTTACCGCTTTTATATATTTACATTTCGATCCCCCATGGAGTTGCTTCGTGGTGGTTGATCATGTTTGTATATATATATATATATATATATATATATATATATATATTTACGACTTTTATATATATAACGCCATCGCTTTCCATACAAATTACAAGATCATGTGAGCCTAGGAATCATGTGATCATGAGTTCGCTTTTATCAATCTAGATTCGTTCCCATGATGGACATTTTTCAAATTGTAAGCAACTTGTACATTATTTTACAAAGATGTCTCAATTTCCTTGGATGATATGCTATGCCCATGCGGAGTTTGGCAATCAGATATATTATTTTCTCGAGAATGCTTTGCATCTCGAAAATAAATGCAAACAAGCCGAACATTTAATAATAAAATGGAAATATGAAAAGGTCTCAATTCCTATTGAGCATAGGGTTTGAAAAACCTCTTTTACAAAACGTCATTGCTATATCTTGGTTAAAACTGAATTTTCCTATAAAATTGAAACCTTGTGTATATAGGTGCGAACGAGGCCTCGCACTACTTTCAAATAATTGCACATTGATCCACACACACACACACACACATTCATATAACAATATCTTTGAAAAGTGGCGGTCACCGTGGTAACACGGATGTCCGGGGGTGCCTAACACCTTCCCTACACATAATCAAGCCCCCAGACCCAAAATGAATCTCGGTTTCATAGACCCGTCTAGCAATGTCAAATCACTGGGTCAATGTGCAAACCTTTTTCGGTTGTGTTGGTGCAACTAGTTAAATACACCAACTGGCGACTCTTAAAGTCAAATCATCAACCTTATACATGTCGGACATTTTCACTTATTTTTTCAAACAAATCTCACCTTAACATGAGAACACCAAAGAACAAGTAACGAAAAGGGACACTCAAAAATCCCGACGTCGACAGGTGGCGACTTTGCTGGGGACTCCTGTAAGAGGGCTTAAGCCGCCATTACAAGCTTTTCAAAATTGTTATGTGCTTGTGTGTGAATGTTGCATTTATATTTCTGATAAATGCGTACGAATGCATCTTAATTACTGCACTACTAAATATCTATCTGTGATATTAGTGCTTCGCACATGTCATCATTTTGCATTAACGGTGAGACACGTTGTATGTGAATGTATTTTGTGTGGTCCCTCCACCAGGAGGCTATCCTGTCAATGTTTGATTACTGGACTTGTGGGAAGAATGATTCCCCGGGGCTCAGGAAAGGCACCACTCAGATTCGCTCCAGTTGAACGACCGGATTAACTTCCTGTCAAGTAGATTGCGATGATCTGGGAACCTTCATGCCGAAAAGCTGTGAGAGTAACCCTAAGATAGGTCAGCCTCTGATAAACCAAATGCGGAGGGAAGTCTCTTCATACTTTCCATTTTAAATTACCTGTAAAAACATTTACTTGTAATTCTATTCCATGTTCATTCATATGTAATGGAAAATAAGAAGAATAATTGTGCATGATATGTTATCAATTAACAACCGGTTTTGCAGGACAAAATTCCTAAACGGACATGTTATGATAACATTTATATTACCCTAAGACTAATATGTAAGTCTTTTGTAGGGAAGCAATTGGGCCTGTTACCCGTTCAAAGTCCAAAAAGGCCACATGCCTACAGCCAATCATGTCTTCTTCTGACCAGTCTAATACTGTTTCTCGAGAAGAATTTGACGGATTGAGTAAACAAATCACAGACTTGGCTATTCTACTAAAAGAATTACACCAGTCTTCTCTGGGTACGAAGATACCTACACATACAGAATCCTCTACACAAGGAGGAGTTCAAGGTCTAGAAAAAACAATTCCAGAATATCAGTTGGATACAACCAACAAAGACCCTGAAAACACCCATCTCAAAGGAGATCCAGACACCGGTGATATCAGGAAGAAGGTCCTCCAAATGGAGGAAACTATCCGCGTTCTCAAAGGGATTGGAACACATGGCAGTGTTTCATAAACAGACTTTTGCATATTTCCTGGTGTTCAATATCCAGAGAAATTCAAGACCCCTGATTTTGAGAAATATGATGGATTAGGGGATCCTTATACACATTTAAAGGTGTTCATTGCAGAACTTGGGTCTTACGCAGAAAATGAAAAGCTTTGAATATAGCTGTTTCAAAAAAGTCTGACTAGAGAAGCCCGTTCATGGTATACCAGATTAGACAACTTTAAGATCCATAGCTGGGAAGAGCTGGCTCACGCCTTCCTTACTCAATACAGTTTTCAATCTCAGATGGCTCCTGACCGGTACCAAATCACCAAGGTCAAGAAACAGTCTAATGAGTCATTTAGAGAGTATGCTCAAAGGTGGAGGCGCCTTACTGCCCAAGTTATTCCTTCAATGACAGAATCAGAAATGGTCATGACCTTCATAGATGTACAGGAAGCTCCTTTCTATGAAAGAGTTCTAGCTGTTATTGGCAAACCATTTTCTGAAATGATCAAGCACGGCGAGATGGTTGAGATAGGATTGAAGTCTGGAAAAATTCAAGACATAGCCGCTCTTAAAGCTGTTTCTGAGCACATCCAGTCCGGATCTTATGGAAACAACCCTCGGAGGGTCCACAAAAAGAAAGAGGAGGATGTTTCCTTGATACTACAAGGACAAAAAGGCAATCCAAGCATGCCTATGTAGAGGAGAAACTACTCCCCTTTTCCAGCACAATCTTCAAACCCTCCATTGCCTAAAAGTGGAGAAGTAAAGCGACCTCGAACGTTCACACCCTTAGGGGACTCGCTCGAGAATATTCTTACTCTTCTGACTGCTCAGAAGAAAATTACACATCTTCTTCCACCAGCCAACCCTAATGGGAGGGGTTTTAATGCTACTCGGTAGTGTGCTTATCATGCCGGGGCACCTAGACATGATACTCAAGATTGTTGGGCCCTGAAACATAAGATTCAACATCTAATAGACAATGGTGAGATCGTCGTCACCAAACTAGATCAACCTCATGTGCAAGACAACCCTCTTCCTCAACACAAAGAAGAAGAGGTCAACATGATCAGTTGGAGCACTATACAAGGTTCCAATTCTAACGGCAAATCATCCCAATCCATCAAAGACGATGTTGACAAATGGGATTATGAAAAGTTCCAGTTTACCATGGAACGAAAGATGAAAGCTCTTTGCAAACAAATTAAGCAACTGGCAGAACTGGTGACCCTCCATCATCAAGTCAATCGCCAATTAATCAGGCAAGAACATGCCTATCTTCTTCCTTTTGTTATGAATGCCTCCTCACCACCTTCAGAAAGCGAAGCTATGGTGGATAAGGTTGTGAAGCGAGCAAATGCTAAAGCCCATAGGGATTTTGCTAATCAGAGGGAATTCACCTATTTGGGCCAATCTATGGAGGAGATACTACAGATGTTGATCAATGAAGGAAGAATTCGTTTCCTTCTCCCCCATCAATCCCCGCTCAGGGCGGTTCAATCTTGATGAAATGTGTCAATATCATTCACATTCTCTCGGTCACAGCACCGAAGAATACTGGGCACTCTGCCATCTTATTCAGAATCTTATTGATAGCGGTGTCCTGCAAATAGCAGATGATTACACTATACAACTCAAGGGTGGGAATGCATGTCCTACCAAATGGAAGGGATCAGTAGTAGTTCTATCCGAAGTGGATGATGAGACTGTCAAAGTATTTCCCATACAACCAATTTAACTCAAAGGAGCTAACAATCCTTTGAAAGTGGCCCCACCAGAGCCAATTTCTTTATTTTTCTGACCACAATATCCTGTTGTCAGCTTACACAATATTCCATGGAATTATGGAAACGCTGAAAGATCCACATCTCATACTACTGTTACAGTGTTGACAGAAAATCCACTGTACCTTCCTCAATGGGTTGTCAAACCTACTTACGAAGCAAAGGGGAAATTACTCGTGGAGAAGATTGAAAAATTCCTCCGCACTATAGGCCACAATGAAGCTAAAGTGGTTTTAAGCTTGCGTGAAGCTCCACACCAGATTTCAATACTGGACTTGGTTTTCTCTTCCGAGGATCATCGGAAGATCTTCCTGAAGGTTTTAGAAGAAGCCTATTTGCCAAAATCAGTGGATGTGGAAAAATTTCAACATTTGGTTGATCACATTTTCAACAACAATGTGATATCCTTCACTGATGACGACATACCTCCCGAAGGGACCGGTCATTGCAAGCCTTTGCATATTGCAGTTTTGTCTTCTGGGTACATGCTAGCAGGAGTATTGATAGATGGAGGCTCATCTCTAAATATATGTCCTTATGCCACATTGTTAAAGATGAATATCAATCTCCAGCGGATCCAAAGCAGCCATACGGTCATCAGAGCTTTTGATGGATCTCGACTAAATTCCGTTGGAAAGATTGAATTGCCAATTGAGATTGGTCCTAATACATTCAATGTATCCTTCCACGTCCTCAAGATCGACTCAGGATACAACCTACTATTGAGGAGACCATGGATATACATGGCTGGAGCTGTTCCCTCCACGCTACATCAACAACTCAAATACATTATCAACAACAGTCTAGTCACTGTCAACGCTGAGCCGGATTGTCCTGAACAAGGAACTCTACCAATTATTAGCTTCAATTCAGAAGTTGAACCGGCCAGTTTCCATACTTTTGAAGTGAGTAACACGCAATACCATTCTATAGGAGTGCCACTTCCCGTACCCAAGATTTCTGCAGAGGTTATGTCGGCCACTCAAGAAATGATGTTATTGGGTCATCAACCTAGATAAGGGCTTGGTAAAGATAAGCAGGGTATTAAGCACCCTATTCAAATGTCTAGTCAAATTGGAACAACCGGACTAGGCTATTCTGCCAGTTCCAGTTCCAGGAATCCTCATAAGCACAAACAGGTTCCTCAAGCTTCCGCCGCACGGCGATTTTCTATACCTTTACCCCATAAGTTGATGCAATCTCTTATAAAGGTTTCAACCCGTGTTGTGGCTATACTATTTCCAAAACAAGTGCCAATAAAAGCAAAAGAGGTGCTGATTCCTGACTCCAAAATAGAAGAAAAGGAACGGAAGCATAAACATGACCTTGCCCTGATGATGGCAGGCATTCGCGTCATTGTTCATGATGAACATAAAAATAGATACACTCCAGACGATGATTGCCCAGATGTCATGGTTATCATTCGGGAGAAGGAGGACAATGACGATCCTTCCATCACTGTAGTCCATCAGGACTTTGCCCTTGACAATTGGAGAAGCACTCCATTCATTGGTCGACGAGGGTAAAATGGGCAGAAAATCCCTCTGCCCTGTAGATAACTTTAATTGCTTGCTTTCCTTTACAGCACTAGCAGTTATTTTATCAAGTACATGCTAACACTTTTGTATGATCGAACAGTTGCATATATTAAGTAAAAGCATCTTTTGTTTCAGGACTCTGAATTTAGATGTGCATGTCCTTGCTGATGACATGCCTTCTCTCCACAAGGGCTGTAACTTTGATGCAAAGTTGGACTCAGACTTGATGGACATCCAAGAGGATATTGAGACACCTCAGGAGATTAAGGAATGGGTCGAAGGCAAACCCAAACCCAATCTTGATCAAACCACTCCTTTCAATCTCAGAACCTTAGACAACCCTAAGCTAATTCAGATTGGTTCAGACCTTACCACAAATCAATGGAATGACATGATTGCACTATTAACCAAATTCCAGGATGTGTGTGCATGGTCTCATGATGATATGGTGGGTTTTTCCACTGATATTGTTCTTCATCGCCTTCCCGTCAAAGAAGGATTCAAGCCAGTTAGGCAAAAGCTCAAGCGATTGAAACCTGAATGGAGTTTAAAAGTTAAAGAGGAAATTGTGAAACAATTTTAAGCTGGCATCATCATAGTGTCTACATATCCGGAGTGGATATCAAACATTGTTCTCGTGCCTATACTAGGGGGAAAGGTGCGAGTTTGCATGGATTACCGGGATTTAAACAAAGCTTGCCTTAAAGATAACTTTCCCGTGCCCTTTATCCACATTCTTATTGAAAATATTGCTCAGTATGGCATGTACTCCTTTGCTGATTGCTTTGCGGGGTACCATCAAATTTTGGTCGCTGAGGAAGATTGTGAGAAAACTGCTTTCATCACGCCTTGGGGAACCTTTTGCTACAGACGGTTGACATTTGGCCTCATCAACATCGGGGCAACCTATCAATGAGCTATGATGGCTCTTTTCCACGATTTAATGTACAAAGAGATAGAGATATACGTGGATGACATCATTGTCAAATCCCAGAAGGAGGATGACCATTTAGACCATCTCAAAAAGCTTTTCAACAAGTTGCGTAAGTACAACTTAAAGTTGAATCCCGCCAAGTGCGCCAATGGTGTTAAGTCAGGCAAGTTGCTAGGTTTCCTAGTTAGCTACAAAGGGATTGAACTGGATCCTACCAAAATCCAGGCCATCAAGGAAATGCCCATTCCTCAGACAGAGAAGGAAATACGGGGATTTTTGGGAAGAATCAACTTCATTAGCAGATTTATTTCTCAACTCACAGCAACCTGTGAGCCAATCTTCAAGCTGTTAATGAAGAACTCCTCCATGAAATGGAACGATGAGTGTCAGAAAGCCTTCCTTACAATCAAAGAGCAACTAACTAACGCTCCTGTTTTGGTACCTCCCAGGGATGGTGTCCCCCTGTTCATGTACTTGTCCATAAATGACAATGCCATGGGCTGTATGCTGGGACAGAAAGACAATAGAGGCCAAGAGCGAGCTATCTATTACCTCAGCAAAAGATTCAGCATCAGTGAACACAAGTACACTCTGATTGAAAAGACTTGTTGTGCTTTAGCATGGGCTTCCATGAGGTTACATCATTACCTCCATGGTCACACAACCCATCTCATATCCCGAATGGATCCTCTCATATATGTGTTCAGTAATCCCATACTGAATTGTCGACTGTCCAGATGGCAGTTGATCCTACAATAATTCGACATCGTCTACGTGACGCAAAAGTCTGTCAAAAGTCAAAGAATTGCGGATCAACTGGCCGCCACACCTGCAGGGGATTACAAACCCTTAGAAACATACTTTCCCGATGAACGGGTAAGGACAATTTAGCTACAACATCAGTACAATACATGCCGTACGTGGAGAATGTATTTTGATGGGAGTCATTAATTCGTAAGGCTCGGAGTGGAGTAGTTTTAATATCCAGACGGGGAAAGCAAAGATCCCGCCCCGTCAAATTACAGTTTGTCAGCACCAACAACACAGCTGAGTATGAAGGTTGTATCATGGGGCTAAAACTTGTTCGTTCAATGGGCATCAGGCGGTTAACTGTCTTTGGGGATTCCAAATTGGCAATCAAGAAATCCACAGGAATCTATCAAACCAAAGAATTACATTTGCTGCCTTACCATCGGCAAGTTCTACAGATGGCTTTGGAGTTCGAAGAAATCTTCTTTCTACACATTCCTCGCAATACGAATGATTTTACAGATGCATTAGCAACGTTGGCCTCCTTGGTTTACATACTGGACAAGGAAAGCATGCCAATCATCACGTTTGCTCTGCAAAAAGCCCCAGTCTATGGGAATTACGTTGGAGAAGTATCGGATGAGCTACCTCCCATCCATAACCCTTGGTATCAATGCATCAAAGAGTATCTACGAGATGGATCTACATCCGCTGAGGCGAGCCTAACTGAGAAGAGGCGGATTCATCGACTTGCTATGAAAATTTTACCTAAGCGGAGATGCACTCTATAAAAGAGATGCAGGATTAGGTCTCCTTAGATGTCTGGATAAATTCCAAGCTCAGAGACTCATGGATGAGATCCATGGTGGAGTATGTGGCCCACACATGAGCGGCCCCTTATTTGTCAAGAAAATTCTCAGAACGGGACATTATTGGCTTACACTCAAAGCTGACTGTGATGATCACGTCAAGAGGTGCTATCAATGCCAGATTTATAGGAATGCTATCCACGCCCCTCCAAGGGAACTCCACAATATGAGTTCGCCATGTCCCTTCTCAATGTGGGGAATGGACGTGATTGGGCCCAAAGCCAGTAATGGACATCGATTCATATTCACCATGATCGACTACTTCACCAAATGGGTAGAAGCAGCATCCTTCCCCAAGGTTACTAAAGAAGTTATCATTACTTTCATCAGAAACAATGTCATTTGTCGATATGGATAACCAGAGGTCATTGTGTCAAACAATGCTAAGAACCTCAACAACAAAATGATGGAGGAGTTATGCAGAAAATTCCACATCAAACATCTCAACTCTGTCATCTACCGTCCAAAGATGAATGGTGCTGTTGAAGTGGCTAATAAAAACATCAAAAAGATCATGCAAAAAATGTCCGCCAATCACAAAGGATGGCCTGACCTCTTTCCTCTGACTTTATTAGCCTATACAACTTCTATGCGAACTTCCACTGGGGCAACCCCCTACTCATTAGTCTATGGGATGGAAGCAGTGCTCCCCATAGAGGTGGAAATGGAATCCCTCAGAGTATTGATGGATGCTCAGTTGGATGAACACCAATGGGTACAAGACAGTTATCACCAATTATCTATAATGATTTAAAGGAGAACCACAAAGAATCTTCCATGGTCGTTATATATCGCCAAAGGATCGCATCATCCTACAATGTAAAAAGTTTGACTACGGCAATTCAAACAATATGACTTGGTTTTGAAGAAGATCATTGACAGCCAAGATCAATCTAAGGGAAAATTCGCTCCTAACTGGGAAGGCCCATTTGTTGTCAAGGAAGTATTAACAGGAGGTGCTCTCAGATTGCAGGAAATGGATGGTGATGAATTTCCACAGTTTATCAACTCGAACACCATGAAACGGTACTATGTCTGAAGTTACCATCAAACAAACATCCTAGTTTTGATCATCAAATCACCAGTCATTCCGGTTTTGAACCCATTCCTTTTTTAATACTCTTCTACCCCTCAGGGAAACATACACTTCAAGCCAGCAGCCTGGTTTTGCTTCATTTCAAACCTTTCATACAATCTCGGTTATCCTGAGGATGGGATTTAACCTTTCACAATTTCGGTTATCCTGAAGATGGGATTGAACCTTTCACACCTGCAGTTTATCCTGAAGACGGGAATAAACTTTTCTACGCCTGAAGTTTGTCCTGGGGATGGGATCAAACTTTTTACACACTTGCAGTTTGTCCCCATTATGGGATCAAACATTCTTTTCCCCGCAGTATAGCCTGCACATGGGATTTACACTTTGCTTCGCCTTCAATTCGTCCCAAGGGGCGAACTACGTCGACCTGATCTCCTCTACAATAGGAGTACGTAGGCAACCATATTCTATATAGCCCAGTCGCAATAAAGAATAACAACAAAAACATTTCTACCCTTTCTCTACAAAATAATAAAAACAACAAAAAAATACTTCTACACCCAACTGCCTTCCACACTCAGCGGTGAACCTCCTACACTAGGTTTGAACTACGCAGACTTGATCTCCTCTTCAATAGGAGTATGTAGGCAGCCATTCATGGTGCAATCTAACCCCTACCAGAACAACATACTTGTCACACGATACTGGGATCAATCTTCAATTTGCCCCATTTCATCGGTTTCAGATCAAAGGGATGGAATTACCCAACCTCTTCTCACAAATAGAAGATTCGGTGACCATCTAAGCTGCGATCGTGCCTCAAAGAGCAATACCAACCCATAAGAGATGGAATTAACTAGGCTTCTCACAAATAGAAGTACTGGCGACCATCTGTGGTGCGGTCAATCTCAGAGAGGAAGAGACCACCCTCCTCTCAACTTTTCCATACAGATACCAGTCCCAAGACACCAAATATGGTAGGGATATACAGAAATCAATGATCCGTTCTGAGAGATCTTGCGACGTCTCAATGTCCCTCTATCAAGGATAAGTTCAGAATGCATCAAGATCACAAGGCCCTGGAGAAACAGGCAAATATCAAGAAAGTATCAAAGAATAACTAAAAGGGAAGTGAATAAAAATATATTTCCCTGCCATATATAATACTATTTAATATATACATCTGTGTTGTACATGACAAAATGGCTAAGCTAGTCTGTGCAGGAAAATACAAAGCTATCTACAAATTTGTGTGTATACGGACAATCAGATCTAACATAGCATCCCTCTCTGAAGACGGAGGAAGCACTACAAGCTCCTGCCCAAGGGTATCTACACGAGCTAGTAGATCAGAGGCTAACTGCATGGTGGCATAATGCTCATCAATGTAAGCACTCATGTCTGTAAGACTGACAGTCATCTGGGATCTAATTAAAGTACTATCTGCGATGGCCACATCCCTACCAGATAAGGCGGCATCCCGCTCCACTATCAATGCATCCCTGACTGATCTAGCTTCATCCCTCTCTAACAGAGCAGTATCTCTTTCATCAAGAGCTGTCAACATCGCGGCCCTAGCCTGATCTCTCTCATAGGTCATCAAATGTAAGCTCTGCTCCAAATGTTGTGTCGAATATCGAGTGAAGGGTTTTCGGGGTGGGAGAATCCATCACAAATGCCGGACCAAATAGCCAAATCATCGGTGGGAATAACAGCCTCCTCTATAGGCTCCTCATCGTCAGAATCAATCCCCTGCACTGTGGATACTGCCGCAACCGATGTAGTCTCTGTCTCTAACCATGCGGAGCACTTTGCAGAACAACCTGGATGACTGACAAAAAAACTCAGCCAGCTCTCGCTGATCCCAATAGGCGTACAACCTGGATCTGTCCTCCGCTGATAAACGGTGTAACGCGAAGTGCTGACTCACTACCCCCTCATACGGATGAAAATCCTGGAACTGGTCAAACTGACACATCACGGTCAGTGGGTGGTAAGTAATCATGCCCCTCAATCTAGCCAGAGGGATATAATCCATGCCCAGAGCATGAGTAATGAAGCTGTAGGGTGAACTAAGCCCTGAACACGGCAATATGGCAAAGGGATCCCTAATCCCTGCCAGGAAAGCTGACCACGATGCAGTATATATGTACTCTGTAGGCTAAAAGGAGTATGGCATGGCTATCTCCTGGGTAAAACAAAACCCCTGCCGTCGAAATGTGTCAATCGGTCTCAAGTGTGACATAAACCACACATACAGCATGACCGAACTACCTGTGAACACTCCTACCAGATAAGTGCAGCAGTATGTAGCTGACCTCAGAGTCTCTACAATGAACATCGGTATAATGGTATGACCCTCCCTGAGAGCTCTCACTGCCATAATGACGCCGATATCCAGCTCATCCATATACCACGGCATGAAGACGTATGACAATACGCATAGAAGTAGTACATCTACTCTGGCTGAACGCCAATGGTTCTTCGGTGTGGTGAAATCCTCGGAATGCCATGCATAGCTGTCCTCAAAACCAAACCTGTTAAATAGGAAATGCTGGGATATCACGTGGCCGGATGTAATCTCGTCCTGGACCACTCTACGTCTCAATCCGGTGAGGGTCATGAACTGTCTACTCATGTCTCTAATAGCCATATGCACGTAAGGTCTGTCCAGTAGTAGCATCGTCAATCGTGCATACTTCTCCAAAGTAGGAGTCAACTCCTGGGTCCCAAATCGGAAAACTTGTCTCTCTGATACCCAGTGCTCTAGCATGCCCTCTACAAATCCTGTGGGAACCTGAAACATCAACATGGTCATAGTATGCTGCAGCAAATCATCTATGATCACCATGGCTGATGGTGATATACTATCATACCATGAGCGCATACTAGCTACCACCACAAATGGCGGGGTATGATCAATACGACTAACTATCGAAGAAGACATCTGTACGGGCCTTGTCATAAGACCATTCAGGGGTCAATGCTGAATATCTCTGGACATAAATATGCATAACATAATAACATGCATGATACAATAGATGGCAATATGATATAGGGAATGGAAAACTGTACATACATTCCTAAGTATAACATCATCTAATACATCTTTGTACAGCTAAAATACAGGGAAATGGGGTGAAGCTACCCAACATACAACAAAGGCTTATCAAAAGTGATAGTGAGAAATACATCAGAAAAAGTCAAGAGTGTCGATGTCTACATCATCAATCATGTCCACCTGATGTAACTCCTCCTGAGTCACTGGATCTTTATCTACAGGGATGTTAGGCCGATACAAAGGAGGATCTGCACCGGCAAAACCATATGGGTCACTTGAGGGACCAGCGCCAGAGCTGGAAGGATCAAAAGTATCTACCTCTGCAAGATCTCTGCCCAAAAGCCGAATGAAAAGATGTGACCGGTCCAGCTGCCAACTCAATCTATCAATCTGTGTCACATGAGTCTGATCTCTGACAAAGGCTAGCCAATCCGTCATCATCACGGATCCTGGAACCATATCCCCCCTAAACTGTGTGGCGCGGGTCTGAGCTCCAATCGTACGAGGGTCTACCAATGTTGGAACATTTCCTGAGAACAAGGGCCCTCTAACAATATAAAACCGTCAATCCCCATCAATGGGATGTCAATGATGGGTGACTGCGAAATAGGCCAATAACACTTAGCAGGAGGCAAGATCGGTATACGAATCTCTCCTGTAGTGCTCCTGATAGCACGCTCTCCTAAATAGAGCTCCCATCCTCCATTTGTAAAGAGAGGAATCCTGCGGGTGGAAATGACGTACTCTACTCCAGTCGGGTACCCATCCTCAAAACCAACTCCCAAATGCTCTCCAGAGTACGGAAACCATGTGATGACATCGGCTGTCAATAGCTCCAGCTGTAGGTGACAATGAGTGAAACCCTCAGCAACAGGGACCTCCGCCAGTATGGAATGATGCCATCTCCGTCTTCATAGATAGGTATCTAAACCTAACACGCTCATAGGACGCAAACAAGGAAGCCTCTCATAGGCCCAAAATTGCCAACACAAAGGTAAACATCTGCTGTCAGTCAACACTCTTAACCCATACATAGGAAAAGACAAGAGAAACACTCACCAACAGAAATGGGTAGAATCCTAACCACGCCTCGGTCAAGCCCTGCGATGGCATGCGCATTCCCCTGAGGAAGTAGGCAAAGGTGTAGGAACCGTAATCATCCTCTCCTATATGGTCCACAAGTCGAGTGGCGTTGATCAAAGCAAAGGACACCGTAGAAGAGTTATCTGCTATGAAGCAGCCCCTAATGATCATCAGGAACAATCGCCGAAGAATGCAATCCTTGACTCTCACATCATCAGGTATGAGCTCACTCAATAGCCCGTTCATAGCATCTACGCTCAAAGGACTCAGATTTAATCAGCCCCGCCCGAAGCGCCTCGCCGGAACTCCCAACAAGGATCTGACGGCAGTAGGGGTGATATCCACCGTGCAAGGCACCGGCTCCCTTCCAAACTCCACACCTGTGATAAACCGCAAATCCATCAGCGTCATCATCACCTCACAGTTCAGCAAATGGAGTGACTGAGTCTGGTGAAACCACCGCTCAGACAATGCCCTGAGGTAACCCAGGGACAGCGACGGGGTAGAATGGAGAAAAGCCTCCCGAATCCCTAGCCATGGAAGATCGCTCTGTAGTCATCATGAAAGGCCTGATACATAGAGTGGATGCTAAACCAGTTCCCTCGAGGTTGTGTGAAGCCGGGAACCTACATCAAATACAGATCAACATCAGACTCCTTAACTCCTCATCAATAGGAAATAAGGAAGATTAAAGATCTAACTTCATACCTTGTTTGCGTGCAGGTATACTGAAGGATGCCTACTCAAGTCACCCAAAAGATCTGGGTTCGCCACTGAATACTCGCAATTCCCTCACGGGGACACACGACAAGAAGAGCAGGAACCTCGATCGGCAGCATCCTCCTCCTCGCCCCTCGACATTCGGCACTTCAACCCGAATAGACGTATCACCGCCTCCGCCAAGACGACGAGGTCGTCTAATAGAAAATATACCGAGGCTCTTTAAAAGCCCTCCTCCGTACACCAAAAGTGGTCCTGCGGGAACTACTCGGCTAATATGGATCCATGATATCTGGACAACAAGTCTCCATTTCACCTCAGAAAGGGTGTGGTAATTTCTTAACTGGAGACTTTTCAAAATGCATTGTATGATTACATGCATGCATCCTTTGAAACATCCTTCGGTGATAGACCCAACGCCAACATCCTTGGAAACTTGGATCGCATGTCCAAGCCGTCACTGATTGTCATCCCAGCAGGATTACCTGACAATCATTCATGCATTCTACATGCATTTGCATCATCATGTTGCGATATAAGATCATGTTTATCTTGCTTGCATTTCAAGTGTCTAGTATTCTTTATCCTATCCATGCCTTGCATTGCATAAATATGATAAAGAGGGGCATCTTTAGACACTCGAAATTTTCTGCACTCCTATTACTAACATTGCAGGAGGGTAGATTTTTTTTTTGGAAATAACCCTAAAAGACAGCTTACATCCATTTCGGATACTACCGGAAGTTTAGTTCTAACCCGGAACACAAACCGGGAACATCATCTCAAACCCGGAACACACACCAGGAATGTCATTTCCAATCTCGGAGATAACCCTGAGATATACAGATCAAAAGACCGGCAATAACACCGGAGAGGACAGTTCTGTCTCGACGATAACACCGCGACGCTTCGTTCCAGTCCCAGAGAAACACTGGGAGTAGTAACCCCATCCTTGGTGATAGACCCAAGAGATGTCATTGCAGTTCCAGCGATAACCCCGGAATTGCTTATTTCAAACATATGCAATCAGCTTCAACCCTAGACATCCTGTTGAGGCACACACACCTCAGACCCGGAGTTAACAACGGGCAGATAGGAACATCCACAGATGACAGTGAGACATACAAACAAGCAGCAGTCCAATCTCAGATATAACCCTGAGCAACGTCTGCTTTTCGTTTAAACCGGCGTTAACCCCGGTGAGGAGTCACAACGTCATCTTACCATCTCAACAAAATGATATCGCGATATACCAACAAGTAGTCCAATCTCAGATGTAACCCTGAGCAACGTCTACTTTCAACTCAAACCGGCGATAACCCCGGCGAGGAGTCAAATGTCATCTTGTTCCTTCGACAATGGCACGTCGTCTCAACACTTCATACATACATACATACAACAAATGTCCCACAAGAGCCGAGGATTGACAATCCCGAGTGACTATTACGCGTGGCAGTACTTTAGATAGAATTTGAAGCTTGAAGACCATGGTCATAGACCCCTCTTCCTGACTTTGTACAACCTCTAATCCATGTCATTGCGTAATTCTCGACACATGATGTCTGAAAAAGGTCAGATATACCTCGTTCGGATGCTCGGATTGAAGTTTTACAAGTTCGAGCAGACATTACGGTGCATGAGTGCATGTACTACGAGACGACGGGACCCGCGAGGTTCGGATGCACCACGACCAGCCGCAGGTACAACTGCAGCTGCTGCAGGTGTACCTGCGGCCATCCGTCTATATATACAAGCCTCGGGGTCATCCATTTGAGAAGAAGAGGAAGGGGAAAAGGCGAGGAAGCCTTGTCCATTTTACTCTACATACACATCTTTTGAGTGTTTCCTCACTTCTAAACACTAGTTAGCTCATATATAGCTATCTTTTATCCGGCGGGAGCTGAGTGTTTATCCATTTAAAGTCAATAGAAGTCTACTTTGGCAGCCCACTGTAAGCCTTCTTATATTCTATAAAGCCTTCTTCTCATATTAGCACACACTGTTGTACACGTTGAGAGTCGTGTGTGTGTTTGCCCGGACTTCGGTCCATGGTTTTCATTTCTGTCTGTATATATATATATACTTATATATATATATATGTATATATTTCATATATGGACTAACATTATCGAGTTATGCCTCGATTAAGCCTGATTTTGATTCGAGCGTTTAATTGCTATATATATATATATATATATATATATATATATATATATATATATATATATATAAATCGTATGACTATCGTCGATGAGCCCGGATTTTATATCCAGTGCGTTTAATTGCTTTTTTATATATATATTATATATAATTGTTGTTGGACATATCCGATGAGATTGGATTCACATCCAATGCGTTTATTGCTTATATATATATATATATATATATATATATATATTTATATATATATATATATATATATATATATATATATATATATATATTTACATTCTGCTCTACCGGAGTTTACTTGTGGCCTTTTACAACTTTATTTACATTTCGTCGTGCCTGGAGTTTACTTCGTGACAGTTGATCGCTTTTACAGCTTTATTTACATTTCGTCCCACATGGAGTTTACTTCGTGGTGGTTGAATATGTCCATATATATATATATATATATATATATATATATTTATCGCTTTTATATATTTACATTTTCGATCCCCAATGGAGTTGCTTCGTGGTGGTTGATCATGTTTTATATATATATTTTCTGACTTTTATATATATAATCGCCATCGCTTTCCATACAAATTACAAGATTATGTGAGCCTAGGAATCATGTGATCACAGGTTCAGTTTACTGAATCTAGATTCAGTTCCCATGATGGACATTTTTCAGCTGTAAGTAGCCTGTACATTATTTTACAATGTCTCGAAGTTCCTTGGATGGTCATTATGCCCATGAGGAGTTCTAAGATTGTCAGATATTATTTTCTCGAGAATGCTTCGCATCTCTAAAATAAAAGCAAACAAGCTGAACATTTAATAATAAAATGGAAGCATGAAAAGGTCTCAATTCCTATTGAGCACAGGGTTTGAAAAACCTCTTTTACAAAACGTCATTTCTATATCTTGGTTAAAACTGAATTTTCCTATAAAATTCAAACCTTGTGTATATAGGTGCGAACGAGGCCTCGCAATACTTTCAAATAATTGCATATTGATCCACACAGACACACACATTCATATAATAATTTCTTTGAAAAGTGGTGGTCACCGTGGTAACACGGATGTCGGGGGGTGCCTAACACCTTCCTTCTGCATAATCATGCCCCCGGACCCAAAATGAATCTCGGTTTCACAGACCCGTCTAGCAGTGTCAAATCACTAGGTTAATGTGCAAACCTTTTTCGGTTGCGTTGGTGCAACCAGTTAAATACACCAACTAGGGACTCTTAATGTCAAATCGTCGACATTATACATGTCAGACCTTTTTCACTTGTTTTTTCAAACAAATCTCACATTAACATGAGAACACCAAAGAACAAGTAATGAAAAGGGACACTCATAAAACCCGACGTCTACAATGTCAAGAAAGGATGGTTAAGGTATACTTATACATGCCTAGCTATTCTAATAGTATGATGAGAAAGTGAAATAAAGGTTTTACAAACCTAGTTAGGAAAACAATGTAACATTGTTCTTATATTAAAAGTGCATGAAATATGTTACTAATGGACGTGAATCCGTGATTATATAACTGTGTAGGAATACATGCAGTGCAGATAAGATTTACACAGTTAAGTCGTAGTTGATAAACTACGAATCATGCAAGTCTTTCAGTTCCTATTTGTTATATGAATTCGATAGCTGTTAGTTGAGCTATATTATGCTATGCAAATGTTGATGTATATATATGAAATGCATATGAGATATGTATGAAATGTGAAAGTTGATCTTTGATGATATGCTTATGTTGGTAAATCTCTATGCCTCTTATGTGTGAAGTAACAGGCGTAGTAAATATTAATTGATTATGAATGCATGAACTGAATATGCTATTATATGCTATGTGTTGCATGAAAACTATTAGAATTGCTTGGCTGTCGAGCTCACCCTTGCAAATAACCACTTTTGCAAGATAAGGACTCACGGTAAAGATTACGTGCTACTTGATTGATAGAGTTCAATAGTAATCGGATGATATTGATTTATTATTTAAATAGATGCTCTTGAACCATGTTTAGGCTCTAGTAGATGTACATGATAGTAGTTTATAATGTGTAATATCTGTTAAGTTGTACTATGTGATACGTAGAGAAATTCAAATCGAGATATAAAGATTTATACAGAAATTGAATAAAGTGAATCATAGAATAATTTGATTCAAGGATTTGTAATTGATTCAAGTTAAGATATCAATAAAAGATTTATTTTTTTAAAGGAGATTGAAAAAGTTTAAATTATTCTGCATATTTGTATAACATCAAATGTGATGTAAAACAGGAATAGTAAATGACCAAGATTAGAAACTTATAAAAGTTTGGGGTCATTATATAGATCCTGGAAATGGAAAGAGTTTATATTCTAAATTGTAATAAGTAAAGTTATATTCATTAAATTATGAATAAAAGATATAAATAGTTTGATGATAGTAGTATCGTGGGGGACCAAATTCGAAGTTCAAAGGGACCTGGATTTGGGGGCGTCACATCCATAAACCCGATCGAAGCTCAAACCTGGGTTATGGAGATGGAGAAGGTGTTTGATGTCGCCAAAGTAAGAGAGGACCAAAAAAATGCATACACGATGTTCATGCTGAAATCCGAAGCCAGTTATTGGTGGCAGGCAAAAAAGGTACGAGGAGGAGAAGGTGTGATTACCTGGGAGAGATTTAAGGAGATTTTCTTCGAGATATATTTTCCGACCAGCTCGCAAAACCAAATGGAAGTCCAGTTTCTAGAGTTGAAATAGGGAAATATGTCCGTATCAGATTATGCGGCAAGATTCAACGAGTTGGCTAGGTTCGCCACATATTAAGTGCATACTGACGAGAGAAAGGCAAGACATTTCGAGCAGGGACTGAAGCCCTGGTTGTATAGCAAGGTGTCAATGTTCCAATTAAACACTTTTGCTGGAGTGCTAGAGAAGGCCATACTCGCTGAACGTGGAAGTGATGCGGTAACTAAATATAATCAGGATCAGAAGAAGAAAAAGAGTGAAAATGAAGGAATTAACAAGATTGGTGGAAGTAGCACGGGAGGCAGTAATAATCAGAAGAGAAAGTGGTCTGATAACTCATCAACTGGAAATAAACATGGAGGGCAGAAGAAGAGGATCAAAGCGTGGCCAACCTACAGGAAAGCTCATTTGGGAGTTTGCATGAAGGGAAAACGAGTATGCTACAATTGTGGTTAGGAAGGCCACATAGCACCTAACTGTCCTAATCCAAAGAAGGGTGCATGTTTCACTTGTGGCTCAAAGGATCATCTGGCAAGAGACTATCCTAAAAAAGGATCTGGAGGGGCAGTAGCAGGAGGGAATAGAGGAAATTGTGGTGGAAGCACTCTGATTATCACAGGACCAACTGCAACCAACCGACTGACCGCCAGAACATTCGACATGATAATACAGGATGCAATGCAATCTCGTGATGTGGTGTCAGGTATCATTCCGATCAATAGAGTTAATGCTTATAAATTATTTGATTCAGGTGCTACTTGATCATTTATATCCGATGACTTTGCTAAGAACTTAGAATTGCTTAAGGACGAGTTAGAATACCCCATGAACATAAAAATTGCGAATAGAGAAATAATCCCTATTAAGTATGTACATAAGAACTGTAGAGTGGATATTAAGGGTAATATCATGAACGTAGATCTTATCCATATTCGACTTGGAGAATTTGACGTTATCTTGGGTATGGACTGGTTATCCAATTATGGGGCAGCAATTAATTATCAGAAAAAACGTATTAACCTTATGACTCCGTCAAAGGTTATGTTTTATGGTAGCAAGTCGCCTAGACAAACGAGTTGTCTAACGATGACGCAGGCCAGGAAGTTGTTAAGACAAGGCTGTGTAGGATATCTAGCTTACATAGTCGACAGTCGTAAAGAGAATTCGAAAATAGAGGAGATACCAGTAGTGAAGGATTTCGCAGATGTATTTCTGGACAATTTGCCAGGACTTCCACTAGATAGAGCGGTTGAATTCGTGATCGATTTGGCCCCAAGAACGGCTCCAATATCGAAGGCACCGTACCGAATGGCATCGGTATAGATGAAAGAACTGATGGTTCAACTACAAGAATTACTAGACAAGAAGTATATCCAACAGAGCGTATCGCCGTGGGGAGCGCCAGTGTTATTTGTGAAGAAGAAGGATGGGACAATACGGCTCTGCATCAACTATACAGAACTGAATAAAGTCACGATTAAGAATAGATATCCATTACCGAGGATCGACGACTTGTTTGATCAATTGAAGGGAGCGAGATACTTTTCAAAGATAGACTTGAGGAGTGGTTATCATCAGCTGAAGGTGAGACCGGAGGATGTTCCAAAGATAGCATTTAGAACACGATATGGTCACTATAAATTTTTGGTAATGTCATTCGGTCTAACAAATGCTCCTGCAGCGTTTATGGATCTGATGAATAGGGTGTTTAAACTTTTTTTGGATAAATTCGTGGTGGTATTCATCGATGACATTTTAGTATACTCAAAAACCAAGAAAGAACATGAAGAACATTTGAAGGCAACGTTAGAGGCGTTGAGAAGAGAAAAGTTGTACGCTAAATTTTTGAAATGTGAATTCTGGATTAAAAGAGTACAATTTCTTAGACATGTGATCGATAAGGAAAGAATTTTGGTGGATCCCTCCAAATTTGAAGCTTTGATTAACTGCGATCAGTCGAAGACGTTGTCGGAAGTAAGAAGTTTTTTTGGATTGGCAGGTTATTATAAGAGATTCATTCAGGACTTTTCCAAGATCGCGACTCCATTGACGAATTTGACTAGGAAATCGATGAAATTTGTTTGGACGGAGAAGTGTGAGGAAAGTTTCCAAGAGCTTAAGAAGAGGTTGAGTTCGGCACCTGTGTTATCTCTTCCGGATGACTCGGGAAATTTTGTGGTTTATAGTGATGCGTCGCATAAAGGACTTGGTTGTGTGCTTATGAAAAATGGCAGAGTCATTGTGTATGCGTCACGACAATTGAAGGATTATGAGAAGGGGTATCCGACCCGCGACTTGGAGTTAGCTGCTGTGGTTTTTGCTTTGAAAATCTGGAGGCACTATCTCTATGGGGAGAAGTGTGAAATATATACAGACAACAAGAGTCTGAAATATATTTTTACACAGAAGGAATTGAATATGTGCCAGAGAAGGTGGTTGGAGTTAATTAAGGACTATGATTGCGAGATTTTATACCATCCGGGTAATGCAAATGTGCTTGCCGACGCCTTAAGTAGAAAGGGTTGGGAGAAATTAATGATGTTGACGGCTCAGGAGGAGCTAATTTCAGCAATGGAAAAGCTGGAATTGGAAGTGAGGTATCCTATGGAGATAGACGAGAAGCTGTTTCAGATTCAATCTGGTACAACTCTACTGGATAAAGTTAAGGAGGCTCAACTTCAGGATGACGAATGTAAAACGGCGAAAAAGAAGATATCCGAAGGAACCGAATCAAGATTCAAGATGGATAAGGAAGGAATACTGAGATTTCAGAGTAGAATTTGGGTACCGCCAGTACCAGAGATTAAGGAAGAAATTTTAAGCGAGGCTCATAACTCATGATATTCGATTCACCCTGGTAGTACCAAGATGTACCAAGATCTTTGACAATATTTCTGGTGGCCGAATTTGAAACGAGAGGCTGCAGAGTGCGTTGCCAAGTGTTTGTCATGTCAGAAAGTGAAAGCAGAACATCAGAGGCCAAGTGGGTTACTACAACCTTTAGAGATTTTAGAATGGAAATGGGAACATATTATGATGGATTTCGTGGTTGGCCTACCGTTAACTCAAAAAGGCTACGACGCAGTATGGGTTATTGTTGACCGATTAACGAAATCTGCACACTTCCTTCCTATCAAAATCCGATTCAACTTAGACCAGTTGGAAAGGTTATATGTGAAAGAGATTGTTTCGAGGAACGGAGTCCCGGTGTCAATTGTTTCCGATAGGGATCCGCGCTTTACATCGAATTTCTGGAAATGTCTACAGGAATGCATAGGTATGTAGTTGGGAATAAGTACGTCTTATCACCCTCAAACAAATGGGCAGAGTGAAAGAATGATTCAGACATTATAAGATATGTTAAGAGCTTGTATAATGGACTTTAAAGGAAATTGGGATGATCACCTCATCATCAGAGATTTTGGCCACAACAACAAGCTATCAGCGCTTAGTATTGGCATGCCGCCTTATGAAGCGTTATATGGCAGAAAGTGCAGAACTCTGCTATACTAGGATGAAGTTGGCAAAAGACAATTACTAGGCCCAGAATTGGTGCAGCAAACAATAGAAATAGTCAAAGTGATCCGAATAAGACTGATAGCAGCTCAAGATAGGCAGAAGAAATACATCGATCCACATCATAAAAATGTTGAGTTTGAATCAGGTAGTTATGTGTTCTTAAAGGTCTCTCCCTGGAAGGGAAAGATCAGATTCGGAAAGAAATGAAAATTAAGCCCAAGATTCATTGGACCTTTTGAGGTACTGCGAAGGATCGAAGAGGTTGCGTATGAGGTAGCCTTACCACCAAAACTCGAGAATGTCCACAACATCTTCCATGTTTCAGTTTTACGACCCTACAAACCAGATTACAATCATGTGATTGAATATGAACCTCTACATTTTGAAAAAGACTTATCATATGAAGAAATTCCTGTTCAGATTGTCGACCGAAAAGAGCAAGTTCTAAGAAATAAAGTAATACCTTATGTTAAGGTAATTTGGAGGAACCATAACGCTGAAGAAGCTACGTGGGAACTCGAAGAGAATATGATGAAGAATTATCCTCATTTATTTACTTAAATTATGTGTAAGCGATTCTGGGGACATAATCTTTGTAAGGGGAGAGAATGTAACGGGACGAATTGTTTGAGTCATGATTCTGAGGACAGAATCCTTTTAAGGGGGAAAAGATGTGACAAACGAGATTTTGTAAATTAAAATTTATATTTATTGAATTAAATAAATATTTTTCGAAGATTTAATTATTAGATTAAATAATTAATTGATGAAGTTGTGGTAGATTAATTTAATTATATGTGTTATATTATTAAATTAATGTGGAGAATTTTATATTCAAAGTATGTATTTAATTGAGCTTATTTAATTAAATGAATTAATTAACAAGCATAATTTTATTATAATTAATTAGAGAATTAATAATTTGACATAATTAATAATTAGCAAAAATTAATTATGTAACTATGTGAATTAATGAGAAATTATTATATTTTATTTATATTTTTATTTGAATTAAATTAAATAAGATAATTGATTTATTGTGTAAATGGGTGTGATATTATTAAACTATAGTATAAAAGATTTATTAAATTAAACGATTATGATTCTTTTAAGAATAGCCAAACAAGGCCTTAGTGGAGGTTGAGGCGTTAACCCCACGATCGATCGATTAATCGACCACTTAACGCCGATTTCCTTTATTATATACGTCTTCTTTCTTTTATTTGCTAAGTCTGGAAAAACAAATCAGAGAGAATTTTGAGAATCAGTGAGATTAAAGGAAAAGAATTATGGGAAATTGGAAGTTGTTATCACCTTGTGTAATCTAAGCAGAGTAATCAAGGGTAAACCCTTAAATTCAAATTTAATTTACGTCATTGAAGTTTTCATGAAAATGGCTTTCAAGTTCTAATAAATCTCTGTAATTAGAAATGGTAGTGATTATGTGGATATATATATATGTGATGATATGTTAACACAACATGTTTTTATTACATATTGTATGGTTCCATAACATCAGTTTCATAAAATATGTCGTATATTGTTGCTACAAAATTACAGAGTATAGAAATATGGCCATATGACCCTTACACACAAATTTAATATGTTAAACATATATTGTCTCATAAATTTTACATTTGTATATAATTATGCTTGTCAAAACAAAGAAAATAAACTTCAAACAGACAGATTTGGTGTTATAACAAACCCGTGGTGTTAATTTTTATGTTTTGTGTTCAAAACCTTCAAGAACAGTGAAATTACATGTTGTGATTCTGTAAATTATGTGATTTAACTTGTCAAATTCATGCTAGAAGGGTTGAGTAGTAGTTATATGTGTATTTCAATGTTTGGGTATGTCTATATTCGTGTAAAAATAAACTAATTGGAGGTTTTGGTCATGTTCTACAATTTTTCGTGAATTGCAGAACTGGTAATGGTTCACCACGTCGCGGCGCCAATTCCACGCCTTACGGCCCGCATTGCAGCGCCATCGCGCCGCAGCTCCAAAGATCAAATCGCAGCGCCACCGCGCCGCAGCGCCGGGATTAAGCCTGATGGTGGCGCCGCAGCTCCACTTAGCATATTGTCCAGAAATGAAATTTTTTTAATTGTTCAAGTCTAGAAATGTGATAGTAACCAAATCTGAGGAACATAAAATTATGTTAGACATATAACGAGACGTTAAAATAAATTCTTAACATATTAATAACATATTTATGTGTGAATTAAATTGTTGAATGCATAGTTAGCTTATTGTTTGTGAAGTGTAAATTATGTGACAGTAAGTGTGGTAATTTGACTAAGTGTAGTCATAATCCGAGTTAGACAAAAAGAATGAACTTGTGATGACTAATTACGTTATAATTAACTGTTATTGTGAATGTAAATGGTATGTAAGATTAAATCAAGGAACATGTATAAATTAACGTGTAATCTACGCACGAGGCAAGTTTCCTAACCCTACTCGTTATCATTATATAAGTTTATAAATTTACCTCTTTACATCGAGCAAATTCTCGTTATTATTGATCAAGTCCATTTTGTATATTAAAGTTTATTAATCTTTTCAAAGTACGACTCTGTTATTTAATACTTATTCTATTGAATACCTCTTGAGACTATTATTCGATTTAAATATCAGTTACTATTGAACCTTGTTAGACTAGGGAACCCTTAATGATTCGACTAGTCCATAGTTGATGAACGTTCTAAATTCCAGAACCCTTGTTAAATTATCCAAACCAAACTTTCTTTGGTGCGGACTCTAATGTCAAACTGAGATGAACAACCCTATATAGGGGATTACTTATGCGTTAGCGTTAAGATATTGTGCACAGTATGGTACTAAGGATTGATCCCCTTAAGTACGAGAAGAAGAGTCCATAGTCTTATGACTGTTAAAGGTTTCAAGTATAAACACTTGACAACCTAAGACATAGTTCAAGGTCTTATAACCCTCAGAAGTTCTTTTGATTCTTGTCATTCATTCTTGATTCAAAAGCCGAGTTTTCTTGTTATAGAAGTTGTTGATTCACTTGCATGTTATTATTTTATTGTTGTATTTTTATACTTGTGGGCAATTGTGCTCACTCTTGCGCAATAATAACATTGCAGTTAAGAACGAAAGATCCGACGAGCCTTCCACTAGTAAAGGCAAGGGAAAGATTAACAAGTGATAAAGACTTGTTGTTTATGTGATTATGTATTTATGTTCAGACTTGATGTTTTTTAAGACTTGTTATTTGTTTATGATTCCGCACAGATGTTTAAGGTTAGAGTGACCTGGGATTGTATTTTTATGAAGATGGTGTAACCCCATAAGGGGAAGGTTTATTTATTTATTTCTATCTATTGGATGTCTTACATTATTATGGGTAAATAGATAGATGATGTTTGTATAGTGAACACCAAACCCCGCGGAAGTGAAGTACCCGGGTTTGGGGGTGTCACAACGTGTGGAAGAAGAATTTATATGAATCAGACTTATTGGAAACATAAAAGCTTGTGGCGACAGAGATGTGATCATTATTTGTTAATAGGTTTGATTACATAAATCTTGGAAATATAAGATAATGATTATACTGCAAAGTATTTGGAATCTCTTAGTTAGCTCTTTGCATAAATTATAGAACTAACACTCCTATATTTACTGTGATATCTTTTTGTTGCTTGTACTTTAGAAATGATATATATTGTTGTGCAAAAGGCGGCAGACTTTAACAGTCATAATCAATATAAGAAGTTGAAGAGTCCTTGTAGAGAATATGATTTATTTAGATCTGTTTTGAACGAGTCCAATAAATATTTTTTACAATTGAAGAAATCTTGGATTAATTATCAGTATAGTTCTAACATGAAAATTTGTTGGCAACATAAATATTTTATGCAACGGAATTATATGTTCAATGGTAATAATTGGAGCTATAAAAAGAGAACTGATATCAATGAATAAAATACAACACTTGAAT
Source organism: Panax quinquefolius (assembly GCA_020205615.1). Classification (NCBI taxonomy): domain Eukaryota; kingdom Viridiplantae; phylum Streptophyta; class Magnoliopsida; order Apiales; family Araliaceae; genus Panax; species Panax quinquefolius. Next base: position 32,161,462 of record CM035158.1, read on the forward strand.
TATTATTTTGCACTTATATACTTGAAGAGCTATTAAATTATTCTTGGTGCAAATTTTGAGCTGTTGTGCAATTCATATTCAGATTACTCTCAGCTAATTTCGTGAGATTAATATTGGTGATATTTCTCTTTTACTACTTGATCATTGCATTCATTAGTTGGGTCTTTCATTGTTAAATTGCTTATTTGCTTTGATCATTAGACCTCTATATTTGTAATCTTATATTTTTAGACTAAGTGTTGTCTAAAGAAATTTAATCCAGGTGGATTAAGGTTTATTTTCAAATAGGTTCAAGGAAGCATAAGTGCTTAAGGGGTGCATTGGTGCACAAGGAGCAAGTGTGCTCAAGTGAATGATTGTAATTCAAATTTTATAGAATCTGTTTTGTAACAATGGTCTATTTAAAGAAATAAAAGTGACTCTCCAATACTAGTTGTTATTGGACGTGGACTAGGCTATTATTATAGAGGGTAATAGCTGAACCACGTAAAAAATCTTGGTGTTGACTTTATTACTTGCTTTACTTTAATTTCTCACAAAAGCTTGTTAATTATCTTAATAATTAAAATTTAAATATTTGAATTATCATAAAATAATTCTTTAACACCAAGTATTTTTCTCTAAGTTATAATTTTAACAAAATATTCTCATAAAATCTAATAGTCAATTCGGTAGGCCATATTCATTCAGCAAGCTGCATTCATCAATATATTAGGCTATATTCTGTGGTTTGGTTTAAAGTTTAAAAATTGGTCATAGTTTGTTCCCACACTTATTCAACCCCCCTTCTAAGTGTGCCTTATCTGAATTTCAGATTAGGTAGCACATCAAGCACTATATGGTGATATATTCAACTATCATAGAGAGGATATTAGCTGGGTACTCCAGAAATTCTATGGTGTTGACCAAGAGCTCCAGGAAGTCACCCAACCAATGCTTAACACACCCACTGCTACTGCCAATGGGCAGCAACTTTAACCCCAACCTAGTCATTTTTCCATCCCATAACTTTTGATTTATGAATCGGATAATAACCAATTTTAAGTATATTACAGATATCATACAAGATTATATTTACAGATTATAAACTACCCACTTTGGAATCTTTAAGTTACCTATAACCGTGCTCAAAATTACTTAGCATAATAGATTCCCAACTTTTCATCTTAGTTTAACATCATTTTCTTTTCCATTTAACTTGCTTAAATCTCTTCATTAACTTAATAAAGTGTTCTACATATAACTTTTGTTTTGGCTTCTACTCTTTCTTTGATTTTAAATCAAAATAGTCCATTGAGGACTTTTGACAAACACCATACGTGCACTATTTTGTAACACATGTTTCATAGCTATTCATCTACTCTTCCATTCCATTAAGTCTCCTTATAACACCACAACCAACCTATCTCCTTGTGCCTAAGCCAAACAATAAATAATTTAACAAAAGTTGGGTATAACAGTTATCATAGCAATGAACAATAGACTAACAATTTTTTTTGTTTTATAACCAACTATTTTGTTCTAATTCACAATATCCCACTTTTCTCAATACTAACATCATAGCTAACAAAACTTAGTGAAATAATTCACATACCTTTCACTTGTTTGCTTATAGTTTATTGCTATTTTGCAATTTAATCCCAACTGCTCCCGGATATTATGAAGCTTTCGGTTCTATTATGCTAACCAAATAAATTAACTGCAAAATGGAAGGAAACGGGTGGCACTGAACAGAGAAAAGAGAGCTAGTAGCAGTGTTTAATGGAGTGATATGGAACGGTGATTCTTCTTTATTTTTAGGCAACAAGCTTGGCCTTTTATGGCTGAGCTTATCTCCTCATTTCTGGCAGTACTACCACCTCTAGTTGGCCTCTATACAGCCACCCTATCAAGCTCCCAGCCATCATTCCTAATCTAGTTCACTTGGCCCCTATGGGTCTGTCAGACCATAACTACTCTGCTACATCTTATTTCAAGTCTGATGGCTAACTAACTACTTCCTAACCAGGAACTAACTAAACTAATCCTAACTGCTGAATTGTTTCACTTCTGTTCCCAACCTCCCCATTTCGGCTGCTAAATGTAGCTAAAGAAGGCTGGCTTTAGATTGTTACTTGGGCTTAGTGGTAATGAAGGAAAATGATGAGTACTAAAATAAGTTAATTAAATTAGACGGAACCATTTATTTTAATATCATTTATTTAAAGTATACAATAATTCTTGTATACTAATTACTTTCTTTTCCTTTCTATAAATTGTTTTTAACAATTTAACTGTAATAACTATAATAATATACTTACTACATTAAAAACATACATACATTACATCTAATAATGTAATACATGATTTTTCAATAAAAGGTGGTTATACATTAAGTATATATTTAATGCCACCAGTTCACCACATTAAAATAATTTAATATTATAGATTATTTTAATTCTACTCATCTCATTTCCTTTAATAAATTGCCTCTAATTTATTTACAAATAATAAATGTATAATACTGATATATTTATTAAGCATAAGCATCACATATTGCATAGTTCATACCCACTTATGCAATAGAATAGCATACAACATATTATCTAATAAGAAATTTATTTATTTAATTCTTATTTTAATATTACCCAAAAATTTGGGTTATCACATTCTTTCCCCTTTATAAGGATTCCATCCCCAGAATCACAAAATTGAATAATTCTTAATCGGTTTAGATCTTATTCTTTCTCGTAACCTTATCGTTGAATCATTTCAACGTACCATTTCCTTCGATTTTATATCACCTATCTCTTTCCAATTATTAAATCGTATAGATTTTTCTTAAAAGTTTTAAATAAATCATCTATTTCCACTCTAGGCTTTAAACTTTAACCCTTAATTTAATCATTTAAGATTTTCTAAATTTTTGGGTTGTCACATCCACCCATTCTTCTAAAAATTTCATCCCCGAAATTACAGTCTATTAATCTTTGCTTATTCTATTCACTAAAAATAGGTTTTCAATTTAACCTTTACATTTTCCTTCTCTGAGGATTTCTTTTCTATCATCTCATTCAACCATTTCTACCCTTTTTAGGAAGTTAAAAACTTTTCATATTATGCTGAGGGGTCATATATACCATGAACTCTCAGGTTTAACGGTATTCACCGCAACCAATTCTGTAAACATGTTATACTAGGTGATCAACCTAGTACAGATAAGAGTACGTTAGGTGATCAGTCTATCGTACCCTAAGTCATGCACAACGTATCAATCTTGTTTAGCGACTATTTGCGCTACTAGATTAGATTATTTTATCCAATCGGGGTTGTTCACCTCAGACTTAGCAAAAGATTCCACATCAAAAAAATTTGGTTCGGGATAAATTCTCAAAGAAATACTTAAATTTTCATAAACATTTTCCTAGCTAAATCAAATAGCTTAGACGCATATCAGTAAGTCGAACATCAATCGAAACATTTGTCCAGCCACTTTAATTGATATTAACTTTTCTTTAACATGTTTAAAATTCTAAAAAATCATTTTATGACATCATGATTCCGCACTATATTTACAGTCCATTTGAGGATTCCATCATTTTGTGACTTTGTCATACTACATCTTACCATAGTGGGATGACGATCCTTAGATCACATCCAACACTAAGTAATTTTGCATTGATAACTCCATCATTTTTATCATCTTTGAACCAGGTTATATGATCCATTACAGATATATAAAATATATTTTGATATATTTGAAATCATTTTTCTCTAGCCGAAGCAATTAGCATAAACTCTTCTTTAAATGGTTCAAAAGCATTGAAAATCATTTTTTTTTTGTTATCATGTCGTAACAAATAACGAGATGTTAGTGGTTCATAGTCCACATACACACCTTTGTCACCGTATGTTACTGATAACAAAATTCGTTTTTAAAGGAACCATAGTGCAAATTTAGCTTGATGTTAAAAATTTTGAAGTCTAGCATAGCTAGAAGATTTGGAATACCTATGTTTCCACCATCAACTTCAATTTCTCTAATGATCCATTACTTAATAAGTCTATCTATTCCTATCATCCTCAATACTTTATTCACACTTAGTTATACCCCAGTTCATCAAACTTACCACACTTTGAAAATCCAGGAACTTGACATAATCATATGAGTTTAGAAACTTATCCTAGTCCGACCATAGGCGTCCATTCGCTGAGGGGTTCAAAACATACCATATGCTTATGAGTCACGAACTTACCATATGCATTAGTTTTAAGAACCGTACCTAATCTTAATATCATCTAACCTAATCTTATATTCTCTACCTATCCGTTATACACATGAGAAAAGAATCACCTTCTCAACAGGTATATAACAAATAGCGCAAGACAAATATTTCAATGATTATCACTACTAGAAGCTTAGTGGTTGTTACACGAACTACAATCCCCCACTCATACAAAGAATCATACAACTTAGCTGCTGATATGAGTTCTCAATTGAAATACAACATAATTCTAGCTTTCTCTTTACTCAATACGAATTTCATTTAATTCGTAGCTCATCATCTACAACTCTTTTTAAGTTTGCATAGTATCATTTCATAGTACAACTTACATACATCAATTTTTCTATAAAGTTTTCAATCATTTGATTGATCCTCTTTCTTACTATAACCTTATTAGATCACGTTGTGATCTCTTATTATAATCGTATTATATTACGATTCTTTTCTATTCTATGATCATTTTATTTTACGATCTCTTTTCCCTTTATACTTTTAGTCTTATAGACTCCATCTATTCATTATTACTTTTTGTTTTTAACACTAGAGTTAGGTAACTCTAGATCTTTATAACTTTTCAAGATTCTTCTTTGAATCTGATTTACTTAATAATGAATTTCCAAAATTCATCTCTTAACAAATTAAACTCTATTTGAGTTTATTCCTTATCATTATCTCTGCGGTTATAGCCTAAGGTACACCTACCTAAGGTTTATAACCTACAGCTTTGATACCAACTGTAACGCCCCCAAAATCGGGACTATTTTTCTTCCCAATCTTGTGCGTTAATATTATCCTGTTCTAACTTTAAAACATAATTTAATGTTTACATGGCTAAAAATGCGAAATAAATTTTTATTTTCTTTCTTTCCATTCATTCATTCCCTGAATCGCAACCTTTATAAATCTTCTTTATACTAGAATCATATTTATTATATGACTTATTTAGCCTGAGTAGATATATATATATATATATATATATATACACACACACACACACAATTCATTCTTTCAAATATATCCCCTTTTTAGAACAAATAATCTTCATCTATCGAATAATTCAAAAATTTACACATCTCTGATTTACACTTGAAAATACCATCAAATGATTTAACACAATCTCAATTAAATCACTAGTCTTCTTTTCATGCGCTCTTATTCACGATAGATCGCATCATAGCTTTAACCTGCAAATTAAGCAAGATTAGGCACGACGGCCCAGCAAGTCTAATAGTCTATCATGCATCACATAGCACATAGGTTTCACATTCAGTTTATGCATTTATATTCTTGGTGTTCATGCATATTACAAATGTATTATCACATTTATGTCATGTTGGTAGCAGCATACATACCATAGCATGCTGCATGTGTCCTATACATGTCATTCATTGCACATATATATATTAAGTTCCCCGACTCAATTCAATAATTAGTCATAATTTGACATTCATCATTCACAAAGCAAATAATGCATTTCATAGGTATTAAATACTTATAAACATAAATCATGCTAACAATTATCTATAGCAATTATAAGACCACATAAATAAACTGAGAAACTTGCCTCGTTTGTAGACTATTTGTTAAGATTAAGCTTAATGTGTTCTCATAGAGCCTACACAATTTATTTACATATACGTTGAGCATATTAGCCACGTAGCCAAGTCACATAGTTTGTAAGCTCACATATCACATAGTATCAGTGATAATGGTTGTAGTTAGATTCCTATATTTGAGATATTTTATACATTTTTCAAATACCTCATCCATGTTTTCACATTAGTCATTTTTCACTTTGATGGGGTTTGACGTGTTTATATCACGCAATAGGAATCACTTTAAAGTTATCATTTACATCTTATTCAAGATTTATAAATTAAAGGTTTCATGTGTTCTTGAGTTAAGTTCTAGCATCCCATACCAAAGTAATTTTGTGTTGGTTTAGGTGTCCAAATAATCCTCTTTATGCTTCTTGAAACTAATGCCCAAGCTAGGCCATTATTCATAGTTTTGAGTTTACTAGTTTTGGTCAAATATTGCCAATTTCATTTCTAGTCACTTTGGTTCCTTCCAACACTTGAATTATATCTAGTTAGGACTAATTATAGCATTTCTTTAGGTTTACTAAGCCTAGATTGGGTTTTGACCCCTTTAAAGCTAGCTTTTCAAGCTTTTACACACTAACTTCATCAGTTTTTGTATATATTAGCATTCCAACACTTGGAATAGCCTAACATAAATCTAACTCACTTGTCTAAGGTGTCCAAATTGAGTTCTAAGTAGAATAGAAAAATCTCAAATTTTCATACTTAGACAAATTTGCAAAACTGCAGTTTGAGTTATTTTTCATGCTAGTTTGGTGATTTGTTTAGACTCCTTGGTTAAGCCAAGAGCTTAACCCCTTGGTCCCTTTTTTAGACCATACTACAAGGTATTTTAATCAAGGTTTAGTTTTCTTGTTCATGCTCATTAAGCTCCCCCAAAAACAGGCTCAAACTTAGCTATTTTCTTACTTTTCTACAAAACCTGCTTTTTGAACTTTTTCCAAAATTTTCTAGTTTTGGCCACTGTGGTAGTCTGTACATGTATATTTAAGTTACTTAAGGTTAGTTTTAGCATCACCACACTTTATTTAATCTTCTAGCTCATTTTAACTTATCAAAGCTCACTTTTAGGCTTGAAAAGAGGTCTTAACTTGGTTCTCTTGCTAGTTTTAGTAATGGCCATTATCTGGAACTGTTATAAGGGTATTAGGAACTTTATTTGAGTTTATTATGTTTCTTAACTTTAGGTGCTAACAATTACCCAAAATAGTCCACTATGTGTCTAAAAATGTGATTTTAATAAGTTTAATGTTCAAAAAGTTTTTAGACTAGGTTTCTTTAGCTTGTGTAGCTTACTTAGGTTATATTTTAGCTATTCGAACTTGTTTATATAGTCCGGAAATGGTATTTCTTTATTTAGGTGCTAATTGCTCTTTAAAGCTTATTTTCATTGATTTTTTAGCATGAATTGGTACAACACACCTTGTAGACCTTAACTATTTTAAGGAATAACTTTTAAATGATAATTATGGACATTGTAAGAACATCATATTGTCTAATAACTTCAGTAGCTAAATTTGGCCATAAAAATTCCTATTCTTGGGATTTTAAGCACTGTTTTGGCATTCATTTACAAACAGACCCAACTTAGGACTCATGGGACCTTTAAGCCCTCATACAAACTTAAACCAATATTAAAGCTTATTACCATATACATTAACAGGCTAGCATAAGTTAGTTCAGTTTCTAGCGATAAAACAACTCTTACTAGTCTATATAAGCATGGATTAGTTATACATTACTATAACACTTCTAAGTATTTCAAAACTCAAGATGTATGGGTTTTCAATTCATACATATGCTACCTGAACTCACAGACTATAGGCTTTGTTTATATGGCCAAAATAATCTCCTCTTGACTTAAGTTCTAACACATAACTGGTAATCCAACAAAAGTTTAAGTTATGTCTTTGATATTATTATGGACTATTTTGCACAACCTCTTTCTCATCTATTATCAGTGTAGACACTCAAAAATTTTTGCACACCAATTACTAACATTGCGGCAGAGGGAAGATTAAATCTGTTCGGAGATAACCCCGGAGGACAGCTCACATCCATTCGAATACTATCGGAAGTTCGGTTTCAACCTTTAACACACACGTAAGTATCGGGCCCAACCTCAGAGAAAACCCCGAGTTTCATCATTAGAGATAACCCCAAGGAATGATGTCGCATTTCCTGCGATAACTCCGAGAATGCTTGTTTCAAATGCATGCAATCAGCTTCAATCTCATACCTCCTATCGAGGCACTCATTCCAAAGACCCGGAGCTAACACCGGGAAGACATACACACTTACAGATGACCTTCCGGAATTCAAACACTTGCAGCAGTCCAATCTCAGATGTAACCCTGAGCAACGTCTGCTATCAGCCCAAACCAGATATAACCCAGGTGAGGGGCAAAATCGTCATCTTGCCACCTCATCCCTAGCGCACCGTTTCAACATTTCATACATACATTTCTACACAGCAATGTCCCAAAAGAGCCAAGGAGTTCCAATCCTGAGTGACTATTACGTGTGGCAGCACACCGGATAGAATTTGAAGCTTGAAGACCATGGCCATGGTCCCCTCTTCCTGACTTCGTACAACCTCTAATCCCATGTCATTGCGTAACTCTCGACAAAAGCGGTCCAAAGAAGGTCTTGTACACCTCGTTCAGATGCTCGAATTGAAGTTCTGCAAGTTTGAGCGGACATCACAGTGCACAAGTGCACGTACTTCGAGACGGCGAGACCCACGGAGCCCGGGGCACCCCGGGGAGCCATAGGTGCATTTGCTGTTGCTGCAGGTACACCTGCGGCTCTCAGCTCTATAAATATAGAGCTTGGGGTGGCCATTTATAAGAGAAAAAGAGGCGAAGAAACCCTGTCCAATTTTCTCTATACACACCCCATATCGAGTGCTTTCTCATTTTAAACACCTGTTAGCTCATATATAGTTATATTTTACCGGCGGGAGCTGAGTGTTTATCCATCTAGAGTCATAGAAGCCTGCCTTGGCAGCCAACTATAAGCCATCTCACACTCTATAAAGCATTTCTCTTCATCTTTGCACATACTATTCTTCATGTTGAGAGTCGTGTTGTGTATCTATGCCCGGACTTTGGTCCGTGGTTTTCATTTCTGTCTGTATATATATATACCTATATATGTATATGTTTTTATATATGGACTAACATTATCGAGTTATGCCTCGATTGAGCCTATACTTATGTCTGGAGCGTTTACTTACTTTTATATATATATATATATGAACTGTTGTCGGATTATATCCGATGAGCCTGGATTTTACATCTGGAGCATTTACTTGCTTATATATATATATATATATATATACACTTATATATATGAACTATTGTCGAACTCTGTTCGATGAGCTTGGATTTTATATCCGGTGCGTTTACTGCTTATATATATATTTGAGTTTATTCCTTATCATTATCTCTGCGGTTATAGCCTAAGGTACACCTACCTAAGGTTTATAACCTACAGCTTTGATACCAACTGTAACGCCCCCAAAATCGGGACTATTTTTCTTCCCAATCTTGTGCGTTAATATTATCCTGTTCTAACTTTAAAACATAATTTAATGTTTACATGGCTAAAAATGCGAAATAAATTTTTATTTTCTTTCTTTCCATTCATTCATTCCCTGAATCGCAACCTTTATAAATCTTCTTTATACTAGAATCATATTTATTATATGACTTATTTAGCCTAAGTAGATATATATATATATATATATACACACACACACACAATTCATTCTTTCAAATATATCCCTTTTAGAACAAATAATCTTCATCTATCGAATAATTCAAAAATTTACATCTCCGATTTACACATGAAAATACCATCAAATGATTTAACACAATCTCAATTAAATCACTAGTCTTCTTTTCATGCGCTCCTATTCACGATAGATCGCATCATAGCTTTAACCTGCAAATTAAGCAAGATTAGGCACGACGGCCCAGCAAGTCTAATAGTCTATCATGCATCACATAGCACATAGGTTTCACATTCAGTTTATGCATTTATATTCTTGGTGTTCATGCATATTACAAATGTATTATCACATTTATGTCATGTTGGTAGCAGCATATGTAAGACCCCAGTTTTTATAAATAAAGATGAATTTTCTATAAATATTATTTTTGAATATTATGGAATAATTTGATATAATGTTATAGTTGTGGGTAATATTTATAAATTTTGCAAAGTATACAAGTGGTTATATTATATTCGATTGGTGGGGAATATTATTGGTTTAGCGAGGAATATTAAATAAATGGCTCAATCATTGGTGGACCCACAATGTAATTATTGTTTGATTGAGAAAAAGACAAAAATATTTTATTGAAATAACGGCGGAAGTTTTACCGTTGATACTGTTGAACTACTCGGTAGTAAAAGTACAAGAATACGTGTGGTTGCATAGTAGCACACGGTATTGATTATTGATGCTTATGTGAGAAGTCACTTAGTTTGATTCCATTATTGTCGATTAATAATATGAATTATTATAGCGATAATGACGCTTTTGTTTTATTCGTATTATTAACGTAATAAAATGTAAACATCTTTTATATAAAATGTAATACTTTATTAAAGTTATTTTATAAATAAAATATATTATATTTTATTATGCATAGTGTTTTGCATAGTGTTTTGCATAGTGTTTGCATAGTAAAATGTTTTTATATAAATAGAATATATTATATTTTATTTAAAAGATTTTTCTTTAAACATGGACCGTCGATTAAAGTAAATCAATCTGACCCTGTTCATGGATTAGTTACTATGCATTCCATTTTCCTATAAATAGAAGCTCATTCCTTCATTATTTTCTTTAATTCATTGAAACTCTAGAGAGAATTATAGAGAGAAGCTATAGAGAGAAAGTTATAGAAAGAAGAAGAGTATTCTGCTACTTCATTACTTCTATATTCAGTTCTTTTTACGGTAAGGGTGTTATTCTTTCTTCTTGAAGAGAACTTCTGTTATTCCATTCATTATTATTTCATTGGAATAACCTGTAAAAAGTGCATATACCCTATACATAACTCAGATATACGCAGTATACCCTATACTTGGTGAAATCCTTATGTTATTCCATTGCTTATTATTATTCGTTGGAATAACTCGTGATACGCTGATCTTCACCCTATACTTGGTGACATTCTTCTATTATTACATTGGAACATCCTGTCATGTGTTTTACAGGACACAGTTAAAATCTTTTTATTATTATTCATTGGAACATCACATGCATGTGTTTTTACAGGACTGGTTCCGCTTTTTATTATTATTCATTGGAACATCCACATGCGTGTGTTTTACACGGACCTGGTTAAAATCTTTATCATTCTCGTTGGAATATCCTATCGTGTGTTTTACACCGGATCCGGTTCCATCTTTATTATTCTGTTGGAACATCCCGCTTGTGAATTTCACGACCGTTCCGTTATTATTATTCTGTTTGAATAACCGTCTCATGCAAGTACCGCATGCATGGTGATTTCTTTTGTTATTCCATTCTTTATTATACCCAGTTGGTTAAAACTTTGACTTCTATACTCCATGAAATTAGTAGAATATCCTTGATATTTGCGTTTCATCCAGTATCTTTTCATGGAAATATTCTTCTGATCATTCTTGAATTTTACTCTACAAAGAAGTATCATGTTGATGAGTTTGGACGTTAAAATTCCCCGGATAAAATAATTCTTGAACTTGTTTTATTGAATTCTTATATCATTGTCATCATCCTCATTTTTATATTTTTTTAAAGTCATCTGTGGCCTGTAGAGCATGGATGGACTTGGTATGATTATGACCAGGGATTATTCGGTGTAATCATGACCGTAATGTTACAAATGATGTGGTAAAAAAAAATCCTCAGTGGCCGTAGTGCATTGATGGACAGTTGTTGGCATGATCATGACCATTAATGAATACACAACTATTCTTGGCCGTAGTGCAGGAATAATTGTGATCGTGATACTAAAGAATATCCTTGGCCGTAGTGCAGGGGTGATTCGATGATGTGGATTATTTATTAAAGCTGAGTCTCAGCTATAACAGTGATGAAAAACCTTTTAAAATCATAAAAGATAGTAGATTTTATTTTCTACTTGACTCTTTTAATGGATCAGATATTCCCATTGTAGTTAAACTGGTTGTCTATTGTATTTTATCAGTTTAACATTGTTGAAGACTATTGATAATTTATTTTGCATTATCTTAGTCATAATATTTCTTACTGGGCTAGTTGAGCTCACCCTTTCTTTCACTGTTCTCTTCAGGAAATGAGAATATATTTGGGACGAGTCGGGAAACGCAGTGATGGTCCCGAAGATAGCATTAGTAGTCCTCACTATTCTCGTGAAATAGTGTGATAATAATTGTAATGAGGACTTTTTGTTTGAGTTTGTATAATATCTAGTAGGCGATATTTGTATTTAAACTCACGCTTTATGTCGTATTGCATACTACGGATATGTTAATAAATTGTATTTAAATTCTGTACCATGTAAGTGGCGACCCAAGATGGGTGATGTATACCTAATTTTGGGGGCGTCACAGCATACATACCATAGCATGTTGCATGTGTCCTATACATGTCATTCATTGCACATATATATATTAAGTTCCCCGACTCAATTCAATAATTAGTCATAATTTGACATTCATCATTCACAAAGCAAATAATGCATTTCATAGGTATTAAATACTTATAAACATAAATCATGCTAACAATTATCTATAGCAATTATAAGACCACATAAATAAACTGAGAAACTTGCCTCGTTTGTAGACTATTTGTTAAGATTAAGCTTAATGTGTTCTCATAGAGCCTACACAATTTATTTACATATACGAGCATATTAGCCACGTAGCCAAGTCACATAGTTTGTAAGCTCACATATCACATAGTATCAGTGATAATGGTTGTAGTTAGATTCCTATATTTGAGATATTTTATACATTTTTCAAATACCTCATCCATGTTTTCACATTAGTCATTTTTCACTTTGATGGGGTTTGACGTGTTTATATCACGCAATAGGAATCACTTTAAAGTTATCATTTACATCTTATTCAAGATTTATAAATTAAAGGTTTCATGTGTTCTTGAGTTAAGTTCTAGCATCCCATACCAAAGTAATTTTGTGTTGGTTTAGGTGTCCAAATAATCCTCTTTATGCTTCTTGAAACTAATGCCCAAGCTAGGCCATTATTCATAGTTTTGAGTTTACTAGTTTTGGTCAAATATTGCCAATTTCATTTCTAGTCACTTTGGTTCCTTTCAACACTTGAATTATATCTAGTTAGGACTAATTATAGCATTTCTTTAGGTTTACTAAGCATAGATTGGGTTTTGACCCCTTTAAAGCTAGCTTTTCAAGCTAGCTTTTCAAGCTTTTACACACTAACTTCATAAGTTTTTGTATATATTAGCATTCCAACACTTGGAATAGCCTAACATAAATCTAACTCACTTGTCTAAGGTGTCCAAATTGAGTTCTAAGTAGAATAGAAAAATCTCAAATTTTCATACTTAGACAAATTTGCAAAACTGCAGTTTGAGTTATTTTTCATGCTAGTTTGGTGATTTGTTTAGACTCCTTGGTTAAGCCAAGAGCTTAACCACTTGGTCCTACTTTTAGACCATACTACAAGGTATTTTAATCAATGTTTAGTTTTCTTGTTCATGCTCATTAAGCTCCCCCAAACAAGGCTCAAACTTAGCTATTTTCTTACTTTTTCTACAAAATTGTTTTTGAACTTTTTCCAAAATTTTCTAGTTTTGGCCACTAGGGTAGCCTAGACATGTATATTTAAGTTACTTAAGGTTAGTTTTAGCATCACCACACTTTATTTAATCATCTAGCTCATTTTAACTTATCAAAGCTCACTTTAGGCTTGAAAAAGAGGTCTTAACTTGGTTCTCTTGCTAGTTTTAGTAATGGCCATTATCTGGAACTGTTATAAGCAGGTATTAGGAACTTTATTTGAGTTTATTACAGCCCCTTAACTTTAGGTGCTAACAATTACCCAAAATAGTCCACTATGTGTCTAAAAATGTGATTTTTAATAAGTTTAATGTTCAAAACAGTTTAGACTTGGTTTCTTTAGCTTGTGTAGCTTACTTAGGTTATATTTTAGCTATTCGAACTTGTCTATATAGTCCAGAAATGGTATTTCTTTATTTAGGTGCTAATTGCTCTTTAAAGCTTATTTTCATTGATTTTTTAGCATGAATTGGTACAACACACCTTGTAGACCTTAACTATTTTAAGGAATAACTTTTAAATGATAATTATGGACATTGTAAGAACATCATATTGTCTAATAACTTCAGTAGCTAAATTTGGCCATAACAATTCCTATTCTTGGGATTTTAAGCACCGTTTTGGCATTCATTTACAAACAGACCCAACTTAGGACTCATGGGACCTTTAAGCCCTCATACAAACTTAAACCATTATTAAAGCTTATTACCATATACATTAATAGGCTAGCATAAGTTAGTTCAGTTTCTAGCGATTAAACAACCTTTACTAGTCTATATAAGCATGAATTAGTTATACATTACTATAACACTTCTAAGTATTTCAAAACTCAAGATGTATGGGTTTTCAATTCATACATATGCTACCTGAACTCACAGACTATAGGCTTTGTTTATATGGCCAAAATAATCTCCTCTTGACTTAAGTTCTAACACATAACTGGTAATCTAACAAAAGTTTAAGTTATGTCTTTGATATTATTATGGACTATTTTGCACAACCTCTTTCTCATCTATTATCAGTGTAGACACTCGAAATTTTTTGCACACCAATTACTAACATTGTAGGAGGGCAGATTCGTCTTTCGGAGATAACCCTAGAGGACAGCTCACAGACATTCCAAATACTATCGGAAGTTCAGTTTCAACCCCGGAACACACACCAGAAGTATCAGTTCCAACCTCAGAGAAAACCCCGAGTTTCATCATTAGAGATAACCCCAAGGAATGATGTCGCATTTCCTGCGATAACTCCGAGAATTCTTGTTTCAAATCCATGCAATCAGCTTCAATCTCATACCTCCTGTCGAGGCACTCATTCCAAAGACCCGTAGCTAAACGGAAAAGACAGACACACTTATGGATGACCTTAGAATTCAAACACTTGCAAAGATTCAATCTCAGATGTAACCCTGAGCAACGTCTGCTATCAGCCCAAACCAGATATAACCCAGGTGAGGGGCAAAATCGTCATCTTGCCACCTCAACCCTAGCGCACCGTTTCAACATTTCATACATACATTTCTACACAGCAATGTCCCAAAAGAGCCAAGGAGTTCCAATCCCGAGTGACTATTACGTGTGGCAGCACACCGGATAGAATTTGAAGCTTGAAGACCATGGGCATGGTCCCCTCTTCCTGACTTCGTACAACCTCTAATCCCATGTCATTGCGTAACTCTCGACATAAGCGGTCCAAAGAAGGTCTTGTACACCTCGTTCGGATGCTCGAATTGAAGTTCTGCAAGTTTGAGCGGACATCACAAAGGCACAAGTGCACGATTTTGAGACAGTGAGACCCACGAGCAGGGCACCCTTTGGAGCCATAGTGCATTCTTTTGTTCATTGCAGGTACACTCATGGCTCTCAAACTCTATAAATATAGAGCTTGGGGTGGCCATTTATAAGAGAAAAAGAGGCGAAGAAACCCTGTCCAATTTTCTCTATACACACCCCATATCGAGTGCTTTCTCATTTTAAACACCTGTTAGCTCATATATAGTTATATTTTACTGGCGGGAGCTGAGTGTTTATCCATCTAGAGTTTTAGAAGCCTGCCTTGGCAGCCAACTATAAGCCATCTCACACTCTATAAAGCATTTCTCTTCATCTTTGCACATACTATTCTTCACGTTGAGAGTCGTGTTGTGTATCTATGCCCGGACTTTGGTCCGTGGTTTTCATTTCTGTCTGTATATATATATACCTATATATGTATATGTTTTTATATATGGACTAACATTATCGTGTTATGCCTCGATTGAGCCTAGACTTATGTCTGGAGCGTTTACTTGCTTATATATATATATATATATATATATGAACTGTTGTCGGATTATATCCGATGAGCCTGGATTTTACATCTGAAGCATTTACTTGCTTATATATATATATATATATATATATATATATACTTATATATATATGAACTATTGTCGAACTCATTCGATGAGCTTGGATTTTATATCCCGGTGCTATCGCTGCTATATATATATTTGAGTTTATTCCTTATCATTATCTCTCGGTTATAGCTTTAAGGTACACCTACCTAAGGTTTATAACCTACAGCTTTGATACCAACTGTAACGCCCCCAAAATTGGGACTATTTTTCTTCCCAATCTTGTGCATTAATATTATCCTGTTCTAACTTTAAAACATAATTTAATGTTTACATGGCTAAAAATGCGAAATAAATTTTTATTTTCTTTCTTTCCATTCATTCATTCCCTGAATCGCAACCTTTACAAATCTTCTTTATACTAGAATCATATTTATTATATGACTTATTTAGCCTAAGTAGATATATATATATATATATATATATATATATACACACACACACACACAATTCATTCTTTCAAATATATCCCCTTTTTAGAACAAATAATCATCATCTATCGAATAATTCAAAAATTTACACATCTCTGATTTACACATGAAAATACCATCAAATGATTTAACACAATCTCAATTAAATCACTAGTCTTCTTTTCATGTGCTCCTATTCACGATAGATCGCATCATAGCTTTAACCTGCAAATTAAGCAAGATTAGGCACGACGGCCCAGCAAGTCTAATAGTCTATCATGCATCACATAGCACATAGGTTTCACATTCAGTTTATGCATTTATATTCTTGGTGTTCATGCATATTACAAATGTATTATCACATTTATGTCATGTTGGTAGCAGCATACATACCATAGCATGCTGCATATGTCCTATACATGTCATTCATTGCACATATATATATTAAGTTCCCCGACTCAATTCAATAATTAGTCATAATTTGACATTCATCATTCACAAAGCAAATAATGCATTTCATAGGTATTAAATACTTATAAACATAAATCATGCTAACAATTATCTATAGCAATTATAAGACCACATAAATAAACTGAGAAACTTGCCTCGTTTGTAGACTATCTGTTAAGATTAAGCATAATGTGTTCTCATAGAGCCTACACAATTTATTTACATATACGAGCATATTAGCCACGTAGCCAAGTCACATAGTTTCAGTGATAATGGTTGTAGTTAGATTCCTATATTTGAGATATTTTATACATTTTTCAAATACCTCATCCATGTTTTCACATTAGTCATTTTTCACTTTGATGGGGTTTGACGTGTTTATATCACGCAATAGGAATCACTTTAAAGTTATCATTTACATCTTATTCAAGATTTATAAATTAAAGGTTTCATGTGGTCTTGAGTTAAGTTCTAGCATCCCATACCAAAGTAATTTTGTGTTGGTTTAGGTGTCCAAATAATCCTCTTTATGCTTCTTGAAACTAATGCCCAAGCTAGGCCATTATTCATAGTTTTGAGTTTACTAGTTTTGGTCAAATATTTCCAATTTCATTTCTAGTCACTTTGGTTCCTTCCAACACTTGAATTATATCTAGTTAGGACTAATTATAGAATTTCTTTAGGTTTACTAAGCATAGATTGGGTTTTGGCCCCTTTAAAGCTAGCTTTTCAAGCTTTTACACACTAACTTCATAAGTTTTTGTATATATTAGCATTCCAACACTTGGAATAGCCTAACATAAATCTAACTCACTTGTCTAAGGTGTCCAAATTGAGTTCTAAGTAGAATAGAAAAATCTCAAATTTTCATACTTAGACAAATTTGCAAAACTGCAGTTTGAGTTATTTTTCATGCTAGTTTGGTGATTTGTTTAGACTCCTTGGTTAAGCCAAGAGCTTAACCACTTGGTCCTACTTTTAGACCATACTACAAGGTATTTTAATCAAGGTTTAGTTTTCTTGTTCATGCTCATTAAGCTCCCCCAAACAGGGCTCAAACATAGCTATTTTCTTACTTTTTCTACAAAATTGTTTTTGAACTTTTTCCAAAATTTTCTAGTTTTGGCCACTAGGGTAGCCTAGACATGTATATTTAAGTTACTTAAGGTTAGTTTTAGCATCACCACACTTTATTTAATCATCTAGCTCATTTTAACTTATCAAAGCTCACTTTAGGCTTGAAAAAGAGGTCTTAACTTGGTTCTCTTGCTAGTTTTAGTAATGGCCATTATGTGGAACTGTTATAAGCAGGTATTAGGAACTTTATTTGAGTTTATTACAGCCCCTTAACTTTAGGTGCTAACAATAACTTAAAATAGTCCACTATGTGTCTAAAAATGTGATTTTTAATAAGTTTAATGTTCAAAACAGTTTAGATTTGGTTTCTTTAGCTTGTGTAGCTTACTTAGGTTATATTTTAGCTATTCGAACTTGTCTATATAGTCCAGAAATGGTATTTCTTTATTTAGGTGCTAATTGCTCTTTAAAGCTTATTTTCATTGATTTTTTAGCATGAATTGGTACAACACACCTTGTAGACCTTAACTATTTTAAGGAATAACTTTTAAATGATAATTATGGACATTGTAAGAACATCCTATTGTCTAATAACTTCAGTAGCTAAATTTGGCCATAAAAATTCCTATTCTTGGGATTTTAAGCAATCATTTTGGCATTCATTTACAAACTGACCCAACTTAGGACTCATGGGACCTTTAAGCCCTCATACAAACTTAAACCAATATTAAAGCTTATTACCATATACATTAACAGGCTAGCATAAGTTAGTTCAGTTTCTAGCGATAAAACAACCCTTACTAGTCTATATAAGCATGGATTAGTTATACATTACTATAACACTTCTAATTATTTCAAAACTCAAGATGTATGGGTTTTCAATTCATACATATGCTACCTGAACTCACAGACTATAGGCTTTGTTTATATGGCCAAAATAATGTCCTCTTGACTTAAGTTCTAACACATAACTGGTAATCCAACACAAGTTTAAGCTATATCTTTGATACTATTATGGACTATTTTGCACAACCTCTTTCTCATCTATTATCAGTGTAGACACTCGAAATTTTTTGCACACCTGTTACTAACATTGCAGGAGGGCAGATTCGTCTTTCAGAGATAACCCTAGAGGACAGCTCACATCCATTCCGAATACTATTGGAAGTTCAGTTTCAACCCCGGAACACACACCAGGAGTATCAGTTCCAACCTCAGAGAAAACCCCGAGTTTCATCCTTGGAGATAACCTAAAGGAATGATGTCGCATTTCCTGCGATAACTCCGAGAATGCTTGTTTCAAATGCATGCAATCAGCTTCAATCTCATACCTCCTGTCGAGGCACGCATTCCAAAGACCCGGAGCTAACACCGAGAAGACAGACACACTTACAGATGACCTTTCGGAATTCAAACACTTGCAGCAGTCCAATCTCAGATGTAACCCTGAGCAACGTCTGCTATCAGCCCAAACCGAATATAACCCAGGTGAGGGGAAAATCGTCATCTTGCCACCTCAACCCTAGCGCACCGTTTCAACATTTCATACATACATTTCTACATAGCAATGTCCCACAAGAGCCAAGGAGTTCCAATCCCGAGTGACTATTACGTGTGGCAGCACACCGGATAGAATTTGAAGCTTGAAGACCATGGGCATGGTCCCCTCTTCCTGACTTCGTACAAACTCTAATCCCATGTCATTGCGTAACTCTCGACAAAATCAGTCCAAAGAAGGTCTTGTACACCTCGTTCGGATGCTCGAATTGAAGTTCTGCAAGTTTGAGCGGACATCACAGTGCACAAGTGCACGTACTTCGAGACGGCGAGACCCACGGAGCCCGGGGCACCCCGGGGAGCCATAGGTGCATTTGTTGTTGCTACAGGTACACCTACGGCTCTCAGCTCTATAAATATAGAGCTTGGGGTGGCCATTTATAAGAGAAAAAGAGGCGAAGAAGCCCTGTCCAATTTTCTCTGTACACACCCCATATCGAGTGTTTTCTCATTTTAAACACCTGTTTGCTCATATATAGCTATATTTTACCGGCGCGAGCTGAGTGTTTATCCATCTAGAGTCATAGAAGCCTGCCTTGGCAGCCAACTATAAGTCATCTCACACTCTATAAAGCCTTTCTCTTCATCTTTGCACATACTATTCTTCACGTTGAGAGTCGTGTTGTGTGTCTATGCCCGGACTTTGGTCCATGGTTTTCATTTCTGTTTGTATATATATACTTATATATGTATATATTTTTATATATGGACTAACATTATCAAGTTATGCCTCGATTGAGCCTAGACTTATGTCTGGAGCGTTTACTTGCTTTTATATGTATATATATATGAACTGTTGTCGGATTATATCCGATGAGCCTGAATTTTACATCTGGAGCATTTACTTGCTTATATATATATATATATATACACTTATATATATGAACTATTGTCGAACTCTATTCGATGAGCTTGGATTTTATATCCCATATTTCTTTCTTTATATATATATATATATATATATATATATATATATATATATATATATATATATATATATATAAGGATTGAGAAACATCATGTGCATTTACCACTTATATATATATATATATATATATATATTCATTTTCTGTCGGGTTCGGAGTTTACTTACGTGGCCTTTTACTTCTTTCTTTGCATTTAGTCCCTACTTTGGAGTTTACTTCGTGGTGGTTGATCGTCTTTACTGCTTTCTTTACATTTAGTCCCACCTGGAGTTTACTTCGTGGCGGTTGATTGCATTTACTGCTTTATTTACATTTCTGATCCCCAATGCAGGTGCTACGTGGTAGTTGATCATGTCTCTCTCTCTCTCTCTCTCTCTATATATATATATATATATATATATATATATATATATATATATATTTACCGCTTTTATATATTTGCATTTGATCCCCACGGAGGTGCCCGTGGTGGTTGATCATGTCTGTATATATATTTATAGCTTTTATATATATAACTGCTTATTGCTTTTCATATAAACTGTGGCATCATGTGAGTCTAGGAATCATGTGATCACAGATTCAGTCTACTGAATCTAAATTTCTTTCCCGTGATGGACTTTTTCAGCTGTAAGCAGTTTGTACATTATTTACAGTGTTTGAATTTCCTTAGATGGTAGTCATGCCCATGAGGAGTTCAGCACTGCTGTATATTATTTTCTCGAAGATGCTTCGCATTTCGAAAATAAAAGCAAAAAAGCCGAACATTTAATAATAAAATGGAAGTATGAAAAGGTCTCAATTACTATTGAGCACCGGGTTTGAAAAACCTCTTTTATAAAACTTCACTGCTATATCATGTTTAAAACTGAATTTTCATACAAATTCATATAACAGTTTCTTGAAAAGTGGCGGTCACCGTGGTAACACGGATGTTGGGGGTGCCTAATACATTTTCTCCGCATAATCAAACCCCCGAACCCAAGTGAATCTCGGTTTCACAGACCCATTTAAGCAATGTCACATCACTGGGTCAATGTGTAAACCTTTTCTCAGTTGCATTGGTGCAACCAGTTAAAAACACCAACTGGTGACTCTTACAGTCAAATCGTTGACATGATACATGTCAGACCTTTTTTACTTATTTTTTCAAACAAATCTCACATAACATGAGAACACCAAAGAACAAGAAACGAAAAGGGACAAATAAAAATCTCGACGTCGACAGGTGGCGACTCCGCTGGGGACACTAGTAAGAGGGTTTAAGCCGATACTACAAGCTTTTCAAAACTGTTATATGCTTGTGTGTGAATGTTGCATTTACATTTATGATAAATGTGTACGAATGCATTTTACTTACTGCACTGCAATATATCTATATGTGATATTAGCGCTTCGCACATGTCATCATTTTCATAAACGATGACACACGTTGTATGTGAATGTATGTTGTGTGGTTCCTCCACCAGGAGGCTATCCTGTCGGTGTTTGATTATTGGACTCGTAAACGAGGCTCAAGAAAGGCACAACCCAGATTCGCTCCAGTTGAAAGACCTGATTAACTTCCCGTCAAGTAGATTGTGATGATCTGGGGACCTTCATAACAAAAAGCTGTTAGAGTAACCTTAAGATAGGTTAGCTTTTGATAAACCAAACGCGGAGGAAAGTCTCTTCATGCTTTCCATTTTCTATTACTTGTAAAAGCATTTACTTGTAAATTTATTCCATGTTCATATTTATGTAATGGAAAATATGAAGAATATTTGTGCATACATGACATGCTATCAAATAACACCCATTTTTGCAGGATGATATGTGACGCCCCCAAAACAGGTATACATCACCCATCCTGGGTCGCCACATACATGGTATATAAATTCAAATACAACTTAATTATACAACAGTCGTGTAAAATACGACATAACATAGCTGAGAGTTTAAACATGAATATTGTCATCTAGACAATATCCACACTCAATAGAGTCCTCATTACAATTATTATCACATTATTCTGTAGAATAGTGAGGACTACTAAAGCCATTTATCCTGGACCATCACTCCATTCCCCGACTCGTCCCAGCTATATTCTCATTTTCTGAAGAGAACAATGAAAGAAAGGGTGAGCTCAACTAGCCCAGTAAGAAATATTATGACTAAGATAATGCAGAATAAATTATCCTTAGCCTTCAACAGTGTTAAACTGATAAAATACAATAAACATCAAGTTTAACTGCAGCGGAATAAGCAATCCATTAGAAGAGTCAAGTAGAAAATAATGTCTACTATCTCCTCTAAATTAAAAGTCCATCGTTAATATTTCATTCCTATAATACTCATCAACAGTTCTTTGTTATACCCAAGACAAAAAGAACTATCATCACTTGTCCTCACCTAAACCACCAAAGATTATAGTTAAATCCACAATTAATATTTATAATCATGTAAATCAACAGTTTCTTCTTGCCACAAAGGCTTAATAGAACGTTTACTCAATATCATTACCCCAAAGGCTAAAGATATTCAAATGTAATAACAATGATCATACCAATTAGTTGTCTACTTTTGCACTACAGGCTAAAGATATTCAACTATAAAACTAATGGTCATAATCATACCAATCAATTGTCTGTTAGTGCACTACGGCCAAAGACATTCAACTGTTAATTAATGATCATGATCCTGCCAATCACATCATCGAATTATCCATGCACTACGGGCCAAGGATATTCGTTATTATCACCAGTGGTTATGATCATGTCATACACCTGTCCATCTTTGCACGAAAGCCAAAGATATACAACTATAAAACCAATAATCAACAGTCCATCTTTGCACGTAAGCCAAAAATATACAACTGTAAAACCAATAATCAACAGTCCATCTATGCACGTAAGCTAAAGATGACTTTCATCGTAATATAAGCATGATGATGATGACAATGATATAAGCATTAATCAAACAAAATCAAGGATAAATATTAAAGACTTTAAATTTATCCAGAGTTTAAAAATATCCAAATTGTCAACATGATTGTGACGCCCCCAAAATTAGGTATACGTCACCCATCTTGGGTCGCCACTTACATGGTACATAAATTCAAATACAACTTACTAATATAAGCTGCTGTATACAATACGACAAAAAAGCGTGAGTTTGAATACAAATATTGTCTACTAGATATTATACAAACTCAAAAGGAGTCCTCATTACAACTATTATCACACTATTTCACGAGAATAGTGAGGACTACTAATGCTATCCTCTGGACATTACTTCGTTCCCCGACTCGTCCCAGCTATGTTCTCATTTCCCGAAGAGGAACAGTGAAAGAAAGGGTGAGCTCAACTAGCCCAGTAAGAAATATTATGACTAAGATAATGCAGAATAAATTATCATTAGCCTTCAAGCAATGTTAAAGCGATAAAATACAATAGACAACCAGTTTAACTGCAGCGGAATTAACAATCCATTAAAAGAGTCAAGTAGAGAATAAAGTCTACTATCTTTTAGGTTTTAAAAAGGTTTTCATCAATTTTTATTGCTGAGACTCAGCTTAATAAATAAACCACCACATCTAATCATCCACGTACTACACGGTCAAGGATTTTCATCAAATTATCAATGGTCATGACTATACCGAATCACCACGGTCATAATCATACCAAAAATTATCCATCATCGTGACATACAGCCACCGAGGACTTTGTCACATCATTTATATCAAGTCATGATTATACCGAATGATCCTCGGTCATAATCATACTAAGTTCATCTATGCACGTAAGCCAAAGATAACATAATATAACATGAGGATGATGACAATGACATAATAATTCAATAAAACAAGTTCAAGAATTATTTAATCCATGAATTATTAACGCCCAAATTGTCAACATGATCTTCGTTTTCAGTAGAGTAAAATTCAAGAATGATCGGAAGAATATTTCCATGAAAAAGATCTTTGGATGAAACGCAAATATCAAGGATATTCTACTAATTTCATGGAGTATAGAAGTCAAAGTTTTAACCATTTGGGTATAATAAAGAATGGAATAACAAAAGAAATCACCATGCATGCGGTGCCCGCGATAGACAAAAGTTATTCCAACATAATAATAATAACGGAACCAGTCGGTGAAATTCACACCGGCGGGATGTTCCAAATGTAATAATAAAGATGGAACCAGATCCGGTGTAAAAAACACGGATAGGATATTCCAACAGAATAATAAAGCGGAACCGGTCCGGTGTAAAACACATGCATGGATGTTCCAATGAATAATAAAAAGCGGAACCAAAGTGGGTGTAAAACACATGCATGAGGATGTTCCAATGAATAATAGAAGAATGTCACCAAGTATAGGGTAAAACCGGCGTGATCTGAGTTATTCCAATGAATAATAAGCAATGGAATAACATAAGGATTTCACCAAGTATAGGGTATGCATCAGATGCATATCTGAGGTTATGTATAGGGTATGCCACTTTTTACAAAGTTATTCAATGTAATAATAATGAATGGAATAATGAAGTTCTCTTCAAGAAGAAAGAATAACACCCTTACCGTAAAAAGAATTGAATATAGAAGTAGTAGTGAAGTAGCGAGAATACTCTTCTTCTTTCTATAACTTTTCTCTATAGCTTCTCTCTATAATTTCTCTCTCTAGAGTTTCAATGAATTCGTAAGAAAATAATGAAGGAATGAGCTTCTATTTATAGGAAAATGGAATGCATAGTAACTAATCCATGAACGGTCCAGATTGATTTACTTTAATCGGACGGTCCATATTTAAAGAAAAATCTTTTAAATAAAATATAATATATTCTATTTATATAAAAACATTTTACTATGCAAACACTATGCAATACTATGCAAAACACTATGCAAAAACACTATGCAATACTATGCATAATAAAATATAATATATTCTATTTATAGAATAACTTTAATAAAGTATTCTATTTTATATAAAAGATGTTTTACATTTTATTACGTTAATAATACGAATAAAACAAAACGTCATTATCGCTATAATAATTCATATTATTAATCGACAATAATGGAATCAAACTGAGTGACTTCTCACATAAGCATCAATAATCAATACTGGTGCTGCTACTATGCAACCACACTTATTCTTTGTACTTTTTACTACCGAGTAGTTCAACAAGAATAACCACGGTAAAACTTCCGCCGTTATTTCAATAAAATATTTTTGTCGTTTTCTCAATCAAACAATAATTACATTTATGAGGTCCACTAATGATTGAGTAGTTGTACGAATATTCCCCGCTAAACAAGAATATTCCCACCAATCGAATATAATATAACCACTTGCATACTTTGCAAAATTTATAAATACTACCCACAACTATAATATTATCTTAAATTCACACCATAATATTAAAAATTATTTCAACAAAATTTAAATCTTTATTGATAAAATCTGGGGTCTCACAATCTCCCTCCTTATGGAATTTAAGCCCTCGAAATTAGGGTACGATACTGGTATGATAAAGAGGTGAGGGTACCTTGAATACCTTTATCGTTTTAAAATATTAAATTCATCTATGCAATCCGCCAAAGATATTCATTAACAATTCATCTTTGCACTACTGGGCCAAAGATATACAATCAGTAAAACCAATAATCCGAGACTCGACTTAATAGTATCACAACCATGAATTATCCATGCACCTTTCTTGGCTAAGGATATTCGTGTTTTCAATTACTGATCATGATTATACCGAATAATCCGTGGTCATAATCATACCAAGTCTATCAATGCACTACTGACCAAAGATAACTTTTACCACATCAATGAATTAATATTTCATTCTTTGAGACTCAAATTTCAATAATTAATCCATATCATCGAATCATCCCCGCACTACACGGGCCGAGGATATTCATTAGTATCACGACCACAAATTATCCATGCACACACTACCAAAGATAATCGTGTATTCATTAGTATCACGACCACAAATTATCCATGCACCACGGTTAAAGATAATTGTGTTTTCAATTACTGATTATGATTATACCGAATGATCCTCGGTCATAATCATACCAAGTCCATCTATGCACGTAAGCCACGAGATGACTTTGAACACATCCATGAATTAATATTTCATTCTTGTCGAGACTCAGCTCAATAATTAATCCACATCGTCGAATCATCCCTGTACTACAGACTAAGGATATTCATTAGTATCACGACCACAAATTATCCATGCACTACGGCAAAAGATAATTGTATTTTCAATTACGGTTATGATTATACCGAATGATCCCTGGTCATAATCATACCAAGTCCATCTATGCACGTAAGCCACAGATGACTTTGAACACATCCATGAATTAATATTTCATTGCTGAGACTCAGCTCAATAATTAATCCACATCGTCGAATCATCCCTGCACTACAGGCTAAGGATATTCATTAGTATCACGATCACAAATTATCCATGCACTACGGCCAAAGATAATTGTGTTTTCAATTACGGTTATGATTATACCGAACAATCCCTGGTCATAATCATACCAAGTCCATCTATGCTCTACAGGCCACAGATGACTTTAAAAAATATAAACATGAGGATAATGATATAAAGAATCAATCAAATAAGATAAAGGATAAATATTAAACATTTATAATATAATTTATCCAGGATTCAAGAATATCCCCATGTTATCAATCACTTAATAATCTAATAATCTAATATCATTAATATTATACCAATATTTTAATCACTTCTTAAATTTATAAACAATTTATCTCAATTGTTTACGCTTTACCATATAATGCATTTAATCATTCAAAATGCCATACTCATAAGATATCATTACCAATTATCAAATCCCTCAAAAAATATATATATACTCTATATAGGATTCTCTAGCCATAAAATCCTATTTTCAACTTTGTTACTTCACATAACATATTTAACTCATATGTTCAGTAACTAAACTATTTTCATGAAAAATACCAAATCAGTCCCAAAAATATTTCTTTTCTGGGATTTAGTATAATATAGTCCCATGATGAAAATATATTTTTCTCGGAATTTTAAAATTCATTTACTATT
Organism: Panax quinquefolius; assembly: GCA_020205615.1. Lineage (NCBI taxonomy): Eukaryota > Viridiplantae > Streptophyta > Magnoliopsida > Apiales > Araliaceae > Panax > Panax quinquefolius. The sequence continues at coordinate 32,189,043 of CM035158.1, forward strand.
TTTCAAAATTAATTTCTAATTAATTCCTTAAGAAATTAGCTACCTCAAGTTTAACTCCAAAATTCCCAAATCTTGGCAGGACCTTACACATGTTAACGTGAGCTTCTAGTTTAAATTTCATGGTCATCGGAGTTATAGAACTCGGTTATAGCGATTTTTAAATCGGAAAAACCTAAATATTGAAATAGTCATAACTTGCTCATTTTAAGTCGAGAATGAGCTCATTTTTGGACAGGAGGTACTTTATACCATATACTTTCATGTCCCAAAAGGCCAAAATTTTTCTCATAATTTAAGTGGCCGAAACAGCCTCTCTAAAATCATGGCAGAAGCTTTTTCGATTTTTGCAGCTTTGCACTCCTTTGCTAAAATCAGTCCACACAAAAATCTACAACACCTTTTCCAGTAATTCCACTTGGATTAGTTAGGTAACTCATAGATCTAACTCTAGGACTTGACCACATTCAAAAATTCAAAATATAATAGGAGATATGGTCAATTTAATTTCATGTTACGTTTTTCACTAAAATCTGATTTTCAACTCTTTGTGATTTCTAAGAAACTTTCATGTTTTTACGTACTAACCAACATAACTCATCATAAAACTTATTAATACTTCATATACCCATGATTTTCATTATTCCAATGCTTTTATTATGACTTTCATCATAAACCACGTAACTTTATTTATTTAGTTGAAGAAATATTTGAGGGTTTAAGAAATGGGTTTTTATCTTTGGGGTCAATACAAAATTCGATTTCACGCTCTAGGGTAGGCTAGGAAATCTTCAAGAATACGTCAAGAAATTTATTAATGATAGAAATATCATTCAAAACTGTTACTCTTATCCAAGACTTGGATAGTACGTCACATTGATACCAACTGTGACTTCTATCCCTTAACCTAGATAGCACCTCACAATGATACCTATAAACTTGCCATCTTCATTCGGGATGTAGCGCTACTGAAAGTCAAAACCGGTGCATTCCACACAAGGAAGTCAACAACGAAAGGTTCGGAGCTCTTTTCTTATGGCTTGATATATGATGATTAACTTTAGGGTTTGGTTACTTTGAATTCGTATAACAGGTTGGTTATGAATATAAAAGCTAACAACCTTACGAAAAGAATAATGAATAGTTAATCAATCGTTTTTAAAAATTACCTCAAAGGCAAGTATTTTCAAAGAGATAAGATCGACAGTAGCGTGAAAGTGTTTATTTGAAACAACAAGATTAATAAGCGATTGGAGGTAACGAAGGTTTCTCCCAACGAAGTTTCAATAGATAAATCAAAGTCTAATTTCTCGAGTCAAATTTAAGCGTTGAGCGCAAGCAAGAGAGATAAAAGAATGGGTAGAACCGGTATCTAATAAGGTATAGACTTCATAAGAATTTATAATTAACTAACCCGTGCTAACTACGTTCGGGTTACCCACTTTTGAGAAGTCACGAAAAACGCTCTTCTGAAACCACCACCGACTTTGTTTTGTGTCAGTATCCTCCTTTGGTGCCACTATCCCAATTTGGACTTGACTTGATTGCACAACAAAATTGAGCTAAATTACCTTATCTTCTTGCAAATTCCACTTCTATTATCTTTGCCATGATTACCATAGAAGTGGTTACCATTCTTAACATGATAATTTCCCCACGATGGTTATCATTGTTTCGATGGCCAATTGCCACCAGTATGATTATTATCGTATTGTTGGTGGTCGTTACCTTTTGTTTGAAATTTGAATCAACACTCTCATGTGCTTCATTGCTTATCTCGGCATTTTCGGATATCATTCTCAAACACTATCACAAAACAAGGGTTAATTAACATATCACATATTATCCCTATACGACCGACCAATTAAATACCAAATAAATTTAGGTAGGTCATACTAGCGAAGGAATTCCCCGTCTCTCCCTCCTAGTTCTTATCTCACATCTCGGCCGGGGATCATATCCTAAGCTCGATACCTGTTGTGGCGCCCCAAAAATTAGGTATCGTCACCCATCTTGGGTCGCCACTTACATGGTACATAAATTCAAATACAACTTACTAATATAATGCCGTGTATAATACTTACAAAAAGCGTGAGTTTGAATACAAATATTGTCTACTAGATATTATACAAACTCAAAAGGAGTCCTCATTACAACTATTATCACACTATTTCACGAATAGTGAGGACTACTAATGCTATCCTCGGACCATTACTTCGCTCCCCGACTCGTCTCAAACTATGTTCTCATTTCACAAGAGAATAAGTGAAAGAAAGGTGAGCTCAACTAGCCCAAGAAGAAATATTATGACTAAGATAATGCGAGAATAAATTATCATTAGCCTTCAACAAATGTTAAACCGATAAAATACAATAGACAACCGGTTTAAGCTGCGGTGGAATTAACAATCCATTAAAAGAGTCAAGTAGAGAATAAAGTCTACTATCTTTTAGGTTTTAAAAGGTTTTCATCAATTTTATCGCCGAGACTCAATTTTTAATAAATAAACCACCACATCTAATCATCCTCGTACTACACGGCCAAGGATTTTCATCAAATTATCAATGGTCATGACTATACCGAATCACCCCTGGTCATAATCATACCAAAATTATCCATCATCGCATTACAGAAGCCACCGAGGACTTTGTCACATCATTTATATCAAGTCATGATTATCCGAATGATCACTGGTCATAATCATACTAAGTTCATCTATGCACGTAAGCCAAAGATAACATAATATAACATGAGGATGATGACAATGACATAATAATTCAATAAAACAAGTTCAAGAATTATTTAATCCATGAATTATTAACGCCCAAATTGTCAACATGATCTTTGTTTTCGTAGAGTAAAATTCAAGAATGATCGGAAGAATATTTCCATGAAAGATCTTTGGATGAAACGCAAATATCAAGGATATTCTACTAATTTCATGGAGTATAGAAGTCAAAGTTTTAACCAACCTGGGTATAATAAAGAATGGAATAACAAAAGAAATCACCATGCATGCGGTACCGACAGCCATAGGAGTTATTCAACATAATAATAATAACGGAACCAGTCGGTGAAATTCACACCGACGGGATGTTCCAACAGAATAATAAAGATGGAACCCGGATCCGGTGTAAAACACATGATAGGATATTCCAGCAGAATAATAAAGGCGGAACCCCGGTCGGTGTAAAACACATGTGAGCAGGATGTTCCAGCGAGTAATAATAAAAGCGGAACCAGTCCGGTGTAAAACACATGAGCATGGATGTTCCAATGAGAATAATAGAAGAATGTCACCAAGTATAGGGTAAAATCATAAGATACAAAGTTATTCCAATGTAATAATAAGCAATGGAATAACATAAGGATTTCACCAAGTATAGGGTGTCTGCATATATAAGTTATGTATAGGGTATGCCACTTTTACAAAAGTTATTCAACAGAATAATAATGAATGGAATAATGAAGTTCTCTTGAAGAAGAAAGAATAACACCCTTACCAGTAAAAAGAATTGAATATAGAAGTAGTGAAGTAGTAAGAATACTCTTCTTCTTTCTATAACTTTCTCTCTATAGCTTCTCTCTATAATTTTCTCTCAGAGTTTCAATGAATTCGTAAGAAAATAATGAAGGAATGAGCTTCTATTTATAGGAAAATGGAATGCATAGTAACTAATCCATGAACGGTCCAGATTGATTTACTTTAATCTGACGGTCCATATTTAAAGAAAAATCTTTTAAATAAAATATAATATATTCTATTTATATAAAAACATTTTACTATGCAAACACTATGCAATACTATGCAAAACACTATGCAAAACACTATGCAATACTATGCATAATAAAATATAATATATTCTATTTATAGAATAACTTTAATAAAGTATTCTATTTTATATAAAAAGATGTTTACATTTTATTACGTTAATAATACTGAATAAAACAAAAGCGTCATTATCGCTATAATAATTCATATTATTAATAAACAATAATGGAATCAAGTTGAGTGACTTCTCACATAAGCATCAATAATCAATACCGTGTGCTACTATGCAACCACACTTATTACTGTACTTTTACTACCGAGTAGTTCAACAGTAACCACGGTAAAACTTCCGCCGTTATTTCAATAAAATATTTTTGTCGTTTTCTCAATCCGACAATAATTACATTATAGGGTCCACTAATGATTGGTAGTTGTACGAATATTCCCTCGCTAAACCGAATATTCTGAACCAATCGAATATAATATAACCACTTGCATACTTTGCAAAATTTATAAATACTACCCACAACTATAATATTATCTTAAATTCACACCATAATATTAAAAAAATTATTTCAACAAAATTTAAATCTTTATTGATAAAATCTGGGGTCTCACAATGATACTGCTTTGTGGAGTAAAATTCAAGAATAATATTCATGTAGCAAAAATAATTTGGACAGAAAAGAAATATATTTTTTGGGTAAATAGTACCCCGTGAATAGTAACTCATGAATAGTAACTCGTGAATAGTAACTCATGAATAGTAACTCATTAATAGTAACTCGTAAATAGTACTCTATATTCGTACATAGTACCGTATACATAAATAATGTCATATACGCAAATAGTGCCATATACATGAATAGTGTCGTATACGTGAATAGTAACCCCGAGACAAAAAGATAAAGTTTCACAATAAAATCCATATCAATATTTATAACACCTTAATCCAAATGTTATAATTCATTTAATAATATCATAATTTAATATTATTAATATTACCATAATATTTTAATCATTTCCTAAACTTATAAACAATTTATTTTAATTGTTTACATTTTACTAATTAATGCATTTAATCATCCTAAAATGCCAAACTCATAAGATTTCATCATCAATAACCAAATCTCTCATCAAAAATCTGCATATACCTAATATAGACTTCTCAAGCCATAAAATCCTATTTTTCAATTTTCTTACTTGACATAACATATTTAATTCATTTACTCATAACTAGTCCATTTTTATGAAAAATATCAAATCAGTGCAAACAAATTTTCTTTTCTGGGATTTAGCAGAATATAGTCACATATTGAACATATATTTTTCTCAAAATTTTTAAAATTCATTTACTATTTTTCATATGATTAAAACTGCCGAATATTTAGACATTTATTAAAAATTGTACGTTTGTCCAAAAATTTCAAAATTTACAGGGTATACTGCTGTTATATAGATGTACTCCCAATAAAAATTTCACTAATTTTGGAGTTAAGTTAACCACAAGGAGTTATAAGAGTTTACTTTTAAAATAGTTTTTTCCCATAAAATTCATAACTCCTAATCTATACATCCAAAAATCGCCATTTTTGGACACAATCTAGAAAACTCAACAAACCATCATTTCCAATTTTTCCAGAATTTTTTTTGAGGACGTGAAAATTACGAAAGCGCAAATGAATTTTCACCGCCACGCGATAATCCACGTGAGCAGATCATTTCCACAATTTAATAAAGAATGAATACGAAAGGTCATTCACCATGCATGCGGTAATCCACATATGGCAAAAGTTATTCCAATGAGAATAATAAAGAATGGAATAACAGAAGAATTCACTAAGCATGCGATAGACCAAATGCAGACGAGGTTATTTTTCAACGAATAGTAAAGAATAGAACTAGGTCATGCGTAATCCATGCATGCATGTGATATTCTAACGTAATAATAAAGAATCATACGACGAGAATATTCCAGAAGAATAATAAAGAATGGAACCGAAGTCATGCGTAATCCGCATGAGCAGGATATTCCAGCGAGAATAATAAGAATGGAATAACAAATGAATTCGCCAGCATGCGATAAACCGCCTGCATGAGTTATTCAACAAAGATAATAAAGAATGGAACCGGTCGTGCGTAATCCGCATGCATGACGGGATGTTCAATAGAATAATAAAGAATGGAATAACAACAGAATTCACCAGGCATGCGATAGACCGCATAGACAGGATATTCCAACAGAATAATAAAGAATGGAATAGCAGAAGAATTTCACCATGTATGCGGTACTTCGCATAGACAGGTTATTCCAACATAATAATAAAGAATGGAATAACAACAAAATTCACCAGGCATGTGATAGACCGCACAGACAGGTTATTCCAACAGAATAATAAAGAATGGAATAACAGGAGAATTTCACCATGTATGCGGTACTTCGCATTAACAGGTTATTCCAACATAATAATAAATAATGGAATAACAACCCTTACGAGTATTGAAAGAAGAAAACTGGATATTAGAATAGTGAGGTAGCAGACTTCTCTTCTTCTTTCTCTCTATAATTTCTCTATAATAATTGCTCTTGTGAGACTTAGTGAATTGGTGAGAAATGAAGGAAGAATAAGCTTCTATTTATTGGAAAATATAGTTTCAATAATTGCATATTTTGGGGCTCGAAATATTCCAGTATAATACCTTCATCTTTTCCTTCATTTTTAATTTAGTCCTGCAAGTATTATCAAACTTGCACCACCTCCCCTAATAGTAAATCATGTGAATCAATAGTAAATCATGTGACTCAATAGTTCTAAACATGTGAAAAAATTAATTATATAGTATAGTACCTTCATCTATACCTCCATTTTAATTTATTCATGCAAGTATTATCAATCTTGCACCAACTCCCCTAATAGTAAATCATGTGAATCAATAGTACACATATGTGAACACATAATTATAAGCATGTGAATTAATAGCAATTAATTGCTCATTTATCCGGTTAATTACCCGATTGGTCAATATAACCTCCAGACATTAATTATTATCGAAATAAATGTCAATTTCCACTAACACTAATAATTCCCACCTGATGAAATTATCAATTTCATCTTTAATCAACTACGAACTTATAAATCATTAATATTATAATTTACAATATTTAACAACCGTGTCGTTCCCGGAAGAGGGGCTTTCGATAAGGATTTCTCCATATTGGCGCATGATTAGATTATCTAACCTCTCTTGATAGAACTTCTAGACATTGTCGATATTGTAAATAATAATATGAATAACTAATAAATCTCAATTATTGATTTAATAATATAACATATTATCACGAGATGATCTTTGTGACAATAATTGAATCGATAATATGAGAGATATGATGCGCAATTCTTTATGCAATAATTGAGTATAATGAGTGACTTCTTACATAAGCATAAATAATCAATCTGGTGTTACTCTTATGAAAACCAGCGTATTCTTTGTACTTTTACTACTAGGGTAGTTCAAGCGGTTTTAACGGTAACACTTTCGTAGTTATTTTTATAAAATGATAATTACATAGATTTTCTAACTACGACAATACTTACATTGTGGGGTCTAATGATTGTGTATAAATAAATGCAGAATATTCCTATTAAAATGAATATTCCCCGACCAATCGAATATTATATAACAACTTGCTTACTTTGAAAAATTTATAAATATTACCCACAACTATAACATTATAGCAAATCCACACCATAATATTCAAAAAAATATTTCGAGAAATTTAAATCTTTATTCATAAAATTTGGGGTCTCACATGATATTCCTAAAATGGACACATTATGATAGCATTTACATTATCCCTAAGACTAAACTATATAAGTCTTTTGTGGGGAAACAATTGGGACTGTTACCCGCTCAAAATCCAAAAAGGCCACGAGCCTACATCCCATCATGTCTTCTTCTGACCCGTCTAATGCTGTTTCTCGAGAAGAATTTGACTGATTGAGTAAACAAATTACAGATTTAGCTATTCTGCTTAAAGAATTGCATCAGTCTACTCAGAGCTCAAAGATTCCTATACATACAGAATCCTCTACACAAGGAGGAACACAAGGTTTGGATAAAACAAATCCAGAACCTCAGTTGGATATGACTAACAAAGACCCTAGAAACACCCATCTCAAAGGAGATCCAGACACCGGTGATATCAAGAAGAACGTCCTTCAAATGGAAGAAACTATCCATGCTCTCAAAGGGATTGGAACACATGGAAGTGTTTCATATGCTGACCTTTGCATATTCCTTGGTGTTCATTATCCAGAGAAATTTAAAACCCCTGACTTTGAAAAGTATGACGGATTAGGGGATCCTTACACACATTTGAAGTTGTTCATCGGAGAACTTGGATCTTATGAGGAAAATGAGTAGCTCAAAATGCAGCTGTTCTAGAAGAGTCTGACTAGAGAAGCCCATTCATGGTATACTAGATTAGATAACTCAAAGATCCATAGCTGGGAAGAGCTAGCTCACACCTTCCTCACTCAATACAGTTTTCAATCTCAGATGGCTCCTAGCCGATACCAGATTACCAAGGTCAAGAAATAGTCTAATGAGTCTTTCAGAGAGTACGCTCAAAGGTGGAGGCGCCTTGCTGCTCAAGTTATTCCTTCCATAACAGAGTCATAAATGGTCATGACTTTCATAGACATACAAGAAGCTCCTTTCTATGAAAGAGTCTTAGCTAGTATTTGCAAACCATTTTTTGAAATGATCAAGCACGGAGAGATGGCTGAAATGGGGTTGAAGTCACGAAAGATTCAAGACCTAGCCGCTCGCAAGGCAGTTACTGAGCACATCCAATCCGAATCTTATAGAAACAACCCCCAAAGGGTCCATAAAAAGAAAGAGGAGGATGTTTCCTTGATATTACAAGGTCAAAAAAGCAGTCAGAACATGCCTATACAGAGGAGAAATGTGAGACCCCAGATTTTATGAATAAAGATTTAAATTTCTCGAAATATTTTTTTGAATATTATGGTGTGGATTTGATATAATGTTATAGTTGTGGGTAATATTTACAAATTTTGCAAAGTAAGTAAGTGGTTATATAATATTCAATTGGTGGGGGAATATTCATTTTAACAGGGAATATTCGTACGACGGCACAATCATTGGTGGACCCCACAATGGAAGTATTGTCGTAGTAAGAAAATGACAGAATTATCTTTTATTAAAAATAACGGCGAACGTGTTACCGTTAAAACTGTTGAACTACCCGATAGTAAAAGTACAGTAATACGCGTGGTTGCATAGTAGCACACGGTATTGATTATTGATGCTTACGTGAGAAGTCACTCAGTTATACTCAATTATTGCTACAGTAATTACAGCATCATATCTCTCATATTATTGATTCATTTATTATCACAGTATCATCTGCATAATATGATATATTATTAAATAAATAATTAAGACGATAAAGTTATTCATATTATTATTTGCAATATTGACAATGTCTAGAAGTTCTGTCAATGAGAGGTTTGGTCACCTAATTACGCGCCAATAGGGAGAAATCCTTATTGGAAAGCCCCCTCTTTCCTGGGAACGACCTGGTTGTTAAATATTGTGATATAATATTAATGATGAATAAGTTTGTGTTGATTAAAGATGAAATTGATAGTTCCATTGTGTTAGAATTATTAGTGCTAGTTGAAATCGACATTTATTTCGATATTAATTGATGTCTGCAAGTTATAATGACTAGTCGGGTAATTAATTAGATAAATGAGCAATTAATTGCTATTAATTCACATGATTATAACTATTTGTTCACATGTGTGTACTATTGATTCACATTCTTTTACTATTAGGGGAGGTGTTGCAAGTTTGATAATACTTGCAGGACTAAATTAAAAATAAAAGAAAAGTTGAAGGTATTGTATTGTAATATTTGGAGCCCCAAAACGTGCAATTATCGAAGCTATATTTTCCTATAAATAGAAGCTCATTCTTCCTTCATTTCTCACCAATTCACTAAAGCTATAGAGCAATTATTATAGAGAGAAATTATAAAGAGAAAGAAGAAGAGAAGTCTGCTACCTCACTATTCTTGTATCCAGACTTCTTTTGAAGTAAGGGGTATTATTTCTTTCGTATTCATGAAGAGAGCTTCTTTTATTCCATTCTTTATTATTATGTTGGAATAACCTGTCTATGCAAAGTACCGCATACATGGTGAAATTCTTCTGTTATTCCATTCTTTATTATTCTGTTGGAATATCATGTCTGTGCAGATTACGCATAACCTTGTTCCATTCTTTATTTCTCTGTTGGAATAACTTTTATGCGTATGCGATTCTATCATATGCCCGGTGAATTCGGGTTGTTATTCCATTCTTTATTATTCATTGGAATATCACATCTGTGCGGATTACGCATTTGACTGGTTCCATTCTTTATTATTCTCATTGGGAATAACTTTTGTTTGGTTGCCTATCGCATGCATGGTGAATTCTTTTGTTATTCCATTCTTTATTATTCATTGGAATAACTCGCATCATGTGGATTACCACATGCATGGTGAATGATCCTTCGTATTCTTTCCTTATTAAATTATGGAAATGATATGTCTATGTGGATTCTTCGCATGGCGCGGTAAAATCCATTTCTGATTTCATATATTCTATTATACTCAGTTGGTTAAAGTTTTGACTTCTATACTCCATGAAATTAGTAGAATATCTTGGATATTTGCGCTTCATCCAGTATCTTTTCATGGAAATATTCTTCTGAGCATTCTTGAATTTTACTCCACAAAGAAGTATCATGTTGACAATTTGGACGTTATTGATTTCAGGATAATTTAACTTATAAATCTTTAAAATTTATTCTTGAACTTGTTTTATTGAATTATTATGTCATTGTCATCATCCTCATGCTTATATTGTGATGAAAGTTATCTTTGGCTTACGTGCAAAGATGGACTCGGTATGATTATGACCAGGGATCATTCGGTATAATCATGACATGTAATGTTATAAATGACGTGGTAAAAGTCCTCAGTGGCCTGTAGTGTAGTGATGGACAGTTTTTGGTATGATTATGACCAGGGATTTTTCGGTATAGTTATGACCATTGATGATTTAATGAATATCCTTGGCCCATAGTTCAGGGATGATTCGATGATGTGGTTTATTTATTAAGCTGAGTCTCAGCGATAAAAATTGATGAAAACATTTTAAATCATAGAAGATAGTAGGTATCATGCTCTACTTGACTCTTCTAATAGATTGTTTATTCCACTGCAGTTAAACTTGATGTCTATTGTATTTTATCAGGTTAACTTTGTTGAAGGCTAATGATAATTTATTATGCATTATCTTTGTCATAATATTTCTTACTGGGCTAGTTAAGCTCATCCTTTCTTTAAATGTTCTCTTAAGGAAATGAGAATATAGATGGGACGAGTCAGGGAACGGAGTGATGGTCTAGATGATAGCATTAGTAGTCCTCACTATTCTATTAAATAGTGTGACAATAAATGTAATGAGGACTCCATTGAGTGTGGATATTGTCTAGATGACAATATTCTTATTAAAACTCTCAGTTTATGTTTTGTCATATTTTACACGACAGTTGTATTATTAAGTTGTATTTGAATTTTATACCATGTATTTGGCGACTCAAGATGGGTAATGTATACCTGTTTGTGGGGCGTCACAAGAAACTACTCCCCTTTTCAAGCACAGTCTTCAAACCCTCCATTGCCTAAAGGTGGAGAAGCAAAGCACCCTCGAACGTTCACACCCTTAGAGGACTCGCTCGAGAATATTCTTGCTCTTCTGACTACTCAGAAGAAAATCACGCATCTTCTTCCACCAGCCAACCCTAATGGGAGGGGTTTCAATGCTACTCAGAAGTGTGCTTATCATGCCGGAGCACCTGGACATGATAATCAAGATTGTTAGACCTTAAAACACAAGATCTAAGATTTAATAGACAATTGTGATATCGTGGTTACCAAACAAGATCAACCTCATGTGCAAGACAACCCTCTTCCTCAACACAAAGAAGAAGAGGTTAACATGATTAGTTGGAGCACTGGACAGAGTTCCAATTTTAACAGTGAATCATCCCAAACCATCAAAGACGGTGTTGATAGATGGGATTATGCAAAGTTTCAATTTTCTATAGAACAAAAGATGAAAGCTCTTTGTAAGAAAATTGAACAATTGGCAGAACTGGTGACCCATCAGCATCAAGTCACACACCAGTTAGTTAGCCAGGAGCATGCATATCTCCTTCCTTTTGTTATGAATGCTCCACCATCACCTTCAGAAGGCAAAGCTATTGAGGATAAGGTTACGAAGAGAGCAAATGCTAAAGCCCATCAGGATTTTGCCAATAAAAGGGAATTTATATACCTAGGCTAACCTATGGAGGAGATATTTTAGATGCTAATCAATGAAGGAAGAATTACCTCCCTTCTACCCCCAATCAATCCTGTTCAAGATGGTTCAACTCCGATGGAGTATGTCAATATCATTCACATTCTCGCGGTCACAACATAAAAGAATGTTGGGCACTCCGCCACCTTATTCAGAATCTAATTGACAGCGGTGTCCTGCAATGGGCAGACGATGACACTGTACTACTCAAGAGTGGGAATACTTGTCCTACCAAATGGAAGGGGCTAGTAGTAGTTATATCTGCTGAGGCTGATGAAAATGTCAAACCATTTCCCATACAAGCAATTCAACTCAAAGGAGCAGACAATCCTTTGAAAGTGAATGCACTAAAGCCAATTTCTTTACCTTTCAGACCACAGTATCCTGTTGTCAGCTTACACAAAGTCCCATGGAATTATAGAGAAGCTGAAGGATCCATATCTCATACTACTGCTACAGTGTCGAAGAAAAATCCAATGTATCTTCCTCATAGGGTAATGAAGCCCACCATAAAAGTAGAGGGGAAGATTCCCATGGAGAAGATTGAGAAATTCCTCCGCACTATGGGCCATAATGAAGCCAAGGTGGTTCTAAGCTTAAGAGAAGCTCCACATCAGATCTCAATACTCGACTTGGTTTTCTTTTCTGGGGATCACAGGAAGATCTTATTGAAGGTTTTGGAAGAATCTTACTTGCCAAAATCAGTGGATGTGGAAAAATTTCAACATCTAGTTTATCATATTTTAAACAATAATGTGATATCCTTCACTGATGATGACATACCGCCCGAAGGGACCGGTCATTGCAAGCCATTGTTCATTGCAGTTTTGTCCTCCAGGTATATGTTAGCTAGAGTTTTGATAGATGGAGGTTCGTCTCTGAATATCTGTCCTTATGCCACCTTGGTGAAGATGAACGTCAATCTCAAATAGATCCGAAGTAGCCATACGGTTATCAAAGCTTTCGATGGATCCCTACAAAATTCTGTCGAAGAGATTTAGCTGCCAATTGAGATTGGTCCAAACACATTCAATGTATCCTTTTATGTCCTCAAGATAGATTAAGGATACAACCTGCTATTGGGGAGACCATGGATCCACATGATTGGAGCCCTCCCTTCTATACTACATCAACAACTCAAATACATTGTCAACAATAGCCTAGTCACTGTTAACACTATGCCAAAATGTCCTGAACAAAGAAATCTACCAATCATTAACTTCAATTCAGAAATTGAGCCAACCAATTTTCATAATTTGGAAGTGAGTAACACGCAATACCATCCTATTGGAGCACCACTTCCCGTACCAAAGATTTCTACCGAGGTTATGTCAGCCACTCAAGAAATCATGTCATTGGGTCATCAACCTGGACAAGGGCTTGGTAAAGATAAGCAGGGTATTAAGCACCCAATTCAAATGTCCAGTCAAATTGGGACATCCGGACTAGGCTATTCTGCCAGTTCCAGTCATAGGAATCCTCATAAACACAAGCAGATTCCTCAAGTTTTCGCCACACGGCAATTTTCTCCACCTGCACCTCATGAGCTGATACAGTCTCCAGTAAAGGTGACAGCCTATGTTATGGCTATACTGTTTCCCAAACCAGTACCATTCAAAGCAAAAGAAGTTCTAATTCCTGATCCCTAATCCCAAAGTTAAAGAAAGGGAGCAGAAACATAAACATGACATCGCTCTGATGATGTCCGGCATACACATCATTGTCCATGATGAACATATAAACAGATATACCCCAGACAATGATTGCCTAGATGTTATGGTCATCATTCGGGAAATGGAGGACGATGATAGCCCCTCCATCACAGCAGTCCATCAGGACTTTACCCTCGACAATTGGAGCAGCAATCCATGCATTGGTCGACGAGGGTAAAACGGGCAGAAATCCCTCTGCCCTATAGATAACTTTAATTGCTTACTTTTCTATACAATATTAGTAGTTATTTTATCAGTACATGCTAACACTTGTGTATGATTAAACAGTTTCATATATGAAGTGAAAACAGTTTCATACGCTATTAACCCAATTCCAGGATGTGTTTGCATGGTCTCACGAAGACATGGTGGGTTTGTCCACTGACACTGTCCTTCATCGCCTTCCCATTAAAGAGGGATTCAAGCAAGTCAGGCAGAAGCTCAGGAGATTGAAACCTGAGTGGAGTTTAAAGGTGAAAGAAGAAATTGTGAAACAATTTCAAGCTGGCATTATCATGGTATCCACATATCTGGAATGGATATCCAACATTGTTCCTGTGCCTAAACCAAGAGGAAAGGTGCGAGTTTGTGTGGATTACCGGGATCTAAAAAAAGCTTGCCTTAAAGATAGCTTTCTCGTGCCCTTTTTCCACATTTTTATTGACAATACTGGTCAATACAGCATGTACTCCTTTGTTGATTGCTTCGTGGGGTACCATCAAATTATGGTCGCTGAGGAAGATCGTGAGAAAACTACTTTCATCACGCCTTGGGGAACCTTCTGCTATAGATGGTTGTCATTTGGCCTCATCAATGCCGAGGCAACCTATTAGCGAGCCATGATGGCTCTTTTCCACAATTTAATGCATAAAGAGATAGAGATCTACGTGGAGGACATCATTATCAAGTCCCAAAGGGAAGAGGACCATTTAGACCATCTCAAAAAGCTCTTCAACAGGTTGTGTAAGTATAACTTGAAGTTAAATCCAGCCAAGTGCGCCTTTGGCGTTAAATCAGGCAAGTTGCTAGGTTTTCTAGTCAGCCACAAAGGGATTGAGCTGGATCCACCCAAAATCCAGGCCATCAAGGAAATGCCCATTCCTTAGACAGAGAAGGAAATACGGGGATTTTTGGGAAGAATCAACTTCATTAGCAGGTTTATCTCTTAACTCACAGCAACATGTGAGCCCATCTTCAAATTATTAAGGAAGAACTCCTCCATGAAATGGAATGATGAGTGTTAGAAAGCCTTCCTTACAATCAAAGAGCAGCTAGTTAATGCTCCTATTTTGATACCTCCCAGGGATGATGTTCCCCTATTCATGTACCTGTCCATTAATGGCAATGTTATGGACTGTATGCTGGGGCAAAAAGATGATAGAGGCCAAGAACGAGCTATCTATTACCTCAGCAAAAGATTCAGCAGCAGTGAACACAAGTACACTCTGATTGAGAAGACTTGTTGTGATTTAGCATGGGCATCCATGAGGTTACAACATTACCTCCATGGGCATACAACCCATCTCATATCGCGCATGGATCCTCTTAAGTATGTGTTCAGTAAGCCCATACTAAATTGTTGGTTGTCCAGATGGCAGTTGATCCTACAGTAATTTGACATCGTTTACGTGATATAAAAGTATATCAAAGGTCAAGGAATTACGGATCAACTGGCCGCCGTACCTGCAGGGGATTACAAACCATTGGAAACATATTTTCCCGATGAAGGGGTAATGACAGTTCAGTAACACCATCAGTACGATGCATGCCGTACGTGGAAAATGTATTTTGATGGAGCTATTAACACAGAAGGATCTGGAGCTGGAGCAGTTTTAGTATCTGGTACGGGGGAGCAGTATCCCGTCGCTGTCAAATTGCAGTTTGTCAGCACCAACAACACAACTGAGTATGAAGGCTGTATTATGGGGCTAAAACTTGCCCGTTCAATGGGCATCAGGTGGTTAACTGTCTTTGGGGATTTCGATTTGGTAATCAAATAATCCACATGAATCTATCAAACCAAAGAATTACATTTGCTGCCTTACCATCGACAAGTTTTACAGATGGCTTTGGAGTTTGAAGAAATCACTTTTCTACACATTCCTCGTAATAGAAATGATTTTGCGAATGCACTAGCAACGTTGGCCTCCTTGATTCACATACCTGACAAGGGAAACATGCCAAGCTTCACATTTGCCCTGCAAAAGGCCCCAGCTTATGGGAACTATATTGGAGAAGTATCGGATGAGCTACCTCCCATCCACAACCCTTGGTATCAACATATCAAGGAGTATCTGCGAGATGGATCTACACCCGCTGAGGCGAGCCTGATTGAAAAGAGGCGGATCCATCGACTTGCTATGAAATTCTACCTGAGCGGAGATGCACTCTACGTGAGAGATGAAGGATTAGGTCTCCTCAGATGTCTGGACAAAGACCAAGCTCAGAGGCTCATGGATGAGATCCATGGTGGAGTATGTGGCCCACACATGAGCGGACCACTACTTGTCAAGAAAATCCTCAGAACAGGGCATTATTGGCTTACGCTCAAAGCTGACTCTGATGATCATGTTAAGAGGTGCTATCAATGCCAAATTCATGGGAATGTCATCCACACCCCTCCAAGGGAACTCCATAACATGAGTTCACCTTGGCCCTTCTCAATGTGGGGAATGGACGTGATCGGACCCATCAAGCCCAAAACCAGTCATTCCGGTTTCACCTCATGGCCCTTCTCAATGTGGGGAATGTACTATGTCTAAAGTTACCATCAAGCAAACATCCTGGTTTTTGGATCATCAAATCACCAGTCATTTCGGTTTTTTAACCCTTTTTACATACTCTTCTGCCCCTCAGGGAAACATACACTTCAAACCACTAGCCTAGTTTCACCTTATTTCAAACCTTTCACACCTGTAGTTTATCCTGAAGATGGGATTAAACTTTTCTACTCTTCCAGTTTGTCCTGAAGACGGGATCAAACTTTTTCCACACCTGCAGTTTGTCACAATCATGAGATCAAACTTTCTTCTCCCCGCAATATAGCCATCACATTAAGATATGGAATGGATTTAATATAAAACCAATAAGTAGTCCTAGCAAGACTTAAGCATTTGAATGAACTTCAAGTTTGACTAAGAAGAAATATAGTGAGTTATAAGTCTAAAGTTGACACAATCAAATTGAGCATTGTGTATTGATTAATAGGAAGAGTTATAGGATGTAGATTAAAGTTTACATTATAACTACTATGCGTTGCTATGTGACTAATAGTTGATGTGAATGGTTATATAATTATGTAGGGCACGTGAAGTACAGATAATTGTAAGCTGTTAAACTGTTATTGGTAAACAACGATCAAGGCAAGTCATTCAGTTCCTATTTGCTATGTGAATTTGATGATGAACTGTTTGAAATCTTTATTGCAAATAGCATGGTGTGTTATATTAATGTTGAAAGTATGAAATGTTAAAGTCAATTTATGACTACGTTGATTGAGTAATGAATGTTGATTGAGTAAGGAACTCAATCCTTATACTTGTTATATGAACTACAACATGTATGTTATGTTAGTCCAATGTTTATGAGATGTATATTGAGCATGTTATTATGTGTTATGTGATATATGAAAACTATTAGATTTTGCTGGGTTGTCGAGCTCAACCTTGCAAATAACCACTTTTACAAGTTAAAGATTTAAGGTAAAGTATGTGCTACTTGAAAGATATGAATCAGATGTGATACTTGAAGAATTATATACATTGGTTGAGTTATTATTATTTGAACCATGTTTAAGGTTTCGAACAATGTATTAATGTTGAATTGTAATATCGTTTTGCGATGTAAACTCTTGTAGTATTAAAATGATTCTAAAATATTTAGATGTAAAGGTTGAAAGTTCTGGAAACGAGAATAGTTTGTGATAGAAAATTTTAATTGTAATAGAAAATTTTAATTATTCCGCAAATTTCAATGGTTGTAATATCGTTTAATGATGTAAAATTAGAGGTTGAATGTATTATTAACGACCGAAGTCGAGAATTAAATTGTATGAATTTTGGGGTCGTTACAATCATACCACGATCGCATACCAGATGCCACCAATAATGGTGGGGTATAATCAATCTGACTTAACCGTCAAGAAGACATATCATGACGGTAGTGTTATAAGACCATCTAGGGTCAATCTTTGAATATCTATAGACATACATACATATGCATAACATAATACATGCATGATGAACAACAGATGGCAATATGATGTAGGGAATAACAGTAAATACATTCCTAAGTACATCATCATTTAATACATCATCTTTGTACAACTATAAATACAGGGAAATAGAGCACAGACACCCAACTACTAATAGAGGCCTATGAAAAGATATAGAGAGAATGGGTCCCACCCCTCCGGCGCAGTTCAGTTCGAGTTACAAAGTAGGTTTCATAAGCTGAAAAGGTCAAATTAGGAATAAAAACGCTACGCGATTGAGCTGAGTATCCTGAAATCTTGGTTTTCACGGGCCAAACTGTGGCTTCATATATCCCTCATTGGTATTCGCCTGAATGCAAGGTATACTATACCAGTGACCTCAGCTTTTGCAAATCATGCTCGGAAATACCTCACAAAGTTCCGATGCCGCCAAACACAAGGTCTTAACCCTAAAAGACATGTTCCCGGGCGGGGGTCACAACGTCAATTTCAAACATTAATAAAGAATCCCCGGCGGGGGTGACAAAGCAATTTGACCATTGATATACGCATCAATGAAGGTCATGCAGCCTTGAAATAATCCCCAGCAAGGGTTACAACACAGATTTTCACTCATCCACGTATCCCCGGCAGGGGTTACAACGCATTATTCGTCCATGAACGAATCCCCGGAAGGGGTTACAACGTAATTCAACCATTGATATGCGCATCAATGAAGGTCAAGCAACCTTGACATGTTCCTCAGTGGGGGTCACAACGCAATGCAACCATTGATACACACATCAATGAACGTCAAACAGCCTTGACGGTTTGTCCAAAAGGGATTTATCCGGTGATACACACATCTGCGAAGGTCTGGCAGCCCTGAAAATACATACTGTTGCCAGTAACTTCGATAAGATCATGGAATATGTTATACACATCCTCAAACAGACAAAGCTTTATCCCCACAGATCTCTTGCACACGAGAGGCACATCTTAAGAGTAAAGTTTGAATCAAGGATCCAGGACTTCGGTGATAACCCCAACGTCAACATTCTTGAAGACTTGGATCTCATGTCCAAGACATCACTGATTGTCATCCCCGGAAGGATTAATAGGGAACCGGCAATCATTCCATCATGTTAGAAAATAATCCAACAATCTACATGCATCATGCATTTGTATCATGTTGCTACACATAGCATCATGTTTATCTTGTTGCATTTCAAGTGTCTAGGATTCTTTATCCTATCCATCCCTTGCATTACATGAATATGATAAAGAGGGGCATCTGTAGACACTCAAAATTTTTTGCACACCTGCTACTAACATTGCAGGAGGGCAGATTTGTCTTTTGGAGATAAACTTGGAGGACAGCTCACATCCATTTCGGATACTACTGGAAGTTCAGTTTCAACCCCAGAACATACATCGGGAGTATCAGTTCCAACCTTGGAGATAAACCCGAGTTTCATCCTTGGAGATAACCCCAAGGAATGTTGTTACATTTTTTGTGATAACTCCAGAAATGCTTGTTTCAAATGCATGCAATCAGCTTCAATCTTAGACCTCCTGTTGAGGCACTCATTCTAAAGACCCGGAGCTGACACCGGGAAGACAGGCACACTTACAGATGACCATGTGGAATTCAAACACTTGAAGCAATCCAATCTCAGATGTAACCCTGATCAACATCTGCTATCAGCCCAAACCGGAGATAACCCCGATGAGGGGCAAAATTGTCATCTTGCCACCTCAACCCCAGCGCACCGTCTCAATATTTCATAGATACATTTCTGCACAACAATGTCCCACAAGAGCTAAGGAGTTCCAATCCCGAGTGACTTTTATGCGTGGCAGCACACCGGATAGAATTTGAAGCTTGAAGACCATGGGCATTGTCCCCTCTTCCTGACGTCGTACAACCTCTAATCCCATGTCATTGCGTAACTCTCAACAAAAGCGATCCGAAGAAGGTCTTGTACACCTCGTTCGGATGCTCAGATTGAAGTTCTACAAGTTTGAGCAGACATCATAGTGCACGAGTGCACGTACTTCGAGACGACAGGACCCATAGAGCCCGGGGCACCCCGGGCAGCCGCAGGTACACCTGCAGCTCCCAGCTCTATAAATATAGAGCTTGGGGTGGCCATTTGTAAGAGAAAAAGAGGCGAGGAAGCCCTGTCCAATTTGCTCTGTACACACCCCATATCTAGTGCTTTCTCATTTTAAACACCTGTTAGCTCATATATAGCTATATTGCACCGGCAGGAGCTGAGTGTTTATCCTTCTAGAGTCATAGAAGCCTGCCTTGGCAGCCCACTGTAAGCCTTCTCACACTCTATAAAGCCTTTCTCTTCATCTTTGCACACACTATTCTTCACGTTGAGAGTCATATTGTGTGTGTATGCCCAAACTTCAGTCCGTGGTTTTCATTTCTATCTGTATGTATTTATATATGGATTAGCATTATCGAGTTATGCCTTGATTGAGCCTAGACTTATGTCTGGAGCGTTTACTTGATTATATATATATATATACACATTTCTGTCAGGCCTGGAGTTTACTTCGTGGCCTTTTACTTCTTTCTTTACATTTAGTCCCATCTGGAGTTTACTTCGTGGCGTTTGATCGTCTTTACTGCTTTCTTTACATTTAGTCCCGCCAAGAGTTTACTTCGTGGCAGTTGATCACATTTACTGCTTTATTTACATTTATGATCCCCCATGGAGGTGCTTCGTGGTGGTTGATCATTTCTATATATATATATATATACCGCTTTTATATATTTACATTTCTGATCCCCAATGGAGGTGCTTCGTGGTGGTTGATAATGTTTGTATATATATATATATATATATATATATATATATATATAGCTTTTATATATATAATCGCCATCGCTTTTCATATAAATCATGGCATCATGTGAGCCTAGGAATCATGTGATCACAGATTCAGTCTACTGACTCTAGATTCGGTTCCCGTGATGGACTTTTCAGTTGTAAGCAGTACATAATTTATAGTGTTTGAATTTCCTTAGATGGTTGTCATGCCCATGAGGAATTCGGCACTGCTGTATATTATTTTCTCGAAGATGCTTTGCATTTCGAAAATAAAAGAAAAAAAGTCAAACATTTAATAATAAATGGAAGTATGAAAAGGTCTCAATTACTATTGAGCATATGGTTTGAAAAACCTCTTTTATAAAAATTCACTGCTATATCATGTTTAAAACTGAATTTTCATACAAATTTAAACCCTTTGTATATAGGTACGAATGAGGTCTCGCACTACTTCCAAATAAATTGCACATTAATCCACACACACACACACACATTCATATAACAATTTCTTGAAAAGTGGCGGTCACCGTGGTAACATGGATGTCGGGGGGTGCCTAACACCTTCCCTTCGCATAATCAAACCCTCGAACCCAAATGAATCTCGGTTTCACAGACCCGTTTAAGCAGTGTCACATCGCTGGGTCAATGTGCAATCCTTTTCTCGGTTGCGTTGGTGCAACCAGTTAAAAATACTAACTGGCGACTCTTACAGTCAAATCGTCGATATGATACATGTCGGACCTTTTTCACTTATTTTTTCAAACAAATCTCACATAACATGAGAACACCAAAGAACAAGAAACGAAAAAGGACAAATAAAAATCCCGACATCGACAATCAGGACTGTTCAAATGGTTCACTTTCTTAGTTTATTAACAAGGCAATTAGTTGGTTAATGGCATTTCATGCTAGTTAAAACAGTGGCAGAGGTTGGCATGTGCAAAACATGTCCAACTCAGCTTATTTTGGTTTCAATCTTGCTAAAAACTCCAATTAGGTGTCATTATTATTTGCCTCCATGAGTTAGTTGTTTAGACACCTTGAAATTGAAGTCACACTACGGTCAAGGGAAATATGTCCCTATTAGGCTTACCTAGTTGCTAAGTTGTGAAAAGGATTTGTAACAACTTCATGTATTACCCCAGTTGTAGTTCCTTCTCTACCCAGCCATCCCAGCCCATACATCATGACATATACTAATACAGTAGTGATTAGCAACTAGTAGAAACCCTAGTTCCTTGACTGAAAGCTTATACAGAGTCCTAGCTAGTGCCATTCCTGGCCACTACTACAGATTCTGATTTCCATCTCAACTCAACTCACTATTTCAATTGTTTCCCTTACTTGGTTTGGTTGAGTTGGATTTTAAAACTACTATAGATATAGAGATATACTAGCTAGGTATGTTTGGTTAATTTAAGAGGGCTGACCGAGAGCCAAGGAAGCCCCAAATCCCTGCCTAACATGGTGGATCCGTTGCGCTGTAAGCAAAGAACCATACTCTAACTTGCCACTTAACAAATTAATAACTTTTCACTCATTTGTCAAACAATAGCAGACTTTAGAGTATAATAGACATTGCATACAAGGCTGGTATTATAGAGTATAAACTCCCATCTTGGAATAATTAAGTTTATCAAAACAGTGGTCAAGAATAACTTGACACACTAGTTTTCAACTTTTCCTTTTTGGTTTGATATTGGATTTGGTTTTCATTTAATACACCAAAAATGATTATCTATTATCATAGATGGTATTCATACCTAGCTCAAGCTTTATTTTGCATAGCCTAATCTGTAACACCCCCTTTCCGAAAAGGAAAAGGAATGTCACGCACAAACATAACAAATACAAACCTCTAATAAATCTCAAAATATCTCCAATAAAATTTAACGCTAATTGTCACATACTCCAATTTAAATAGAAGGAACTCCACATTTACATAGTCTCTACTATTAAAAATAAATGTCAAAATGGCCCAAACATCAATATACAGAATATTAGGAAAAACCAAGTCTAATAATAATCTCAAAAGCTAATCTACTTATTTGGATCAAAGGTAGCTCTCATCCCTTAAATCCTGATCACCCCAGATTACCTGCCAGAAAAAGAACACAGCGTGAGCCAATTGCTCAGTATAGATATGAAGATGAATAAATATATCACAATAAGTAATGAATCTAAAAGAGTTGAATGAATAAACACATGTGAATTACAAACGAATTACGAATAGATTAGAATTTGTGAGTCCATTTACAAATGACTAACACTGTCAATCGAATAATTATAGCCAAAAGAATCCCAAAAAAATAAGGCTGAATCAAATGGTTGTAAGGTGACAACTTCATACTAAGCTCAGATAGAAATAGCAAAAGGCTAACAAAATACATCGATATCATGATGTATACAAATCAAATCGGTTAGTACGCACGACACATACCTCACTAATCCGCCAAATAAATCAAACCAAATCAAATATTGGGTCGACCCATACGTATCCTGAACAAATATATCAAATGGCCACAGCTCATACTCAGAGCATACAAAAGGATACGCCGTGGACTGATCACACCGCCACGGAAGGTGTCATGCCCTTGTGTCAAGAGGACATGCATGTGGTACCCCCACAGGTGGTTAGCTCAAGTATACCCTAAGGATCAAACTATAAAATGTAATCCAAAAGGGGTTCAAATCACAAGGCTTACATGACCATATTCAAATGAAATCGAATTATCAAATACAAACATTATTAATTATCACAATATATCAATGATCAAAATAACTCCCGAATGTGAACGCAAATATACAAACAATGGTACAAACGAATAAAGTCTCCAAAATATATTGACACGATTAACTATTTCAAAGAGTACAAATATGAATTCAAATATCAACGCCAAAACAAAACTATCTCAATAATTTTGACAACAAGGAATAATCCTGAGAGGCAATACCAAATTTCTAAACGAGTACAAAATGAACGAATTAAATTTAAAAGAGTATCGCTGAAAAAATTACGGAATCCATACCTTAATATAGTACCAAAATAATTCGCCAAATCCAACTATCACCCGCTAAACTCCCTCAATCCGATCTAATTATCACAATAAAATATAATACACAATTAAATTATGAACTCATACAAATTATATTTTTATAAATTCAATAATTTTAATATATTATATTCAATTTGTAATTAAAAGATATATTTTAATTGTAATAACAATATTATAATATTATTTATTACATTCCCTTTTAAAATTTTCAGAATATTATATATATATATATACATATATGTATATAGAAACTACAAAGATTTATATATATAACTAATCTATAGTGTGTATATATATATATATATATATATATGACTAGTATGCAATTTATGTGTTCACACACATATATGTATAATAATGAATTTACAATGAGTAAATGTAGATTCATGAATAAATATATATATATATATATATATATATATATATATATATATATATATAATGAATTGGACAACTGATTCCTTTACATCTATTTACATGGATTAGATAACTTATGAGGTTTTTGCCAGTTTAATATTTATTATGGTTTGACTAGTGGTATTTATTAGAATTTTGGACTATTCTTTTGTGGTTTAGAGCCTTGTTATATATTCATTAGTTATGTTGTGTTTTGTGTAACCTCTCTTTCTATTTCAGAAAGGGGGTGTTACATAATCACTCAAAACTTTGACTTGATTAGGTTGCACATCAAGCACTATATGGTGATATATTCAACTTTCATAGAGAGGATATTAGTTGGGCACTCCATAAATTATATGGTGTTGACAAATAGCTCTAGGAAGTCGCCCAGCCAATGCTTAACACACCCACTACTGCTGCCAATGGGCAGCAGCTTTAACCCCAACCTAGTCACTTTTCCATCCCATAACTTTTGATTTATGAATCGGATAATAACCAATTTTAAGTATATTATAGATATCATACAAGACTATATTTACAGATTGTAAACTACCCACTTTGGAATCTTCAAGTTACCTATAACAATGTTTAAGATTACTTAACACAATAGATTCCTAACTTTTTATCTTAGTTTAAATCATTTTCTTTTCCATTTAACTTGCTTAAATCTCTTCATTAACTAAATAAAGTGTTCTACATACAACTTTTGCTTTGGCTTCTACTCTTTCTTTGATTTTAAATCAAAACAGTCCATTGAGGACTTTTGATAAACACCCTACGTGCATTATTTTGTAACACAAGTTTCATAGATATTCATCTACTCTTCAACTCCATTAAGTCTCCTTATAACACCACAGCCAACCTATCTCCTTGTGCCTAAGCCAAGCAATAAATAATTTAACAAGAGTTGGATATAACAGTTATCATAGCAACAAATAATAGACTAACAGTTTTTGTTTTGTTTTATAACCAATTGCTTTGTTCTAATTCACAATAACCCACTTTTCTCAATACTAACATCATAGCTAACAAAACTTAGTGAAATAATTCACATACCTTTCACTTGTTTACTTATACTTTATTACTATTCTGCAATTTAATCGCAACTGCTCCCGGATATTATGAAGCTTTCAGTTCTATTATGCTAACCAAATAAATTGACTGCAAAATGTAAGGAAACGGGTGGCACTAAACACGAAAAAAGAGAGCTAGTGGCAGTGTTTAATGGAGTGATATTGCAATGCCCGAGAAAATCGGATTTTTATGAGAATTAAATTTTTATTTGATTATGTGGATTAAATAAATTTAATTGATTATTTATGTAAGTAAGCTATGTGAAGGTTGTTCTATGACCTAGAATGTGTGAATGTGGTTAGGATTTTGGCTACATGATAGAATTAAAGTGTTTGAATTTCCAAGACGAAAATAAAAGTTTTCCGAGAAATTTTCATAAAAACACTATTCATTGATTTCTGCTCGGGAATTATTTTTGAATTTCTGAGAAACACGTAATGATAGAATTCTAAGACGAGATGGAATATCCAATAATATTTTAGTTATGGCAAGCACAGTTTTTTGCCTGCGGACTTAAAACCTAACAGTTAGGGAAAGTGATTTCCGAGAAGGAATTGAAATGCGTATATTGAATTAAAGCGGTGATCGTATAATACGTATGTATTATATGAGATAATGAATATGAGTATAATACGAGGTATTATACGAGTATGTATGAATGATGGTATATCGTATATGAATAAGTATACGAGTTAGAATACGAGAATAATACATAGATTATACGCTATAAGGCTTTAAGCCAAAGGGATTGGACTTATAGGATTTTTTAGGAATTGTACAAGCCCAAGTATAGTAATGGTTAAGTCCAATTGGAATTAAAGGTTAATGTCCAAGGAGAATTAAATACAAGCCCAAAGTAAGAACCTATGGGTTATTAGATGATTAAAACCCATGGGTGATCCAAAGTGATAAGCAAGTAAACTTAAAGGCTAAGTAAATGATAAGTCAACTGGTGAGCAAGCAAATAATGTGATGAGCAAGTAAAGTGCTTATGTGTGATGAACAAGTAAGTGCTTATATATGATGAGCAAGCAAAGTGCTTATATGTGATGAGAAAGCAAAGGATAAGTTAAGTAATGACTAAGTATATTTGGTGATCAAGTAAACTTAAAGATTAAGCTAGGAATAGTAAGGAGGTGGAATGGCTTATTGACCATTAAGCCCTCATTTAGGATTTCCTATAAATAAGAGATATCTTAGTTCATTTCTTAGTTGTTAAATTTTCCACCAATAACTTATAGTTTATTGGTTAGAGAGAAAAAGCTACAAAAGCTAGAATAAGTTAGCCTTTGATAATTCAAGAAGCAAGAAGAAGATTAAAGTTAATCAAGTGATTATCAAGGGTAAGAACCTAAACCATGAATCTCTTTCTCTTCGATTGTTAGAGAAGTGAGTAGTGGTAGGATTTGTGTGCTAAGAAGAAGTAAGAATGAATAATCTAAGGACTTACGTCTTAATAAGCTGTGAATAAGCACTTTGTTTATAGATAAGTTATGAACAATGGAAAAACTTGTAAGAACTTGTAACATGGTTACATGAATGAAGTTAGTATGATAAGAGAATGTAAGAATGATGGTTAGAAAACTTAAACCATTATAAGTCATGTGAAATAAAATCATATGTAAATTATATGTTTATAAGTTATAAACTCATGAAGAACAAGTGATAACTTATTGTTGATCGATTTCGCAATCAATGAATACGTGCAAGTATACACAGTCAACAAGTAATAAAGTGAAAGTAGAGTATCATTCCCACGAGGAATTATTTAATAAAAATCACCAAGTACTAACTCTTAACCAAATTAATTTTATTTAAACAACTGCAAAGTTTGATTTTTCTAATTAAGAAAACAAAATTAACTAATTACAGTGAATTGCTTTATAAATAAATTCAAATAAATAAAAGTTAAGACTCCAATATCCCCATTTATGAAGTATAAACCAATTATCCAATTATCCCAATTATTATGTCTACTGAATTGTTAACAGGAATTCTCAAATGTCGAAAGCCCTTTCTCAAGCGATCATTTGACTTCTATTTAACCCAAATTAATTTTGCTATATCTCTATGCAAAACAATTGAATTAAACTCGCTACAATCCCAATTCCTTATGTGTTACATGCGGCAAATAGATATTCTCATTCTATTCACAAACCTAATTATTCACTGCGCAAATAACTAAGTCACATGTCATCATGCCCAGTTCTAACTCTAGAATTCCTTTCTCAATTCCTTCTAGAGTAACAAGGAAATTATAGATCAGATAATTAAACAATAAGCATAAGGCAAGATGAACAATTCACTTTGACACAAATAATTGGAATAAATCAAATAACTAATTTATAGCCATAAAAGGTTCAATTAAAATCTTAATAAAAGAGTTAGTTCATAAATAATGAATTAAAACCAAGAATCCACAATTGAATAAACATTAAAAGATAAATGTATGATAAGAGAAGAGAATAGAATCTGTTGTCAGCAAATCTGATGCTCCCCTCTTGCTCTTGCTCTTGATCTTCAGTGTTCTTCAATTTCCTTCAATCTTCAATGGTTAATTAAGAACTAGGGTTTAGATTCTAATTAAATGGAGTATTTAATCTAGTCTAATCTATGTAATCTCTCTTTATTTTATGCCTTACATCATGTATTTATAGATTACAAGTCAAATTTTAATCTTAGGAATAAACCCAATCCAATTTGGAGTCAAAAAGGTGTCAAAATTAGCCAAAAAACGCGTCCAGTCCATCACCAAGCCCTTCCCCAACACCCCAGCGCTGGGCTTAACGCTCAAAACCTGCTCCCAAGCGCCCCGGCGCTGGGCATAGGCCTATTTTGGGCGCCCCGGCGCTGGCCCCAAGTTCTGACATTTTATGTTTTGACATTCTTTGGGAAAATGGTCATAACTTCTTCATTCGAACTCTGATTTTGATGATTCAAGATGTTCCACAAAGAGGAAAAGTAGATCTACAACTTTTATTCTTTGAGTTTTTCGAAATGACGTACGGAGAAATACTCAAATTGGCTCTGAAGTGACTGCTGTGTAAATGACAAACCGAAAATGTGAATCTAGCCACCCCAAACGTCGATCCAAGTAACTTTTGTCCCAATTCCTACAAAACAACGTAAAACATGCATGAATAGACACAAACACATAAAATCAACCAAAAGATTAAGCTCAAACGCACTCAATTATGAGTATAAAACTCACTCATCATTTATCATGTAAATAAGTTAATAAAATATGTATATTAAGATGTTAATATGATGGATTGAATCCATTTGAATCGATGAACAAATCATAAATAACGAAGTTATGCCAGAATTCACACGATAAGACAATAATCGTCGAATTCGTGAAATTCTCGGAATGGAAGTCAAATTTTGATGTTGATCTCAGAAATGTTAGTTTTCAATGGAGTATAGTCTCATTTGGAATTATAGAGTTGTGGACTCAAAAATGACCAAATTACTACTTAGAACGAAGAAACGAGCGTTGAACGTTCACGAACGTTTATCGTTTTCGTTAAAATGAACTAATAGGTGAATTTTGAGTTAACGGATTCAAAAATAGAAAATTCTTGCATGAACATGTAGAGTATGTAATTTGTGAGCTAATGGCTTTTGAACGAGCCAATTCGAACATAAAATGAACAAGTTAGGAGCCCGGGAAGTTCATCAAAATAAGAAACTACAAAAACATTTTGAGGGTCGAATTCATGCATACACCTGAGGAGAGAACTAAGGTCAAGGCGCCACAGTACAGCCAGCCGGATGGTGAGACATCAGGAAGTGGCACATGACAACGTGGTTAAGATCGATCTTGGCAGCCATAGCCTACGGCTAGGAAGTCAAACTACAAAACCAGCGTCCTTGTATGAAGTCTTGTATATAAATTTGGCGCCACGTCAATACAAA
This sequence comes from Panax quinquefolius, assembly GCA_020205615.1. Lineage (NCBI taxonomy): Eukaryota > Viridiplantae > Streptophyta > Magnoliopsida > Apiales > Araliaceae > Panax > Panax quinquefolius. The sequence goes on from CM035158.1 coordinate 32,218,456, forward strand.
ACTATAAGGTAGCCAGTAAGAAAAGTTTTTGAATGTAAAATAAAAGAGAGGTAAATGAAGGGTGAATTATATACTCGAATTTACCTAAAGTAACATCATTAAAGGATGTTTATAACCTTAATTTAACGACTAAAGATTGAAAGAAAGATTAATTGAACGTAAGTCATTAATACTGAAACAATGATAAGCCGTAAGGGAAGATAAATACTTGAAACGAGTTTTGTTAATGAAATAAGTATGATTAATTATATGAAATGAAAGATAGTTGATTGATGATGAATTAATTAACTTAAAGTAGCATCTTCGATGATAACTACAACATTGAGAATTACAACTGAGAGTGTTTAAGGATTATGTGAACGTGAACGTAAGAACGATGTGAAATGTAACGAAAATCCAGAACCAATAATAACAAATCTAATACATAGTTAGATTGAGAAGAAGGGTAAGATTCATTAGGGATCATGTATGTTTATTCATGACCTAATGTGGTATGTTATGTGGTTATGTATTGTAGAGACTCTTAAAGACTGAAAGGGAAAGTAGTTATCTTTTGTAGCAGTATTTCAAGGCAAGTTTTCTTAACAACATCTAACCTTCGTGTTAGTCAGGTTTTCAGTGATTCATGTTATGAGATGCATGAATGGTTTTAAACAAAGGGTCGATGCCAGTTTTAACTCGGCTAGACTAATCTTGAAGAGTTGATTGATTTGTTTACAAGTCTTTCAATATAGAATTGATAATGCTATCCTATGCCAATTGTTTGGTACAGATTCAAGGTAAGCCTGAGTATGAATAAACAAATGTATTTTACATCGATTATTCGATGGGCACACGAGGTTGCCAAAACTTAAACATGAATACGTTTAACGGATGTAGTGTTGATCAACACAGAGTACTATAGGCTGATCACCTAGAAGTGCTCGTAAGAAATGTCAGACTTACGGTCATAGTACTGAGTTGTCCTTTTCATGAATAAAAGCTAAAGAAAAAGTCCATGGTCTATGGTCCTATTCAGAATTTCCAATCTACTGTATGTTCTTTGGAATTGTTTTATGAGATAAGAAGTGCTATTAAATGTTTCATAGTATTTCATAACTATTGTTCAGTTATTGAAGAATAATCATATGATTCTCGAAGTGGTATCTATATAATATATTGTTAGACTTGCTGAGCTAATAATGCTCACTTCTTGCTTGAATCATATGATTGCAGCTAAGGTCGAGCGAACCAAGGGTTCCAGTAGAGATAAAGGCAAGGCAAAGATTAATGATTAGTTTATCTTGTAATTGACTAGTAAGTTGTATGTATCATATTAGGATGAACAAAGAATGTAACGATTTCAGAACCTGGGAACAGGATGTATTATTATTAATATAATAAGAATGTCGTTGATACACTTATTTTAATGTCTTTTCAATAGAATGAATGTACAGTTATGAGTACCGTGTATCACCATCTGTTGGGTTGGAAGATACCCAAATTTGGGGGCATCACAGGTTGGTATCAAAGCATTATGTTATAAAACTTAAGGGGGGGAAGAACCTTAGGCTTATAGCCTCGTTAAGGAAGGAAAAGTCTGAATGAAGTAAACTTGAGATTTACTTAAGTCGAATGAGTTAATAAGGTATTGAGGAAACTCAATACCGAAAGATTTAAAAGATGGAAATTAATCCTAAATAAGTTAAATGTGATTCGTGCTTATACTATTGTGTATTATGTACTAATCAAAATGTTATGTGTTATTGTAGATGTCGATCGATAGCTTGATGTATAGAGATATACACGTGTTGAGCGAAGAGCTTGCGAACAGAGTAGAGCCTGTACTTATGCCAGTGGCGGAGGTACCATTAGTAATTCTAGAAGAGTCAAAGCCAGAGGAATACTTTTCTGAGGAGAACTACTCCGAGGGAGAAATAGATATAGCATCATATCTGAATATGATGATCGATGTGGAGGAAGAAATAGAAGTAACATCAGTTAATATGGTTGTACCTGTACAATAGTCAACACCTCCAGATGCAATGAGAGCATTGTATCTGGCAGTGCTTAACAGGAATGTGCAACTAAGTACAGTTGTGCAGAATCAAAATGAAGAGATTAGTTATCTCTATAAAGCAAAGGAGTCTGCAGAAGCAAATTTTGAGTCAGAGCACGATGAAAAGGTGCTTATGATAAATAAGGCTAGGGACTATAAGAAAGAGGTCGATGAGCTTCGTAAGAAATTGGTTGAAAAAGACCAGAAGATAGCACAGATGTCTTACATCCATGAGAGTGCTCATAAGGATTTCAAGCTGAAAGTTGCTTATTATTCCATTGAGTCGAGATAAACTCGACATACTATTAGTCGGGATATTGTGTCGATTCTTGTAAATGAGAAACACGAGGACGTTATTATACATTATTAGAAGTCTAGAGTTATATATATTTGTGTAGTGATGTAAAACCCTCTTCTATATAAAACGGTAGTCTTTTTGTAAATCCCAACTTTTGTGAAGTTCAATTGCAGGATAGAAATTTAATAGCTTTTGGCTATGGAGACAAATTGTAAATAGTTTCAGACTATGGAGAAGCATATGAATATAATGATGTTTTCATTTAATATGCTTTGTATGGTATGAGTTGTTGTTTGATGAATAATAACTAAGTAAGTAAATAGATAATAATGAAATTTTATTTATTTAATCAAAAAATGCCGCCAAGGAGAAGACAACGTAATCAGGAGGCTGAGTTACATAATGATAACCAAGGGGGTCAAAACAACCCTATGCAAGAGTTAGTTAATTTATTAACGGCTGCATTTAACCAAACTGGGGGTAGAGTACTCGCGGGACCTAGGGTAGCCAGAACGACTACCTTTAAAGAGTTTAAAAGCGTAGGTCCGCCAGAGTTCAAAGGAACGACGGACCCAATAGAGGCCCAGACATGGGTAAAGGAAATAGAGAAGGCGTTTGTTATTACAAACGTAGCTGAGGTGCAAAAGACTTCTTTTGTGACGTACATGATGAAAGGGGAAGCCAACTTTTGGTGGGAAGCTCACCAGGGTGGGGCTAGAACTGACGTGGTAACATGGGAACAGTTCAAGAAGGTTTTCTTCGAGAACTATTTCCCAGCAAGCATGCAAGGGAGGATAGAAATTAAGTTTCTAGAACTTAATCAAGGAGACATAACGGTTCCCCAGTATGCAGCCAAATTCAATGAATTGGCACGGTTTGCTCCACACCAAGTGGACACTGAGGAGAGGAAGGCTTGTAGGTTTGAGAAGGGCCTGAAACCCTGGCTCTATAGTAGAATTTCTATTTTTCAGAGTGATTCATATGGGACCATTCTGGAGAATACAATTATAGCAGAGGGTGGTAGTGAGGTGTTGACCCAATACCACAAAGAAAGAAAGAATAAGAGTAAGGGAGAGGGAGGAACCAAGGTAGAGAGTGCAAGTGGTAGTGGCAGTATGCCAAAAAGGAAGAATTTTAACTCCAGGAATACTGGAGTGGGACAAGGGGATCTTAAGCGTAGGATCAAAGCATGTAAGACATGCGGAAAGACTCATCTGGGAGTCTGTCTGAAGGGAAAGTCAGTTTGTTATAACTGTGGACAGGGGGGTCATATATCACCCAATTATCCTAATCCTAAGAAGAACCATGGCTATTTTGTATGTGGGTCATTGGACTACATGGCAATAAATTGCCCAAAGAAGGGGTTGGACGAGAGTAAGGGTGTTAGTAGTAGTAAGTTAGCCATTACTGGACCACCATCGTCGGGTAGACCTATGGCCTGTACTTTTAATATGACGGTCCCAGATGCGATTGCATCAGCGGATGTAGTAACAGGTATCATTCCAATCAATACAAGGAATGCTTATGTGCTGTTTAATTAAAGTGCTACTTGTTCTTTTATAGCATGTGGATGTGCTAAATGATTAAGTTCATTCCCGAAAGGATTATAAATACCTTTAAACCTTAAGGTAGAGAATGAGGAAATAATTCTTGTAAATATATTCATGGGAATTTTTTCATGGATAATTAAGGTAATAAAGTATCGGTAGATAAGTACCGATGAGGTTGAGTTGAAGTAATTCTCGGTATGAATGGATTAATTAACCATAGAACTTTAATAAATTGTTATAGGAAAAATACGAATCTTTGGATTTCTAAGGAACCCAAGGTAGTATTTTACGGTAATAAATCACTAGGACGTTTTTGTTGTCTAACCATGACGCAAGTTAGGAGGATGTTAACGAAGAGGATGAGTAATTACGTTTGTGTATCGACTATCATAAGTGGAGTAAGATAATAATTAAGAGTAAATACCCATTGCCAGGATCGATGATCTATTTGATCAGTTGAAAGGGGCAAAGTATTTTCTAAGATAGATTTGTGTACGGGGTATCGTCAGTTGAAAGTAAGGAAAGAGGATGTACCTAAGACGACGTTCAGAACTCGTTATGGTTATTACGAGTTTTTGGGTATGTCGTTTGGGTTGACTAATGTACTAAAGTTAGACTTTTCGTAAGGGGTGCCGAGCAAGTCGGTGGTAAGCTGATAGGTACTCTTATGAGATGCTATGGTTGAAAGTACCATTAGCGTCACAGAGTATTCAAATAATATTTGGACAAGTTATCGTAATGATCATTGGTGATATTCTAGTCTATTCAAAGACGCCGGAAGATCACACTGAACATTTGAAGATAGTATGGGAAACACTACGGAGGGAGAAGTTGGACACGGAATTCACTAAGTGTAAATTTTAGCTTAAAAGATATACGAGGAACTTTGTAATTTATAGCGATGCTTCGCATAGAGGACGAGGTTGTGTGCTCATGTAGCATGACAAGGTCATTGTGTATGCATCACGCCAGTTAAAGGATTATGAGAAGGTTTATCCTACTTATAATCTAGAATTGACAGCTGTAGTTTTTGAATTAAAAATCTGAAGATAGTATTTATACGGGGAGAAGTGTGAGATATACACGGACTATAAGAGTCAAAAATATATCTTAACACTGAAGAAGTTGAATATGAGGTAGAGAAGGTAAAAGTAGAAGCCGACGCGTTAAGTAAGAAAGGTAGGGAAAAGCTATCGATGTTAACGACTTAGAATAAGTTAAAAACGGAGATGGCGAGAACGGAGTTAGAAGTTAAATTACGGAATGAAGCAGTAGAAATGTTATTCACAATGTAGACTCAATCCACGAAAATGGAACGAGTCAAGGAAGTACAACTAGGTAACGAGGAATGCAAGCGAATGAAAAGGGGATGAAGGATGAAGAGAAGACCAAGTATAATCTTTTTTTGAAGGAGGAATTTGAGTTCCAGATAATTCTAGAGTTCAAAGAAAAATAGTGAGTAAAGTCGTAGTTCGAGGTGCTCGAAACATCCGGGTAGTGCTGAGATGTATTAAGACCTTCGACAGAACTTCGATTGGTCAAATATGGAAGAGAGATAGCATAATGTGTTAGTAAGTGCTTAACTTCCAACTCAGATTATTGATAGGAATGGACAAGTCATGTGAAATAAGATATTACCTTCGGTGAAGGTGAAATGGAAGAACCACAATGCCGAAGAAGCAACGTGGGAACTCGAGACTAAAATGAAGAAAATTTTTCCTCATTTGTTTATGTATAGTGGCGAGATTCTGGGGACAAAATCCTTATAAGGGGGGGAAGAATGTAACGCCTGAGAAAATCGAATTTTTATGAGAATTAAATTTTTATTTGATTATGTGGATTAAATAAATTTAATTAATTATTTATGTGAGTAAGCTATGTGAAGGTCGTTCTATGACCTAGAATGTGTGAATGTGGTTAGGATTTTGGCTACGTGATAGAATTAAAGTGTTTGAATTTCCAAGACAAAAATAAAAAAAAATTTGAGAAATTTCCGTAAAAACACTATTCACTAATTTCTGTTCGGGAATTATTTTTGAATTTTCGAGAAACGCATAATGATAGAATTCTAAGACGGGATGGAATATCCAATAATATTTCAGTTATGGCAAATGCAGTTTTTCGCCTGCAGACTTAAAACCTAGTGGTTAGGGAAAGTGATAATCGAGAAAGAATTGAAATGCGTATATTAAATTAAAGCGATGATCGTATAATACATATGTATTATACGAGGTAATGAATACGAGTATAATACGAGGTATTATACGAGTATGTATGAATGATGGTATGTCATATGTGAATAAGTATACGAGTTAGAATACGAGAATAATATGTAGATTATACGTTATAAGGCTTTAAGCCAAATGGATTGGACTTGTAGGATTTGTTAGGAATTGTACAAGCCCAAGTATAGTAATGGTCAAGTCCAATTGGAATTAAAGGTTAATGTCCAAGGTGAATTAAATACAAGCCTAAAGTAAGAACCTATGGGTTAGAATACGAGAATAATATGTAAGAATGATGGTTAGAAGACTTAAACCATTATAAGTCATGTGAAATAAAATCATAAATAAATAATACGTTTATAAGTTATAAACTCATGAAGAATAAGTAATAACTTATCATGTAAATAAGTTAATGAAATATGTATATTAAGATATTAATATGATGGATTGAATCCATATGAATCGATGAACAAATCATAAGTAACGAAGTTATGCCAGAATTCACACGATTAGACAATAATCGTCGAATTCGTGAAATTCTCGGAATGGAAGTCAAATTTTGATGTTGAGCTCGAAAATGTTGGTTTTCGATGGAATATAGTCTCATTTGGCATTATAGAGTTGCGGACTCAAAAATGACCAAATTCTAACTTAGAACGAAGAAACAAGCGTTGAACGTTCACGAACATTTATCGTTTTCGTTAAAATGAATAAGTGAATTTTGAGTTAACAGATTCAAAAATAGAAAATTCTTCCACGAACACATAGAGTATGTAATTTGTGAGCTAATGGCTTTTGAACGAGCCAATTCAGACTTAAAATGAACAAGTTATGAGCCCGGGAAGTTCATCAAAACAAGAAACTGCAAAAACATTTTGAGGTTCAGGGTCCACGTCGCGGCGTGACCTAGAGAACTATGGCTGCCACCGCATCGCCAGGCCGGATGGTGAGACAAAAGGGAGGGGCACCGTAGTGCGGCGGTTAGTACTGATCTTGGCGCCCATGCAGCACCACGACTAGGGGAAATCACATGCAAACCCGTGTGCATGTGCATGAGTCTTGTATATATGAAGTTTATGCATGATGCTTAGAACTATGAGGTAGCCAGTAAGAAAAGTTTTTGAAAGTAAAATAAAAGAAAAGTAAATGAAGGGTGAATTATATACTCGAATTTACCTAAAGTAACATCATTAAAGGATATTTATAACCTTAAGTTAATGACTAAAGGTTGAAAGAAAGATTAATTGAACGTAAGTCATTAATACTGAAATAGTGATAAGCCGCAAGGGCAGATAAATACTTGAAACTAGTTTTGTTAATGAAATAAGTATGATTAATTATATGAAATGAAAGATAGTTGATTGATGATGAATTAATTAACTTAAAGTAGCATCTTCGATGATAACTATAACGTTGAGAATTACAACTGAGAGTTGTTAAGGATTATGTGAACGTGAACGTAAGAATGATGTGAAATGTAACGGAAAGCCAGAACCAATAATAACAAATATAATACATGGTTAGATTGAGAAGAATGGTAAGATTCATTAGGAATTATGTATGTTTATTCATGACCTAATGTGGTATGTTATGTGGTTATGTATTGTAGAGACTCTTAAAGACTGAAAGGGAAAGTAGTTATACTGTAGCAGACGCTGAAGGCAAGTTTTCTTAACGCTTGTCTAACCTTCGTGTTAGTCAGGTTTTCAGTGATTCATGTTATGAGATGCATGAATGGTTTTAAACAAAGGGTCGATGCCAGTTTTAACTCGGCTAGACTAATCTTGAAGAGTTGATTGATTTGTTTACAAGTCTTTCAATATAGAATTGATAATGCTATCCTATGCCAATTGTTTGATGCATGATTCAAGAGTAAGCTTCGAGTATGAATAAACAAATGTATTTTACATCGATTATTCGATGGGCACACGAGGTTTCCAAAACTTAAACATGAATACGTTTAACAGATGTAGTGTTGATCAACATAGAGTACTATAGGTTGATCACCTAGAAGTGCTCGTAAGAAATGTCAGACTTACGGTCATAGTACCGAGTTGTCCTTTTCATGAATAAAAGCTAAAGAAAAAGTCCATGGTCTATGGTCCTATTCAGAATTTCCAATCTACTATATGTTCTTTGGAATTGTTTTATGAGATAAGAAGTGATATTAAATGTTTCATAGTACTTCATAACTATTGTTCAGTTATTGAAGAATAATCATATGATTCTCGAAGTGGTATTTATATAATATATTGTTAGACTTGTTGAGCTAGTTATGCTCACTTCATTCTTGAATCATATGATTGCAGCTAAGGTCAAGCGAATCGAGGGTTCCAGTAGAGATAAAGGCAAGGCGAAGATGAATGATTAGTTTATCTTTGTAACGAATGATTTGTTTGAGTTTTAATTCTGGGGACAGAATCCTTATAAGGAGAGAAGGATGTAACAATCAAGAATTTTAAATTGTAATTTTAAATATTTATTGAATTATATAAATATTTAGTGAATATGGTTAGTGTTGAATAAATATTTGATTTGATTTGACTTAATTGGTTAATTATTTGTTAAGTAAATAATTAAGGAAGTTAAGAAAATTAATTGTTATGAGATAATATACCAATTTAATTTAATAATTAAATTAGAGAGTTTATAATGATTAAATGAGTTATTATTTTTTTAATTTGAATTTGTAATTAAAATGATGTGTTAGTTTATTAAATAAAGTTATAATTATAAAGAAAATTTTAATTATGTGGTATTGATTTTTGTGTTAAAGTAATTTAATAAATTGTTACTAGAATTAATTAAATTGATTATTAAAATTTAATTAAATAAAAGTGTGACAAATAACCTTATTATAAATGAGTTATTAAAATAAATTAAAGGAGTTTAATTAAGTTTTGCCAAACAAGGCTTAATGCATATTAAGTCTTTATTTTAAATGTGTTTTACCAAACGAGGCATAAGAATTAAATGATTATATTTTTAAGTGGGTAGCCAAACAAGTCTTATTGCTTTTGATTTTCAAAAATATTATAACTGATATCATTTATACATATAATTATATTATATAATTATTACATATTATATCATATCGTTATATCTTATTAATACGTAAGTTAGAATTAGGAAGAAAGACTCGGAAGAAGAAAAGAAAGAAGAAGAAAACTTACGAGAGAAAAATAAGAGAGAATTCTAGAGAAGCTTTGAGAGAAGAATTGGGGAAAGAAAGATTGATTGTTGAGCAAAGGAAAGTTATCATCTTCTAAAACTAAGGTATCATCTAAACTCTTTTATTTTTCAAAAGTTATAGTTGTCTTCTCTTCCAAAATTCTCTGTAAAATCTTTGTGAAAGATAAATTGTTTTGTTGTATATGGCTTTATATGATAAATTATTTGTTATAAAGCTGTGTTCATAAGTTTATAGATGAATTAATTCATGTATATATGTAATTTGTGAAGAAAATCATATTACGGTGAGTTTATATGAATATATATGAATATGGCTTAGTTTAAAAGTAAAATTAAGGTTTAATTAGTTGTTTAATATATATATTGACTATGATTTGAAAGTAGCTAAATAAACTAAAACAAAGTAGTTTGATTTAATTGTTTTGGTTGAAAAACAAAGCTACAGTGATTATTTTTACTAAAATGTCAAAACAAAAACAGTGAAATTGGATGTTTTAAATTCGATGTTTATGTTATTTTATTGGTAGAATCATGTTAAGAGTCTTTGAATTATGTTTATATGAAGTCTCCATATGAATTACATGTTAATTAGGTTGTTAGAAAGTAGCTTATAGGCCAAAATTGGCTTTGTTCATGTGATTTCTGAAGTTGGTCGCCGAGGACTGCAACTACTACTTCCACGGAGTCGATACATTGCTCACGGTGGTTGAAGATGAGGATACTGATGTAGAAATAGATGAGGAAAACCCCATTGAGCTGTTGTAGGCGAATGAGGGTGACGAGGACGAGGAGGAAGAGATTCCACTGACCTCGATTGTTTCTCGTATGCACGATAAAGTCTACGATCGCAACGTGGAACTGCAGGATACCGTCAATGAGTTGCAGGAGATAGTAGTTGAGCAACAGACCTCGATGGCACAGAAGGACGACGAGATCCAGGATCGAGAGGAACGTCTGAACAATGTTGAAGAAGAGCTGGTCCATACTGAAGGAGAGAACGAGCAAATGCTAGCAGAGATTGCAGAGTTGAAGAATAAGTTGAAAGAGGAATCTACTAAGAGGGCAAGAGCCAAAGACGCGTACGAAGAAGCTTATCAACGAGCCAAAATAGCAGAGAGAGACGCACAAGCAAAGATAATGAAGATGGAGGAGATGAATAACGTATTCACCACCGTGATTAATCGAGCTCAAGATCGGATTATGGGTTATCCGATTCAGTTTCAGATGCTGCCATCATTTATATTAGATCGCAGAACAATGTTCCAAATTATGGAGGAAGAGCGTCGTAAGGCTATGCAGTATCTTAGTAGGACATCGTAGGGAATTTAATTGATATATGATTAATGATATGATAAATAATATGTAAATCCCAAGTGTTATGTAATCTATGGGATATGATGATGATGTTGTCCTGAAACTTTAGTAGTTCAGGAAAGTAATGTAAATAGCAGTGATGCTATTCTTATGATGTTTTTAAAGAAATAATTAATGAATAAAAGTTATTATTTTATTTTATCCAAAGTGTTATGTGTTATGTGATTATTACTTTTATGGGCGCAAGTTAAGTAGAAATTACTTAAAAGAGTTGAGTAATAATCTAATGAGTGTATTTTTAACAGAAAATGCATCCAAGACGTCAACCACCTTGACAGATAACCACTGAAGGAACCAATAAAAATAATGCTGAAGCTAACCCCGTTCAGCAGCTGGTGGTGTTACTAACGGGTGCACTGCAGAATCAACCACAAAATTAACCACAAAATCAAGCTACAGCGTTTAAGGACTTCAAGGCGGTTGGACCACCAGAATTCTGTGAGTCCATGAATCCAGTTGAGGCACAGACCTGGATCATAGAGATAGAGAAAGTATTCGATGTTGCGGGAGTAGGCGAGGATCAGAAGACTTCTTTTGCAACATTTATGTTGAAAGCAGAGGCTAGTTATTGGTGGTAGGCCAATAAAATTAGAGGAGGACAAGGGGTGATGACCTGGGATAGGATTAAGGAGATATTCTTCGAGACCTATTTCCCAGAGAGTTTGAAGAGTCAGTTAGAAGTGAAATTTTTAGAAATGAAGCAGGGAACGATGACGGTGTCGGAGTATGCCGCGAAATTCAACGAGTTGGTGAGGTTTGCACCATATCAAGTCAAGCCTGAGATGAGCGCTTGAAAGGCGAAGAGGTTTGAACAGGACTAAATCCACGGTTTGTACGATGGGGTTTCCTATTCGGTGAAGACATTTGTAGAGGTAATGGAGAAGGCAATTCTTGCTGAAGGTGGAGGCGAGGCTGTAACTAAGTTCAATCAAGAACAGAAAAAGAAGAAGAATGAAGTGGAGGTTAAGAATGGAGGTGGTGGTAGTGGAAATGGTAACAATAATCTGAAAAGGAAATGAAATGAAAATATGGGTGCTAAAAATCTGCAGGGTAACCAGTATAATAAGAAGTTTGAGGCATGTGCTATATGCGGGAAGTTTCACAAGGGTGTATGCTTAATGGGGAAACGAGTATGCTTTAACTGTGGCCAAGAGGGTCACATCGCCCCAAATTGCAATCAACCCAAGAAGAACGTTTGCTTCACATGCGGGTCCAAGGATCACTATGCTCGTGAGTTCCCTAAAAAGAAAGCTGGAGAGGCAACGGAAAGCAAGGGAGGTAACAGTGGAGGTACATGGGCCATTGCTGGACCAACGACATTAAACATACCCACAGCTAGAACCTTCAACATGACTATGCAAGATGTTGTGCAATCGAAAGATGTGGTGTCAGGTATTATCCCAATCAATGATATTGATGCTTATGTATTATTTGATTCAGGTGCTACTTGCTCATTTATATCTGATGAATTTGCTAAGAGATTAGAATTGCCTAGTGAAGAATTGAATTTCCCTTTAAACATAGAAATTGCGAATAAGGAAGTAATTCAGATTAGACTTGGAGAGTTTGATGTTATTTTGGGAATGGATTGGATGTTTAATTGTGGAGTGATAATTGATTGCCAAAAGAAATGTGTAAAACTTATGACTTCGTCAAAGGTAGTTTTCTATGGTAGTAAATCGCCTAGACAAATGAAATGTCTAACGATTATGCAAGCTAAGAAGTTGTTGAATCAAGGCTGTGTGGGTTATTTAGCTTACATAGTCGATACTCAGAAGAAGGGTGTGAAACTGGAAGAGATACCAGTGGTTGGGGAATTCATAGATGTGTTTCCAGAGGATTTTCCAGGACTTTCGCCTAACCAAGAGATTGAGTTTGTGATCGATTTAGCACCAGGAACAGCACCGATATCGAATGCCTCGTACAGAATAGCTCTGGTAGAGATGAAGGAACTGATGGTACAACTACAGGAGTTGTTGGACAAGAAATACATTCAACCGAGTGTGTCACCGTGGGGAGCACCGGTGTTATTCGTAAAGAAGAAGGATGGGTCGATGCGTCTTTGCATTGATTATAGGGAATTAAACAAAGTCACTATTAACAATAAATATCCGTTGCCAAGAATAGATGACTTGTTTGATCAATTGAAGGGTGCTAGATATTTCTCAAAAATAGATTTGAGAAGTGGGCATCATCAACTGAAGGTAAGGAAGGAGGATGTACCGAAGAAGGCGTCCCGAACTCGGTATGGACATTACGAATTTTTGGTGATGTCTTTTGGTTTGACCAATGCCCCTGCTGCATTCATGGATTTGATGAATAGGGTGTTTAAACCGTTGTTAGACAAATTTGTTGGTGTATTTATCGACGACATTCTGGTGTATTCCAAAACTCAAGAAGAACACGTGGAACATTTACGTATAATGTTGGAGACACTAAGAAAGGAATGGTTGTATGCGAAATTCTCTAAATGTGAATTTTGGCTAGATCGTGTACAATTTCTTGGGAATGTTATTGACAAAGATGGGATTTCAGTGGATCCATCAAAAGTTGAAGCTGTAATCAACTGGGAACAACTAAAAACACCTTCGGAGGTGAGGAGTTTCTTGGGACTGGCCGGTTATTACAGACGGTTTATTCAGGACTTTTCCAAGATTGCCACTCCGTTAACAAATTTGACAAGGAAAGCTGTAAAATTTGTTTGGGCGGAGAAGTGTGAGGAAAGTTTTCAAGAATTAAAAAAAAAGTTAAGTGTGGCACCTGTGTTGTCATTACTAGATAATACAGGAAATTTTGTGGTGTATAGTGATGCCTCGCATAAAGGGTTGTGTAAAATCCCAAATTTTATGAATAAAGATTTAAATTTCTCAAAATATTTTTTGAATATTATGGTGTGAATTTGAGATAATGTTATAGTTGTGCGTAGTATTTATAAATTTTGTAAAGTATGCAAGTTGTTATATAATATTCGATTGGTCTGGGAATATTCGTTTTAATAGGGAATATTAAATACGACAAGACAATCATTAGTGGACCCCCCTAGCGGAATTATTGTCAGATTGAGAAAATGACAAAAATATTTTTATGAAATTAGCGGAAGTTTTACAGATTAATCTTTGTTGAACTACTCGATAGTAAAATGCGATGTCTGCATTGGTTACATAGTAGCACAGTATTGATTATTGATACTTTGAGAAGTCACTCGGTTTTGTTCAATTATTGCGTCAGTAATTGTTGCATAGTATCTCACGTTATTTGATTCAATTATTGTCAATATTTTATATATCATTAAATCAATAATTGAGATGACAGAGTTATTAATATTATTATTTGCAATATTAACGATTTCTAAAAGTTACGCGAGGAGAGGTTTGGTCACCTAATTATGCTTAATACGGAGAAATCCTTATTGGAAAGCCCCCTCTTTCCTGGGAACGACCTAGTCGATTAATAGTGTGAATTATAATAATGATGATGAAGTTTTATTTTCTTAGTATCAATAATGTAATAAAACAGAAAAACTTTTTATATAAAACAGAATATTTTTATAAAGTTATTCGTTTTATTAGACTATAAATAGAATATATTATATTCTATTATGCATAGTGTTTTGCATAGTAAAATCTTTTTTATATAAAACAAAATACTTTTATAAAGTTATTTATTTTATTAGACAATAATTAGAATATATTATATTTTATTATGTATAGTGTTTGCATAGTGCCTGCATAGTGTTTACATATAAAAATCTTTTTATATAAAACAGAATACTTTTATAAATTATTCGTTTTATTAGATTATAAATAGAATATATTATATTTTATTTAAAAGATTTTGTTTTATTAAAATATTTTATAGTAAACCAATCTGGACCATCCGTTTAAAAGTAAATCAATTTGGACCGTTCAGGAATTAGTTACTATTCAGTCCATTCTCCTACAAATAGAAGTTCATTCCTTCATTATTTCTTACAAATTCACTGAAACTCTAGAGAGAGAAACTATAGAGAGAAAGAAGAAAAGTATTCTGCTACTTCACTACTCATATATCCAATTTCTTTTAAGGTAAGGGATATTATTTGTTGTACTCGTAAGGGGTATTATTTCTTTGGTATTCATGAAGAGAACTTCTGTTATTCCTTTCTTTATTATTTTGTTGGAATAACCTGTATACGGGGACTACCCTATACTTGGTGAAATTCTTCTGTTATTCCATTCCTTATTATTTTGTTGGAATAACCTGTATATACAAAGTACCGCATACATGGTGAAATTCTTCTATTATTCCATTCTTTATTATTCTGTCGGAATATCCTATTTGTGCATTTACGCATAACCTGGTTCCATTATTTATTATCCTGTTGGAATAACATGTCTGTGCGGTCTATCGCATGCCTAGTGATTTCTTTTGTTATTCCATTTTTTATTATACTCAGTTGGTTAAAGTTTTGACTTCTATTCTCCATAAAATTAGTGGAATATCCTTGATATTTGCGCTTCATCCAGCATCTTTTCATGGAAATATTCTTCTGAGCATTCTTGAATTTTACTCTACAAAGAAGTATCATGTTGACAATTTGGACGTTATTAGTTCCTGGATAAATTAATTTTTGAACTTGTTTTTATTGAATTCTTATATCATTGTCATCATCCTCATGTTTATATTATGTTGAAAGTCATCAGTGGCCTGTAGTGCATAGATGGACTTGATATGATTATGACCAGGGATTATTCGGTATAATCATAACCGTAACGTTACAAATGATGTGGAAAAAGTCCTCATTGTCCTGTAGTGCATTGATGGACAGTTTTTGGTATGATTATGGCTATGGATTCTCTTCGGCAAGGGTGCAAAGATGAATTGTTTTATAGCATGATCGTGACCATTGATGAATACACGAATATCCTTGACCCGTAGTGCTGGATAATTTATGGTCGTGATACTAATGAATATCATTGGCCGTAGTGCAGGGATGATGTGGATTATTTATTAAGCTGAGTCTCAGCGATAAAAATGATGAAAACCCTTTTTAAATCATAAAAGATAGTAGATTTTATTTTCTACTTAACTCTTTTAATGGATTGCTTGTTCCGCTGCAGTTAAACATGATGTCTATTATATTTATAAGTTTAACATTGTTGAAGACTAATGTTAATTTATTACGCATTATCTTAGTCATAATATTTCTTCTTTGGGCTAGTTGAGCTCACCCTTTCCTTCTTTGTTTCTCTTGAAATGAGAATATATTTGGGACAAGTCGGGAACGGATTGATGATGCAGATGATAGCATTAGTAGTCCTCACTATTCTATTAAATAGTGTGATAATAAATGTAATGAGGACTGAATTTGAGTTTGTATACTATCTATGAGGACTCCATTGAGAGTGGATATTGTCTAGAAGGCAATATTCTTGTTTAAACTCTCAGTTTATGTTTTGTCGTATTTTACACGACAGTTGTATAATTAAGTTGTATTTGATTTATGTACCATGTATTTGGTGACTCAAAATGGGCGATGTATACCAATTTTGGGGGCGTCACAATTGGTATCAAAGCTTAGGGATATGATCCCTGGCTGAGATGTGATACAAGAACTAGGAGAGGAGAGACGGGGAATTCCTTCGCTAGTATGACCTACCTAAGTTTATTTGGTATTTAATTGGTCGATCAGAGTATAGGGATAATATGTGATATGTTAATTAACCCTTGTTTTGTGGCAATATTTGAAAATGACATTCGAGAATGTTGAGAATAGCAATGGAGCACAGGAGACAGTTGAGTCTCCACAGATCAATAACCAAGACAATGTGCATCAGGAAGGCAATAATCCTCCTGTAAACAACAACACTGATCAAATGACGAACGACGGTTCGTTTAGGAGCTTTTTAGAATTCATGCAACACCAAACGAGAGCGGCTCCTGTCCAAAATGTAGGTGGAAACAATGGCAACCCACGGTTGGTCACCGCTAAGCAATTCAAGGAGCTGGGACCACCGGAGTTTTTGGGAAAGTCAGACCCACTTAAGGCAGAGACGTGGATTAAGCAGATCACCAAGATATTTGATGTCTTGGAATGCTCAGAGGAGCATAAAGTTCCATTTGCCACCTTTATGTTGCGTGAAGAGGCAGATCATTGGTGGGAATCTGTAAAACGTACCCAGCCTGACGCACTCAAGATGTCTTGGGAGAAATTTCAAGAATTGTTCAACGATAAGTACTTTCCTGAAAGTATTCGTCACATGAAGGAGGTGGAATTTATCAAGCTGGAGCAAAATAATATGACCGTGTCGCAGTACGAGGCTAAGTTTCCTGAATTATCCCGGTTTACATCCCATTTGGTCGATAATGAGGAGCGAATGACGCGAATGTTTCTGCGAGATTTGAAACCTGATATACGTTAATATCTTATTTCTCAAAAACTTTGTTTATATTCAGATGTTGTGAATAGGGCTCAGTTATTGGAGCGCGATAATGAGTCAGGACAACCAAAAGGCAACAACCAACAACATGATAATAATTATACCGGTGGCAACGGCCATCGGAACAATGATAATCATCGTGAGGGAAATTATCATGCCAAGAATGGTAACCACTTCGGTGGTAATCATGGCCAAGATAATAGAAGTGGAAATTTCAAGAAGAGAAGGTTCAATAATGATGGAAAGACAACAGCATCAGTACCCATTTCAAAGGAAGAAGAACGACCACCGGTCGTATGTTTCAAATGCGGACAGGAGGGACACATCCGTCCAAACTGTACGCAGCAATCAAAGCGTGTTTCAATTGCAGAACAGAAGGTCACCTACCTCAATTTTGTCGTGTAGTGAAGTCAAGTCCAGCTGGGATGGTGACGCCAAAGGATGTCCCAGACAAGTTTAAGTCGGTAGTTTAAGTGAGAGTGTTTGTCGAGGAACCCGAACGAAGTTGTCACGGGTAAGTTAATCATAAACGCTTACGAAGTCTATACCTTATTTGATACCGGTTCTACCCACTCTTGTATTTCACCTAGTTGTGTTCAATGTTTGAACTTGGATATTGAGAAATTAGACTTTGACTTATCTGTTAAAACTCTGTTAGGAGAAACCTTCATTACATCCATTATTTATAAATCTTGTTTGATTCAAATCGAGACTTTCACGTTACCTGTCGATCTTATCTCTTTGAAAATACTAGCCTTTGATGTGATTTTTGGAATTGATTGGTTAACTACTCATCATGCTTTTTATAAGGTTGTTAGCTTTTATATTCCTAACCAACCTGTTATGCGAATTCAAGTAACCAAACCACTAAAGTCAATCACTGTTATATCAAGCCATAAGTAAAGAGCCCCGATCCTTTCATTGTTGACTTCCTTGTGTGGAATGCACCGAAGCCAGACTATCCGTACGGGACGTCGTTAATAACGGTGGCAAGTTAATAGGTATCAATGTGACGTGCTATCCAAGTCTTGGATGAGGGTCACAGTTTTGAATGATATTTCTATCGTTGATAAATTTCTTGACGTATTTCTGAACACTTCTTGGCCTACCCCAGAGCATGAAATCAAATTTTGTACTGACCCCAGTACAAAACCATTTCTAAAACCCTTAAATATTTCTTCAACTAAAATGAACGTAACATGCGCCAAAGACGTTAACTCGAGTTGTTGAAGATTACGATCGTTCCATTCAATACCATCGTGGAAAAGCGAACGTAGTAGCTGACGCGTTAAGTAGAAGATAGTATGCGTTTATGAGTGTGAATATACGAACCTACATGAAGATAACGAATATACGAGTAGAATCGACTTTAATCGATAAAGTTAAAGCCGCTCAAATTACACACCCGAAGCTGATGAATGTGAAAAAAGAAGGTTCAAGAGGGCGTTATTCTAGAAGCGAGAATTGATGAAGAGATGAAATGTCAACCCTCGATTTAATTGGTCCATTTGAAATCCTCGATTAAGTAGGAACTGTGGCTTATAGACTCGTTTTACCGCCAAGTATGTCACGTGTTCATAACGTTTTTAACATATCGATGTTACGTAAATATGTGGATGACCCGAACCACATTATTGATTTAGAACCAGATGAGATAGCAGATAATTTAACATATGAAGATGTACCTGTTAAAATCTTGGATAAGAAGGATCATATTCGACACTCAAAGGTTATACCTGATGAGTGAGTTTTATACACATGAATTGGATACATTCGGGCTTAATTTATTGTTGTTCTCAAGTCTTTTAGAATATTGTTTATGTTTTTATGTCTATTCATGCATATTTTACATTGTTTTGTAGGATTTGGGACAAAAGTTGCTTGGATCGACGTTCGGGGTGGCTAGATTCACGTTTTCGGCTTGTCATTTACACAGTAGTCACTTCAGAGTCAATTTGACTAGAGCTCTAGACATTAATCCGAAACACTCAAAGAATGAAAGTTGTAGATCTACTTTTCCTCTTTCCGGATCATCTTGAATCGTCAAAATTGGAGTTCGAACGAAGACGTTATGGCCATTTTTCCAAAGGACGTCGGAGCAGAAAATGTCAAAAAATGGGGCAGCACCGGGGCGCTCATTTTAAGCCTATTTGCAGCGCCGGGGTGCTATAAGGCAGTGTTTGAGCGTCATTCCTAGTGCTGGGACGCTGGAGAAGAGGTTGGGTGCGGCCTGGACGCATTTTGAGCGAATTTTGACACCTTTTTGACTCCAAATTGGATTGGGTTTGTTCCTAAATTAAAAATTGGACTTGTAACCTATAAATACATGATGTAAGTCATAAAATAAAGGGTGATTACATAGATTAGACTAGATTAAACACTCCATTAAATTAGAATCTAAACCCTAGTTCTTAATTAGCCAATAGAGATTGAAGCAAATTGAAGAACACTGAAGATCAAGAGCAAGAGCAAGAGGGGAGCATCAGATTTGCTGACAACAGATTCTATTCTCTTCTCTTATCATACTTTTATCTTTTAATGTCTATTCAATTGTGGATTCTTGGTTTTAATTCATTAATTATGAACTAACTCTTTTATTAAGATTCCAATTGAACTTTTTATGGCTATGAATTAGTTATTCATTATATTCCAATTATTTATATTGAAGTGAATTGTTCATCTTGCTTTGTGCTTATTGATTAATTATCTGATTAGTAATTACCTTGTTACTCTAGAAGGAATTGAGAAAGGAATTCTAGGGTTAGAATTGGGCATGGTGACATGTGACTTAGTTATTTGCACAGTGAATAATTAGGTTTGTGAATAGAATGAGAATATCTATTTGCCGCATGTAACACATAAGGAATTGGGATTATAGCGAGTTTAATTCAATTGTTTTGCATAGAGATATAGCAAAATTAATCAGGTTAAATAGAAGGCAATTGATCACTCGAGAGAGGGCTTTTGGCATTTGAGAATTTCATTAACAATTGATGAGACATAATAATTGGAATAGTTGAATAATTGATTTATAATTCATAATTGGGGATATTGGAGTCTTAATCCTTATTTATCTGAATTCATTCAAATTTTAGTTGTTTATTTTCTTTCTTTTAGAATAATCTCTTTTAATTGTTTTAATTTAGTTTTCTTAATTAGAAAAATCACAATTATTGGTTGTTTAAATAAAATTGATTTGGTTAAGAGTTAGTACTTAGTAATTTTTATTAAATAATTCCTCGTGGGAACGATACTCTACTTTCACTTTATTACTTATTGACCGTGTATACTTGCACGTATTCATTGATTGCGAAATCAACCAACAATACCTCAAGAGCTAGAATCTAATGAGGTATCCTCATTTGTTCGGCATACCAGGTACGTACATAAATTTTGAGGGCGAAATTTCATAAGGAGGGGAGATTGTAAAATCCCAAATTTTATGAATAAAGATTTAAATTTCTCAAAATATTTTTTGAATATTATGGTGTAAATTTGAGATAATGTTATAGTTGTGGGTAGTATTTATAAATTTTGCAAAGTATGCAAGTCGTTATATAATATTGATTGGTGGCGGCGAATATTCATTTTTTAGAGAGAATATTGAACGACCAAGACAATCATTAAGTGGACCCCACAACGGAATTATTGTTGGATTGAGAAAAGCGACAAAAATATTTTTATGAAATTAACTTGGCGGAAGTTTTACAGTTAATCTTTGTTTAACTACTCGGTAGTAATGTGATGATGATGTCTGGCGATGGTTGCATAGTAGCACACGGTATTGATTATTGATGCTTACGAGAAGTCGCTTCGGTTTTGTTCAATTATTGCTTCAGTAATTGTTGCATAGTATCTCACGTTATTTGATTCAATTATTGTCGATATTTTATATATTATTAAATCAATAATTGAGATGACAGAGTTATTAATATTATTATTTGTAATATTAACGATGTCTAGAAGTTCTGCGAATGAGAGGTTTGGTCACCTAATTGCGCGCCAATAAGGAGAAATCCTTATTGGAAAGCCCCCTCTTTCCTGGGAACGACCTGATTGATTAATAGTGTGAATTATAATAATGATGATGAAGTTTTGTTTTATTAGTATTATTAATGTAATAAAACAGAAAAGCTTTTTACATAAAACAGAATACTTTTATAAAGTTATTCGTTTTATTAGACTATAATAGAATATATTATATTATATTATGCATAATGTTTTGCATAGTAAAATCTTTTTATATAAAACAAAATACTTTTATAAAGTTATTTATTTTATTAGACAATAATTAGAATATATTATATTTTATTATGCATAGTGTTTGCATAGTATTTGCATAGTAAAATCTTTTTATATAAAACAGAATACTTTTATAAAGTTATTCGTTTTATTAGATTATAAATAGAATATATTATATTTTATTTAAAAGATTTTGTTTAATTAGAATATTTTATAATAAACCAATCTAATCGAATCCATTTAAAAGTAAATCAATACTGGACCGTTAGAATTAGTTCTTATTCAGGTCCATTCTCCTATAAATAGAAACTCAT
The DNA here is from genome assembly GCA_020205615.1 of Panax quinquefolius. Lineage (NCBI taxonomy): Eukaryota > Viridiplantae > Streptophyta > Magnoliopsida > Apiales > Araliaceae > Panax > Panax quinquefolius. Next base: position 32,240,108 of record CM035158.1, read on the forward strand.
TCCTTCATTTTTCTTACGAATTCACTGAAACTCTAGAGAGAGAAACTATAGAGAGAAAGAAGAAAAATATTCTGCTACTTCACTACTCATATATCCAGTTTCTTTTAAGGTAAGGGATATTATTTTTTGTACTCGTAAGGGATATTATTTCTTTCGTATTCATGAAGAGAACTTCTATTATTCCATTCTTTATTATGTTGTTGGAATAACCTGTATACGGGGACTACCCTATACTTGGTGAAATTCTTCTGTTATTCCATTCTTTATTATTCTGTTGGAATAACCTGTATATACAAAGTACCGCATACATGGTGAAATTCTTTTGTTATTCCATTCTTTATTATTCTATCGGAATATCCTGTCTGTACATTTACGTATGACCTGGTTCCGTTATTTATTATTCTATTGGAATAACCTGTCTGTGCGGTCTATCGAATGCCTGGTGATTTCTTTTGTAATTCCATTCTTTATTATACTCAGTTGGTTAAAGTTTTGACTTCTATACTCCATGAAATTAGTGGATATCCTTGTTATTTGTGCTTCATCCAGTATCTTTTCATGGAAATATTCTTCTGAGCATTCTTGAATTTTACTCTACAAAGAAGTATCATGTTGACAATTTGGACGTTATTAGTTCATGGATAAATTAATTCTTGAACTTGTTTTATTGAATTCTTATATCATTGTCATCATCCTCATGTTTATATTATGTTGAAAGTCATCTGTGGCCTGTAGTGCATAAATGGACTTGGTATGATTATGACCAGGGATTATTCGATATAATCATGACCGTAATGTTACAAATGATGTGGAAAAAGTCCCCATTGGCCCGTAGTGCATTGATGGACAGTTTTTGGTATGATTATGGCTATGGATTCTCTTCGGCCAAGGGTGCAAAGATGAATTATTTTATGGCATGATCGTGACAATTGATGAATACACGAATATCCTTGGCCCGTAGTGCATGGATAATTTGTGGTCGTGATACTAATGAATATCCTTGGCTGTAGTGTAGGGATTATGTGGATTATCTATTAAGCTGAGTCTCAGCGATAAAAATGATGAAAAACCTTTTTAAATCATAAAAGATAGTAGATTTTATTGTACACTTGACTCTTTTAATGGATTGCTTGTTCCGCTGCAGTTAAACTTGATGTCTATTGTATTTATAAGTTTAACATTGTTGAAGACTAATGATAATTTATTCTGCATTATCTTAGTCATAATATTTCTTACTGGGCTAATTGAGCTCACCCTTTCTTTCACTATTCTCTTCAAGAAATGAGAATATATTTGAGACGAGTCTGGGAGCAGATTGACGGTCCGGATGATAGCATTAGTAGTCCTCACTATTCTGTTAAATAGTGTGATAATAAATATAATGAGGACTGAATTTGAGTTTGTATACTGTCTATGAGGACTCCATTTAGAGTGGATATTGTCTAGAAGGCAATATTTTTGTTTAAACTCTCAGTTTATGTTTTGTCGTATTTTACACGACAGTTGTATAATTAAGTTGTATTTGATTTATGTACCATGTATTTGGCGACTCAAAATGGGTGATGTATACTAATTTTGGGGGCGTCACAGGTTGGGTTGTGTTCTTATGCAGAATGACAAAGTTATTGCTTATGCATCAAGACAATTGAAGGACTATGAGAAAGGATATCTGACTCATGATTTAGAATTGGCTGCAATGGTATTTGCTCTAAAAATATGGAGACACTAGAAAAATGTGAGATCTGCACAGACCATAAGAGTCTGAAGTATATTTTCACTCAAAAAGACCTGAACATGCGTCAAAGGAGATGGATGGAATTGATAAATGATTACAATTGTGAGATCTCTTATCACCCAGGTAAAGCTAATGTGGTTACAGATGCCTTGAGTAGGAAATGCAGAGAAAAGTTGATGTTGTTAACCAACCAAGAGGAGCTCATTTCAGTAATGGCAAGGCTAGAGTTGGAAATCAAATTTCCAAAAGAAACCGATGAAAGATTATTCCAGATGGAAGCTAGTTCAACTTTGGTTGACAAAGTTAAGAATGCTCAACTACAAGATGAAGAATGTAGAAAAATTAAGGAGAGAGTGGTTGAGGGTAGTGAGGTGAAATACAATATCGATACCAAAGGGTTACTAAGGTTTGAGGGGAGAATTTGGATTCCAGCAGTACCAGATATTAAAGAAGAAATCTTGATAGAGACTCATAACTCAAGATATTCGATTCATCCAGGAAGTACAAAGATGTATCAAGATTTTCGGTGACATTTTTGGTGGCCGAATATGAAAAGAGACGTTGCAGAATGTATTGCAAAATGCTTGACATGTCAAAGAGTCGGTAGAGCATCAACGACAAGCGGATTACTTCAACCATTGGAAATACTAGGAATGGAAGTGGGAACACATCACAATGGATTTTATGGTGGGTCTTCCAACTACTCAGAGAGGATACGATGCGATTTGGGTGATAGTGGGCATACTGATGAAATCAGCACACTTTTTGCCAATAAAGAATAGGTTCAATCTTGATCAATTGTGTCAGATAGAGATTTGCGATTCACGTCAAACTTCTGGAAGAGACTACAAGAATGTATGGGAACACAATTGCGAATGAGTACGGCATATCATCCGCAAACAGATGGCCAAAGTGAATGAACAATCCAAACATTGGAAGATATGTTGAGCGCATGCATCATGGATTTCAAAGGGAGCTGGGTTGAACATTTACCATTGGTGGAATTTTCCTACAATAACAGTTACCACGCAAGCATCGGCATGCCGCCTTACGAAGCATTGTACGGCAGAAAGTGTAGAACTCCACTATGCTGGGATGAAGTTGGTGAACGTCAACTGCTAGGACCAGAACTGGTGCAGTAGAATGCTAAAGTTATAAAACTTATCAGAGCAAGACTGGTAGCTACTTAAGATCAACAGAAGAAGTATGCTGATCAACACAAGTAGAATCGTGAATTTGAAGCAGGAAATTTCGTATTCCTGAAGGTTTCTCCTTGGAAGGGGAAAATTCATTTCGATAAGAAGGGAAAGCTAAGCCCAAGGTTTATTGGACCTTTCGAGATTCTACGGAGAGTGGGAGAGGTGGCTTACGAAGTAGCTTTACCTCCAGAATTAGAACATGTGCACAACGTTTTTCATGTGTCGGTGTTGCGACCGTATAAACCCGATTATAAGCATGTAATGGAGTATGAACCGTTGTAGTTCAGTAAATATTTGTCTTACGAAGAGATTCCTATCCAGATAGTCGACAGAAAAGAACAAGTGCTCAGGAATAAAGTGATACCTTCTGTGAAGGTGATATGGAGGAACCACAATGCTGAAGAAACTACGTGGGAACTTGAAGATAAAATGATGAAAGATTACCCTAAGTTTTTTGTTTAGTGTGTGTCTTCGATTATAGGGATAGAATCTTTGTAAGTAGGGAAGAATGTAACGAATGATTTGTTTTAGTTTTGATTCTGGGGATAGAATCCTTATAAGGAGGGAAGGATGTAACAATCCAGAATTTTAAATTTTAATTTTAAATATTTATTGAATTATATAAATATTTAATGAATATGGTTAATGTTGAATAAATATTTGATTTGATTTGACTTAATTGGTTAATTATTTGTTAAGTAAATAATTAAGGAAATTAATAAAATTAATTGTTATGAGTTAATATACCAATTTAATTTAATAATTAAATTAGAGAGTTTATAATGATTAAATGAATTATTATATTTTAATTTGAATTTGTAATTAAAATGATGTGTTAGTTTATTAAATAAAGTTATAATTATAAAGAAAATTTTAATTATGTGGTATTGATTTATGTGTTAAAGTAATTTAATAAATTGTTATTATAATTAATTAAATTGATTATTAAAAATTTAATTAAATAAAAGTATGACAAATAACCTTATTATAAAGGAGTTATTAAAATAAATTAAAGGAGTTTAATTCAGTTTTGCCAAACAAGACTTAATGCATATTAAGTCTTTATTTTAAATGTGTTTTACCAAACGAGGCATAAGAATTAAATGATTATATTTTTAAGTGGGTAGCCAAACAAGTCTTATTGCTTTTGATTTTCAAAAATATTATAACTGATATCATTTATACATATAATTATATTATATAATTATTACATATTATATCATATACGTTATATCTTATTAATACGTAAGTTAGAATTAGGAAGAAAGACTCAGAAGAAGAAAAGAAGAGAAGAAGAAAACTTACAGAGAAAAATAAGAGAGAATTCTAGAGAAGCTTTGAGAGAAGAATTGGGGAAAAGAAAGATTGTTGAGCAAAGGGAAAGTTATCATCTTCTAAAACTAAGGTATCATCTAAACTCTTTTATTTTTCAAAAGTTATAGTTGTCTTCTCTTCCAAAATTCTCTGTAAAATCTTTGTGAAAGATAAATTGTTTGTTGTATATGGCTTTATATGATAAATTATTTGTTATAAAACTGTGTTCATAAGTTTATAGATGAATTAATTCATGTATATATGTAATTTGTGAAGAAAATCATATTACAGTGAGTTTATATGAATATATATGAATATGGCTTAGTTTAAAAGTAAAATTAAGGTTTAATTAGTTGTTTAATATATATATTGACTATGATTTCGAAAGTAGCTAAATAAACTAAAACAAAGTAGTTTGAATTAATTGTTTTGGTTGAAAAACAAAGCTACAGTGATTATGTTTACTAAAAATGTTAAAAAAGTGAGGTTTTATCAAAAATAGTGAAATTAGATGTTTTAAATTCGATGTTTATGTTATTTTATTGTTAGAATCATGTTAAGAGTCTTTGAATTATGTTTATATGAAGTCTCCGTATGAATTACATGTTAATTAGGTTGTTAGAAAGTAGCTTATAGGCCAAAATTGGCTTTGTTCATGTGATTTCCGAAGTTGGTCACCGAGGACTGCAACTACTTCCACGGGAGTCAGCCCTGTTGCTCACGGTGGTTGAAGATGAGGATATTGATGTAGAAATAGATGAGGAAGACCCCATTGAGATGTCGTAGGCGAATGAGGGTGACGAGGACGAGGAGGAAGAGATTCCACTGACCTCGATTATTTCTTGTATGTACGATGAAGTCTATGATCGCAACATGGAACTGCAGGATACCGTCAATGAGTTTCAGGAGATAGTAGCTGAGAAACAGACCTCGATGCCACAGAAGGACGACGAGATCCAAGATCGAGAGGAACGTCTGAACAGTGTTTAAGAAGAGCTAGTCCATACTAAAGGAGAGAACGAGCGAATGCTAGTAGAGATTGCAGAGTTAAAGAATAAGTTGAAAGAGGAATCTACTAAGAGGGCAAGAGCCGAAGACGCGTATGAGGAAGCTTATCAACGAGCCGAAGACGTGATTTTATGGGTAGAATCATGTTAAGAGTCTTTAAATTATGTTTATATAAAGTCTCTGTATGAATTACATGTTAATTAGGTTGTTAGAAAGTAGCATGTAGGCCAAAATTGGCTTTGTTCATGTGATTTCCGAAGTTGGTCTCAGGATCGCAATTGACACTTGCATGATCTTGACTCATGAGATGATTCTCACATGCAGCCTACTAAGCCCATGAGCGGCCGTATACGTCCTAAATTTCGGCCCCACGCCACGTCATGGCCAAAGACCACGCCTCTTAGTGGCTGTGACTTGACTTGCATAATATTAACAACTGCGTCGCAACCTACCAACCCATAGTATAAAGCGTGGAAATAAGCAGTACATGAAAGTTAGCGAATGGCCAGATAGTATGATTTATTTACACAAAGTCTGAAAAAGTGGTTATGTGTTAATAGTAGGACTGTTAAATTATGATTTCAGTATTTCTATACCAAGAATGAACAAGTTATTAACGATTAACTAGTTTTATTACTAATGTAATTTGATTGTGTGATTAAAAATCAAATCTTACATGATGAATGTACTTACTTATGTATAAAATGTGGTAGTGACTAATTATGTTACGATGACATATATATATATATATATAGGGTATTGTGATTTGAGTTGTTACGGTTTAGCCTACAAGCAAGGCAAGTTCTCTAAATCTATTATTTCGTTGAGCTAGTTCTATTATTATTATATTGTGCAATTTTATTCTTACGATTGAGCAAGTTCTTGTATCTAATTTGTTTATGATGATGCAAGTTGTCCAAATCTTATTTTTTATACTGAACAAGTTATTCTTGTCTTTAACTTGTTATTTAGCATGCAAGTTTATATATTCTAATATACCAATGTTGAACAAGTTTTATCGCTCAATTTACTATTTGTTATGCATGCTTAGTACTCAATTTTAAATAACCTTGGCTTAATATTATTCAAGCAAGGTACATTATAATTATTCAATGTTTATGCTTTTAGCTTATCCCTAAAGCATGACCTTAGTATTCAGTTATGAAATTTTTATTCAACTAATCCTTAGTTGATGTTGGTTAAACCTAAATTACCTTGAAATGTATCCAAACCAAACTTACTTTGGTGCGGACTTGTACTCTAAATACTGAGATGAACAACCCTAATATTAGGGAATAATTTACGCTTTGCGTTGAAATGTTTGTGCACAATACATTGTACAAAGGGCTGATCCCCCTAAGTACGATGAGTTCCTACAGTCTTATGACTGTTAAAGTTTAAGTTGAAAGATTACTTATAAGTATAGACATAGTTCGTGGTCTTAGGACCCTCAGTTATATATTTTTGAATGTTGATAGAACATATTGTTCATTTCTATTGAGCCTCTTATCTGGCAGTTGTTGTAAAGATTTTTTTTATTCATTGTTATTTCAAGTGAGCTTTGTTTGCTCACTCTTGCTTATATAACTATTACAGCTAAGGATGAGAAGGTCGATGTACCTAGTACCAGTAAGGGAAAAGGAAAGATGAACAAGTATTGAAGACTTGTAACATGTTGATATTTTATTATCAGATTTAATTTTAATGATTGTAATGAACTTATTTAAATTCCGCATTTGAATGAGTGTATTTAAAGGTTAGACAACCTGGGAGATTTTTATTAATGTAATCCTTTAATGGGAAGGTTTTATTATTCAATTTTATTATGATTGGGTAGTTAGATATGAATGTTTTTATCAAGTGAACACCAAAGCCTGTGGAAATGAAGTACCTGGATTTGGGGGTGTCACAATCTTGTATTAGACTAGTAAATTGTATGTATCATATTACGATGAACAAAAAATGTAACGGTTTCAGAACCTAGGAACGGGATGTATTATTATTAATGTAATAAGAATGTCGTTGATACACTTATTTTAATGTTGTTTCAATAGAATGAATGTACAGTTATGAGTACCGTGTAGCACCATCTGTCGGGTTGGAAGATACCCGAATTTGGGGCATCACAGATATGGAACTGTGGTTCTTCTCTATTTTTAGGCAACAAGCTTGGCCTTTTATGGCTGAGCCTATCTCCTCATTTCTTGTAGTATTACCACCTCTAGTTGGCCTCTATACAGCCATCCTATCAAGCTCCCAGCCATCATTCCTAGTCTAGTTCACTTGGCCCCTATGGGTCTGTCAGACCATAGCTACTCTGCTACATCTTATCCCTTGCAAGTCTAATGGCTAACTGACTACTTCTTAACCAAGAACTAACTAAACTAATCCTAACTGTTGAACTGTTTCACTTTTGTTCACAACCTCCCCATTTGGGCTGCCAAATGTAGCTAAGGAAGGATGGCTTTAGATTGTTACTTAGGCCTAGTGGTAAAGAAGGAAAATGATGAGTACTAAAATAAGTTAATTAAATTACATGGAACCATTTATTTTAATATCATTTATTTAAATTATACAATAATTCTTGTATGCTAATTACTTTCTTTTCCCTTCTATAAATTGTTTTCAACAATTTAATTTTAATAAATATAATAATATACTTACTACATTAAAAACATACATACATTACATCCAATAATGTAATACATGATTTCTTCAATAAAAGGGTGGTTATACATTAAGTATATATTTAATGCCACCAATTCACCACATTAATTAAAATAATTTAATATTATAGATTATTTTAATTTTACTCCTCTCATTTCCTATAATAAATTGCCCCTACAATTTATTTGCATAAAATAAATATATAATACCAATATATTTATTAAGCATAAGCATCACATATTGCATAGTTCATACCCACTTATGCAATAGAATATCATACAACATATTATCTAATAAGAAATTTATTTATTTAATTCTTATTTTAATATTACCCAAAAAATTGGGTTATCACAGGTATGAGGAACCACAGTGCCGAGGAAGCTACGTGGGAACTCAAAGATAAGATGATGAAAAATTATCCTGAGTTATTTGCTTGATCTGTGTCTTCGATTTTGGGGACAAAATCCTTGTAAGGAGGGAAGAATGTGACGAATGAATTGTTTGAATTATGATTTTGGGGACATAATCCTTGTAAGGATGGAAGGATATAACGATCCAGAATTTTTAATTGTAATTTAAAATATTTATTGAATTAAATAAATATTTTAGTTGATGTGCTTATTGTTAAATAAATATTTGGTTGATTTGATTATTTATTAGTTAAATAAATAATTCATAAGTTAGATGGAATTAACTTAATTAAATGTAATATATTAATTAAGTTGATATTTGGTAATTTTGTGTTTTGAAGTTAATTTAATGATTTAATTAAATTAAATGAATTGTTGAATAATTATAATGGTATGCTAATTTAATTTAATAATTAAATTAGAGATTTACTAAATTATTAAGTAAAATTATAATGAAAATTATAATTTTGTAGCAATATGATTATGTGGCAGTTTGATTTAATAAGTTGATGTTACTTTCATTTAGTTGAATTTGTATATGGAATTAATTAAATAGAGTGAGGCAATAAACTATATAGTAAGTGAGTTATTAAACTAAGTTAAAAGAATTTTTAATTTGGTTTTACCAAACAAGGCTTAAGGATTTTTGAATTCCTATTTTTAATTTAGTTTTTGCCAAGCAAGCCTTAGTGGCTTTTGAATTTAAAAATAAAAATATAACTAACAAAGGATTTAAGAGGGATATTATGTTTTATCAGTTATAATACGTTTATATTATATGTATATCAATTATATTCTACGTTAAGTTTTATCAACCTAACTCTAAAGAAGAGAGGAAGAGAGTTTACAAAGAAAGAAAAGAGAGAGAGAGAGCTCTAGAGAAAATTTGAGAGAAAACTTAGAAGAAGGGGGGATTAAAGGAGATTGTTATGATCTTTGTTGGCTAAACAAGAACTTGAAGGTAGTAATCTAACTTTCAATTATCAATTTAAACTCTTCATTGTTCTTCATTGAAAAATTTGTTTTTTTGATTCTCTATAATTTAATTTTTATGATAATTGTTGAATATATGGCTTCCATATGTTAATTTGTGTATATAAACTATTTTTATAGGATTTGTATATGATTTAGAGTTGACTAATCCATGAAAACATGAAATATATGAAGCAATCATGTATATAGTGAAATACAATTAAATATTTATGTATATGGCTTGTTAAATACTAAAGTTAGTGGTTAATTCATATTTTAATGTATAAATTGATTGTTAATTGTGCAAATACGTGAAGGAACAAAAATAATTTATTTCAAACGAACTGTTTTGGTTGAAAAATGAATTCATAGTGCTTGATTTCACTAAGAATGTCTAAAAGTGAATAAATAACAAAAATAATGAAATTTAAAGGTTTTAATTTATTGTTTATGTTGTTTATATGGTAAGAAACATTAGTTATTGTTTCTGTAAAGTTTATACAACTTGAGTAAGTTAAATTTGTTGTTAGAAAGAAGTTTTTAGGCCAATTTGGCTTTGTTTTGTGTTCTTCGCGAGCACTGTCTACGCGTTATTGTGCTGAGGCGCCGCAGCACCTGTTCTATGAAGAAATAGAACATTGTAGTGCCACTCAGTACCAGTTGACGAAATCTGAGAGCCGCAATACTGCGTGAGTAAACAGAACGCCATAGCTCATATGCGAGACCGAGATCTTAACAACGATTTCAAGCCTTTATCTCACGTGGCGTGCCGATGCACGAGTCAGAAGCGCCGCTATAGTTCATTTGGCACCGTTGTAGTGCCACTTGGCAGAAACTACCAGGAATAGCTATTTTAATGTATAAATTTTTTTTTATGTTAATCTAATTGGATGTAATGATAATGAATGTATGTTTATGAGATGTTTAAAAAGATTTCTTAATATGTAAAGAATAATTTTAAGTGATTGATTAATATGATTAAATGTGAAGTTAAACTCGTTATCCGTAAAGTGTGATAACGTGATGTGAATTATGAAGTTAATCTAAAAAGAAATGAACCAATTATGGTAATTGTACTACAATTAATTGGTGTTGTGATACTAAATGGTGTAGGATTATTTGGGAGCGTGAGTAGTAACAATTTAGCTTACGCACAAGGCAAGTTTTCTAACTCTAAACTTTCTTTGAACAAGTTTCCTATCTTACTTTGATTATAATTATGCAAGTTTCTTACCTTACCCTATATATAAAATTACGTAAGTTCTTGAATCCTATCTCTTTTGTATTGAGCAAAGTTCTTAACTCTATTTCCTTATTGAAAAAAATGTAACCTTAGCTTACTATTAATTCTCAATCAAGGTTTATTATATCTTTCAATACTTCAAACTTTGTTCCTAAAGCATGACTTCGATGCATAACGTTATCTGTTTATGGTTCATAACTATTCTGTATTATGTCATTATCGAATCCTTGAATTGTCGTCAAACTTTTGATTCAAATAAACCTTAGTTGATGTACGTTGAACTCTAAATTACCCTTGAAGCTAATACAAACCAAAGTTACTTTGGTGCGGACTCATAAGTTAAAGTTGAGATGAACAACCCTATTTTAGGGGATTATTTACGATGAAGCGTTAAGATGTTTGTGTACAATACATGGTACGAAGGACTGATCCCCCTAAGTACAAGATGTGACGAACGAATTTATCAAGTTATGATTCTGGGGACAGAATCATTTTAAGGAGGGAATAATATAATGAACGAGAATTTTGTAATTAATTTTATTTGGGTTAATTAAATATTTGAGTTGATTTAATTATTGAGATAAATAAATATCTAACCAAATTACTATGCAATAATTTAGTTAAAGTGTGTTATAATTAATGAATGATAATTTTATGTTTTGAAGATTTAATTTAATAAGATAATTAAATTAAATGAATTAGTAAATAATTATAATGTCATTCTAATTTAATTTGATAATTAAATTAGAGATTTATTAGTTTCTTAAATAAAATTATGATTCATTATGGAAATTATAATAATATGGTAAATGATTAATTTCATTTAAGAGTTATATTAATTTAATTGAATTAGTTTGTACAATTGGTGTGATATAAGAACCATATTATAAGGAAAATATAAATATAAACTAGAAATCATAATCTAAGGTGCAACCAAACATGGCCTTGTGGCCTTTGGCATATTATAACTGATTAAGCTTTTGGTTTTTTTACCTGATGTTTTAAATTACGCGTAGTGGCTATATTAGTTCTGTTCCTTTACGTATTATCACTTGGTTAAGCCTAAAACTAAAGGAAGTGGAGAGAGTACATAGAAAATTGAGAGAGAGCTAGAGAGAAAATTGAGAATTCTCCGAGTATTGGGAATCAAGGGGAAGAAGAAGGTTTGTCAAAGCCTTTGGAATAATCATCATTGTTAGTTTAAATAAGGATTAAGGGTAATAGTCTATTCCTAATTCTTAGTTTTGATTTTCAATATTTATTCTCTATGATTTGAGTTTATTTGGATTAGTGCTTAAAGTGTTGATTATAAGTGTATATAATCTGATAGTTATCATATATAATGTGACGCCCCCAAAATAGGTATACATCACCCATCTTGAGTCGCCAAATACATGGTATAAAATATAAATACAAACTTAATTATACAACATGAGCTGAGAGTTTTTACACGAATAATGTCTTATAGACAATATCCAAACTCAAATTCAATCCTCATTACATTTATTATCACACTATTTCATAGAATAGTGAGGACTACTACAGCCACCAACTCGGACCATCACTCCGTTCCCCGACTAGTCCCGACTACGTTCTCATTTCCTGAAGAGAACAATGAAAGCAAAAGGGTGAACTCAACTATCCCAGTAAAGAATATTATGACTAAGATAATGCAGAATAAATTGTCGTTAGCTTTCAACAGTGTTAAACTGATAAAATACAATAAATATCAAGTTTAACTGCAGCGGAATAAGAAATCCATTAGAAGAGTCAAGTAGAGCATGATATCTACTATCTTCTATGATTTAAAAAGTTTATCATCAATTTTATCGCTAAGACTCAGCTCAATAAATAATCCACATCACTGAATTATCCATGCACTACGGACCAAGGATATTTATTAGTATCATATCCACGAATTATCCATGCACTTCGGGCCAAGGATATTCGTGTAATAACCAATGGTCATGATCATGCCAACAACTGTCCATCAATGCACTACGGGCTAATGAGGACGTTTACCACATCATTTGTAATATTACAGGTCATGATTATACCGAATGATCCCTGGTCATAATCATATCAATCAACAATCTATCTATGCACTACGGGCAAAAGATGACTTTCATAACAATATAAGCATGAGGATGATGACAATGATATATAAGAATTCAATTAAATGAAAGCAAAGGATAAATTTTTTTAAAAAATTAATTTAATTTATCTAGAATTCAAAAAGGTCCAAATTGTCAACAAAGATTTTGACCGAAAAAAAAAATTAATTTTTGTCATGAATAGTACTCTGGGTGAATAGTACCTGAATGAATAGTACCCCATGAATAGTACTTCGAGAATAGTACCCCGTGAATAGTACTCCAGCATAAAAAAGTTAAAACTTATCAAGAATGTTCAGAATAATATTTTCATGAAAAGATATTGGATGAAGTGCAAATTTCAAGGATATTCTACTAATTTCATGGAGTATAGAAGCCAAAACTTAACAAAATAAGTGTAGAATTCTGAATCTGAAACGAAATAATATTACTTACACACTACAGAGTATAAAAAAAATTATTTCATACAAATATTGAACAAAAATAATATCTCTTACCTTAAAAAGTAGAGTATTCCAACTGGTATAGCGGGGATATTCTTGAAGAAAACTTGAACTGTTTTCTAAACTCAAAGCTTCCTAAAACTCGAAAGATATACGCTAAATATTATAGAAGAAGAATTCTATGATTCTGGTGTGATTTTCAATTCTAAACTAAGCATCCTATTTATAGAAGAATGGAAAGGATACTATTTGAATAAAATCACGGGTGCGCAGTGTTAAAAGTCATGGGCAACGAATTCGGCCTAATTTTTTTTTATGATTTACTATGCAAACACTATGCAGACACTATGCATAATAAAATATAATATATTCTATTTTTCATAAAAAAAAAAACAAAAACTTATTATAATATATAATCCTTCCATTACCTGTCATCCAAAACTCCCGTGAACCATCCCATTATTCCAATTGTGGGCCCCACCTCTTTATATATATATATATATATATACTGAATAACTTTCTACCGATTATTTTGAAAAATGAATAAGTGGGGGTCCATATATAAGCAAAATTTATAATAAATACTTCATAAAAATACCCTTAATATTTTTAACAACATTTATTCATCATTATTATAACTCGCAATATTAACAACCAGATCGTTCCCAGGAAAGAGGGGGCTTTTCGATAAGGATTTCTTCCAATTGGCGTGTAATTAAGTGACCAAAACCCTTTCCTCGACAGAACTTTCTAGACATTGTTAAATATGCAAATATTAATATGAATAACTTGTTATCTCAATTATTGATTTAATAATATAAAATATTGTAACAATAATTGAATCAAATAACGTGAGATAATATGCATCAATTACTGTAGCAATAATTGAATAAAATAGAGTGACTTCTCACGTAAGTATCAATAATCAATACCGTGTGCTATTATGTAACCACACGTATTACTGTACTTTTATCACCGGGTATTTCAACAGTTAACGGTAAAACTTTCACTGTTATTTTCATAAAAAGATATTTTTGTCGTTTTCTAACTCCAACAATAATTCTGTTGTGGGGTCCACCAATGATTGTGTCGTTATACAAATATTTCCTGTTAAAATGAATATTCTTTGACCAATCAAATATTTTTTAACAACTTGCATACTTTGCAAAATTTATAAATATTACCCACAACTATAACATTATATCAAATCCACACCATAATATTCAAAAATATATTTTGAGAAAAATTAATCTTTATTTATGAAAGTTGGGGTCTTACATATAAGCAATATTTAGTGATCAAATTCATGGAATTTGGTTTGAAGAAGAAAATTTAAGTTAGCAGTGTTATATGTGTATGAAAGTGGCTTAATGAGACCAAAAATAGATGTTCAATTCTGATTATAATCTGTAAATTGATTATGGATTGTGTTAATATGTCAAGAAATGAAAAGAATGTAATTAAAATGGTTTAATTTTCTTAAGAAAAGAAGATTTGGTGATTGAATTCGCTAAATGTGTTGAAATTGAAGAAAATAGCAAAACCATGATTTTTAATCATCTAAAATGTGGTTGTTTATGTTGTTTTAAGTGTTAAATGATTAAGTGTATATGATATGTGGTTTTAGTAAGGTTTTTAGTGTGTGGGTTTGTCCATATTGCTGTGAAATTGGAATTTTGTTCACAAAGCAGTGGTTTAAACATTTCGCAGATTTCGAGCTAACGTGCCGGTCTTGGTGCGTCTTTGGTGCCAATGCTTAAAAAGGTGCTTGCATCAGCGCCATATAAGTCGAGCGAAACTATTTTTTTTAAATTCAGTCCATAGCATATAATCTTAACCTAATCTTATGAACATAAAAAGATGTTAATCATATTATATGATGTTATAACAGATTGTAGTTGCATTGCCAAATATGAAGATTGTAAGTTATTAATTAATAAGTCATATAACGATGGAAACTTGGTGTTTTGTAAGAGTTAGAGATGAGAATTAAATGCTGAAACTTTACGTTATATGTTAGTTTGTTCTCAAATTCGTTTTATGTGGTTGATAAATATGGTTAGACCTTAAGTTAAAGGTTATAACTTAACTAAGATGGAGAATTAAACTTATAAGGTTAATGTTAGTATAATTAATCGATATTGCGATTCTAATGGTATATGTAGGGTATTTGGCGAACGTGTGTTATAATTGTGTAGCTTACACATGAGGCAAGTTTCATTAACCGTATTCCTATGTTGAGCAAGTTTCTTGGCTCTATCTTGTTTACGATTATGCAAGTTCTTGTATTATAATTCTTTTACATTGAGAAAGTTTCATATTCCTAACTTGATATCATTATGCAAGCTTCTTATCTTAATCTTTTATTTAGCAAGTGTTAGGTTTGTAATATTCATGAACGCAATCAAATTGCACAAAGTAAGCGGAAACATGATAAAGTAGA
The DNA here is from genome assembly GCA_020205615.1 of Panax quinquefolius. Taxonomy (NCBI): domain Eukaryota; kingdom Viridiplantae; phylum Streptophyta; class Magnoliopsida; order Apiales; family Araliaceae; genus Panax; species Panax quinquefolius. Next base: position 32,255,656 of record CM035158.1, read on the forward strand.
ATTTTAAAATTTTACAAACCATATACCCGGATCATCCTTTATGCACAATTATTAATTAAACGAAAAGCTAAAGAACAAGAATTATACCCTTGAAGATTTCGAGCTTCCTCAGGTACAAGTTTACCTCCAAATCCTTTCGCGTTCAACTTGAATCCACTGGGTTTGGTTCCTTCCATTAATCAACGTTAGCCACCCAAGTGTTTGGCCTCTAGAGGTGATCCACCGAGGAAGAAGAAAGATTCAAGATGATGGGTTTTTGGAAAAACCCTAGTTTTTCTATCTCTCATAGAAAATGGTGTACTCTCCCAACTATTGGAATTACGTATTCACGTGTTTTGTCAAAGTGTCAACCCTCTTCACCCATAATAAGACTCCTCTTATTTATAGATGTGGGCAACCCTCCTTAACAATTAAGGAATTGGTTTTTATTTTAATTAATTAAATTTCTTTAATTAATTAGGCTCCCAATCTTATTAGGAATAATTAATTAAACTCTTTTAATTAATTAGCCTCCTAATCTTATTAGGATATTTGAGAATACATTTATTAATTAATTCTCAAACTCCTTTAGAAATTAAATAATAATAATAATAGTATTAATAATAATAAGACTCTCTTATTAATTTATATTTAATATTTCCAAAATATTAAATAATAATATTAAGCTATTTAATTTATTCTATCACCATAGATTAAATTAAATATACTTAACTTATTATTACTTAATATGTCATTTGCTTCTTAAATAATTATTCTTCCTTTTATGGTGTGACCCTTTAGGTTCTCCATATTAAACCAGTTGTGAATAAATCAATTAGAACAATTCTAATTTTATTTAAATAAATAAATTAAACTATTAATTTATTTAAATAAATAAATTAAACTATTAATTTATTTAAATAAATAATATTTATTCTACAATAGGGATAAGCCTCCCTAGCGATCAACGACTTTCCAGATAATATAGATTTCAACAATAATCATAAAAGAACCTTTGAGTAAATAGTTACCGTACAATTCAATCTTTCCACCATACAATGTCCTAATTAAATATAAGACATGGAATTACTGTCAAGTCTTAATTTATTTAATTATATGTATTTCGACTCTTAAATGCACAACACCATATAATTCAAATTAGAAACTCCTTTCTAATTTTATTCTGCCTTGGCCAAGGACTACTGGGTTGTCATTTATCGAATCACATAGGAAATTTCTCTTCTTTTACTAAAAGCGGTAGAATCTTTATTGATTATACATTATCTCCATTTACAACTTATTATACCCAAGCATATCCTTTGATATACCCTAAGGGACTTAAGGAATAAGTCAAAGTATAGTTCATCATACACAAGATACTTTGATGATCTCAAGTCCAAGGATCACTTGTACTACTATCACTACAGTAATTCCTATTGACAGGCAAGTAAAACTCCATTAGGTATTCCTTAGCGAGCCAAGTTCAGTGAACTTATTCTCTAATAAGCACCTACATACTTGCTTTAGTGTCTCCACACAAATGATTATGAGATCAATCATCCTCATCCAATAAGCAAGAAACGTATGTTCCAATCTATCCGGATTCACTAATCCCCAATTTAGTAATCCAACGATTGGGAACTATTTTAATTTTATGCTTTCTAAGAATTTCGATCTCATTAGAATGATCATCATCATTATTCTAAAAGCATTGCTTAAAACTATGGGTTTATCACATATTTTAAAGCAGCAACATGTAGATAATTAAAAGCCTTTAATAAATTAATATTTTTTTATTAATAAATGAATAAGATTATTAAAAAGTATATGCTTTATCTTCAAAAATGATTGGCATGTGTGCATATTACTTTCAATCCCCCATTTGCACTAAAGTCAATCGCCATGGTATCCCATACCCTTCTTCTTTAAGTGACGATTATCCCGTTGTTGGATAAGCTTTAGTTAATGGATATGTAATGTTGTTCTTGAGAGTTCACTATCTCTATAGTGATTTCCCATCTTTTAATGATTCCTATAATCAAATGAAAGTGCCACAACACATGTTTATATCCAAGATGAGACATAGGAACTTTTCTTAGTTCTGTAATGAACTTTTCATCCAAACAATCAACTTGTAGCTTCATTTATAGCTATATACTTTGTCTTTATCACTAAACCAACAACTCTTTGCTGCACCACCGTTTAAGGTAAAGCTTTACCTTAAAGTGGATTTTCTGTCGTCTTGGTCTGTCTTAAAAACTTGAGTTTGTTAAGCCCTCTAGTTTTAATTTAGACTCACCATAAATTTTAATCACATCCTTAGTGTCGGTTAAGTACTTTAAGATGTTTTTCACTGTCTTACAATGATCTTCTCCAGGATATGACCGATCAAAATTGTTAGAGTTTATGTCCTAGAGGCCAATTATTTGATATAATTGCTTAACGTTTTGATATTATATTTGATTGATTAAATGAATGATTTTATTATGGTTTTATTTACTGCGTTATATAAATGTTAACATAATAAAAATCCTTAGAAATGTGATACAAATTATATAGTTTCAAGTATGTGACTTGAACATGAGATTATATAATTACAATTAGTATCATTGTTCTTAAATGTCCCTAATCGAGTATCATTGTTGATGGACAACAATGATGATCGAGACTAGTATGTGGATCGATTGATAACCAAATCTCATTGGTCATAAATATATGAGATATTAAGTCAATGCATAGGTACATGTTAGAGAACGATGTAACCGGATGGACTCCACCATGAGAATTCTATGTGGAGCATTATGCTAAGTGTCATTAGAAATTCTCATAGTGACAATGATGTAATGGTCCTCCAGGCACGAAATCACTATATTACTACACGGAATTTATGTACTTTGATATCATCAAATGTCACCTTTAATAGGGTGGACTATAAAGGTGATTATTGGGTACATCATGAATCGTGTGAGGAATATGAGTGATCTAGATGGAATTTAACCCTCCTATTTATTAGGGGTGATATCCATAGGCCTCTTGATTGAGTAGGACTATGAAATGCATAGCCATGCTCAAATAGTCATTTGTTTCATATAGTCTACTCATTGATCAAGAAAACTCATATTAAATTATGAAGAGAATGACACATTCCATGACTCGAGTTTAATCTGTGATATTAAGGTTAAAAGGATTAAATTACATTGAAACATTTGTCACAAAAAGGTTGCATCGAATCATCGATCTTATTATTACTTGGGTAGCAGTGATGCATTACTAGATGCCACTCACTGTTTATAATTTTATAATATGATTTTAAAATTATTGCCAACGTAATAATAACCTATAGGGTTACACACATAGAACGTTATTAAAAGGGAATTAATTTAAATTATAAGGATTTAAATATATTAATATGATTAATATTATTTAAATCATGAATTTAAATTAAAAGGATAATTTGTATATATATGTATATTAATTAAGACTTAATTAAGATATATATATATATATAAAATTCGGATTTTATGAAATTAGGTTTTGATTTAATTAATTCCTTTTAACTACTATATATATGATATATAGCAGCTACTTAGGGTTACATCATAATTGAAAAACCCTAGCCGCTCTTAGAGAGAAACTAGAGAGAAAACAGTTTCATAATCGTTCCTTTGGGGGCTAGTACCGCAACTCCCTCTTATTGCATAATCGTTCGACGGTTCGTGCGGCATTCGTGTGGATACCGTAGAGGCGCGGTTCTAATTGGATTGCGTATAGGATTCGAAGCTATTTCAGAATTTTTCCATAATCGGTATAATATCTAAACCACTGAATTAATTTTAGTTTCGCTTAGATCCTGTTTTGGGTTTCGGAATTGCTTTGATTTATTTTCTATTTCTGCTGGTTTTTTGTGTCGAAAACCCTATAAACATCAGGTCTCGTATATTTCATTGTATGCATGATTGTCACTCATGTGATCTCTCTTTTCAGGAGTCTATGGGGACTATTAAGAGAGATACACTCCATGGCTCATCAACGTGAGACATGTCTTGGAGTTTGCCATGCTAAACATCTTTAGCATCAAATGAATATGCGTTCCTTGGATTAATCCGAGCATCCTTTTAAATCTATCTATATAGATTTGTATCCCCAATTACGATACTCTTCCCAAATCATTCATGGAGGAATGTTTAAACAACTTTATCTTTACTGATTGTAGCATTGGTATGTCATTCCTTATCCATAGTATATCAACATATAATACTAGGAATGTCACGACGCTCCCACTGACCCTTTTGTACACACTAGGTTCATTCTTGTTTTTGATAAAATCAAAATCTTTTGATTGTCTCATCAAAACGAATGTTCTATATTTGAGAAGCTTGGTTCAATCCATTTCTCTGAGTGTCTACAACTCTTACCTCATCGTATGTAACTGGATCATCATCCTCTATGAATTTTACCTCATCATCATCATCTATGATGAATCCATACATCCTAGGTATCTTCGGTACTATTCCAGATTTACGATTCAGTTGTGGTACAATATGTCTATCTACAGGTTCCTCTTATTTGACTTATAGTTTTTTGTGGTTCTTGAACTCTTCAAGATCTATTATCCTCCAACTAGCATCTTCAATGATAAACACATTTATCTTAGAAGGCAGCGTGTTTCGCAACAAACACCTTTTGCTAAGTAGGATTATAGAACATATACCTTAAACTTACTTTAGGATGTCCCACAAATCTTTACTTGTCAAATCTTGTCCCAAACTTATCCCTTTGAAACCTTTTTCACATAAGTCGGACAACCCCTTATCTTAACATAATTAAAATTAGGAATCATCCCTATCCATAACTTTTATAGAGTTTTGGGGCCGAATTTTAAGGTTACCTTTTCGTAGATATGCAACCATTTTTAGGGCATGACCCCAGAAGGATACTGAAATTTTGATAAAATCATTATGGACCGCACCATGTCCATCAAGGTATGATTTTTTCTTCAGATACATCAATTAATTATTACGTATTAGGAGGCATCCATTGTGAGAAAACCATTTGAGATGATCTAAAAACTTATTGCACAAGTATTCCTTCCTTTATCTGATCAAAGAATCCTAATACTTTGTCAATTTGTTTCACTTCTGAATTCTTTGAACCTTTCAAATAATTCACACTTGTATTTCAGCAAATACACACATTTAGCTCTTTAAATGATCATCTCCTTTCTTATACTACTTTGTTCAATTTGCAAAATAATTTTTCAAGTAAGTCAAGTACACAAGATCCATTAAGTAATATTCCAGTTCTATAAAAACATTATTATTATAAATAGAACAACAATTGTTCTTAAATATAATAGCAAAGATTTCATTGTCCAACAACAAAATGGAAATAATGTTTCTAACAAGAACTAGAATACAATAACAACTTATTGACTTAATAGATTTACCCGTAGACATTGCTAAACTATAAGTTTCTATGGCTAATGTAGCAACCTTTGCTTCATTTCCCACACATAGGATTACTTATCTTTGTTTAGCTTTCTACTTCTGCTTGGTCCCTTCATAAATCTATATTTATGATAACCAAAGCCAGTATCCAATACCCAAGGAGAACCTTAACTTAAAGAAAAATTTATTTCAATTATGAACAAATATTATATTTGTAACCGAAGCTTCACTAAGCTTCTTTGGTTAGCCTCTGCAAGATGCTTCTCTGATTTCTTTCCGGTGTCCAAAGCTTATTGCAAAGGGAAGCAAACTCCTTTGCTATCTGTGTCGATTTTGTTCTTATTATCCTTTGTTTTTGCCTATCTATTTACCTTCTTTGAATCGTTCTTCTTTTCAGAAGATCCTTTGGCCCCTACCAGTAAGACATGGTCTTTCTTGGTTAGAATGTGACTCTCAATATTTTTCAACATGTTAAGCAAATCAGCGAGGCTGATATCTAGCTTGTTCATATGAAAAATTCACAACAATTGTGAAAGGAGTTCGGGAGTGAGTGCAAACTCAAATCTTTGCACAAGCGAATTGTTTAGAAACTTGAATCAAGACTTCAACACTTGAACCATTTTGCGTGATCATCCCACCAAAGGCGTGACTCACGCGCAGGGGGAAAATACTTACTGGTAGATGGTATAGATATCCTCCAGATTAGGGGTACTGAATTCCTTCCAAGCAGTGACCAATGTACGTAGAGGAGCACCAAAGTGAAAACAACATGGTAAGAGCATCATGGTTCTATTGGCCGGGAAAGTCCATGTATAGTTGAATACAACGAAGAAGCCCTTCCCCAATCACTGAGGAACGGGGCCTCCTTGGTGGTTTCCAGGTATGCATAATGTTCAATGGAGATCGAGGGCCTGCAAGCAAGAAGAATTCAGCATAAGGGCTCTAAAGAGCAAGGAAAGCATTTGAACTTGAGTGCTTATCATAGCAAAGAAAGAAGTCTGAGGGTTAAGCTTAAAAAAACACCTGAAAGAAGAAGCAAAAAAGAGCACGAACATTAGAAGCAATTCAAATAAAAAGGGTAGAGGAAGAACGAAAAAATGTGAAGAAGGAGGCCACTAGATTTGGTTCCTCTAGGGTTTGACCCCTAGGGTTTAGCCACCCAGGGAGCACTTCCCCTCTTACATTTAACTTCTCCTTACTCGTTGAATCAACCACTTGGGATGAATGCTACTTCACTGTAAAAAAACAAAAGTTGTGGTCTTTCTTAGAGAATATTCAGAGAAAAAGTCAAGATCCTGTTAAGGTGAAGTGACTTTTTTCTTCGTGAATATCCTAGCCAAGATCCTTGTTAAGGTGAAATGGCCCGGAATAGATGTTTCCTCCTTGCGGTATTGCCTTTTTCTTTGAGAATATCCAAGCCAAGATCCTTGTTAAGGTGAAATAGGCCGAAATTGATTTTCCTTGTTGCGGTGTTATCTTTTCTTCGTGAATATCCGAGCCAAGATCCTTGTTAAGGTGAAATGGTCCGGGATAGATGTTTCCTCCTTAAGTGTTGATTTTTCTTTGAAAATATTCGAGCCAAGATCCTTGTTAAGGTGAAATGGCCCGGAACATATGCTTCCTTGTTGCGGTGAAAAAAAAAAGTGTAGCCTTTTCTATTTCTAGACCAAAATCTTGTTAAGGTGAGATGGTCCGGAAAAGAAAGATTATCGGCACAGATGATTCCTTGTTGCAGTAAAAAAAATGTATCCTTTTTTATATCCAAGCCAAAATCCTTGTTAAGGTGAGATGGTCCGAAAAAGAAATACTACAATCACCTGGAAAAAAAAATTATATATAGATCAACTTATCATGAAGAATTAACCAAATAGAAAACCAACACAGCATACGTTGCTGATAAACAGAAGATCGGTTATGGAGACTAGATACCTTCGCTCTTGAATTTAGCGACTGAGCGGGATTGTTGGCTTCATGTTCTTCCTTAATCTCATGAAAATGTTGATGATCTGAATGATTTTCACTGATCTGTTTAGATCTTGTTTCCACGTTGTGTTCTTCCACAGGGATCTTCTTAACATAATCTGCTTCTTGAGATACCGATCGAATAGCAGCATCAAACGATAGCATGTGACCGTCCTCTTTGTCATATATTGGGCTGTCCAATATCTTTGAAGATCGTCTTGGAGAAATCTATTTGTTTTTGTGCCTACCACTAAACCAAAAGGATGAAGAAGACTACGGTTTAAAGGAGGGCCATGAAGGCAGTATATATATATATATATATATATATATATATATATATATATATATATATATATATATATATATATGCGGTGAAGGTTCACAAACTCCTTTGAAGATACTGTTTTATAAGATGACACAAAGAAGGTACGACTACAAATGGAGACTATCTACTTCCATTCAAGACTGGTGCATTTTTACCAAAAGCTCTCGTTCTTCCTGTGATTTTGAGATATCTGTACGAGAGGTTTAGTCCTGCTTGGGACACCATATCAGGCGTGCGCCATGTGATTCTTCTCTTATGTCAATTTGTAAATCATTTAGAAGTGACGAATCTTCCAATTTACTACCCTTCACAGCAAGAAAAGGATGATCCAAAGCTATACGCTGATAATTTTCGGAGGCTAATGGCTCGCAAGGGTAATTTGACAATGTCAGATATTGGTTTGGCTGAGAAACGAGTATATCATGCTGCTCTCAATGGTAATTATTGCCTGCCTACTGTTTTGCATCAGAAAGGTGGGGATGACCACCCAGTAAAAAAAAACAACACAACATTGGAAAAAAAAAACGAAGACTATAATTTCTATCTGATCTCCTATATTAGAAGACTCGTTAATAAGCTTTGCAAACCTCTATAATGAAGGTTTAGTGCTGTTTTTAATTTCATTTTCGACAATATTAATGGTTTTTTCGTATGCAATGGTTTTCATGTGCTCAATAATTATTACTCCCTCTTTTCCATTATAAAAAATATCATTAATTTTAATATTTGGTAATTAATGTTAGTTTAAACTTTTATTATCATCTATGCAATAATTAATTACTTTTTATTTTATTTTTTTAATTATTTTATATTTTTAGTTACAAAGTGAAAAATGATTGGTTTATTGTCTTAGATATATATAAAAGGAAAAAAAAGATTTATATGATGGAAATGAGAGTAGTTTTTTGTGTGGGGATCCCTCTTTCATTCTGTGTTTTTTCATTGGCTTCATGGTTGTTTTAATTTTTAGGGGAGTAAAATGTAAGAATGACCATTGGCTTTATGGTTGTTGTAAGACCCCAACTTTTATGAATAAAGATAAATTTTCTATAAATATTATTTTTGAATATTGTGAAGTGAATTTGATATAATGTTATAGTTGTGGGTAATATTAATATATTTTACAAAGTACGCAAGTTGTTATATAATATTCAATTGGTCGATGAATATTCGTTTTAACAGGGAATATTCGTACGACGACATAATCATTTGTGGGCCCATAAAAGAATAACTGTCGGATGAAGAAAACGACAAGTTTGAGTTTTTATAAATAAGGGTGTAGTTGTTACCGTTAACACTGTTGGAATACCTGGTGGTTAAAATACAAGAATACGTCTGGTTGCACAAAGAAGAGCACGCATATTATTACAAGATTTTTAAATTATTGATTCTTACGTAAGAAGGCACTACTCAATAATTGTTATAGTAATTACTGTTCAATATTTTATTTTATTGATTCAATAATTGTTGCGTTGATATTTTATATTATTGTTATTTCAATAATTGTCACTGCACAGTATTTCTCATTATCAAATCAATAATTCATATTATTTGAATAATATTTGTGAGACCCCAGATTTTATGAATAAAGACTTAAATTTCTCGAAATATTTTTTTGAATATTATGGTGTGGATTTGATATAATGTTATAGTTGTGGGTAATATTTATAAATTTTGCAAAGTAAGCAAGTGGTTATATAATATTTGATTGGTCGGGAAATATTCATTTTAACAGGGAATATTCGTACGACGGCACAATCATTGGTGGACCCCACAACGGACGTATTGTCGTAGTTAAAAAATGACAGAATTATCATAATGACAAAAGTGTTACCGTTAAAACTGTTGAACTACCCGGTAGTAAAATTACGATGAATGGCATTGATCGCATAGTAGTAATACCAGTATTGGTTATTGATGCTTACTTGAGAAGTCACTCGGTTATACTCAATTATTGCTGATAAAGAATTGCCGCATCATATTTCTCATATTATTGATTCAGGTTATTCACACAAGATCATCGTGCATAATATTTTATATATTATTAAATCAATAATTGAGACGGCGAAAGTTATTCATATTATTATTTACAATATTGACAATGTCTATAAGTTACATCGAGGAGAGGTTTGGTCACCTAATCATGGCGCCAATAAGGAGAAATCCTTATCGGAAAGCCCTCTTTCCTGGGAACGACCTGGTTGTTAAATATTGTGAATTATAATATTAATGATGAATAAGTTCGTGTTGATTAAAGATGAAATTGATAGTTCCATTGTGTGAGAATTATTAATATTAGTGAAAATCGACATTTATTTCGATAATAATTGATGTCTGGAGGTTATATTGACCAATCGGGTAATTAACCGGATAAATGAGCAATTAATTGCTATTGATTCACATGATTATAACTATTTGTTCACATGTGTGTACTATTGATTCACATTCATTTACTATTAGGGGAGTTGGTGCAAGATTGAAGTTAAAAATGGAGGTATAGATGGAGGTACTATATTGTAGTTTGTATTTTCACATATCTAGAACTATTGATTCACATAATTTACTATTGATTCACATGATTTACTATTAGGGGAGATGGTGCAAGTATGATAATACTTGTAGGACTAAATTAAAAATGAAGAAAAAGAGGAAGGTATTATATTATAATATTTCGAGCCCCAAAACGTGCAATTATCAAAACCTATATTTTCCTATAAATAGAAGCTCATTCTTCCTTCATTTCTCACCAATTCACTAAAGCTATAGAGCAATTATTATAGAGAGAAATTATAGAGAGAAAGAAGAAGAGAAGTCTGCTACCTCACTATTCCAGTATCTGTCTTCTTTTGAGGTAATAGGTATTATTCTTTCGTATTCATAAAGAGAGTTATTTTCTTTCAATACTTGTAAGGGTTGTTATTTCATTCTTTATTATTATGTTGGAATAACTGCCTCATGTGAATACCGCATACATGGTGATATTCTTACATTATTCCATTTCGTTATTATTACATTTGGGAATAACTTGTGCATGCGGTCTATCGCATGCTCGGTGAATTCTTACGTTATTCCATTCTTTATTATTACATTGGGAATAACCTATCTGTATGCGATTCTATCGCATGCCGGTGAATTATGTTGTTATTCCATTCTTTATTATTCTCTTTGGAACATCACATGCATGCGGATTATGCATGACACGGTTCATTCTTTTTTATTACATTGAATATCCCCGTCTGCGTATGGGATTACTGGCGTAATGACTGGTTCCATTCTTTATTATTACATTGGAATATCATATGTCTGTGTGCGGATTCGCATGACTGGTTCCATTCTTTATGATTACATTGGAATAACTTTGTTTATGCGATTATCATCGCATGCACGGTAAATTCTCATGTTATTCCATTCTTTATTATTCGTTGGAATAACTTTGTCTACGTGGACTACCGCATGCATGGTGAATTCTTCGTTATTCCATTCTTTATTATTCTATTGGAATAACACTACATGTGGATTTCTGCATGTATGGTGAATGATCCTTCAGTATTCATTCCTTATTAAATTGTGGAAATGATCTGTCTACGTGGATTACCGCATGACGGGTGAAAATCCATTTGCAGTTTCATATATTCTATTATACTTAGTTGGTTAAAGTTTTGGCCTCTATACTCCATGAAATTAGTAGAATATCCTAGATATTTGTCCTTCATCCAATATCTTTTCATGGAAATATTCTTCTGAGCATTCTTGAATTTTACTCCATAAAGAAATATCATGTTGACAATTTGGACGTAATTGATTTCAGGATAAATTAACTTATAAATCTTTAAAATTTATTCTTGAACTTGTTTTATTGAATTATTATGTCATTGTCATCATCCTCATGTTTATATTGTGATGAAAGTTATCTTTGGCTTACGTGCATAGATGGACTCGGTATGATTATGACCAGGGATCATTCGGTATAATCATAACCTGTAATGTTATAAATGGCGTGGTAAAAGTCCCTCGGTGGCTTGTAGTGCATTGATGGACATTTTTGGTATGATTATGACCGAGGATTATTCGGTATAGTCATGACCATTATTGATGATTTAATGAATATCCTTGGCCCGTAGTAGTGGGGATGCTTCGATGATGTGGTTTATTTATTGTTGAGTCTCAAATGATAAAAATTGATGAAAACATTTTAAATCATAGAAGATAGTAGATATCATGCTCTACTTGACTCTTCTAATGGATTGCTTATTCACCGTGATTAAACTTGATGTCTATTGTATTTTATCAGTTTAACATTGTTGAAGACTAATGATAATTTATTCTACATTATCTTACTCATAATATTTCTTACTGGGCTAGTTGAGCTCACCCTTTTGCTTTCATTGTTCTCTTCAGGAAATGAGAACGTAGCCGGGACTAGTCGGGGAACGGAGTGATGGACCGAGATGGTTTTATAGTAGTCCTCACTATTCTATAAAATAGTGTGATAATAAATATAATGAGGACTCTATTTGAGAGTGGATATTGTCTAGAAAGCAATATTCTTGTTTAAACTCTCAGCTATGTTTTGTCGTATATTACACGATGTTTGTATAATTAAGTTTGTATTTGTATTCTGTACCATGTATTTGGCGACTCAAGATGGGTGAGGTATACCTATTTTGGGGGCGTCACAGTTCGTATCAAAGCTTAGGGATATGATCTCTGGCTGAGATGTGAGACAAGAACTAGGAGGGGAGAGACGGAGAATTCCTTCGCTAGTATGACCTACCTAAGTTTATTTGGTATTTAATTGGTTGGTCAGAGTATAGGGATAATATGTGATTTGTCAATTAACCCTTGTTTTGTGACAGTGTTTGAAAATGGCATCTGAAAATGTTGAGATCAGCAATGAAGCACATGAGACCGTTGACTCACCAACGATCAATACCCAGGATAATGTGCAAAAGGAAGACAATAATCCTCTGGTAAATAACAACACCGATCAGATGATGAACGATGAGATGTTCAGAGGCTTTATGCAATTCATGCAACATCAGACGAGAGAGACTCCTATTCATAATGCAGGTGGAAATATTAGCAACCCATGGTTGGTCACCGCTAAGCAGTTCAAGGAGCTGGGACCACCGGAGTTTTTGGGAAAGCCATAATCACTTAAGGCGGAGACGTGGTGTGACGCCCCCAAAATAGGTATACATCACCCATCTTGAGTCGCCAAATATATGGTACAAAATTCAAATACAACTTAATTGTACAACAACCGTGTAAAATACGACAAAACATATGCTGTGAGTTTTAATACAAATATTGTCATCTAGACAATATCCACACTCAATTGAGTCCTCATTACATTTATTATCACTCTATTTAACAGAATAGTGAGGACTACTAATGCTATTATCTGGACCGTCACCCGCTCCCCGATTAGTCCTCGCTACGTTCTCATTTCAAGAGAACAATGAAAGTAAAAGGTAAAATTTGAAACTAGCCCAAAGAAGAAATATTATGACTAAGATAATGCAGAATAAATTATTATTAGCCTTCAACAGTGTTAAACTGATATAATATAACAAACATCAAGTTTAACTGCAGCAGAATAAGCAATCCATTAAAAGAGTCAAGTAGAGAATAAAATCTACTATCTTTTATGATTTAAGAGATTTTTCATCACTTTTATCACTGGGACTCAGCTTAATAAATAATCCACATCATCCCTGCACTACGGCCAAGGATATTCATTAGTATCGCAACCATAAATTATCCATGCACTACGGGCCAAGGATATTCGTGTATTCATCAATGGTCATGATCATGCCAATAACTATCCATCAATGTACTACGGGCCAATGAGGACTTTTACCACATCATTTGTAACATTACTACCATGATTATCTTTGATAAATCCTCGGTCATAATCATACCAAGTCCATCTATGCACTCTGAGGGCCACAAATGACTTTCAACATAATATAAACATGAGGATGATGACAATGATATAAGAATTCAATAAAACAAGTTCAGAATTAATTTATCCAGAACTAATAACGCCCAAATTGTCAACATGATACTTCTTTGTAGAGTAAAATTCAAGAATGCTCGGAAGAATATTTCCATGAAAAGATCTTTGGATGAAGCACAAATATCAATGATATTCCACTAATTTCATGGAGTATAGAAGTCAAAACTTTAACCAATTGAGTATAATAAAGAATTGAATAACAAAAGAAATCACCGGGCATGCGATAGGAATCGCATGACGTGTTATTTCAATAGAATAATAAACAACGGAACCGTGTCACGCAGAACGCGTGTGATGGATATTCCAACAGAATAATAAATAATCGGAACCAGTCAAAGCGAAATTACATGCCAAGCAGGATGTTCCAATGTAATAATAAAGAATGGAATAATGAAGAATTTCATCATGTATGCGGTATGCATGATGTAAAAAAGTTATTCCAATGTAATAATAAAGAATAGAATAAATGAAGTTCTCTTCATGAATACGAAAGAAATAATACCCCTTACCTTAGAAGAAACTGGATATAGAAGTGGTGAAGTAGCAGAACACTTTTCTTCTTTCTCTCTATAGTTTTTCTCTCTAGAGTTTTAGTGAATTCGTAAGAAATAATGAAGGAATAAGCTTCTATTATAGAAAAATGGACTGTATAGTAACTAATTCCTGAACGGTCCAGATTGATTTACTTTTAAAAGGACGGTCCAGATAGGTTTACAATAAAATATAATATATTCTATTTATAATCTAATAAAACGAATAACTTTATAAAAGTATTCTATTTTATATAAAAAGATTTTACTATGCAAACAATATGCGCAGCACTATACAAAACTTATGCATAATAAAATATAATATATTCTAATTATTGTCTAATAAAGCAGATAACTTTATAAAAGTATTATGTTTTATATAAAAAGATTTTACTATGTTAAACACTATGCATAATAGAATATAATATATTTTATTTATAGTCTAATAAAACGAATAACTTTATAAAAGTATTCTGTTTTATATAAAAAGCTTTTCTGTTTTATTACATTAATAATACTAATAAAACAAAACTTCATCATCATTATTATAATTCACACTATTAATCGACCAGGTCGTTCCCAAGAAAGAGGGGGCTTTCAAATAAGGATTTCTCCCTATTGGCACGCAATTAGGTGACCAAACCTCTCCTTGGCAGAACTTCTAGACATCATTAATATTACAAATAATAATATTAACAACTTTGTTATCTCAATTATTGATTTAATAATATATAAAATATCGACAATAATTGAATCAATTAACGTGAGATACTATGCAACCACGCGTATTCCTGTACTTTTAACACCGGGTGTTTCAACAGTTAACGATAAAACTTCCGCCGTTATTTTCATAAAATATTTTTGTCATTTTCTCAATCCGACAATAATTCCGTTGTGGGGTCCACCAATGATTGTGTCGTCGTATGAATATTCCCTGTTAAAACGAATATTCCCCGACCAATCGAATATTATATAACAACTTGCGTACTTTGCAAAATTTATAAATATTACCCACAACTATAACATTATATCAATTTCATTCCATAATATTCAAAAATAATAATTATAGAAAATTCATCTTTATTCATAAAAGTTGGGGTCTTACAATCTCCCCTTCTTATGAAATTTCGCCCTCGAAATAAGGGTACGTACCTGGTATGTCGAAGAGGTAAGGATACCTTGATTTCATTTCAGATTCTAACTCCTAGGTCATTTCCTCAACATCATGGTTCCTACATAAAACTTTGACTTGAGGTATAACTTTGGAGCGTAGAATATGTTCCTTCTTATCCAAGATTTTAATAGGAACCTCTTCATACGTTAAATCTTCCGCTATTTCGTCTGATTCTAACTCAATAATGTGGTTCGGGACTTCCATATTTACGTAACATGGATATGTGAAAAATGTTATGAACACGAGACATACTTGGCGGTAAAGCGAGTCTATAGGCTACAGTCCCTACTCGATTGAGGATTAAAAATGGGCCAATGAATCGAGGATTAAGCTTTCCTCTCTTTCCAAATCTCGTAACTCCTATTCATGGAGCAACACGTAACAACACATGATCTCCAATATCGAATTCCACGTCCTTTAGATGAAGATCAGCATAACTCTTTTGTCGGTCTTGTGAGGTTTTTATATGTTGTCGGATCGTTTGAATCTTTTTCGTAGTCATACGTACCAACTCTGGTCCCAACAACGTTGCTTCACCCACCTCATCTCGGCATACTGGAGAACGACACTTTCTTCCATACAACGCCTCGAATGGAGCCATACCAATACTTACTTGATAACTGTTGTTGTAGGAAAACTCCACCAATGGTAAGAACTTATCCCAACTTCCCTTCAAGTCAAGGACATAGAGTCTTAAGAAATCTTCAAGAGTTTGAATAGTCCCCTCTGATTTTCTGTCCGTCTGAGGATGATATGCCGAACTAAATCGTAAATCCGTGCCCATAGCTTTTTGCAAACTAACCCAAAATCGTGAAGTGAATCTTGGGTCTCGATCAGAAACTATGGATATTGGCATACCATGCAGTCTTACAATCTCATTTACGTACATACGAGCAAGACGTTCAAGTGTATAAGTTTCTCGTATTGGTAAGAAATGAGCAGACTTGGTCAATCTATCAACAATGACCCAAATTGCATCTATGCCTTGAGAAACCTTAGGAAGACCAATAACGAAATCCACGGTAATGTGCTCCCACTTCCATTCTGGAATTTCAAGTGCTTGCAATGGACCTTTTGGTACTTGATGCTCTGCCTTTACTCATTGACAAGTTTGACACCTTGAGATAAATAGCGCTATCTCTCTCTTCATATTGCTCCACCAAAATGTATGTCGAAGATCACGATATATTTTTGTACTCCCAGGATAGATTGCAAACGATGTGTTGTGCGCCTCCATCATGATTTTATACTTTAAATCAGGGTCGTTAGGAACACAAAGTCTGGAGTTGACTCGAAGTATTCCTTCTTCATCGATTCTTGCTTCCGGTATAGCACCTTCATACACTTTCTTCCTCATACGCATCAGCTCCAGGTCTGTAGCTTGAGCAGCTTTAACTTTATCGATTAAAGTCAGTTCTACTCGTATATTCGCCATCATTACGTGGGTCCCTAGAGTCTTTATCTCTATCTCCATCCTTTGCAAGTTATACAAAATGGGCCTTTGCGTTGACAATATCGCACTCGTACCCGCATATGATCTTCTACTCAATGCGTCAGCTACCACGTTTGCTTTTCCAGGATGGTATTGCATGGTATGATCATAATCTTTCAATAGTTCAAGCCAACGTTGTTGTCACATGTTGAGTTCCTTTTAAGTGAAGAAATATTTGAGGCTTTTATGATCCGTAAAGATCTCCGCTTTCTCCCCATACAAGTAATACCTCCAAATTTTAAGTGCGAAGACAACAGCTGCCAACTCTAGATCATGAGTAGGATAATTCCTCTCATATTCTTTGAGTTGTCGAGAGGCATGGGCTATGACTTTCCCATGTTGCATGAGAACACATCCTAACCCTTTGCCCGAAGCATCACTGTAGATGATAAATCCCTCCGAACCAGATGGTATTGTCAGAACAGATGCTGAAATGAGTCTCCTCTTGAGTTCTTGAAAACTCTTCTCACATTTCTCGTTCCAACCAAATTTTGTATCTTCAAAAGTCAATTTGAGTTAAGGGAGTAGCGATTCGAGAAAACCCTTCTACGAATCTCCGATAATAACCAGCTAAGCCGAGAAAGCTACGTACTTCGGTCATTGATTTAGGTTGTTCCCAGCTTTGAATAGCTTCAATCTTTGTTGGGTCAAAAGATATTCCATGACTTGATACTACGTGCCCAAGGAATGCTACTTCCTCAAGCCAGAACTCGCATTTCTTTAACTTGGCATAAAGCTTATATTCACGAAGCTTTTGGAGTATCAGCCTCAAGTGTTGCTCATGATCTTCACGGCTTTTGGAATAAATAAGGATGTCATTAATAAAGACGACCACAAAGTGATCCAAATATTCCTTGAATACTCGGTTCATCATATCCATGAAGGCAGCAGGAGCATTAGTCAATCCAAAAGACATGACTAGGAATTTATAATTCCCGTACCGAGTTCTGAAAGCCATCTTTGGAATGTCATTGGTTCGAATCTTTAATTGGTGATATCCGGAACGAAGATCAATCTTTGAAAAAAATTTGGCGCCTTGCAACTGGTCAAACAGGTCATCAATACGTGGCAATGGGTACCTATTTTTGATGGTGACATGATTCAACTCCCGATAATCAATACAAAGTTGCATACTCCCATCTTTCTTCTTCACGAATAGAACAGGAGCACCCCAAGGAGAAGTACTAGGACGAATAAAACCAATGTCTAACAATTCCTGCAATTGGGTCTTTAACTCCTAAAGTTCAATAGGAGCCATTCGATATGGGGCTTTGGAAATGGGTTTTGTGTACCGAGTTCAAGGTCGATACAAAATTCAATTTCACGCCGGGGTAGGCGGGGAAGTTTTTCAGGGAATACGTCAGGAAATTTATTAACAATAGAAATATCATTCAAAACTGACGTATTTTTGTTTAGATCCGTGACATGAGCTAAGAAAGCTTAACATCCGTTTTCAATAAATGAATAGCTTTATGGCTTGAGATGACAGTGATTGATTTTAATGGTTTGGTTGCTTGAATTTGCATACTAGGTTGGTTAGGAATATGAAAGCTAACAACCTTACGAAAACAATCAATTTTTACATGATGAGTAGTTAACCAATCAATCCCTAGAATTACGTCAAATGAAAGTATTTTAAATGAAATAAGATCGATAGGTAATGTGAGGGGACTGATTTGAACCAAACAAGACTTATAAACAGTGGATGTAATGAAGGTTTCTCCCAACGGAGTTTCAATAGATAAGTCAAAGTCTAATTTCTCTGAAGTCAAATTTAAACGTTGAGCGCAAGTAGGAGAAATAAAAGAATGGGTAGAACCGGTATCAAATAAGGTATATACTTTGCTAGAATTTATGATAAGCTTACCCTTGATGACCTCGTTCGGGTTCCTTGCTTTCTGGGAGGTCACGACAAACGCTCTCCCTTGCACTACTAGCTTTGACTTTTCTGGGACGTCCTTTGGTGCCTCCATCCTAGCTAAACTTGTCTTCGGTGAATGACAAATCGGGCTAGGTGACCTTCTCTTCCATAATTATAACATGCTTTGGATGGCATCGCGCAGTTTGGACTGATGTGTCCCTCCCCTTCGCATTTGAAGCATATGATAGGTGGTCATTCTCCTTCCTTAACAACGGGTCTTTGGTCTTTGACGTCTTTCCATCATTGTTGAATCTCCTCTTCTTGAAATGTCCATTCTTATTGTTTTGGCCATGATTACCACCAAGTGGTTACCATTTTCGGCATGTTGATTCCCTCCGCTTATTGTCACCGCTCACGATCAATTATCACTAGTATTATCATTTTTGTTTACCGCTCTCTTTTGGTTGGGTTGACTCATTATCGCTCCAATAAGCGAGCCCTATTAACAACATCTGAATACAAACACAGTTTATGAGAGATAAGATATTGACGTATCTCGGGTTTTAAACCTCTTAGAAACATTCGCGTCATTCTCTCCTCATTATCAACCAAATGAGACTCAAACCGGGACAACTCGGCGAATTTGGCTTCGTACTGCGACACGGTCATGTTGTTTTGCTCTAGCTTGATGAAATCTACCTCTTTCATGTGACAAATACTTTTGTGAAAAGTACTTGTCGTTGAACAATTCTTGGAACTTCTTCCAAGTCATCTTCAGTGAGGAAGGTTGAGTACGTTTTACAGATTCCCACCAGTAATCTGCCACTGTACGCAACATGAAGGTGGCAAAGAGAACCTTTTGCTCCTCGGAGCAACCCAAGACATCAAATAGCTTGCAGATCTGCTTTATCCACGTCTCCGCCTTAAGTGGTTTTGGCTCTCTAAAAAACTCCGGTGGTCCCAGTTCCTTAAACTGTTTGGCGGTGACCGTCTGAGAGTTGCCAGTGTTTCCACCTGCATTTTGGACAGGAGCCGCTCTCGTCTGATGTTTCATGAATTTCATAATGCCTCAGAACATTCCATCGTTCATCATTTGGTCAGTGTTGTTGTTTGCCTAAGGATTGTCGCCTTCCTGATGCACATTATCCTGATTATTGATCTGTTGAGACTCAACGGTCTCCTGTGCTCCATTGATGTTCTCAACATTCTCAGATGCCATTTTCAAACATTACATTTATTATCACTCTATTTAACAGAATAGTGAGGACTACTAATGCTATTATCTAGACCGTCACTCCGTTCCCCGACTAGTCCCTGCTACGTTCTCATTTCTTGAAGAGAATAATGAAAGTAAAAGGGTGAGCTCAACTAGCCCAGTAAGAAATATTATGACTAAGATAATGCAGAATAAATTATTATTAGCCTTCAACAGTGTTAAACTGATATAATATAACAAACATCAAGTTTAACTGCAGCGGAATAAGCAATCCATTAAAAGAGTCAAGTAGAGAATAAAATCTACTATCTTTTATAATTTAAGAGATTTTTCATCACTTTTATCACTGGGACTCAACTTAATAAATAATCCACATCATCCCCTGACTCTGACCAAGGATATTCATTAGTATCACAACCATAAATTATCCATGCACTCACGTGAAAGTAGTATGCACACAAGCCAATCATGTTTGATGATAAAGCATATACTTTGTAACAATCTTATTCATTTATTAATAAAAAGTATTAATTTATTAAAGGCTTTTAATTATCTACATGATCTTTGTTTTATAATATGTGATAAACCCGTAGTTTTAAGCAATGCTTTTAGAATAATGATGATGATCATTCTAATGAGATCTAAATTCTTAGAAAGCTTAAAACTAAAATAGTTCCCAATCATTGGATTACTAAATTGGGGATTAGTGAATGGGATAGATTGGTACATCGTTGCTTGCTCGTTGGATGAGGATGATTGATCTCATGATCATTTGTGTGGAACACTAAAGCAAGTATGTAGTGCTTATTAGAGAATAAGTTCTTTGAGCATTGGCTCGCTAAGGAATACCTAATGGAGTTTTATTTGCTGTCGATAGGAATTCTGTAGTGATAGTAGTCAAGTAATCCTTGGACTTGAGATCATCATAGTATCTTGTGTATGATGAGTTATACTTTGACTTATTCCTTAAGACCCTTAGGGTATATCAAAGGGTATGCTTGGGTATAATAAGTTGTAAATGGAGATAATGTATGATCGATAAAGAATCTACCACTTCTAATAAAAGAAGAGAAATGTCTATGTGATTCGATAAATGACAACCCGGTAGTCCTTGGCTTGGCGAGCGAGAATGAAATTAGAAAGGAGTTTCTAATTTGCATTATTTGAGTTGTGCATTTAAGGATCGAAATACATATAATTAAATAAAATAAGACTTGTGGTAATTCCATGTCTTATATTTAATTGGGACATTGTATGGTGGAAGGATTGAATTATGCGGTAACTATTTACTCAAAGGTTCTTTAATGATTAATGTTGAAATCTATATTATACGGAAAGTCGTTGATCATTAGGAGGCTTATCCTATTGTAGAATAAATATTATTTATTTAAATAAATTAATTATTTAATTTATTTATTTAAATAAGATTAGAATTATTCTAATTGATTTATTCTGTTAGGTTTAATATGGAGAACTAAAAGGGTCACACCATAAAAGGAAGAATAATTATTTAAGAAGTTAATGGCATAATCGTAATAATATGTTATGTATATTTAATTTAATCTATGGTGATAGAATAAATTAAATAGCTTAATATTATTATTTAATATTTTAGAAATATTAAATATAAATTAATAAGAGAGAGTCTTATTAATATTATTACAATTATTATTATTTTAATTTCTAAAAGAGTTTAGAAATTAATTTAATATAAGTACTCTCATTTATTCCTAATTGGATTAGGAAGAAAAATTAGTTAAAGGAGTTTAATTAATTATCCCTAATAAGATTAGGGAGCTTAATTAATTAAAAGAATTAATTAATTAAAACCCAATTCCTTAATTGTTAAGGTGGGTTGCCCACATCTATTAATAAGAGGAGTCTTATTATGGGTGGTATGGGTTGTTGACTTTTCAACATACGTAATAATTCCAAGTTGTTGGGAGAGTACACCCTTTCTATAGAGATAGAAAAACTAGGGTTTAGCCAACCCCACCCTTCTTCTTGAATTTTCTTCTTCCTTGGTGGATCACCTCTAGAGGCCAAACATTTGGGTGGCTAACGTTGATCAAAGGAAGGAACCAAACCCGGTGGATTCAAGTTGAGCGAAAGGATTTGGAGGTGAACTTTGTACGAGGAAAGCTCGATCTTCAAGGGTATGATTTTATTCTTTATTTTCGTTTAATTAATAATTATGCATAAAGGATGATCAGGGTATATGGTTTGTAAATTTTTTAAACTACGATTTTACCACGCTTAGCATTAATTTTATGCAATTTGATTGCGTTATGAATATTACAAACCTAACGGTGGCATCGAGCCAAACCTTTATGCGAATTATTAATTGTTTTAATTTGATATATATATTGATATGTGTTTAGAACAATTTAATTGGGCATAATTTTATTGTATAAAATTTAAAAAAAAAAAAAAAAAAAAAAAAAAAAAAAAAAATTAATTTGAAATCATCAAAAAAAATGATGATGATGTAATTAATGATGGTACGATGATTATTAATCATTTGAATTAATGTGAATTGAATTAAAGGAGTACGAAATCATGGCTAATAATGGTGATGATTGGGATATAATTGGTGGACTTGCATACAAAATCGAGAGTAAATCATATAAATCATGATACGGAAAAAACAAGGATAGATTAATAATTAGCAATCATTATTAATGACATAATAATCTAATGATATAATGATTATCAAACGAAATCAAGGATGATTAATCACAATCTAATGATTATATAATGATTACTTATATATATATATATATATATATATATAAATATATATGCATATTTATTTTTATTTATATATATATTATACGGTTATTATATATATATATATATAATATTATTATATATAATTAAAATAAAAGTTTATTTTAATTTTAAAATAAAAAGTTTATTTTAATATTAAAATATAAAGTTTTATTTTAATTTTAATAATTTTATAATTAAAAAAAAGGTTTATTTTAATCTTAAAATAAAAAGGTTTATTTTAATATTAAAATAAAAGATTTATTTTAATTTTAAAATTAAATTTCATGCTAACTAATTAGAGTTGGAATTGGATTCCATGATAACTAATTGGAGTTGAAATTGATCTTTCCTTAAATAAAGGAGTTTATTTAGATATGAAATAGATTTCATATTATTCAAAATAAAAGAGTTTATTTGTGAATAGGAAAAGAAAATCCGTGTTTCCTTAAATAAAGGAGTTTATTTAGATATGAAATAAGATTTCATATTATTCAAAATAAAAGAGTTTATTTGTGAATAGGAAAGAAAATCCATGTTTCCTTAAATAAAGGAGTTTATTTAGATATGAAATAAGATTTCATATTATTCAAAATAAAGGAGTTTATTTGTGAATAGGAAATATAATCCGTGTTTCCTTTAATAAAGATTTTTTTACATAGAATTGGATTCCATAATTAATTAAAATAAAAGAGTTTATTTTAATTAAAGATTTTTTTTATATATATGGAATTGGATTCCATAATTAATTAAAATAAAGGAGTTTATTTTGATTAAAGATTTTGATTAAAATAAAATAGTTTATTTTATTCAAAATTGGATAAATTAAAATAAAATAGTTTTATTTTGATTTAAATTTGGATTAAAATAAAGGAGTTTATTTTGATTCAAAAATAGATTTTATACTAACTAAATTTGCCCATTAAATGATATCAATATATATATTAAATGTTTATTATTCATGAGATGAATGTTATTTATTGATGCATATGGTGATGTGTATGATAATAAATGGGATTGATTATGGACTATTGACCCGATATGATTGGATTTTATTTTAGTTGGATGCATGAATGTATGGGTTTTATTAAATGGAATTCTGCGTGCCTCGTCTTCTCTAATTTTTCTTAATGTAAATTCTATCTCCCTCCTATGTACTTCCCTTGGCTGGCGATCAAGGTTTCTATTTATTTTAAATAGTTTTGTAATAGGAATAGTTAGAATTAATTTTGAAAAATTGGAGATCGAGGACGAAAGCGCTTGAAGACCCATTTGTAATGGAGGCAGGGTTTAAATGTAATAGTTATATTTAAATATTATTTCTTGCACCCCTAGGGTTTGACCTTTTGGTTCACTTGGTGGCTCTAGTGAACAAACTAGAATAAAAGTCCATAATCAATCAAGGGTAGAATATAGTATTCTATATAATGCATGCTATACTATATATATATTATATATTATGCAAACATGCTTAGCATGTTCATTAATATAACGCGTATTTTTATATATATATAATAAATGCATATTAAACAAGATGAGACAAATTAATAACAAACCCCTCATTTTTTTTATATTAAGTCTAAGCGTTCAAAGATATTTGGAATATCGAGCGTAAGCCTTCTAGCATGATAAAATTAATAGAGTATTAAATATTTAATATGAGTTTGTTGTGTCACCACAAGGCAAGTATTAAGTATTTAAGATGTTAATTTATCACATTTGATGCTTATAAAGAAAATTGAACAATATTGTTTTGTTGTGTCACCACAAGGATGATATTTTCTTTTTGAATATATGGAGTGCTAGGTCGGACTTAACTTGGATAATTTTGATTCGGATGTGCCACCACTTGATCAAAATAATCTAAGAGGCAAAATAAAGGAGTTGCATAGTTGATGTAATTGACAAAAGTTGTCTACCTATTTATTTATATATAGTTTGTTTGTGTCACCACAAGGCTATATACATTTGAAATGGGATCCTTATTCTCACTAGCAAATCTTTAATTAGATTTTTGAAGAACTATATAAGTGAGGTAATATAGTTTGAAGAAAATAGTGGGAGATACCAATTTAAAACAAGACCTAAATTATTTTGGTAATTAATAATAGAATGTATGTTAAAATGTTGTTAATTACAAATTCATTTACTGAGAATTTTACAATGTCTAAAATTACTATCCTTTGCGAAGCATATTAGATGCTAAATTAACGGACCAAGAATTAAGCGGATTGGTTAAGGAATTTGAGAATAGTTCATCATTTGAAAAGCTATCTTATGTCATAATCGCCTATCCCGCAATAGTTTGAGACAATGCCTCGAGGAAGACATTGCTACTTTTAGAAAGTGGCAAGATGATGCCTGATTGGCTCGATGCATCATGCTTCGCATCCATGAGTAACATGAGCTTGACGTCGACGTGAAACTATGGATACTCTACTATATTCCCGCACATCAAGTAGTTGATGGTGAGGAAAGTAGGGCCGATAGATATCGAGATATCTAAGGAGCTCTTAGATCTAGAATGGCCAATGGCACTATAATGCAGACAAAAAGTTCTTAACATAATCAATTTGATTGATCAATTAGGACAACGGTTTTGTCATGGATGGAGAGTTGAGCAAGATTTGATCTTGCACTCACTCCGGACTCCTTTCACAATTGTTGTGAATTTTTCATATAAACAAGCTAGATATCGACTTCATTTGATTTGCTTAACATGTTGAAAAATGTTGAGAGTCACTTTCAACCAAGAAAGATCAAGTCTTCTTGGTAGGGGCCAAAGGATCTTACGAAAAGAAGAGCGATTCAAAGAAGGTAAATAGAAAGGCATAAACAAAGGATAATAAGAACAAAAGCGTCACGGATAGCAAAGGAGTTTGCTTCCCCTTGCAATAAGCTTTGGACCTTTGGAAAGAAAGCTGCGAAGCATCTTGCGAGAGGCTAACAAAGAAGCTTAGTGAAGTTTGATTCAAATCTGATTTTGTTCATGATTGAAATAAATTTTTCTTTAAGTCGAGGTTCTACTTGGGTATTGGATACCGAGCTTTGGTTATCATAAATATAGATTTATGAAGGGACCAAGCGAAGTAGAAAGCTAAACAAATATAAGTAATCATATGTGGGAAATGTAGCAAAGGTTGCCACATTAGCTATAGAAACTTATAGTTTAGCAATGCCTACGAGGGCAAATCTATTAAGTCGATAAGTTGTTATTGTATTCCGGTTCTTGTTAAAAATATTATTTCCATTTTATTGTTGGACAATGAAATCTTTGGTATTATAATTAAGAACAATTGTTGTTCTATTTATAATAATAATGTTTTATATAAATGGAATATTACTTAATAAATTTTGTATACTTGACTTACGTGAAAATTATTTTGTAAATTGAACAAATTAGTATAAGAAAAGGAGATGATCATTCAAAGAGTTGAATGTGTGTATTTGTTGAAATACAAGTGTGAATTATTTGAAAGGTTCAAAGAATTGAAGTGAAACAAATTGGCAAAGTATTAAGATTCTTTGATTAGATCGAGGAATAAATACTTGTCTGATAAGTTTCTAGATCATCTCAAATGGTTTTCTCATAATGGACACATCACGATCTGTAATAATTGATTGATGTATACGAATGAAAAATCGTACCTTGTTGGACATAGTGCGGTCCATAATGATTTTACCAACATTCCGGTATCCTTACAGGATCATGTCCTAGAAATGGCTGCATATCTCTGAAAAGGTAACCTCAAAATCCAGCCCCAAGACTCCATAAAAGTTATGGACGGGGAGGATTCCTAATCTTAAGTATGTTAAGATAAAGGGGTTGTCAACTTATGTGAAAAGGTTTCAAAGGATAAGCTTGGGACAAGATTTGACAAGTGTCTGATTTGTGGGACATCTAAAGTAAGTTTAGGGTATATGTTCTATAATCTACTTAGCAAAAGGTGTTTGTTACGAAACACAGCGCCTTCTAAGATAAAGGTGTTTATCATTAAAAGGGCTAGTGGGAGGATAATAGATCTTGAAGAGTTCAAGAACCACAAAACACTATAAGTCGAATAAGAGGAACACTATAGATAGACCTATTGTACCTGGCCCGAATCGTAAATACGGAATAGTACCAAGAAGATACCTAGGAGGTATGGATTCATCATGGATGATGATGATGTACACATCATGAAGATGATGATCCGATTACATCGATGAGGTAAGTGATGACACTTTCGGAGAAATGGATTGAAGCAAATTTCTCAAATATGGAACATTCGTTTTGATGAGGCAATCAAAAGAGTTTGATTTTATCAAAAAAAGAATGAACCTAGTGTGTACAAAAGGGTCGATTGGGAGCATCGTGACATTCCTAGTATTATATGTTGATATACTACGGATAAGGAATGACATACCAATGCTACAATCGGTAAAGATAAAGTTGTCTAAACATTCCTCCATGAATGATTTGGGAAGAGTATCTTAATTGGGGATAAAATCTATATAGATAGATTTAAAAGGATGCTCGACTTAACCCGAGGCGTATATTCATTTGATGCTAAAGTCGTTTAGCATGGCAAACTCAAGAGATGTCTCGTGTTGATGAGCTATGGAGTGTATCTCTCTTAATAGTCCCCATAGACTCAAGAAGAGAGATCGCATGAGTGACAATCATGTATGCAATGAAATATACGAGACACGATGTTGATCGGTCGTATATGGAGAAGTTCACTGTAAGTCGGTGAAAAACATCTTAAAGTTCTTAGCAAGCACTAAGGATGTGATCATATTCATGGTGGGTCTAAATTAAAACTAGAGGGCTTAACGGACTCAAGTTTTTCAGACGAGACCAAGATGATGAGAAAATCCACTTTAAGGTAAAGGGTTACCTTGAGCAGTGGTGCGATGAATTGGAAAGGTTCCAAGCAATGAAAGAGTTCTTTGGTTTAGTGATAAAGACAAAGTATATAGCTATAAATGAAAGCTACAAGTTGATTGTTTGGATTAAAAGTTCATTCTGAGAACTAGGAATAGTTCTAAGTCTCATCTTGGATCTAAACATGTGTTGTGGCACTTTCATTTGATTATTAGAATCATTGAAAGATGGGAAATCACTATAGAGATAGTGGACTCTCATGAACAACATTACATATCCATTAACTAAAGCTTATCCAACGGCGGGATAATCGTCACTTAGAGAAGAAGAGAGTATGAGATACCATGACGATTGGCTTTAGTGCAAGTGGGAGATTGAAAGTAGTATGCACACAAGCCGATCATGTTTGATGATAAAGCATATACTTTGTAACAATCTTATTCATTTATTAATAAAAAGTATTAATTTATTAAAGGCTTTTAATTATCTACATGATCTTTGTTTTATAATATGTGATAAACCCATAGTTTTAAGCAATGCTTTTAGAATAATGATGATGATCATTCTAATGAGATCTAAATTCTTAGAAAGCTTAAAACTAAAATAGTTCCCAATCATTGGATTACTAAATTGGGGATTAGTGAATCCGGATAGATTGGTACATCGTTAACTTGCTCATTGGATGAGGATGATTGATCTCATGATCATTTGTGTGGAACACTAAAGCAAGTATGTAGGTGCTTATTAGAGAATAAGTTCCTTTGAGCATTGGCTCGCTAAGGAATACCTAATGGAGTTTTATTTGCTGTCGATAGGAATTCTGTAGTGATAGTAGTCAAGTAATCCTTGGACTTGAGATCATCATAGTATCTTGTGTATGATGAGTTATACTTTGACTTATTCCTTAAGACCCTTAGGGTATATCAAAGGGTATGCTTGGGTATAATAAGTTATAAATGGAGATAATGTATGATCGATAAAGAATCTACCACTTCTAATAAAGAAGAGAAATGTCTATGTGATTCGATAAATGACAACCCGGTAGTCCTTGGTTAAGGCGAGAATGAAATTAGAAAGGAGTTTCTAATTTGCATTATTTTGAGTTGTGCATTTAAGGATCGAAATACATATAATTAAATAAAATAAGACTTGTGGTAATTCCATGTCTTATATTTAATTGGGACATTGTATGGTGGAAGGATTGAATTATACGGTAACTATTTACTCAAAGGTTCTTTAATGATTAATGTTGAAATCTATATTATCACGGAAAGTCGTTGATGTTAGGGAGGCTTATCCTATTGTAGAATAAATATTATTTATTTAAATAAATTAATTATTTAATTTATTTATTTAAATAAGATTAGAATTATTCTAATTGATTTATTCACAATAGGTTTAATATGGAGAACCTAAAGGGTCACACCATAAAAGGAAGAATAATTATTTAAGAAGTAATGGCATAATCGTAATAATATGTTATGTATATTTAATTTAATCTATGGTGATAGAATAAATTAAATAGCTTAATATTATTATTTAATATTTTAGAAATATTAAATATAAATTAATAAGAGGAGTCTTATTAATATTATTACAATTATTATTATTTTAATTTCTAAAGAGTTTAGGAATTAATTTAATATAAGTACTCTCATTTATTCCTAATTGGATTAGGAAGGAAAATTAGTTAAAGGAGTTTAATTAATTATCCTAATAAGATTAGGGAGCTTAATTAATTAAAAGAATTAATTAATTAAAACCCAATTCCTTAATTGTTAAGGTGGGTTGCCCACATCTATTAATAAGAGAGTCTTATTATGGGTGGTATGGGTTGTTGACTTTTTCAACATACGTAATAATTCCAAGTTGTTGGGAGAGTACACCTTTTCTATAGAGATAGAAAAACTAGGGTTTAGCCAACCCCACCCTTCTTCTTGAATTTTCTTCTTCCTTGGTGGATCACCTCTAGAGGCCAAACATTTGGGTGGCTAACGTTGATCAAAGGAAGGAACCAAACCCGGTGGATTCAAGTTGAACGCGAAAAGGATTGGAGGTGAACTTGTACACGAGGAAGCTCGATCTTCAAGGGTATGATTTTATTCTTTATCTTTTTCGTTTAATTAATAATTATGTGCATAAAGGATGATCGGGTATATGGTTTGTAAATTTTTTAAACTCGATTTTACCACGCTTAGCTAATTTTATGCAATTTGATTGCGTTATGAATATTACAAACCTAACAGCGAAACGCATGCATGAGGATATTCCAATGTAATAATAAATAACGGAACCGTGTCAAAGTGAAATTCAGACCGGCTGAGGATGTTCCAATGTAATAATAAAGAATGGAATAATGAAAGAATTTCATCATGTATGCGGTACTTGCAGATAAAGGAGTTATTCAACAGAATAATAAAGAATAGAATAATGAAGTTCTCTTCATGAATCTGAAAGAAATAATACCCCTTACCTTAGAAGAAACTGGATATAGAAGTGGTGAAGTAGCAGAACACTTTTCTTCTCTCTCTATAGTTTTTCTCTCTAGAGTTTTAGTGAATTCGTAAGAAATAATGAAGGAATGAGCTTCTATTTATAGAAAAATGGACTGTATAGTAACTAATTCCTGAACGGTCCAGATTGATTTACTTTTAAAAGGACGGTCCAGATTGGTTTACAATAAAATATAATATATTCTATTTATAATCTAATAAAACGAATAACTTTATAAAAGTATTCTATTTTATATAAAAAGATTTTACTATGCAAACAATATGCAGGCACTATGCAAACACTATGCATAATAAAATATAATATATTCTAATTATTGTCTAATAAAACAGATAACTTTATAAAAGTATTATGTTTTATATAAAAAGATTTTACTATGCAAAACACTATGCATAATAGAATATAATATATTTTATTTATAGTCTAATAAAGCGAATAACTTTATAAAAGTATTACATTTTTATATAAAAAGCTTTTCTGCTTTTATTACATTAATAATACTAATAAAACAAAACTTCATCATCATTATTATAATTCACACTATTATTAATCGACTGTGTCGTTTCCCAAGAAAGAGGGGGCTTTCCAATAAGGATTTCTCCCTATTATCGCACGCAATTAGGTGACCAAACCTCTCCTTGGCAGAACTTCTAGACATCGTTAATATTACAAATAATAATATTAACAACTTTGTTATCTCAATTATTGATTTAATAATATATAAAATATCGACAATAATTGAATCAATTAACGTGAGATACTATGCAACCACGCGTATTCCTGTACTTTTAACACCAGGTGTTTCAACAGTTAACGATAAAACTTCCGCCGTTATTTTCATAAAATATTTTTGTCATTTTCTCAATCCGACAATAATTTCGTTGTGGGGTCCACCAATGATTGTGCCATCGTATGAATATTCTCTGTTAAAACGAATATTCCCCGACCAATCAAATATTATATAACAACTTGCGTACTTTGCAAAATTTATAAATATTACCCATAACTATAACATTATATCAAATTCATTCCATAATATTCAAAAATGATAATTATAGAAAATTCATCTTTATTCATAAAAGTTGGGGTCTTACACATTGTGACGCCCCCAAATCCGGGTTTCTTCCAACCCGACAGATGGTGCTACACGGTACTACCATTCATTCATTCATTTAATTGAATAGTCTCAAAAGGACTAATATAACTTCTATAAATATCCAAAATAATTTTACATTTCCCAGGTTCTTTGTAACCCATTCGTTTGTTCTTGTCATAATATTCAATGTATTACAAACATTCAACTATTCTATTACATAAGCAATCTAAGGGTTCGTCTTCACCTTGCCCTTGTCCTTGTCTGAGCCTTCGCTCCGCTCGATCTTGGCTGTGTTCATATGGTTCAAGCAAGAGTGAACATGACTAGCTCAGCAAGTACTACAATTCTAATAAACAACATGCTTGAAACATAGAACTCATATATCTTCAGGAACTGAATAATAGTTATGAAGTACTATTGATAATTCCAAATAGCACTTCTTTTCATTCAAAACATTTTCCAACAACAATATTTAGTAGAATATCAACTAAGGCTCAAGACTATGAGCAGTTCATAATTTCTTTTGAAAAGGACAACCCGGCACTAAAATCCAAGTAAGTCCCAAGATAGCTTACG
Source organism: Panax quinquefolius (assembly GCA_020205615.1). NCBI lineage: Eukaryota > Viridiplantae > Streptophyta > Magnoliopsida > Apiales > Araliaceae > Panax > Panax quinquefolius. Next base: position 32,287,483 of record CM035158.1, read on the forward strand.
AGCACTTCTGGGTGATCAGCCCATAGTACTCTATGTTGATCAACACTACATTCATTAAACGTGTATACGTTTAAGTTGTGGCAAACTCACGTGCCTGTCGTTAAACGACAAAAATAATTTAGCATACTTGGTCTTCGATTGAAAACCATACCAATATAACTCGGTAAACATTAATCATGCTTGACAAAATCATAATATAAGTCTAGCCGAAAGAAGTGGCTTAAGACTTCATCATTAAAAACTTCATGCGAAAGAATACATGAATTACACAGCTTGTCCAAACTGAACTGCAACAAGGGTTAGAATACTTGCCTTCAACGTCTGCTTACTAATTATAACACGTTCACTTTAAGTCTCTAAGTCTCTACAGTAATGACAATATCACATAACACATTAGGTCATGAATGAACATATATACACCCTACTATATCTTACCCTTCTTCTCAGCGTAAATCCTGACTTAGATCTACTATTATGGGTTTCTGGCTTTCATTACGTCATTCACATTTCGTTCATCTACGATTGATTATTAACTCTTTAATCATCATACGTAAGTGTCTAACAATGTCCTAACAATGTTATATTAACACCTTAGTTCATTACTATTAAATTCCCTTCCATTTTGTACTTGTAATTATTCTTTACTGTCCATTACCTAGGGTTGGCGCTGCGGCGCCACCCATTACTCTTCATCTCGCGTTGCGGCGTGAGTTAGCAGTACCTGGCATCCGGACATGGCGCTGCGGCGCCACACTTTATTCTTTATCTCACGTTGCGACGCGAGTTAACAGTGTGCTCAGACACTGTTACTGCATTGCGGTGCCACTCATTTGGCCTTGGGTTGGCGCCGCGACGCCAACTCTGTGCCTCAGATAGTTTACAATTTTTGTAAATTTTACAAAACTCCCGGACTCATAACTTCTTCGTTATAAGTCCGAATTGGCTCGTTCAAAAGCCTACGGTTCACAAATTACATACTCTATGCGTTCATGCAAGAATTTTATCTATTTGACTTCGTTTGCTAATATTTCACCTATGAGTTCATTTTTAACGAAAACGATAAACGTTCGTGAACGTTCAACGCTCGTTTCTTCATTCTAAGTCGGAATTCGGTCATTTTTGAGTCCACAACTCTATAATGCTAAATATGACTTGTTTCCATCGAAAACCAACATTTTTGACTTCAAACACAAAATACGACTTCCATTCCGAGAATTTTACGAATTCGACGATAATCGTCCAATCGTGTAAATTCCGGCAAAGCTTCATTACTAATCATTCTAAATGGATTTTAACTAACATATGAACAATAAAAGTTACTTTATTACACCAACTTATAATCAAAGTAGGTTTTGACTTATTCTCATAAGTCAATGACTTATTTAACTTATGAACTACAATTCCTCATGCTTATGACTTATTATGAACTTAAGTCCATCAATCAATGTTCTCATGCTATATTCAACATACTAACATCATATGACAAACATATGATAAGTTCTTCATGATTTTAACAACTTATTAAAGTTCAAGTTGCTTATTCAACTTATTCGGCTTAAATTCATTCTTTAATAACTTATTACATGTTCTTAACAAACGATCTCCCTTCTCTATCAATCCTATCACGGAAGAGATGTAGATAAAAGATATGAGTCTTACCCTTGAAGACTATTACTTCACTTCACATTGGAAAATCTAGCAAAGGTTGAAGTGGCTTATAAGTGCTTAAGTGGCTTATTCTCTCTAACAATTAAGTTGCTTATCTTTGAGAGGAGTTGGGAGAATTTGAACAACAAACAAATGAAGTGAAGCTTCTCTATTTATAGATAACCCAAAAGCTAGGGCATCATAGTCAATTGGACATTCCACCTCCTTTAATCACCTCCTTAATATACCTCCTTACTATTCATTGCTTATCAACCAAGTCTACTTGCTAGCCACTTCTATTACTTGATCATCACAACACTTGGTCACCACACATAATGTTTGTCCATCAAGTCTACCCATTTCTCACTTGGTTTGCTCCATGGATCATGGCTTCTCATTGGGCTTGTTAATTAAATCTAACTACTTCCTTATTGGGCTTATGCTACCATAGTTTGGACTCATGATCTATCAAACACTTGGGCTTGATTGTCAACTTCTATTGGACTTCTCTTATTAGGCTAATAATCCTACAAGTCCATTACCTTAGGTTTAACAACTTAACATTTATACCCCATGTAAAATCCTCATATGCTAGCTCGTATATTAATTCATAATATACGCTATCTCATTCTTCATACATAATATTACAATACGTCGTATTATACTTACATTCATTACCATCAAATAATGAATACACACTATACGATCACAACTTTCTTCCTTTAATGCTTAATAAACCTAATGTTCCCAAATTAAGTCCGCATGCGAAATATTATATTTTCCATACTTAGGTTATTATTACATAATCCATATCACCTTGATATTATAACATTACGTATTTCTCGGAAGTTCAAAAATAATTCCCGAGCAGAAATCTATGAATAGTGTTTTTCGGAAAATTTCTCGAAAAGCTTTTATTTTCGTCTTAGAAATTCAAACACTTTAATTCTCCCACATAGTTAAAATACTACGATATTCCAACATTTCTAGGTTATAGAACGACATTCATCTTATCCATACGTAATAATAATAAATAATATTATTTTATTCATTATTAAAAGTATTTACAAAGGTTTGATTTTCTAGGGCGTTACACACGTGGTTAAAGCAGATCACCAAGATATTTGATGTCTTGGGATGCTCCGAGGAGCAAAAGGTTCCCTTTGCCACCTTTATGTTGCGTGAAGAGGCGATTCATTGGTGGGAATCAGAAACGCACTCAATACCGACGCCACTCAAGATGTCTTGGGAGAAGTTCCAAGAGCTGTTCAACGACAAGTACTTTCCCGAAAGTATTCGTCACATGAAGGAGGTGGAGTTTATCAAGTTGGAGCAAAATGATATGACAGTGTCGCAATACGAGGCTAAATTTGCGGAGTTATCCCGGTTTGTATCCCATTTGGTCGATAATGAGGAACGAATGACGCGAATGTTTCTAAGAGGTTTGAAACCCGATATACGTCAATACCTCATTTCTCACAAACTTTGTTTATATTCAGATGTAGTGAATAGGGCTCAGTTATTGGAGCGCGATAATGAGTCAGTACAACCAAAAGGCAACGACCAACAACACGATAATAATCATACCGGTGGGAACGGCCATCGGAACAATGATAACCATCGTGGGGGAAATTATCATACCAAGAATGGTAACCCCTTCGGTGGTAATCATGGCCAAGATAATAAAAGTGGAAATTTCAAGAAGAGGGGATTTAATAATGATGGAAAGACGTCAGCATCATCACCTGTTGTTAAGGAAGGAGATTGACCGTCAGTCGTATGTTACAAATATGGAGGGGAAGGACACATCAGTTCAAACTGCGCGATGCAGTCCAAAGCATGTTACAATTATGGAAAAGAAGGTCACCTAGCCCGATTTTGTCGTGCACCAAAGTCAAGTCCAGCTGGGACGATGGCACCAAAGGCGGATACGGACAAAACAAAGTCGGTGGTTTCAGGGAGAGCATTTTTTGTGACTTCTCAAAAAGCGAGTAACCCGAATGAAGTTAGCACGGGTTAGTTAATTATAAATTCTTGCGAAGTCTATACCTTATTAGATACTGGTTCTACCCATTCTTTAATTTCTCCTACTTGCGCTCAATGTTTAAATTTGACTCCGGAGAAATTAGACTTTGACTTATCTATTGAAACTCCGTTGGGAGAAACCTTCATTACATCTACGATTTATAAGTCTTGCTTGATTCAAATCGGTAACTGTACGTTACCTGTCGATCTTATTTCTTTGAAAATACTTGCATTTGATGTAATTTCAGGGATTGATTGGTTAACTACTCATCAAACTTTTTGTAAGGTTGCTAGCTTTTATATTCCTAACCAACCTGTTATGCGAATTCAAGCAAACAAACCACTAAAGTCAATTACTATCATATCAAGCCATAAGTAAAGAGCCCCGAGCCTTTCGCTGGTGACTTCCTTGTGTGGAAGGCACGGAAGCCAGACTATCCATAGGGGACGTTGTGAATGTCGATGGCAAGTTGATAGTTATCAACGTAACGTACTATCCAAGTCTTGGATGAGAGTCACAGTTTTGAATGGTATTTCTATTGTTAATAAATTTCCTGATGTATTCTTGAAGAACTTCCTAGCCTACCACTAGAGCGTGAAATCAAATTTTGTATTGACCTCAGTACAAAACCCATTTCCAAAACCCTTAAATATTTCTTCACCTAGAATGAATGTATTATGCGCCAAAGACGTTGGCTCGAGCTATTGAAGATTACGACTATACCATTCAATATCATCGTGGAAGAGTGAACATGGTAGCTATCACGTTGAGTAGAAGATCGTATGCGTTTACGAGTGCGATGTTGTTAACATAAAAACCCATTTTGTATAAAGATGGAGTTAAAGACTCTAGGGACCCACATGAAGATAACAAATATACGAGTAGAATCGACTTTAATCGATAAAGTTAAAGGCCGTTCAAGCTACACACCCGAATCTGATGAATGTAAAGAAGAAGGCTCAATAAGGCATTATCTTAACTCTAGATTAAATTGGCCCATTTGAAATCCTCGATCGAGTAGGAAATGTGGCCTATAGACTCGTTTTACCGCCAAGTATGTCACGTGTTCATAACGTTTTTCACGTATCGTTGTTAGTAAAAACTTAGTCTTGGGGAACTTTGGAGCCAAATTTTAGAATAATTAATGAATCTAAAAAATTATGAAATCATGGGGGTTTTGTAGAACATGTTACAAGCTTTCCATAGCCTTGAAAATGGACTAATTCTGATAACGGATGAAGAAGTTATGTAGATTTGAAGTATGTGTGTCAAAAATTACAAAATCTAGAAAATAGGAGTTTAGTGCCAAAGGTCGAGCGCCTAGGCACTAGACTCGGCGCTTAGAATCTGTTCTTGGGTGCCTAGGCTCTTGCCCAAGGCCAAATTTGGGCGCCTAGGCGCTGGTCAAGTGTTAAGCCAAAATATGTCCGGACGTCCTTTAGTAAATTGGGCATAACATTTTCATACGAACTCCGATTGAGGTGATTCAGGATGATTCAGAAAGATAACGAGTAGACCTAAAACTTTCATTCTTTATATTTTGAAATTTGAGGTCGGTATCAAGGCCTAAAATGGATATTTTAGGGACTGATGTGCAATTAGAGGGCAATCGGAGGACATCGGGCATACACGTATACAACGTGTAATGTTTTCGACAATAAAGGTATTCAAGGTATCCTCACCTCTTCGGCATACCAGGTACGTACGTAAATTTTGAGGGCAAAATTTCATAAGGAAGGGAGATTGTGAGACCCCAGATTTTATGAATAAAGACTTAAATTTCTCGAAATATTTTTTTGAATATTATTATGTGGATTTGATATAATGTTATAGTTATGGGTAATATTTACAAATTTTGCAAAGTAAGCAAGTGGTTATATAATATTCGATTGGTGGGGAATATTCGTTTTAACAGGAATATTAAATGCGACGACACAATCATTAGTGGACCCCTAACCAAGTATTGTCGTAGTTAGAAAATGATGTAATTATCATAACGACAAAAGTGTTACCGAATTAAAACTATTGAACTACCCATTAGTAAAAAAGTACGATAATATGCGTGGTTGCATAGTAGCACACCGGTATTGGTTATTGATGCTTACGTGAGAAGTCACTCGGTTATACTCAATTATTACTACGATGAATTGTTGCATCATATCTCTCATATTATTGATTTAGATTATTGTCACAAAGATTATCATCGTGATAATATTTTATATATTATTAAATCAATAATTGAGACGACAAAGTTATTCATATTATTATTTGCAATATTGACAATTTCTAGAAGTTACGTCAGGAGAGGTTTGGTCACCTAATTAATTGCTACCAATAAGGAGAAATCCTTATCTGAAAAGCCCCCTCTTCACGGGAACGACCTGGTTGTTAAATATTGTGAATTATAATATTAATGATGAATAAGTTCGTGTTGATTAAAGATGAAATTTATAGTTCAATTGTGTGGGAATTATTACTGTTAGTAAAAATCGATATTTATTTCGATAATAATTGATGTCTGGAGGTTATATTGACCAATCGGGTAGTAATTAACCGGATAAATGAGCAATTAATTGCTATTGATTCACATGATTATAACTATTTGTTCACATGTGTGTACTATTGATTCACATTCATTTACTATTAGGGGAGTTGGTGCAAGATTGATAATACTTGCATGACTAAGTTAAAAATGGAGGTATAGATGGAGGTACTATATTGTAGTTTGTATTTTCATATATCTAGAACTATTGATTCACATAATTTACTATTGATTCACATGATTTACTATTAGGGGAGATGGTGCAAGTATGATAATACTTGTAGGACTAAATTAAAAATGAAGAAAAAGAGGAAGGTATTATATTATAATATTTCGAGCCCCAAAACGTGCAATTATCAAAACCTATATTTTCCTATAAATAGAAGCTCATTCTTCCTTCATTTCTCACCAATTCACTAAAGCTATAGAGCAATTATTATAGAGAGAAATTATAGAGAGAAAGAAGAAGAGAAGTCTGCTACCTCACTATTCCAGTATCTATCTTCTTTTGAGGTAATAGGTATTATTCTTTCGTATTCATAAAGAGAGTTATTTTCTTTCAATACTTGTAAGGGTTGTTATTTCATTCTTTATTATTATGTTGGAATAACCTGTCTATGTGAAGTACCGCATACATGGTGAAATTCTTCTATTATTCCATTCGTTATTATTCTGTTGGGAATAACTTGTCTGTGCGGTCTATCGCATGCCTGGTGAATTCTTCTGTTATTCCATTATTTATTATTCTGTTGGGAATAACCTATCTGTGCGGTCTATCGCATGCCTGGTGAATTATGTTGTTATTCCATTCTTTATTATTCTGCTGGAACATCCATGCATGCGGATTATCATGACACAGTTACATTCTTTATTATTCATTCGAATATCCTATCTCAGGCCGATTACGCATGACTGGTTCCATTCTTTATTATTACATTTGAATATCGTATGCATGCGGATTACGCATGACTGGTTCCATTCTTTATGATTTCATTGGAATAACTTTGTTTATATGGTCTATCATCGATGCTCAGTAAATTTCGCCGTTATTCCATTCTTTATTATTCTATTGGAATAACTCGCTCACGTGGACTACCGCATGCATGGTGAATTCTTCTGTTATTCCATTCTTTATTATTCTATTGGAATAACTTTGTCATGTGGATTCTGCATGTATGGTGAATGATCCTTCGTATTCATTCCTTATTAAATTGTGGAAATGATCTGCTCACGTGGATTATCGCATTGATGGTGAAAATCCATTTGCAGTTTCATATATTCTATTATACTTAGTTGGTTAAAGTTTTGGCCTCTATACTCCATGAAATTAGTAGAATATCCTAGATATTTGCGCTTCATCCAGTATCTTTTCATGGAAATATTCTTCTGAGCATTCTTGAATTTTACTCCATAAAGAAATATCATGTTGACAATTTGGACGTAATTGATTTCAGGATAAATTAACTTATAAATCTTTAAAATTTATTCTTGAACTTGTTTTATTGAATTATTATGTCATTGTCATCATCCTCATGTTTATATTGTGATGAAAGTTATCTTTGGCTTACGTGCATAGATGGACTCGGTATGATTATGACCAGGGATCATTCGGTATAATCATAACCTGTAATGTTATAAATGGCGTGGTAAAAGTCCTCAGTGGCTTGTAGTGCATTGATGGACATTTTTTGGTATGATTATGACCAGGGATTATTCGGTATAGTCATGACCATTGATGATTTAATGAATATCGTTGGCCTGTAGTGCAAGGATGCTTCGATGATGTGGTTTATTTATTGTCGAGTCTCGTGATAAAATTGATGAAAACATTTTAAATCATAGAAGATAGTAGATATCATGCTCTACTTGACTCTTCTAATGGATTGCTTATTTCGCTGCAGTTAAACTTGATGTCTATTGTATTTTATCAGTTTAACATTGTTGAAGACTAATGATTATTTATTCTACATTATCTTAGTCATAATATTTCTTACTGGGCTAGTTGAGCTCACCCTTTTGCTTTCATTGTTCTCTTCAGGAAATGAGAACGTAGCCGGGACTAGTCGGGGAACGGAGTAATGGACCGAGATGGTTTTATAGTAGTCCTCACTATTCTATAAAATAGTGTGATAATAAATGTAATGAGGACTCTATTTGAGAGTGGATATTGTCTAGAAAGCAATATTCTTGTTTAAACTCTCAACTATGTTTTGTCGTATATTACACGATGTTTGTATAATTAAGTTTGTATTTGTATTCTGTACCATGTATTTGACGACTCAAGATGGGTGATGTATACCTATTTTGGGGGCGTCATAGTTCGTATCAGAGCTTAGGGATATGATCTCTGGCTGAGATGTGAGACAAGAACTAGGAGGGGAGAGACGGGGAATTCCTTCGCTAGTATGACCTACCTAAGTTTATTTGGTATTTAATTGGTTGGTCAGAGTATAGGGATAATATGTGATTTGTCAATTAACCCTTGTTTTGTGACAGTGTTTGAAAATGGCATCTGAAAATGTTGAGATCAGCAATGAAGCACATGAGACCGTTGACTCACCAACGATCAACCCTTATTTTGTCAATTTATTATTCTGTTGGGAATAACCTGTCTGTGCGGTCTATCTCATGCCTGGTGAATTCTGTTGTTATTTCATTCTTTATTATTCTACTAGAACATCCTGTCTGTGCAGATTACGCATGACCTGGTTTCGTTCTTTATTATTCTACTGGAATATCCTGTTTGTGCAGATTACGCATGACCTAGTTCCATTCTTTATTATTCTGTTGTAATATCATGTCTTTACGAATTACGCATGACCTGGTTCCATTCTTTATTATTTTGTTGGAATAACCTATTTGTGCGGTCTATCGCATGCCTGGTGAATTCTGCTATTATTCCATTCTTTATTATTCATTGTTGAATAACTTTCGCTCTACTTGGACTACCGCATGCATGGTGAATTCTTCTGTTATTCCATTTTTTATTATTCTATTGGAATAACCTGTCTATGTGGATTACCGTATGCATGGTGAATGATCCTTCGTATTCATTCCTTATTAAATTGTAGAAATGATCTGTCTATGTGGATTACCGCATGGTGGGTGAAAATCCATTTGCAGTTTCATATATTTTATTATACTCAGTTGGTTAAAGTTTTGGCTTCTATACTCCATGAAATTAGTAGAATATCACGGATATTTCAAGGCTTCACGCAAAGATGTTTTCATGGAAATATTCTTCTGAGCATTCTTGAATTTTACTCCATAAAGCAGTATCATGTTGACAATTTGGACGTAATTGATTTCAGGATAAATTAACTTATAAATCTTTAAAATTTATTCTTGAACTTGTTTTATTAAATTATTATGTCATTGTCATCATCATCATGCTTATATTGTGATGAAAGTCATCTTTGGCTTACGTGTATAGATGGACTTGGTATGATTATGACCATGGATCATTCGGTATAATCATGACCTGTAATGTTATAAATGGCGTGGTAAAAGTCCTCAGTGGCTTGTAGTGCATTGATGTATAGTTTTTGGTATGATTATAACCAGGGATTATTCGGTATAGTCATGACCATTGATGATTTAATGAATATCCTTGGCCCGTAGTGCAGGGATGATTCGATGATGTGGTTTATTTATTAAGCTGAATCTCAGCGATAAAAATTGATGAAAACATTTTAAATCATAGAAGATTGTAGATATCATGCTCTTCTTGACTCTTCTAATGGATTGCTTATTCCGCTGCAGTTAAACTTGATGTGTATTATATTTTGTGACAACCCGAATTTTTTTTTATAAATTATTAAAATAAGAATTTAATAATTAAAATTCTTATTATGAGATGTTTTGAGTTTGAGTATGTATATATACGTGTTATATATGTTGAAATATATGATCCGGTGTGAATAGAAATATATATTCATATATTGGGAAAGTGAGGTTTAATAGTTGAGTTAACTATTGAAGGAATTAAATGAATTTAGTAATTAATTTTAAATATTTATTGAATTAAATAAATATTTTTAAATTATTTATTTATTGAGGTAAATAAATGGTTGATAAAATTGTGGTGAATTAATTTAGTAACTAAATTGATTAATGTAAATTAAATTGAATAATGTTAATTTTATTTGATGGATTTAATTTATGGAAATAATTAAATTAAATCAATTGCTTAATATTTAAAAGATAATTAAATTAAAAGAATTGTTTAATTTAAAGGAAATAAATAAATTAAACAAAGTGATGTTTCTAATTTATTAATTAAATTAGATATATAATTATTTATTATAAGCATAATTATAATAAGAATATAATTATCATAATTATAAATTATAAGCTATTTAAATTGGTGGCAGGTGTGACAAAAGTAACTATATAATATAATACTATTAAAATAATCTAGTATGAGGGAATTTTATGTAGCCAAACACAGCCTTATGGCTTTTGGCCTAACATAACTGATGAGCGTGGGGAGTCTTCAGTTTATTTTCTAAGCGTCTTTTATTTTTAAGCCAAGTACAGAGAGAGTCTGAAAGAGAGAAGTAAGAGAAAGATAAGCCTTTGAATTCTTCAAACTATTCTCAGTGATTTACAAGTGTCGTCTGAACAAATTAAAGGTATGTTTTATAAACCTTATCATATATGTTTTACATTATATAGTTTCTGTGAATTGTATATCTCTGTGTTCTTAAAGTTCACAGTAGGATAAGTTTTTACCAAAATCATCTGTAAACCATGTTCTAGAATTAGTTATGATATTATGTGTTTTTGTTGTTATAATTATTATAACTGGCATGTATATATATGTATGTATGAGTTGTATGCTAAATTATGTTTAACAAAAAGAAAATATTTGGTTTTACAGTGAGTATCTGTATGAACGTGGTTTGTAGGAATATCAAAATTAGCCTTTTGATTGTTAGTTAAATGTGAAATTGAACTTTGAGTATGTCAATTTGGTAAGAAATAAAAAGAACGTAATTAGAATGAACTAAGTTGGTGTATAATCGGGATTACAGTGTTAGTTTTTGTTAAACAATGTCGACAATGGAGTTTTAGGTTGAAACCATGGTATTCAAGAATTTCTGGAGTTGTTCAATTGTTTTAATCAATATACATATGATGGGTAACGTTTATGTGTAATTTATGTATGTTATACATGATAAATTGGTGTTAGAATTAAGATACAGTTAACAAAATTAGCTTTGTTACATTCTTCTTCGTCGTTAGGTGTTCTCGTAATTTACACCCCAAAGCAAAAAATAGGCCGGAAGTTGGCGCTTCAAATACTGGAATTCGCGCCGGTGATTGCCACTATCTCGCATTCCAAAGGCCACTATCTCGCGGCTCCAAATACCAAAATTGTAATTCAGGTAGACGATTTTGACCTCCTGTAGTAAAACGGCCATAACTTTTTCATACGAACTCCGATTGAGGTGATTCAAGATGATCTGGAACGAGAACGAATAGACCTACAACTTTCGTTCTTTAAGATTTTCAATTTGAGCTTTTAGGAAGGGTCAAAACGGTCATTTATGGGACTGATATGTATTAGGAGGCAATCAGAGGGCGTCGGGAATGCACATATGAAAATGTAGTGCTCCTGAAGATAAAAGATGTTGTCCTAAGTTATAAAACATGAATATTAGTAAATATAATGATGCTTAACATTAATAAATGATGTATTAAATAAGTTGTATAAGCATACTAAGCACACACATGAGAGACGAATCGGGCGTGTGACGAAAGAACGTTGAAACGCTGTGCCAGGTGTTAATGAACTTAAAAAGTATTTTAATTCAATTGAAATGAATATTATAAGATATGGAATGGATTTAATATAAAACCAATAAGTAGCCCTAGCAAGACTTAAGCACTTGAATGAACTTTGAGTTTGACTAAGAAGAATTATAGTGAGTTATAAGTCTAAAGTTAACACAATAAAATTGAACATTGTGTATTGATTAATAGGAAGGGTTATAGGATGTAGATTAAAGTTTATATTACAACTACTATGCATTGCTATGTGACTAATAGTTAATGTGAATAATTATATAATTGTGTAAGGCACGTGAAGTGCAGATAACTGTAAGCTGTTAAACTGTTATTGGTAAACAACGATCAAGGCAAGTCTTTCAGTTCCTATTTGCTATGTGAATTTGATTGTTTTAAATCTTTATTGCAAAGAGCATGATGTGTTATATATATATTGAATGTATGAAATGTTAAAGTCAATTTATGACTAAAGTATGATGATTGAGTAAGGAACTCAATCTTTATACCTGTTATATGAATTGTAGCATGTATGTTATGTTAGTCCGATGTTTATGAGATATATGTTGAGCATGTTATTATGTGCTACGTGATGCATGAAAACTGTTAGATTTTGCTGGGCTGTCGAGCTCAACCTTGCAAATAACCACTTTTGCAGGTTAAAGATTTAAGGTAGGGATATGTGCTACGTGAATTATAGAGATCCGTATTCACGAAGATTGCTTATGTTTTATGGGAAATGTATTTAATATTTTGAATATAACATGTTGTTGAATTGTAAGTTGAGTTATCCGGTGTATATGGATACCTATTTATGATGTAAGACTTTGTTTAGTCATTTTGTTGTAACAATTCACGATATAAATTTGAGTCGAAGAGATGTAATGTAAAGGTTACGATTTAGGGCAATAAAGAAGAAAATCTATAAAAGTTTTAATTATTCTGCAAATTTTAATGGTTGTATTACCGTTTAATGATGTAAATTAGAAATTGATTGTATTATTAACGACCGAAGTCGAGAATTAAATTGTATGATTTTTTTGGGGTCGTTACATATTTTATCAGTTTAACATTGTTGAAGACTAATGATAATTTATTTTGCATTATCTTAGTCATAATATTTCTTATTGGGCTAATTGAGCTCACCCTTTTGCTTTCATTATTCTCTTCAAGAAATGAGAACGTAGTCGGGACTAGTCGGGGAATGCAGTGATGGACTGAGATGGTGTTATAGTAGTCCTCACTATTCTATAAAATAGTGTGACAATAAATGTAATGAGGACTCTATTTGAGAGTGGATATTGACTAGAAAGAAATATTCCTGTTTAAACTCTCAGCTATGTTTTATCGTATATTACATGACGTTTGTATAATTAAGTTTATATTTGTATTTTGTACCATGTATTTGACGACTCAAGATGGGTGATGTATACCTATTTTGGGGGCGTCACAATATTATTAGATAGCATTATTGGCAATGTCTAGAAAGTTCTGTCAATGAGAGGTTTGGTCACCTATTTGCGCGCCAGTAAGGAGAAATCCTTATCGGAAAGCCCCCTCTTTTTTGGGAATGGCCTGGTTGTCATTATTGTGATTCTGTAATATTATTTGTGAATAATTAATTATTAATTTATATGATAAGGAAATATTTATTTTATGTGGACATAAATGATAGATAGGAAAATATTTATTTTATGCGATTATAATTGAAGGAATTAATGTCGATGTGTTTTATCAGTATTTTGTCGGATTGGAGGTATTTACAAAATCAGATTGGTGTTCTTAAGCTCTATTGTGTGAGTTATAATTTTGATCCGACCGTTGGATCGTTGTGATTTTTGGATATGTTATACATATATAAGTTGAGTATATGTCCACAAATTTTGAACCGTTAAAAATTAGCGTATGATTTGTTATGAATTTTAAGAGGTGTTGAAAATCATCCGTTTGTGAATTTCGGATATTTTCTGTTTGGAATTTGGAAAAAAATTCTTCTGCACGGTTGTAGAGAATTCGATTTCGTGTGGAATGGACATAAAATTCGTATTTTTCTGATAAAAGGGCTACTTATTATGAATTACTGAAGTTTCAGAAAATAAAATGATTTTTATTAAAATTGGGTGGGACCCACTTTTATTTTTTTTCAAAACATGTGCTAGAATTTTTTTCAATTGTGGAGGTTGGTCTTGGTTGGTGTTGTTAGGCGTAGAAATTTTGAAAAATAATAATATTATTTTATTATTTAGTCTCATATGGCGTTCAAGCATTTTCCTATAAATAGGCGCTTAAGTTAGAATTGAAAATTACACCAGAATCAGAGAATTCTTCTTCTATAATCTTGAGAGTATTTCTTTAGAGTTTTTGAAAGCTTTGAGCGTAGACAACAGTGAAAGTTTTCTTCAAGAATATCTCCGTTATACCAGTTGGAATACTCTTCTTTTCAAGGTAAAGGATGTTATTTTTGTTCAAATTCACTTGAAATAATATTTTCTTCCATACTCTATAGTATGTAAGTAATATTATTTCGCTTTGATTTCAATTCTATACTCGTTTTGTTAAAATTCTGGCTTCTATACTCCATGAAATTAGTAGAATATCCTTGATATTTGCGCTTCATCCAGTATCTTTTCAGGAAAATATTATTCTGAGCGTTCTTGATAAGTTTTAACTTTTTCATGTCGGAATACTATTCACGGGGTTACTATTCCCAAAGTACTATTCACGGGGTACTATTCACTCGAGTACTATTCACCTGGGGTACTATTCATGATAAAAATTGATTCGTTTTCGGTCCAAATTATTTTTGGTACAATATTATTCTTGAATTTTACTCCACAAAGCAGTATCATGTTGACAATTTGGACGTTATTGATTTCTGGATAAATTAAATTATAAATCTTTAAAAATTTATCCTTGATTTGGTTTATTGAATTCTTATATCATTGTCATCATCCTCATGTTTATATTATGTTAAAAGTCATCTATGGCCTGTAGAGCATTGATGGACTTGGTATGATTATGACCAGGGATTATTCGGTATAATCATGACCGTAATGTTACAAATGATGTGGTAAAAGTCCTCATTGGCCCATAGTGCATTGATGGACAGTTGTTGGAATGATCATGACCATTGATGAATACACGAATATCCTTGGCCCGTAGTGCATGGATAATTTGTGGTCGTGATACTAAAGAATATCCTTGGTCGTAGTGCAGGGGTGATTCAATGATGTGGATTATTTATTAAGCTGAGTCTCAACGATAAAAGTGATGAAAAACCTTTTAAATCATAGAAGATAGTAGATTTTATGCTCTACTTGACTCTTCTAATGGATTGCTTGTTCCGCTGCAGTTAAACTTGATGTTTGTTATATTTTATCAGTCTAACACTGTTGAAGGCTAACGATAAATTATTCGGCTTTATCTTAGTCATAATATTTCTTACTGGGCTAGTTGAGCTCACCCTTTTGTTTTCATTGTTTTATTCACGAAATGAGAACGTAGCCGGGACTAATCGGGGAACGGAGTGACGGTCCAAATGATAGCTTTAGTAGTCCTTTAATAAATGTATTGAGGACTCCATTTGAGTTGAATACTGTCTAGACGACAATATTCATTTTAAAACTCTCAATTTATGTTTTGTCGTATGTTCCACGACAGTTGTATTATTAAGTTGTATTTGAATTTTGTACCATGTATTTGGCGACTCAAGATGGGTGATGTATACCTATTTTGGGGGCGTCACAGTTGTTTTAATTTTTAGGAGAGTAAAATGTCCATTCACGGTGATAAAGGCATGATAAAAGGGATTGAGACTTGGCTGAGTGCATGGTTTATGGTCATTTAGAATTTTTTAAAGTCTATTATATTATTTTATAAGATAAAGTGATAATGACTTTAATGGAGGGATGAGAGGTATTACCATGAAGGATAATTACATGGATATAAGGAATCTTCTATTATTCATGGAGATTGGCACCTCAATTTAATTCAAATGCAATATATATATATATATATATATATATATATATATATATTCCAACCCCTGATTTGCTATATCCACCAAAGGGTCACCCCTGATTCGCTCATTCGGTAATATCCTAAATGAGCAAATTAAAAAAATGGTGGTAGTGGCATTTCATACACCAAATTCTCTACATGTGTCCAAGAATTTTATCTATTATACTCTGTTATACACATATCCCCACATACTTTTCATATGATATTAAGAATTCTTGGGGATCAAACTATTAATTAATTAATATTTAATATGCAATACCAAATCTATATATATATATATATATATATATATATTGGAAAGATTTGATCTTATTTTCAAAATAAAATGAGGAAATATTTTATTTTATGTTCAAAAAAAAACCGCAGGAGGGCGTGCTTAGGCGTGCGGCTCATACCTTGAGGAGTCCTTGCTTTGCCGTGGCCAGGAATACTGATAAGCAAGGTATTGTGTGTGTGTAAATGCGAGCAGAGAGAACGCTCGCTTCGCTCGCTTATCTCCTCCCTCTCTATAGTCTCTCCCTCCTCTTCGTTAAGGAGATACTCTTACTAGAAATGCGGGGGTGGTTTTACCACACACGTCGTTCCTCCTCCGGAAGGAGTCCCTGACCTTCCCTACGGTCCTACGTCCCTCCGGTCATCCGGTCCCTTTTTCCCTCCGGACCTCCGGTAGCCCCTCGGGAGTTTTACTCACCTTCGGTGCTACCTCCGGGCTACGGAAGGGGCGACAGGGGATCGCTCGGTCCCCGTCGCTCTACCCTTTGCCTTTCCTTCCTCCGCTTCTTCCACCCCTGCAGTTCAAGAGTCTCTCCCTTCACTCTGTTCCGGGATAGACTACAGAGTCTCTTCCGGAGCTAAGCTCGCTCACCGTCATTTTTATCAGCAATGGCGACCGCGACCCGGGTCCCCATTGCCTATCGCTTCATTCGTCTTGTGGCGTAAAGGCGTCACGCGTGCTTTCGTGTATACGCAATATATGTGTATACGCTACTCCACTGAGGCTAAGAACAGGTCCAGAAATTCCTGTGATAGGGAATCTATCGCGTGGCAAGTCAAACTCAGGGTTTCTAAACAGAAAAAAGTCCATAGCGGCTCGATTGAGCTTTTTTGAAAAGAGAAAAAGCATAGTTATCGGTCCATGAGATAGCGGTAGATTACGGAGAGGGGCCCCGTAGTCCCCTTATTTTTATTTGGTAACATATGACTTCCAAATCTAATGTGATCTTAGTCTCCAGAAAAATTAAGGAAACAAAGATTGAGCAGGATTTGGGGAAGATTTTCAAGGTATCTTGGGAGAGCTCTCCTAGGGGTCCCCTCTCCAAGGATTTTCTATTTTCAGGACTAGCAAGATCGAGCTCCGCGGATTTTTTCAGAAATTTGAAGCAGGATGAATAGAGTTAAAGTATTTTGCACGATGGTCACTCCAAAAATGTGACTCTCGCGCAGGGGACAAATGTGGGCCCAAGTGCAAATTAGGGTTCACATTCCCTAATTAAATTAAATGTATAAATTAGGGTTTACATGACCTAATTAAATGAAGATGGAAAAGCCAAAAATAAAGAGAGCTGGACCCGAGAGAATCTTCCATGTGTCCCGAGGCAGAAGACACATGGAGGCGACTCATTTTGGGAATTGACTAAGGGATTGGATTGGTGACTAGAATGGCAGAATGATTTGGGCATTACTCTGATGACTTAAGGTAAATTTGGAATTTCCCCGAGGACATGTGCCTATCACATGACCACTCTCCCGAAAACCTTATAAATACCCATTCCACTCCATTGGGAATGAGACCTCACTTTGTACTCTTGGACTTATTGGAAGACTAGGAGATTTGGAGATTCTCTCTCAACCAGAAGACTCAAGAAGGTTCTCTGAATCCTTGCTACCCTAACAAGGTTCTCGGATTCTAGGAGTTCTGTCACGTGTCGTTGGAGTAATTGCTCACCTGTGAAAGTAATATGCACACAAGCCAATCATGTTTAATAAGAAAGCATATACTTTGTAACAATCTTATTCATTTATTAATAAAAAGTATTAATTTATTAAAGGCTTTTAATTATCTACATGATGCTGTTTTATAATATGTGATAAACCCATAGTTTTAAGCAATGCTTTTAGAATAATGATGATGATCATTCTAATGAGATCTAAATTCTTAGAAAGCTTAAAACGAAAATAGTTCCCAATCATTGGATTACTAAATTGGGGATTAGTGAATCCGGATAGATTGGTACATACGTTGCTTGCTCATTGGATGAGGATGATTGATCTCATGATCATTTTGTGTGGAGACACTAAAAGCAAGTATGTAGGTGCTTATTAGAGAATAAGTTCATCGAGCGTGGCTCGCTAAGGAATACCTAATGGAGTTTTATTCACTGTCAATAGGAATTCCTGTAGTGATAGTAGTACAAGTGATCCTTAGACTTGAGATCATCATAGTATCTTGTGTATGATGAATTATACTTTGACTTATTCCTTAAGACCCTTAGGGTATATCAAAGGGTATGCTTGGGTATAATAAGTTGTACATGGAGATAATGTATGATCAATAAAGAATCTACCACTTCTAATAAAAGAAGAGAAATGTCCTATGTGATTCGATAAATGACAACCAAAGTAGTCCTTGGGTTAAGGCAGAATGAAATTAGAAAGGAGTTTCTAATTTGCATTATTTGAGTTCATGCATTTAAGGATCGAAATACATATAATTAAATAAAATAAGACTTGATAAAGAATTCCATGTCTTATATTTAATTGGGATATTGTATGGTGGAAGGATTGAATTAGACGGTAACTATTTACTCAAAGGTTCTTTAATGATTAATGTTGAAATCTATATTATCCGGAAAGTCGTTGATCGCTAGGAGGCTTATCCCTATTGTAGAATAAATATTATTTATTTAAATAAATTAATTTTTAATTTATTTATTTAAATAAGATTAGAATTGTTCTAATTGATTTATTCACAACCTGGTTTAATATGGAGAACCTAAAGGGTCACACCATAAAAGGAAGAATAATTATTTAAGAAGTTAATGGCATAATCGTAATAATATGTTAAGTATATTTAATTTAATCTATGGTGATAGAATAAATTAAATAGCTTAATATTTATTATTTAATATTTTAGAAATATTAAATATAAATTAATAAGAGGAGTCTTATTAATATTATTACAATTATTATTATTTTAATTTCTAAAAGAGTTTAGGAATTAATTTAATATAAGTACTCTCATTTATTCCTAATTGGATTAGGAAGGAAAATTAGTTAAAGGAGTTTAATTAATTATCCCTAATAAGATTAGGGAGCTTAATTAATTAAAAGAATTTAATTAATTAAATAAATCCCAATTCCTTAATTGTTAAGGTGGGTTGCCCACATCTATAAATAAGAGGAGTCTTATTATGGGTGGTGGGGGTTGTTGACTTTTACAACGACATAATTCCAATTTGTTGGAGAGTACCCTTTTCTATAGAGATAGAAAACTAGGGTTTGAGCCATAAACACCCATCTTCTTGAATTTTCTTCTTCCTTGGTGGATCACCTCTAGAGGCCAAACACATGGGTGGCTAACGTTGATCAAAGGAAGGAACCAAACTCGGTGGATTCAAGTTGAACGCGAAAAGGATTGGAGGTGAACTTGTACCTGAGGAAGCTCGATCTCCAAGGGTATGATTTTATTCTTTATCTTTTCGTTTAATTAATAATTATGCATAAAGGGTGATCCGGGTATATGGTTTGTAAATTTTTAAACTCTGATTTTACACGCTTCCGCATTATTTGTACAATTTGATTGCGCTCATGAATATTACAAACCTAACAACCTGTTCTTCTCCCCTCTTCAATCAATCAATCAATTCCGTACTTTTCGTGGATTTCTCTCCTCCTTAGTCAACACGAAACCCTAACTCTAGCAAGGTATAATTTCCTTGCCCACAGATATGCGGTCGCTGATATTATTGGTCGTTGTTAGGCCTTTTTCTTGTAGTGTAAGTTATTTAATTTATTCTATCACCATAGATTAAATTAAATACACTTAATTTATTATTACGATTATGTCATTTTCTTCTTAAATAAATGTTTTTACTTTTATGGAGTGACTCTTTAATAAAGTTCTCCATATTAAACTGGTTGTGAATAAATCAATTAGACCAATTATAATCTTATTTAAATAAATAAATTAACTATTTAATTTATTTAATAAATAACATTTATTCTACAATAAGGATATGCTTCCTTAGCGATCAACGACTTTCTAGATAATATAGATGTCAACATTAATCATAAAAGAATTCTTGAGTAAATAGTTACCGTACAATTCAATCCTTCCACCATATAATGTCCCAATTAAATATAAGACATGGAATTACTATCAAGTCTTATTTTATTTAATTATATGTATTTTAATTCTCAAATGCACAACTCCAAATAATATAAATTAGAAACTCCTTTCTAATTTTATTTTTTCTTCGCCAAGGACTACTAGGTTATCATTTATCAAATCACATAGGACATTCTCTCCTTTTACTAGAAGCGATAGTTTTTTGTTGATCATTCATTATCTCCATGTATAACTTATTACACCCAAACATACCCTTTAATACACCCTAAGGGTCTTAAGGGACATGTCAAAGTATAACTCATCATACACAAGATACTATATTGATCTCAAGTCTAAGGATCACTTGTACTACTATCACTATAGGAATTTCTATTAACAGGCAAGTAAAATTCCATTAGGTATTCCTTAGCGAGCCACGTTGGTGAACTTATTTCAATATGCATCATATTTGTAAAGTAATCTCCACACAAATGATCATGAGATCAATCATCCTCGTCTAATGAGCAAGCAACGTATGTACCAATCTATCCAGATTCACTAATCCTCTTTTTAGTAATCCAACGATTACGAACAATTTTAATTTATGAGATATCTAAGAACATTGCTCAAAATTTTGAGTTTATCACATATTATAAAATAGCACCTTGTAGATAAATTAAAAGCCTTTAATTAAATAATTCTTTTATTAATAAATGAATAAGATTGTTACAAAGTATATATTTTATCATCAAACATAATTGGCTTGTGTGCATACCGAAAGTAATATGCACAAGCCCAATCATGTTTGATGATAAAGCATATACTTTGTAACAATCTTATTCATTTATTAATAAAAGTATTAATTTATTAAAGGCTTTTAATTATCTACATGATGCTGTTTTATAATATGTGATAAACTCATAGTTTTAAGCAATGCTTTTAGAATAATGATGATGATCATTTTAATGAGATCTAAATTCTTTGAAAGCTTAAAACTAAAATAGTTCCCAATTGTTGGATTACTAAATTGGGGATTAGTGAATCCGGATAGATTGGTACATACGTTGCTTGCTCATTGGATGAAGATGATTGATCTCATGATCATTTGTGTGGAGACACTAAAGCAAGTATGTAGGTGCTTATTAGAGAATAAGTTCACTGAACGTGGCTCGCTAAGGAATACCTAATGGAGTTTTATTTGCTGTCAATAGGAATTCTGTAGTGATAGTAGTACAAGTGATCCTTGGACTTGAGATCATCATAGTATTTGTGTATATGATGAATTATACTGACTTATTCCTTAAGACCCTTAGGGTATATCAAAGGGTATGCTTGGGTATAATAAGTTGTACATGGAGATAATGTATGATCAATAAAGAATCTACCACTTCTAATAAAAGAAGAGAAATGTCCTATGTGATTCGATAAATGACAACCCAAAGAGTCTCGGGTACAAGGCGTAATGAAATTAGAAAGGAGTTTCTAATTTGCATTATTTGAGTTGTGCATTTAAGGATCGAAATACATATAATTAAATAAAATAAGACTTGACAAGAATTCCATGTCTTATATTTAATTGGGACATTGTATGGTGGAAGGATTGAATTATCTAAGAACTATTTACTCAAAGGTTCTTTTATGATTAATGTTGAAATCTATATTATCTGGAAAGTCGTTGATCGCTAGGGAGGCTTATCCCTATTGTAGAATAAATATAATTTATTTATTTAAATAAGATTAGAATTGTTCTAATTGATTTATTCACAACCGGTTTAATATGGAGAACCTAAAGGGTCACACCATAAAAGGAAGAATAATTATTTAAGAAGTTAATGGCATAATCGTAATAATATGTTATGTATATTTAATTTAATCTATGGTGATAGAATAAATTAAATAGCTTAATATTTATTATTTAATATTTTAGAAATATTAAATATAAATTAATAAGAGGAGTCTTATTAATATTATTACAATTATTATTATTTTAATTTCTAAAAGAGTTTAGGAATTAATTTAATATAAGTACTCTCATTTATTCCTAATTGGATTAGGAAGGAAAATTAGTTAAAGGAGTTTAATTAATTATCCCTAATAAGATTAGGGAGCTTAATTAATTAAAAGAATTTAATTAATTAAATAAACCCAATTCCTTAATTGTTAAGGTGGGTTGCCCACATCTATAAATAAGAGGAGTCTTATTATGGGTGGGGGGGTTGTTGACTTTTACAACATACGACATAATTCCAATTTGTTGGAAGAGTACGCCCTTTTCTATACAGATAGGAAAAACTAGGGTTTGAGCCAATACCCCATCTTCTTGAATCTTTTTCTTTCTTGGTGGATCACCTCTAGAGGCCAAACATATAGGTGGCTAACGTTGATCAAAGGAAGGAACAAAACTCCGGTGGATTCAAGTTGAACGTGAAAGGATTTGGAGGTGAACTTGTACCTGAGGAAGCTCGATCTTCAAGGGTATGCTTTTATTCTTTATCTTTTCGTTTAATTAATAATTGTGCATAAAGGGTGATCCAGGTATATGGTTTGTAAAAATTTTAAACTCTGATTTTTCACGTTTCCGCATTTTTATGCAATTTGATTGCGTTCATGAATATTACAAACCTAACACATACTACTTTCAAAATAAACCGAATGGACAATGAAGTGTCCTAATAAGCCTTAAGCATATAATTGAACATTGTGTATCAAACCTAAAGATGGTGACCATAAATCGTAAAGTAGAATTACTTAAACGATTACTAAGTATTGTTATATGGCTAATAGTTGATATGGATGATTATATGTTGTATAGGATACATGAAATGCAAATAGCTATAAGATGTTAATTTATTATTGGTAATCAACGATCAAGGCAAGTCTTTCAGTTCCTAATTGCTATATAAACTTGATAATTGATTGGTTTAAATATGCACTGCTATGAGAATGTTGAATTACATATGATATGTATATGAAATGCAAAAGTAAATCTATGACTATGTTGATTAAGTTAAAAAAACTTAATCTCTATATTTATTATGTGAGATGTAGCATGTATGATATATATTAGAATGGTTATGATTGTATAAACTGAGAATGATATTATGTGATATGTGAAGCATGAAAAATATTTGATTTGTTGAGTTGTCGAGATCAATATTACAAAAATAACCATTTTAAAAGTTAAAGATACAATGAGATGTTATCTGCCATTTGGATGGTAATGATCAGAAGGAATGTAAAAAAATAAACTTGCTTTATCAAGAATTTGTTTGAACCATTCTAAAGGTTTCGATAGATGTAGTTGGTAGTTTATGATGTTTATTTAATAACATAATGTAAATGTTGAATAATTCAAAATATTAAGGATATTGTATTGAGACTTGTAATTCTATATAATAAGTCTGATAAGGTGAATCATAGAATAAGCATGATTCTCAGATATATAAAGGTTGTGATTCAAAGAATAAAAGAAAGAGGTTAGAAAGGATTTTGAATTGTTCCGCAATATTTATTAATTATAACATCGAATAATGATGTAAAGCTAGAACGTGAATGTATTGTTAACGACCAAAGTCGAGAGTTGAATTGTTCCGATTTTAGGGTCATTACAGTTGGTATCAAAGCTATAAGTTATAAACCTTAGGTAAGAGTACCTTGGGCTATAAACTTAGAGAAGAAATGTGAAGGTGATAAAGAAGAAACTAAAATAGAGTTTGAACAATAAGATATAAATTTTGGAAATTTATAAAGAAAGAATTAAGCTATAAATATATATGAGAAGATTCAAAGAAGAATCTTGAAGAGTTATAAAAGACGAGAATGAGGAGTTACCTGACTCCAGTAATAAAGATGAAAAGTGATGTTAAATAGACGATGTCTATAAGATGAAAATGATAAAGATAATAAGAATAATTTCAAGTAGAGTTTAATTGATAGTAAATGAATTTAGGAGTTCATGTAAGACAAGTTAGGATAAAATGAATGGGTCTAAAGAAGGATCTTGAAAAGTCGAAGAACTAGGGAACACATGAGTTGAATAATCATAAGACAATATGATTAGAGAGGAAATAAAGGAATTTATGAAAACAAAAAGATCATAAAATAGGAAAGAATCATAAGGAAAGGTGATTGTGGAATTAGATCACGACGTGATCAAATTGAGTTATGAAATGACAGATAATCTGTAAAGATTGAATAGTTATAGCTTGGCGCTATAAAGGGAATGTTCTATGAAATAGTACGAGGTAAACTCGTGAGGAGTTATAAATGATGAAATACTGAAAATTCATATCGAGAAAAGAGCGAGTTAAGAGCAAGATGGAGTTAGGTGAGATTTTAATTGAGGACTCATGTGATAGCTGAGTTGTACAAACCTTTGTATGAGCCGGGGTTTTGTGCTTGTACTTAGTTTATCACATTGATAATCTTTGGAATGTTGATGTCTGTGACACCCCCAAAATAGGTCCACACAATCCATTCTGAGTCGCCAAATACATGGTACAGAAAATAACTACAACTTCATTATTACAATTGTCGAGCAAAATACGACAACACATATATTGTAAGTTTAAATACAAATATTATCTTCTAGATAATATCCAAACTCAAATAAGTCCTCATTATAATTATTGATACACTATTTTACAAAATAGTGAGTACTGCTAAACAACTATCTCGAACCATCATTCTACATCTCGACTAGTTCCCGCTATATTCTCGCCTCCTGAGAAGAAAAATGGAACAAAAAAGAAAAGGATGAGCTCAACTAACCCAGTAAAGAATATTATGACTAAGATAATGAAAAAAAACAAATTATTGTTAGCCTTCAATAAATCAAATAAAATATAATGGACAACAAGTTTTAGATCAATATTCGTAGCGGATATAACAATTCATTAGAAGAGTTAAGTAGAGAATGAAGTCTACTTTCTTCTATGATTTAAAAGTCCATCATCAATATTTTATCCCTGTAACATCAATTAATATACATCTTGAATCAAATATTCATCTTTGCACTACGGGCCAAAGATATTCATTCGTATCCCCAGTTGGTCATGTTCACCTCAACACTTGTTCATCTTTGCACTACGGATCAAAGATATTCATCATGTAATCGTTCATCTTTGCACTACAGGCCAAAGATATTCAATTATATCACCATTTAGAACTGAGGATGATGAAAATATTTTTAAAAAAATGAATCCAGTGAGATAAAAAGATCAAATATTAGGGATTCGTACTTTAATTTATCCAAGTTTCAAAAATACACCATAATAATCAATTGTGAAGCAAAATTCAAGAATAAAGATCAAAACATGGATACAATCAAAGATAGTAACCATAATAAACATCTTAGACAAATAAAAAAAAAATTAATTTTTCTGTGAATAGTGTCGTATACGCGAGTATACATGAATAGTAATTTTGACACAAAAAGGTAAAAATTTTATAATAAAATGCATATCAATATTTCGGTATAATGATATTGAAAGAAATAATATCATTTATGAAAAAATAACATTCCTTACTCAAAAGAATAGTACTTCTGACTGAAATATCAGATATAATGTTGAAGAAAACTTACACTGCTTATCAACTCTCAAATTATCTAAATACTCACAAAAATACGCTCGATATTATAGAGAGAGAAAACTTCTGATTCTGGTGTGATTTTCATTTCTAACTAAGCAACCTATTTATAGAAAAATGCTAGAACGCCAATGTAGACTAACATGCTACCGGTGGCTTCCACCCTTTGCTATTCATGCACACCACACTTGAAATTCAATATTTTTCCACCAAAAAACAAAAGTGGGGCCCACCCATGTTTTTAATAAAAAAACATTTATTTTTGAAACTTCAATAATTCACAATAAATAGCTTTTTATTAGAAAAATATGAATTTTATGTCCATTCCATAGGAAATTTAAATCTATACAACTTTTTAGAAGAAAATTTTTCCAAATTTCGAACAGAAAATGACCAAAATCCACAATTAGGTGACCAACCCCCTTTTCTAAACAGAACTTTCTTAGACATTGCCAATAATGCTATCTAATAATATTATTCAAATAATATGGTTTATTGATTTGATAATGAAAAATATTGTGCAGTGACAATTATTGAAATAACAATAATATAAAATATCAACGTAGCAATTATTGAATCAATAAAATAAAATATTGAACAGTAATTACTTTAATAATTATTGAGTAGTGTCTTCTTACGTAAGAATCAATAATCCAAAAATATTTTGCAATACCGTGTGCTACTGTGCAACCATGCGTATTATTGTACTTTACCCATCAGGTATTCCAACAGTGTTAACGGTAACAACTACGCTGTTATTTATAAAAAAAACACATACTTGTCATTTTCTTCATCCGACAGTTTTCAGTTATGAGGCCCACAAATGGTTGTGTCATCGTACGAATATTCCTCGACAACAAGAATATTCCACGACCAAATGAATATTCCCCCGACAACAATGAATATTTTATAACACCTTGCTTATTTTGCAAAATTTGTACATTTTACCCATAACTAATCACATTAATCAAATTCACCCCTTACTATTTCAAAATAATGAATAAAAGAAATTTAATTTTATTTATGAAACGTTGGGGTCTTACAACATCCCCTCCTTATGAAATTTCATCCTCGAAATTGACGTACATACCTGGTGTTTCAAAAAGGTGAGGGTACCTCGCTTTCATTTCTGATTCCAACTCCCAGGTCATTTCCTCAATAGCATGGTTCCTCCACAAAACTTTGACTTGTGGTATAACCTTTGTGCGTAGGACATGCTCCTTCCTATCCAAGATCTTGACAGGCACCTCTTCGTACATTAAATCTTCAGTTATCCCGTCTGGTTCTAACTCAATAATGTGGTTTGGGTCTTTCACATATTTATGAAGCATAGATATGTGAAAAACATTAAGAACATAAGACATGCTTGGAGGTAATGCGAGTCTATAAGCCACATTTCCTACTCGGTCAAGAATCTCAAATGGACCAACAAATCATGGATTGAGCTTTTCTCTCTTGTGACACCCCCAAATCTAGGTTCTCTAACCTCAGATTCGGTGCTCACGATCTATCATCATCATAAGCATTTTATAAACTATTACGGAATAATAAACATACATTCTTCATTATAATAAAGTTTCATAAGATAGTCCCAGGGTCTTCTTAACCTTAACTTAAACACACCATTCATATTACAAAAGTTTTACATAAGTAATTCCATCAGATAATAATAACTAACATTCATTCTAAACTATTCTTGAATCTTGACCTTGCCTTTGTCTTTCGTATTGGATCCTTCAAGCTTAACTGAAATAAATGTCATGATATAGCAAGGGTAAGCAACTAATTTGCTTAGCAAGTTTATATACAAGGGAGATATATCATGACTAGAAAGAAGTTTTGCTTTCAATGTTCAACAATAATATAAGATTGTGAAGGAACATGAATTAATAATCAACAATTGAATATTCGAATAATTGAATAACATGAACTGAGTGGTTTTGAAATAACCATGAACATTTGCCAAGGTTCTCAGTCATTTAAACTGGACCTCTTAATAAGTTTTGGTATTTAAGGGGATCAACCTTTCATACCCCGTGATTTATGCATAAACACTTAATAATCCAGCATCGATATCATGCCTTAATCAAATTCGTCCTTTTCTCAGTCAAGAGTTCTTATCATATCAATTTAATAAGAACAACTTTTTAAAACACATTTGATTTAACAAATTTAAACATGCTTGATCTAGCTGATACAATTAGCATAGATCTATCTCATAAACAGTTCATGAATGAAGAACTTTAATTTAATTCGCAGTTTAATAATAATATAACAGGAATTCAATTGCACCAAGTGAGAATCTCAATAATCAATATAGATGTGAATAATCATCAATAATTTATTCACTAACATGCTTTAAAATAATAGTTCAAGTTTGAGTTAGGGAACTTGCCTCGTTTGTAGGCTACGGCTACGCAATTAAATTATATCCGCTAGGCAGTTTAATTATCTTCCTTTGAGAGACCTATAGTTAATCTTTCAATTAGCCATAGCATAACATTAGATTATGCAATCACATAGATATTATATATTACATTTAGTTCTTAGAAATATTATCCTACCTCGATAATGTTACTATTAAATAACAAATACGTTTAATTCACTTAATATTATTAATCTTGATAATATTTAATTCACCTCTTAGTATTATTAGTTCACTAATAACACTTTTATTCGCTTACTAATATTATTAACATCTTAATAATATTTTAATACTTTACTAATATTATTAATCCTCTTAATAATATTTTAATCATGCATTAATATTATTACTTTAATAATATCTTACTTATGTTTTAGTATCATTAATCAATTAATAATACTTTATTCATTTACTAATAGTATTAATCTTTTAATAATATTTTATTTATGTACTAATATTATTAATAATTTAATAATATTTTATTCCTTTACTAATGTTATTATATTTTTAATAAAATTTTATTTAATCTCAAATATTATTATTTACTTAATAATATTTTAATCATCCAATAATACTTTAATCTATATTATTAATCTTTTAATAATATTTTAATCTAAGATTAATATTTTAATCTAATATTATTAATCATTTAATAATACTTTAATCATTTATTAATGCTTAAATCAAATATTATTAACCATTTAATAATATTTTAATAAATTTTAATCTTATTATTTTTATTTACTTAACAATATCATATTCTAATATTATTAATATCATAATAACATTTTAATGATTTATTAGATCAATAAATAATTTATTCTAATTGCTCACCCTTTATTAAACCAGGTTATTTAATATTCATAAAAGGTCATAAATAATATTTCTTATTATAAATTATCAAAATACCCTAAAATAGTCAGAATATTATATATTAGGAGTATTCAAACATTAAAATCATATTTTTCTTATTTATGACATCATTTAACTATTTATTTTCTTTATTCATAACTTCATTATTTTTAGGAAAAATATCAAACTGATTCCAAAAATTCTTCTTTTCTGGATTTGGACAGTAAATGACCCAACAATGATCCCCAAATGTTTCTGAAATTTTAGAAAGTGATTTACTAATTTTAAAGTGCCTAAAACACTCGGATCTTGCTTCATTTTTCATAAATCGAGTTTTGTTCAGAAAATTCTGAAACTTTAAAGGTATACTCCCATAACATATATGAACATACTATAAAATTTTCGGAATTTTTCAGTGTATACACTGTGAGAATTCTGGGTGTTAATATTTAGGAGTCCTTTACGGAAAAAGCCATTACGCACAACCTACACATCGAAAAGTGTCCGTTCTTTTTCCTGCACGTAGATAACTTCTCAAGGTACCTCTGTGATTTTTTCCAGATTTTTAAAAGACTTGAAACTGTCCGAAACAACCTTAAGAAAATGGGGACAGTAGCTTTTTTTAGGGTTTAAAGCTTTAATTCTCTATGTGGACTGTTTTGGGGAAAACAGCCCCCATGGCTTCAATACTTGCTAGATTTATGTTCTACCTCTTGGTTTTACTAGATAACTCATGTATCTAGCACCATCCTTTGACGGATCACAAATCCAAGTTGTAAAACTTGAGTTACACAAGATTTAGTGGAAGAAAAACAAGGGTTTCACCCCTTGGAGAACATATGCTCATTTCCTTCCTCTAAATCTATATTCTAATACACAAGATACTTAGTCATACACATGAGACATTTAGAACTAGGGTACTTTAAGTATTAGACCATAACCCCCATATATTTTGAGGTAAAAACCAAAATAGAAGAAGAATAAGAAAAAGAATGGAAGAGAACCTCACCTAGTTTTCTTTTTTATCCTTCTTGTTCTTCCAAAGTAGGTTATGAATTTAGGATGCATGAACAATAAACTCATCTCCCTCTCTAGAATCTGAACTTTTCCTCTCTCTCTTGCTAAGCTTTGTGTTTTGATGGGTTGGGAGAAAATAGAAGAAGAAGAAGAATGGTTTGAGGAGTAAAATGAAATGAGATAGGTATTATGTTGGTGAATTGGAGTGCAATGCTAATATCCTCCATGTTTCTTTTGCCCCTTAGACAAAAGGGTTGTCTTATCCCTTCCTAATCATGTCTAATCATTCCATTAAGGTTGTTAATTAAGCTTTCCACCAATGGAAGCATGACACACTTGTCCTTGTGTGTAAGGCTTTTACTTATGGAACTTGATTAGCTTAATATTCTTGCCTTAAAAAGGCTAATGTGGCCAGCTATATACATGCCCACTAATTCCTTCATTTAGCTTTTATTTTAATGCATAAATTAGATAAATCAAAGGTCTAAAATACCCTTAATCAAGTGGGGCTAAGTTTGGGCTTGCATTTAATTTCTTTTGGGCTTCTCCTTTAATTGTTTTGGGCCATATAATAAATATAGTCTAACAATTTTAATATATGTTACCCTAATTGTTTATTTAGGGTTTCCATTCCCAATCTTATGAAATTTAATTACTTATACATATGACTTTAGCTCATAACCTAATTAGGTTTACTAGAAATAGGTTTAAAATTATTAGTCACTTGAAATAACAAAATTATCCACTTAAGTTAGTATACATATTAAATACTAATCTTTCCTTATTACCATAACCCTTAGGTTATTTAATTGTCTCTCCTAATGTATAATTAGGTTATGAAGCTTTTATTTTTTTAATGAAATCTATAAATGTATATATCCATAACTATAGTATATATGTTTATTGATCCATGCACCACTTCACATATCAAATCACTATATAGCACAAATTTTTAAAATATCAATAATGTACATACATATATAGTGACTTAAAATTCACGGTTATTACATCTCTTCCCGAATCTTGTAACTCCCTTCCATGGAGAAATACGTAACAATATATGATCCCCAATATTAAATTTCATGTCCTTTCGATGAAGATTTTCATAACTCTTTTGTCGATCTTGTGAGGTTTGTATATGTTATCGAATTATTTGGATCTTTTTTGTAGTCATACGTGTCAACTCTGGTCCCAACAATGTTGCTTCACCCACCTCATCCCAACATACTAGAGAGCGACACTTTCGTCCATACAATGCTTCGAATGGAGCCACACCTATACTTGCCTGATAACTGTTGTTGTAGGAGAATTCCACCAATGGTAAGTACTTATCCCAACTCCCTTTGAAGTCTAGAACACAAAGTCTCAATAGATCTTCAAGAGTTTGAATAGTCCTTTCCGATTGCCTGTCCATTTGAGGATGATATGCCAAACTGAATTATATATCCGCGCCCATAGCTTTCTGTAAGCTAACCCAAAATCGTGGAGTGAACCTTAGGTCATGATCCGAAACTATGGATACTGGCATGCCATGCAACCTCACAATCTCATTTATGTATATACGAGCAAGACATTCAAGGGAATAAGTCTCTCGTGTCGGCAAGAAATGAGCAGACTTGGTTAACCTATCAATAATAACCCAAATTGCATATATGCCTTGACAAACCTTGGGAAGACTAGTAACGAAATCCATGTTAATGTGCTCCCACTTCCATTCTGGAATCTCAAGTGGTTGCAATGGACCTTTTGGTACTTGATGCTCCGCCTTGACCCGTTGAAAAGTTAAACATCTTGAGATAAACTCTGCGATCTCTCTCTTCATATTGCTCCACCAAAATGTATGTCAAAGATCATGATACATTTTGGTACTTCCAGGATGAATTACAAACGGTGTGTTGTGTGCCTCCATCATGATTTTGTACTTTAAATTAGAGTCGTTAGGAACACAAAGACTGGAGTTGACTCAAAGTATTCCTTCTTCATCGATTCTTGCTTCTGGATTAGCACCTTCTTATACTTTCTTCTTCATACGCATCAGCTCCGAATCTGTGACTTGAGAAGCTTTAACTTTATCTATTAAAGTCGGTTCTACTCGTATATTTGATATCATCATATGGGTACTTTTAGCCTTTAACTCTATCTCCATCTTTTGTAAGTCATACAAAATGGGACTTTGCGTTAAGAACATCGCACTCGTACCCGCATACGATCTTTTACTCAATACGTCAGCTACCACGTTTGTTTTTCCATGATGATATTGAATAGTATGGTCGTAATCTTTCAACAGCTCGAGCCAACGTCGTTGCCGCATATTGAGTTCCTTTTGGGTGAAGAAATATTTGACGCTTTAATGATCCGTATAAATCTCCACTTTCTCCCCCATACAGGTAGTGTCTCCAGATTTTCAACGCGAAAATGACTGTTGCAAACTCCAGAGCATGAGTAGGATAATTCCTCTCATATTCTTTGAGTTGTCGCGAGGCATAGGCTATGACTTTCCCATGTTGTATGAGAACACATCCTAACCCTTTGCCTGAAGCATCGCTGTAGATAACAAATCCATCTGAACCAGATGGTATTGTCAGAACAGGTGCCGAAATGAGTCTCCTCTTGAGCTCTTGGAAATTCTTCTCGTATTCCTCGCTCCATATGAATTTTGTATCTTTCTGAGTCAGCTGAGTTAACGGAGTAGCGATTCGAGAAAATCCTTCCATGAATCTTCGATAATAACCAACTAAACCCAGAAAGCTACGTACTTTGGTCACCGACTTCGGTTGCTCCCAACTTTTTATTACTTTAATCTTCGTCGGGTCAACAGATACTTCATGTTTTGACACCACGTGCCCAAGGAATGCTACTTCCTCAAGCTAGAACTCGCATTTCTTCAACTTGGCATATAGCTTGTTATCACGAAGCCTTTGAAGTACCAACTTCAAATGGTGCTCATGATCCTCATGACTTTTGGACTAGATGAGGATGTCATCAATAAAGACAACAACAAACTGATCCAAATATTCCTTGAACACACGGTTCATCATATCCATGAAAGCAGCAGGAGCATTAGTCAATCCAAAAGACATGACTAAGAATTCATAATGCCCGCATCTTGAGTTACAAGGCGATTCGAAATATCCTCAGTTTTAATCTTCAGCTGATGATATCCAGAATGAAGATCGATCTTTGAAAAGAATTGTGCTCCTTGCAACTGGTCGAACAGATCATCAATGCGAGGTAGCGAATACCTATTCTTGATGGTGACATGGTTTAATTCCCGGTAGTCAATACAAAGTCGCATACTCCCATCTTTCTTCTTTACGAATAAAATAGGAGCACCCCAAAGAGATATACTAGGACGAATGAAATCGATGTCTAACAACTCCTGTAGTTGGACCTTTAACTCCTAAAGTTCAATAGGAGCCATTCGATATGGGGTTTTAGAAATGGGTTTTGTACCAGGTTCAAGGTCAATAAAGAATTTAACTTCACGTTCTGGGGGTAAACCGAGAATTTCTTCAGGAAATACGTCAGGAAATTCACTAACAACAAAAATATTATTCAAATCTGACGTGTATTTGTTTAAATCCATAACATGGGCTAAGAAAGCTTGACATCAGTTTTTTAATAAACGAATGGCTTTATGGCTTGATATGACAGTGATTGATTTTAGTGGTTTGGTTTCTTGAATTCGCATAACAGGTTGGTTAGGAATATGAAAACTAACAACCTTACGAAAATAATTAATTTTGGCATGATGAGTAGTTAACCAATCAATCCCTAAAATCACATCAAATGCAAGTATCTTTAAAGAGATAAGATCAACAGGTAATGTGATGGTATCAACTTGGATCAAGCAAGATTTATAAATAGTGGATGTAATGAAGGTTTCTCCTAATGGAGTTTCAACAGATAAGTTAAAGTGTAATTTCACAAAGGCTAAGTTCAAACGTTGAGCATAAGCAAGAGAAATAAAAGAATGGGTAGAACCGGTATCTAATAATGTATAAACTTCGCAAGAGTTTATGATTAGCTTACCCGAGATCACCTTGTTCGGGTTCCTCGCGTTTTGGGCAGTCACAACAAACGCTCTTCCAGGAACCGCTGTAAGACCCCGAATTTTACGAAATGAAAGTATTCAATTTTTATAATTATTATTCTATTTAGTAAATGATTAAATTGATAAAAGTACAGTAATACGCGTGGTTGCACAGTGGCACTCGGTATTGTACAATATCTTTGATTATTGATGCTTACGTGAGAAGCCACTCAGTTTTATTCAATTATTATCATAATATTTTATATTATTAAATCAATAATTGAGATGACAAGTTGTTCATATTATTATGTGCAATATTGACGATGTCTAGAAAGTTCTGTTGAGGAAAGGGGTTAGGTTATTTAATTGCGCGCCAATAGCGAGAAATCCTTTTCGGAAAGCCCCCTCTTTCTTAGAAACGATCTGGTTGTTAATATTGTGAGTTATAATATTAATGATGAATGTTATTAAAAATTGAATTTGAGCTCAGAGTTGAATTTGGAGACGCGGATGTGATATTTGAGTCCGGAACGATGAAATTAGTAAAAATAGACTATAAACACAAAATTTACTAGGGTTGACATTTTGGTCAAAAAGTCAACAGTTGACTTTTTCAAACAAAGTCAAACTTCGAAATTTTGAAAATGAAATTTGTGACGCCCCCAAAATAGGTATACATCACCCATCTTGAGTCGCCAAATACATGATACAAAATTCAAATACAACTTATTTATACAACAGTCGTGTAAAGTACGACAAAATACATGCTGTGAGTTTTAATACAAATATTGTCTTCTAGACAATATCCACTCTCAGAATAATTCTTCATTACATTTATTATCACACTATTTTATAGAATGGTGAGGACTACTAAGACACCATCTCGGACCATCACTCCGTCCCCCGACTAGTTCCAGCTACGTTCTCATTTCCTGAAGAGAACAGTGAAAGAAAGGATGAGCTCAACTAGCCCAGCAAGAAATATTATGACTAAGATAATGCAGAATAAATTATCATTAGCCCTCAACAATGTTAAACTGTTAAAATACAATAGACATCAAGTTTAACTGCAGCGGTTCAAGCAATCCATTAAAAGAGTCAAGTAGAGAATAAAATCTACAATCTTTTATGTTTTAAAAGGTTTTTCATCACTTTTATCGCTGGGACTCAGCTTAATAAATAATCCACATCATCCCTGCACTACGGCCAAGGATATTCATTAGGGTCACGACCACAAATTCCATGCACTATGGCCAAGGATATTTGTGTATTTATCAATGGTCATGATCATGCCAACAACTGTCCATCAATGCACTACGGGCCAATGAGGACTTTTACCACATCATTTGTAACATTACGGTCATGATTACACCGAATAATCCCTGGTCATAATCATACCAAGTCCATCCATGCTCTACAGGCCACAGATGACTTTCAAAAAAAAATATAAACATGAGGACGATGACAATGATATAATAATTTAATAAAACAAGTTCACGAATTAATTTATCCAATGACTAATAACGTTCAAATTATCAACATGATACTGCTTTGTAGAGTAAAATTCAAGAATGCTCAGAAGAATATTTCCATGAAAAATACTGGATGAAGCGCAAATATCAAGGATATTCCACTAATTTCATGGAGTATAGAAGTCAAAATTTTAACCAACTGAGTATAATAACGAAGGGAATAACAAAAGAAATCACCATGCATGTGGTACTTCGCATAGACAGGTTATTCCAATAGAATAATAAAAATGGAACCAGTCGGTGAAATTCACCAATCGGTGAGGATGTTCAATGAGAATAATAAGTGCGAATAATAAAAATGGAACCAGGAGTCCAGTAAAAAACACACATGAGGATATTAAGCGTAATAATAAAGATGGAGTAATAAATAATGGAACTGTGTAAAGGTGTAAAACACACGCATATGATATTACGACGAGAATAATAGAAGAATGTCACCAAGTATAGGGTAGCTGGCAGATATCTGAGTTATTCCAATGGAATAATAATAAATGGAATAACAACAGCTTCTCTTCATGAATAAGAAAGAATAACACCTTACAAGTAAAAAGAACTGAATATAAGAGTAGTTAAGTAGCGTAAAACTTTTTTCTTTCTCTCTATAAATTTTCTCTCTCTAGAGTTTCAATTGAATTCGTAAGAAATAATGAAGGAATGAGCTTTATTTATAGGAGAATGGAAGTATATTGTTCATGAACCAATTATTTCGCAGTAATCATTTTTTCTCTAACTTCCATCAACTAACAATATATATATATATATATATATACACATGCTAAATCATATATATATATATATATAATATCAACCACTTAATTTTTTCTCCCCCATAAACAACATCAATCCCCCACCCACCCAATAATCAAATTCACTACACTCTTACACATCACTATCACACTATCACTTTCACTCTTTCTTTTCCCCCACCATTTTCCACTCACACATATAATATATATATATATATATATATATATATATATATACATCATATACATATATAACAATTCCTTCCCTATACGTAACCCCCTCTCACCCCCATTTCAAAAATCAATTCTTCAACACATATGGGCCCCACATATGGCCCCCACATGTGGGCCCCATCTTTAAATAATTTTCTACCAATTATTTTGAAAATTGGGTAAATGGGTCCATAAAATAAGCAAAACTTCATAAAAATCACCATAATAATTTTAACAACATTTATCATCTTTATTACAATTCACAATATTAATCGACTGTGTCGTTCGTGGAAAGAGGGGCTTTCAATAAAGATTTCTCCCTATTGGTAGCAATTAGGTGACCAAACCTCTCTGGCGTAACTTCTAGACATCGTTAATATTGCAATTTATAATATTAATAACTCTGTCATTTCAATTATTGATTTAATAATATATAAAATATCGACAATAATTGAATCAAATAACGTGAGATACTATGCAATAATTACTATAGCAATAATTGAACAAAACCGAGTGACTTCTCACGTAAGCATTAATAATCAATACGGTGTGCTACTTTATGCAACCACGCCAGACATTGCTTTTACTTTTACTACCGAGTAGTTCAACAGTATTAACGGTAAAACTTCCGCCGTTATTTTCATAAAAATATTTTTGTCGTTTTCTCAATCCGACAATAATTTCGTTGTGGGGTCCACCAATGATTGTGTCGTCATACGAATATTCCCCAACACAAAGAATATTCCCTGACAAATCGAATATAATATAACAACTTGCATACCTTGCAAAATTAATAAATATTACCCACAACTATAACATTATATCAAATCCACACCATAATATTAAAAAAAATATTTCAAGAAAATTAAATATTTATTCATAAAATCTGGGGTCTCACAATCTCCCCTTCTTAAGAAATTTCGCCCTTGAAATTAGGGTACGTACCTGGTATATCGAAGAGGTAAGGATACCTTGATTTCATTTCAGATTCTAACTCCCAGGTCATTTCCTCAACATCGTGGTTCCTCCATAACACTTTGACTTGAGGTATAATCTTGGAGCGTAAAATATGTTCTTTCTTATCCAAGATTTGAACAGGCACCTCTTCATACGTTAAGTCTTCCGCTATTTTGTCCGATTCTAACTCAATAATGTGGTTCGGATCTTTCACATATTTACGTAACATGAATATGTGAAAAACGTTATGAACACGAGACATACTTGGCGGTAAAGCGAGTCTATAGGCCACCGTTCCTACTCGATTGAGGATTAAAAATGGGCCAATGAATCGAGGATTGAGCTTTCCTCTCTTTCCAAATCTTGTAACTCCTTTCCATGGAGCAACACGTAACAACACATGATCTCCTATATCGAATTCCACGTCCTTTCGATGAAGATCAGCATAACTCTTTTGTCGATCTTGTGAGGTCTTTATACGTTGTCGGATCGCTTGAATCTTTTTCGTAGTCATACGTACCAACTCCGGTCCCAACAACATTGCTTCACCCACCTCATCCCAGCATACTGGAGAACGACACTTTCTTCTATACAACGCCTCAAATGGAGCCATGCCAATGTTTGCTTGATAACTGTTGTTGTAGGAAAACTCCACCAACGGTAAGAACTTGTCCCAACTTCCCTTGAAGTCAAGGACACAGAATCTTAATAAATCTTCCAGAGTTTGAATAGTCCTCTCTGATTGTCCGTCCGTCTGAGGATAATATGCCAAGCTAAATCATAAATCCATGCCCATAGCTTTTTGCAAACTAACCCAAAATCGTGAAGTGAATCTTGGGTCACGATCAGAAACTATGGATACTGGCATACCATGCAGTCTTACAATCTCGTTTATGTACATGCGAGCAAGACGTTCAAGTGTATAAGTTTCTCGTATTGGTAAGAAGTGAGCAGACTTGGTCAATCTATCAACAATGACCCAAATTGCATCAATGCCT
Source organism: Panax quinquefolius (assembly GCA_020205615.1). Lineage (NCBI taxonomy): Eukaryota > Viridiplantae > Streptophyta > Magnoliopsida > Apiales > Araliaceae > Panax > Panax quinquefolius. The sequence continues at coordinate 32,326,197 of CM035158.1, forward strand.
TGAGAAACCTTGGGAAGACCAATAACAAAATCCATGGTAATGTGCTCCCACTTCCATTCTGGAATTTCAAGTGCTTGCAATGGACCTTTTGGTACTTGATGCTCCGCCTTGACTTGTTGACAAGTTAGACACCTTAAGATAAACAATGCTATCTCTCTCTTCATATTTCTCCACCAAAATGTATGACGAAGATCATGATACATCTTGGTACTCCCAAGATGGATTGCAAACGGTGTGTTGTGTGCCTCCACCATGATTTTATACTTTAAATCAGGGTCGTTAGGAACACAAAGTCTGGAGTTGACTCGAAGTATTCCTTCATCATCGATTCTTTCTTCTGGCATAGCACCTTCTTGCACTTTATTCCTCATACGCATCAGCTCCAGGTCTGTAGTTTGAGCAGCTTTAACTTTATCAATTAAAGTCGATTCTACTCATATATTCGCCATCATCACGTGGGTCCCTGGAGTCTTTATCTTTATCTTCATTCTTTCCAAGTCACACAAAATGGGCCTTTGCGTTGATAATATCGCACTCGTACCCGCATATGATCTTCTACTCAATGCGTCAGCTACCACGTTCGATTTTCCAGGATGGTATTGGATGGTATGATTATAATCTTTCAACAGTTCAAGCTAACGTCGTTGTCGCATGTTGAGTTCCTTTAAAGTGAAGAAATATTTTAGGCTTTTATGATCCGTAAAGATCTCCACTTTCTCCCCATACAAGTAATGCCTCCAAATCTTTAGTGCGAGAGACGGTAATGCCAACTCTAGATCATGAGTAGGATAATTCCTCTCATATTCTTTGAGTTGTCGTGAGGCATAGGCTATGACTTTCCCATGTTGCATAAGAACACATCCTAACCCTTTGCCTGAAGCATCACTGTAGATGACAAATCCCTCCAAACCAGATGGTATTGTCAGAACAGGTGCTGAAATGAGTCTCCTCTTGAGTTCTTGAAAACTCTTCTCACATTCCTAGCTCCAACCAAACTTTGTATCTTTCTGAGTCAGCTGAGTTAGTGGAGTAGCGATTCGAGAAAAACCTTCCACGAATCTCCGATAATAACCAGCTAAACTGAGAAAGCTACATTATGCCATTCATCGATTTAGGTTGCTCCCGACTTTGAATAGCTTTAATCTTTGCTGGGTCAATAGATATTCCATGACTTGATACCACGTGCCCAAGTAATGCTACTTCCTCAAGCCAGAACTCGCATTTCTTCAACTTGGCATAAAGCTTATATTCACGAAGCTTTTGGAGTATCAGCCTCAAGTGTTGCTCATGATCTTCATGGGTTTTGGAATATATGAGGATGTCATCAATAAAGACGACCACAAAGTGATCCAAATATTCCTTGAATACTCGGTTCATCATATCCATGAAGGCAGCAGGAGCATTAGTCAATCCAAAAGACATGACTAGGAATTCATAATGCCCGTACCGAGTTCTGAAAGCCGTCTTTGGAATGTCATCGGTTCTAATCTTCAACTGGTGATATCCAGAGCGAAGATCAATCTTTGAAAAGAATTTAGCTCCTTGCAACTGGTCAAACAGGTCATCAATACATGGCAATGGGTACCTATTTTTTATGGTGACATGGTTTAACTCCCGATAATCAATACAAAGTTGCATACTCCCATCTTTCTTCTTCACGAATAGAACAGGAGCACCCCAAGGAGAAGTACTAGGACGAATAAAGCCAATGTCTAACAATTCCTGAAGTTGGGTCTTTAACTCCTGAAGTTCAATAGGAGCCATTCGATATGGGGCTTTGGAAATTAGTTTTGTACCGGGTTCAAGGTTGATACAAAATTCAATTTCCGTTACGGGGTAGGCGGGAAGTTTTTCAGGGGAATCGTCGGAAATTCATTAACAATAGAAATATCATTCAAAACTGACGTATTTTTGTTTAGATCCGTGACATGAGCTAAGAAAGCTTGACATCCGTTTTTCAATAAACGAATAGATTTATGGCTTGAGATGACAGTGATTGATTTTTAATGGTTTGGTTGCTTGAATTCGCATAATAGGTTGATTAGGAATATGAAAGCTAACAACCTTACGAAAATAATCAATTTTTGCATGATGAGTAGTTAACCAATCAATCCCTAGAATCACATCAAATGCAAGTATTTTCAAAGAAATAAGATCGATAGGTAACGTGCGGTTACCAATTTGAATCAAACAAGAGTTATAAATCGTGGATGTAATGAAGGTTTCTCCCAACGGAGTTTCAACAGATAAGTCAAAGTCTAATCTCTCCGGAGTAAAATTTAAACGTTATGCGCAAGTAGGAGAAATGAAAGAGTGGGTAGAACCAGTATCAAATAAAGTATAAACTTCGCTAGAGTTTATGATTAGCTTACCCGTGATGACCTCGTTTGGGTTCCTTGCTTTTTTGGAGGTCACCACAAACGCTCTCCCTTGCACTACCGGCTTTGACTTTTCTGGGACGGCCTTTGGTGCTTCCATCCTAGCTGAACTTGTCTTTGGTGAATGACAAAATTAAGCTAGGTGACCTTCTCTTCCACAATTATAACATGCTTTGGACGGCATCGCACAGTTTGGACTGATGTGTCCCTCCCCTCCACATTTGAAGCATATAATAGGTGGTCGTTCTCCTTCCTTCACAATGGGTCTTTGGTCTTTGACGTCTTTCCATCATTATTGAATCTCCTCTTCTTGAAATGTCCATTCTTACTGTTTTGGCCTTGATTACCACCGAAGTGGTTACCATTTCTGGCCTGTTGATTCCCTCCATGCTTGTTATCACCTCTTCGATGACTGTTCTCACTGGTATTATCATTTTGTCGGCTGCTCTCTTTTGGTTGGGTTGACTCATTATCACGCTCCAATAAATGAGCCCTATTAACAACATCTTAATACAAACATAGTTTATGAGATATAAGATATTGACGTATCTCAGGTTTCAAACCTCTTAAAAACATTCGTGTCATTCTCTCCTCATTATCAACCAAATGGGACGCTTAAATCGGGACAACTTCGGCAAACTTGGCTTCAGCATCTTTGCGACACGGCCATGTTATTTTGCTCCGACTTGATGAACTCTACCTCTTTCATGTGATGAATACTTTCGGAAAGTACTTGTCATTGAGCAGTTCTTGGAACTTCTCCCAAGACATCTTTCTGCGGCGGAGTTGAGTACGTTTCTGATTCCCACCGAGAATCTGCTTACGCGCGCATAACATGAAGGTGGCAAAGGGAACCTTTTGCTCCTCGGAGCATCCCAAGACATCAAATATATTTTTGATCTGTTTAATCCACGTTTCTGCCTTAAGTGGTTTTGGCTCTCCAAAGAACTCTGATGGTCCCAGTTCCTTAAACTGCTTGGCGGTGATCATCCGAGAGTTTCCAGTGTTTCCACCTGCATTTTGGACAGGAGCCGCTCTCGCCTGATGTTGCATGAATTGCATGAAGCCCCGGAACATTCCATCGTTCATCATTTGGTCAATGTTGTTATTTGCCTGAGGAACGTCGCCTTCTTGATGCACATTATCCTAATTATTGATCTGTGGAGACTCAACGGTCTCCTATGCTCCATTGATGTTCTCAACATTTTCGGATGCCATTTTCAAATACTGCCACAAAACAAGAGTTAAATAACATATCACATATTATCGCTATACTCTGACCAACCAATTAAATACCAAATAAACTTAGGTAGGTCATACTAGCTAAAGAATTTCCAAATCTCTCCCTCCTAGTTCTTATCTCACATCTCGACCGGGGATCATATCCCTAAGCTTTGATACCAACTGTGACGCCCCAAAAATAGGTATATATCACCCATCTTGAGTCGCCAAATACATGATACAAAATTCAAATACAACTTATTTATACAACAGTCGTGTAAAGTACGACAAAATACATGCTGTGAGTTTTAATACAAATATTGCCTTCCAGACAATATCCACTCTCAGAATAAGTCTTCATTACATTTATTATCACACTATTTTATAGAATAGTGAGGACTACTAAGACACCATCTCGGACCATCACTCCGTCCCCCGACTAGTTCCAGCTACGTTCTCATTTCCTGAAGAGAATAGTGAAAGAAATGGTGAGCTCAACTAGCCCAGCAAGAAATAATATGACTAAGATAATGCAGAATAAACTATCATTAGCCTTCAACAATGTTAAACTGATAAAATACAATAGACATCAAGTTTAACTGCAGCAAAACATGCAATCGATTAAAAAAGTCGAGTAGAGAATAAAATCTACTATCTTTTATGTTTTAAAAGGTTTTTCATCACTTTTATCACTGGGACTCAGCTTAATAAATAATCCACATCATCCCTGCACTACGGCCAAGGATATTCATTAGGGTCACGACCACAAATTCCATGCACTACGGCCAAGGATATTTGTGTATTTATCAATGGTCATGATCATGACAACAACTGTCCATCAATGCACTACAGGCCAATGAGGACTTTTACCACATCATTTGTAATATTGCGGTCATGATTACACCGAATAATCCCTGGTCATAATCATACCAAGTCCATTCATGCTCTACAGGCCACAGATGACTTTCAAAAAAAAATATAAACATGAGGATGATGACAATGATATAATAATTCAATAAAACAAGTTCACGAATTAATTTATTCAGGGACTAATAACGTCCAAATTGTCAACATGATCTTTCGCTTTGTAGAGTAAAATTCAAGAATGCTCGGAAGAATATTTCCATGAAAAATATTTGGATGAAGCGCAAATATCAAGGATATTCCACTAATTTCATGGAGTATAGAAGTCAAAATTTTAACCATTTGAGTATAATAACGAATGGAATAACAAAAGAAATCACCATGCATGCGGTATTACATGCATAGGCAAAGTTATTCAACAGAATAATAAAAAGCGGAACCAGTCGGGTGAAATTCACCTGCAAGCGAGGATGTTCCAAATGGAATAATAAGTCTTGAATAATAAATAATGGAACGAGTCCGGTGTAAAACACACGCATGCAGGATATTCGACGAGAATAATAAAGACGGAATAATAAATAATGGAACGAAGTGTCCTGTAAAACACATGCATACAGAGGATATTAAAGCGAATAATAGAAGAATGTCACCAAGTATAGGTTAGCAAGTGTATACAAAAGTTATTCAATAGAATAATAATAAATGGAATAACAACAGTTCTCTTCATGAATAAGAAAGAATAACACCCCTTACTAGTAAAAAAGGCTGAATATAAGAGTAGTTAATTAGCGAGAAAACTTTTCTTCTTTCTCTCTATAATTTTCTCTCTAGAGTTTGATTGAATTCGTAAGAAATAATGAAGGAATGAGCTTATATTTATAGGAGAATGGAAGTATACTGTTCATGAACGAATTATTTCTGCAGAATCATTTTTTTCTCTAACTTCCATCCACTAACAACATAATATATATATATATATATACACATGCTAAATCAATAGATATATATATATATATAATATATCAACCACTTAATTTTTTCTCCCCCATAACCAACATCAATCCCCCACCCACCCAATAATCAAATTCACTACACTCTTACACATCACTATCACACTATCACTTTCACTCTTTCTTTTCCCCCACCATTTTCCACTCACACATATAATATATATATACACACATCATATACATATATAACAATTCCTTCCCCTATACGTAACTCCCTCTCACCCCCATTTCAAAAATCAATTCTTCAACACATATGGGCCCCACATGTGGCCCCCACATGTGGGCCCCACCTTTAAATAATTTTCTACCGATTATTTTGAAAATAGGTAAATAGGGGTCTATAAAATAAGCAAAACTTCATAAAAATCACCTTAATAATTTTAACAACATTTATCATCTTTATTACAATTCATAATATTAATCGACCAGGTCGTTTTGAGGAAAGAGGGGGCTTTCCAATAAGGATTTCTCCCTATTGGCGCGCAATTAGGTGACCAAACCTCTCCTTAGCAGAACTTCTAGACATCGTTAATATTGCAATTTATAATATTAATAACTCTGTCATTTAAATTATTGATTTAATAATATATAAAATATCGACAATAATTGAATCAAATAACGTGAGATACTATGCAATAATTACTATAGCAATAATTGAACAAAACTGAGTGACTTCTCACGTAAGCATTAATAATCAATACCGTGTGCTACTATGCAATCATCAGCGCCAGACATCGTAGTTTTACTACCGAGTACTTCAACAAAGATAGCGGTAAAACTTCGTACCGTTATTTTCATAAAAAATATTTTGTCATTTTCTCAATCCGACAATAATTCCGTTGTGGGGTCCACCAATGATTGTGCCGTCGTACGAATATTCCCTAACACAAAGAATATTCCCTGACCAATCGAATATAATATAACAACTTGCATACCTTGCAAAATTTATAAATATTAACCACAACTATAACATTATATCAAATCCACACCATAATATTAAAAAAAATATATTTCAAGAAAATTAAATATTTATTTATAAAATCTGGGGTCTCACAAAATTGTTGATAAAAATATTTTCATTGTGTTGGGATTATTAGTGTTGGTGGAAATCGACAATTATTTTGATAATAATTGATTTCTGGAGGTTAAATTGACCAATCGGATAATTAATCGGATAAATGAGCAATTAATTGCTATTAATTCACATGCTCATAAATATTTGATCACATGTGTGTACTATTGATTCACATGCATGTACTATTAGGGGTGGTGGTGCAAGATTGATAATACTTGCATGACTAAATTAAAAATGGAGGTATAGATGAAGGTACTATACTGTAATTATTTTTTTCACATGTATAGAACTATTGATTCACATGAATGTACTATTAATTCACATGATATACTATTAGGGGAGGTGGTGCAAGTTTGATAATACTTGCAGGACTAAATTAAAAATGAAGAAAAAGATGAAGGTATTATACTATAATATTTTGAGCCCCAAAACGTGCAATTATCAAAACTATATTTTCCTATAAATAGAAACTCATTTGTCCTTCATTCTCACCAATTCACTAAGACTCACAAGAGCAATTATAGAGAGAGAAGCTATAGAGAGAAAGAAGAAGAGAAGTCTGCTACTTCACTATTCTAGTGTCTAGTCTTCTTCCAAGGTAAGGGGTATTATTTATTTTATATTCTGAAGAGATATTATTTTTCTTATTCGTATGAATATTATTTTCGTTCAATATTCGTAAGGAATATCATCTTCATTCAATATTCGTAGGAATATTATTTTCGTTCAACAGTCGTAAGGGGTATTATTTATTTCATATTCTGAAGAGATATTATTTTTCGTATTCGTATGAATATTATTTTCGTTCAATATTCGTAAGGAATATCATCTTCGTTCAATATCCGTAGGAATATTATTTTCGTTAAATAGTCGTAAGGGGTATTATTTCTTTCGTATTCATGAAGAGAATTATTTTTTTCCAATACTCGTAAGGGGTATTATTTATTTCATATTATGAAGAGATGTTATTTTTCGTATTCGTATGAATATTATTTTCATTTAATATTCGTAAGGAATATCATCTTCGTTTAATATTCGTAGGAATATTATTTTCGTTCAATAGTCGTAAGGGGTATTATTTCTTTCGTATTCGTAAGGGATATTATTTTTGTTCAATATTCATAAGGAATAATATTTTCTTCCATACTCTGTAGTATGTGAGTAATATTATTTCGTCTCATATTCCTGATTATACCCTCATTTTGTTGAAGTATTGCTTCTATATTCCATGAAATTAGTAGAATATCCTTGATATTTGATAATTTTGATAATTATTGATCTTTTCATGCTGGAATACTATTCATGAGTTACTATTCATGGGTTACTATTCACCCAGTTACTATTCACTCAAATAATATTCACTCGAGTATTCGAGGTACTTTTCATATCGGGGTACTATTCACAAGTTAATATTTATGATTTACTATTCACCCGGTTACTATTCACTCAGGTATTTGGGGCACTTTTCATGCCGGGGTACTATTCACGATATGACACCCCCAAATCTAGGTACTTCATTCCCACAAGATTTGGAGCTCACTATCCATACATTCATACTATCTACCCAAATAAAATAATATTTAAACCATAAATCCTCCCTATAAATAGGGTTACATCATTAAATAAAAATCTTCCCAGGTTATCTAACCTTAAACATCATTCAAGTGCGGAAATAAATTATTACATCACATCATTAAGTAAAAGTATATCATCAAATTAAAAGTCTAACATCATAACAATAATCAAAATTACAAGTCTTCATCACTTGTACATTTTTTTCCTTTCCTTTACTAGTTGAAGGCTCATCTACCTTCTCAACTTTGGATGCAATAATAATATTTATGCAAGAGTGAGCAAAACAATTGCTCACTGGATATAACAATGAATCAACAGGAGAATAATAATAATAATAACTTCTAATGAATAGTCTCATCAAAACTGAATAGTACTCTAACAATGATAATCAGAAACTGGAATCCAAATATGGAATATATATAACTGAGGGTCATAAGACCATGAACTATGTCCACAGTTGCGAGTAATCTTTCAACTCCAATTTTAACAGTCATAAGACTATAAGGACTCTTCGTACTTAGGGGGATCAGCCCTTCGTACAATGTATTGTGCAAAAACATTTCAACGCTAAGCGTAAATTATCCCCTATTAATAATAGGGTTATTTATCTCAGTATTTAAAGTACAAGTCCGCACCAAAGAAAGTTTGGTTTGGATAAACTTTCAAGGGTAATTTGAAGTTTAACGAACATCAACTAGAGGACTAGTTGAATCAATAGTGTTTGATAACACAACAGTTGATCAATAATAACTTAATATGGAACAATGAATAAGTGTAAGCGAACTAACTATATGTTGAACTCATGCTTAGAAACAATTACAAAGCATAAGTATTGAATGACAATTAACCTTGCTTGAATAAAATTAAGCTAGGAAAATGAATTATTGAATATACATTAAGTAATATCAAGATGAAAATAAAGCTTGCTCATTATGAGAATAGCTTGTGTCAAGTGAATGAACTAAGACAATTCAACATTAGAAATTAGAATTCAAAAAAATTGCATTCATAGTACATGAAGGACAATAAAGAAACTTGTCTAACAATAAATAAGTTAGAATACATCAATAAATATTGGAATTCAAAACTTTTTCGAATAAAGCTTAAGTCATAGCTAGCTTGTTCAAATAATGAATAGAAATACAAGAATTCGCTTAATGTAAGTTTAATGTAAGAAACTAGTTCAACGTAAATGTAGAGTTAGAAAACTTGCTCAATGTAAAAAGAGGAGTTTAGAAACTTGCCTCGAGTGTAAGCTATAATATTAAACTCTCGTTCACCTACACATAGGTTTAAAACCACAATACCTATTAAATATGTTAACATACCATAACATGTACATTTCTAGCTAAACTTATCATTTTAGCACAAGTCTTATGCTACCATTTACATTTCAGAATTCCCAAGTGTTAACATCACAACACTTAACTAACCTTCATTGTATAAACTAAGTTATAACATAACACGTTCATGACCTATAAATCATTTTTACAACTTTGAATTTATAATCCACATAACACGACTCTGTTTAACCTTGTTGTTACATGGTTCTCACATTAACCTAACATTAAGCTAAGTTACATTGAACGACCAAAGTCTGCAGAATTAGCAGACTTCACTGTCTGAGACTAGGCACTGGTGCGGCCACGCCAGTTTTACACTGGGTTGTGGCGGCGCGCACATGCATACCAAGGCAGCGCCAGGCTTAAAGGGTATAAATAGCTTACATACAGATTCCGATTTTGCGTAACATGGCTAAGGCACTTTTCTTAACCCAACTAACACGAATTTCACCCACCAAACAGTAAAATGAACACAAACAATTGATATAAAACTATTACAAATATGTTTGTTAACATATTCAATCAATTACAACAATTTAACAACAACTTAAGCTAATTTAATTTTCTCAAATTCCATATTTCATATGAAAACTCTATTTTTGACATCTCTTGCAAAAATCATCACTATAATCTCTATACTTGGCCAAATTGCTTCATTCAAATTACGTTATGCTCGTTTCTTAATGAACTAGCATAAACAAGCCTCAATTTGCAGTCTCACATACAATTTGACCACTAAAATTGGTACTTTTCATGAACCATATGAAAAAATACACTGACATTACTTTTCTTCCTTTTTAACTGTAATTATCATACAAATTCTTGTTTATACATAAACTCTAGCATTATAAGCATGTATCATCACAATTACCAAGTATATATCCAAAATTCATCAATTTTGATTTCACAGAACACAAACAAATTATGCCATAAAGTCATATATGTATGTATGTATATGAAAATAGTATGCACACAAGCCAATCATGTTTGATGATAAAGCATATACTTTGTAACAATCTTATTCATTTATTAATAAAAAGTATTAATTTATTAAAGGCTTTTAATTATCTACATGATGCTGTTTTATAATATGTGATAAACCCATAGTTTTAAGCAATGCTTTTAGAATAATGATGATGATCATTCTAATGAGATCTAAATTCTTAGAAAGCTTAAAACTAAAATAGTTCCCAATCGTTAGATTACTAAATTGGGGATTAGTGAATCCGGATAGATTGGTACATACGTTGCTTGCTCATTGGATGAGGATGATTGATCTCATGATCATTTGTGTGGAGACACTAAAGCAAGTATGTAGGTGCTTATTAGAGAATAAGTTCATTGAACGTGGCTCGCTAAGAAATACCTAATGGAGTTTTATTTGCTGTCGTCAATAGGAATTCTCAGTAGTGATAGTAGTACAAGTAATCCTTGGACTTGAGATGATCATAGTATCTTGTGTATGATGAGTTATACTTTGACTTATTCCTTAAGACCCTTAGGGTATATCAAAGGGTATGCTTGGGTATAATAAGTTGTACATGGAGATAATGTATGATCAATAAAGAATCTACCACTTCTAATAAAAGAAGAGAAATGTCCTATGTGATTCGATAAATGACAACCCAAAGAGTCCTTGGTTACAAGCGTAATGAAATTAGAAAGGAGTTTCTAATTTGCATTATTTGAGTTGTGCATTTAAGGATCGAAATACATATAATTAAATAAAATAAGACTTGACAAAGAATTCCATGTCTTATATTTAATTGGGACATGTATGGTGGAAGGATTGAATTGTACGGTAACTATTTACTCAAAGGTTCTTTTATGATTAATGTTAAAATCTATATTATCCGGAAAGTCGTTGATCGCTAGGAGGCTTATCCCTATTGTAGAATAAATATTATTTATTTAAATAAATTAATTGTTTAATTTATTTATTTAAATAAGATTAGAATTGTTCTAATTGATTTATTCACAACCTAGGTTTAATATGGAGAACCTAAAGGGTCACACCATAAAAGGAAAAATAATTATTTAAGAAGTTAATGGCATAATCGTAATAATATGTTATGTATATTTAATTTAATCTATGGTGATAGAATAAATTAAATAGCTTAATATTTATTATTTAATATTTTAGAAATATTAAATATAAATTAATAAGAGGAGTCTTATTAATATTATTACAATTATTATTATTATTTTAATTTCTAAAAGAGTTTAGGAATTAATTTAATATAAGTACTCTCATTTATTCCTTATTGGATTAGGAAGGAAAATTAGTTAAAGGAGTTTAGTTAATTATCTCTAATAAGATTAGGGAGCTTAATTAATTAAAAGAATTTAATTAATTAAAACCCAATTCCTTAATTGTTAAGGTGGGTTACCCACATCTATAAATAAGAGGAGTCTTATTATGGGTGTTGGGGGTTGTTGACTTTTACAACGTACGACATAATTCCAATTTGTTGGAGAGTACGCCCTTTCTATAGAGATAGAAAACTAGGGTTGAGCCAATATCCCTTCTTCTTGAATCATTATTATTCCTTGGTGGATCACCTCTAGAGGCCAAACATATGGGTGGCTAACGTTGATCAAGGGAATGAACAAAACCCCGGTGGATTCAAGTTGAACGCGAAAGGATTTGGAGGTGAACTTGTACCTGAGGAAGCTCGATCTTCAAGGGTATGATTTTATTCTTTATCTTTTCGTTTAATTAATAATTGTGCATAAAGGGTGATCCGGGTATATGGTTTGTAAATTTTTTTAAACTCTGATTTTACACGTTTCCGCATTTTTATGCAATTTGATTGCGTTCATGAATATTACAAACCTAACAGTGGCATCAGAGCCAAACCTTTATGTAAATTATTAATTGTTTTAATTTAATATCTATATTGATATGTGTTTAGAACAATTTAATTGGGCATAATTTTGTTGTATAAAATTTATTAAATAAAAAAAAAAGGGTTCAAGTGCTGAACGGATTATTTATTTTTATTTTTTTCGGTTTATATATATATGATATGCTTGCTGCACGGAAAACAAAAAAAAAAAAAAAAGTTCCAGCGCACGAAAATCAAGGCTAATGATGGCATGATTAGTTAATGATTGGCATGATTGGCTAATGATGGCATGATTCCTCCAAGTTAATGATTGGCATGATTGGCTAATGATTGTTAATGATTGCTAATGATGGCATGTTAACAGATTTTATAAACCGCATGGAAATTAAGGAAAACTGGAACAAATAACTCTTATACATGCACGGAATTCAAGGCAGCAGGTGAATTGTTTTTTTTTTATAAGGAAGGTGCACGGATATAATATATATATATATATATATATATATATATATATATATATATAAAACCTAATGTTTATTATATATATATTACCTAATATATAATATATATTATATATATTATATTCTAGAATATTGTAATTTGATTACTTATATATTATATATATATATATATAATAGTTATATATATATATATATATATATATATATTCTTAATTATTTTATAATTAAAATAAAAGTTTATTTTAATTTTAAAATAAAGATTTTATTTTAATTTTAAAATTAGAATTTCATGATAACTAATTAGAGTTGGAATTGGATTCCATGATAACTAATTGGAGTTGAAATTGGATTATATTTTCCTTAAATAAAGGAGTTTATTTAGATATGAAATAAGATTTCATATTATTCAAAATAAAGGAGTTTATTTGTGAATAGGAAAGAGAATCCTAATTTCCTTAAATAAAGGAGTTTATTTAAATATGGAATAAGATTTCATATTATTCAAAATAAAGGAGTTTATTTGTGAATATGAAAGAATATCCGTGTTTCCTTTAATAAAAATTTTTTTTTTACATGGAATGGATTCCATAATTAATTAAAATAAAAGAGTTTATTTTAATTAAAGTTTTTTTTTCATGGAATTGGATTCCATAATTAATTAAAATAAAGGAGTTTATTTTGATTAAAGATTTTGATTAAAATAAAATAGTTTATTTTATTTAAAATTGGATAAATTAAATAAAATAGTTTTATTTTGATTTAAATTTGGATTAAAATAAAGGAGTTTATTTTGATTCAAAAATAGATTTTATACTAACTAAATTTTGCCCATTAAATGATATCAATATATATATTAAATGTTTATTATTCATAAGATGAATGTTATTTATTGATGCATATGATGATGTGTATGATAATAAATGGGATTGATTATGGACTATTGATTAAATGTGATTGGATTTTATTTTAGTTGGATGCATGAATGTATGGGTTTTATTAAATGGGGTCTGCAGACCTCGCCTTCTCTAATTTTTCTTAATGTAAATTCTATCTCCTCCCATGTACTTCCCTCGATCACGATCAAGGTTTCTATTTATTTTAAATAGTTTTGTAATAGGAATAGTTAGAATTAATTTTGAAAAATTGGAGATCAAGGGACAAGAAGTTTATGAAGACCCGTTTGTAATGGAGCCCGGGTTTAAATGTAATAGTTATATTTAAATATTATTCTTGCACCCCTGGGGGTTTGACCTTTTGGTTCACTTGGTGGCTCTAGTGAACCAAACTAGAATAAAAGTCCATAATCAATAAAAGTGTAGAATATAGTATTCTATATGTGCATGCTTATACTATATATATTATATATTATAAACATGCTTCGCATGTTAATTAATACGACGCGTATTTTTATATATATATATGCAATGCGCTTAAACAAGATGAGACAAATTAATAACAAACCCTCAATTTTTTTTATATTAAGTCCTAAGCGCTCAAAGATATTTGGAATATCGAACGTCGCCTTTCTAGCATGATAAAATTAATAGAGTATTAAATATTTAATATGAGTTTGTTGTGTCACCACAAGGCAAGTATTAAGTATTTAAGATGTTAATTTATCACATTTGATGCTTATAAAGAAAATTGAACAATATTGTTTTGTTGTGTCACCACAAGGATGATATTTTTCTTTTTTGAATATATGGAGTGCTAGGTCGGACTTAACTTGGATAATTTTGATTCGGATGTGCCACCACTTGATCAAAACAATCTAAGAGGCAAAAGAAAAGGAATTGCATAGTTGATATAATTGACAAAAGTTGTCTACCTATTTATTTATATATAGTTTGTTGTGTCACCACAAGGCTATATACATTTGAAATGGGATCCTTATTCTCACTAGAAAATCTTTAATTAGATTTTTAGAACTATATAAGTGAGGGTAATATAGTTTGAAGAAAATAGTGGGAGATACCAATTTAAAACAAGACCTAATTTATTTTGGTAATTAATAAAAGAATGTATGTAAAAATGTTGTTAATTACAAATTCATTTCTGTAATTTTTTACAATGTCTAAATTACTATCACCTGCTAAACATATTAGATGTTATTTAACCAAACCGTATTAAACGAATTGGTTAAGGAATTTGAGAATAGTCTCATAGTGAAAAGCTATCTTATGTCCTTAATACGCCTATCCTCGCAATGGTTGCGCATAATGCCTCCGAGGAAGAGATTGCTACTTTTAGAAAGTGGCAAAATGATGCATGATTGGCTCAATGCATCATGCTCACATCCATGAGTAACGAGCTTGACGCCACAAGATGAAACTATGGATGCTCTACTATATTCCCGCACATCAAGTAGTTGATGGTGAGGAAAGTAGGACCGATAGATATCGAGATATCTAAGGAGCTCTTCCGATCTAGAATGGCCAATGGCACTATAAATGCATAAAAAGGTTCTTAACATAATCAATTTGATTGATCAATTAGGACAACGGGTTTTGTCGTGGATGGAGAGTTGAGCCATGATTTGATCTTGCACTCACTCCCGGACTCCTTTCACAATTGTTGTGAATTTTTCATATAAACAAGCTAGATATCGCCACCGATTTGCTTAACATGTTGAAAAATGTTAAGAGTCACTTTCCAACCAAGAAAGACCATGTCTTACTGGTAGGGGCCAAAGGATCTTCTGAAAAGAAGAACGATTCAAAGAAGGTAAATAGAAAGGCAAAATAAAGTATAATAAGAACAAAACTGATATGGATAGCAAAGGAGTTTGCTTCCACTGCAATAAGCCTGGACACTGGAAAGAAACTGCGAGAAGCATCTTGCAGAGGTTAACCAAAGAAGCTTAGTGAAGTTTCGGCCATAATACGCTTTTTGTTCATGATTGAAATAAATTTTCTTTAAGTCAAGGTTCTACTTGGGTATTGGATACCGACTTTGGTTATCATAAATATAGATTTATGAATGGACCAAGAAGAAGTAGAAAGCTAAACAAAGATAAATAATCTTATGTGTGGGAAATGAAGCAAAGGTTGCTACATTAGCCATAGAAACTTATAGTTTAGCAATGCCTACGGGCAAGTCTATTAAGTCAATAAGTTTTTATTGTATTCCAGTTCTCGTTGGAAACATTATTTCTATTTTATTATTGGACAATGACATCTTTGGTATTATATTTAAGAACAATTGTTGTTCTATTTATAATAATAATGTTTTGTATAGGACTGGAATATCACTTAATGGATTTAATATACATGACTTACATGAAAATAATTTTGCATATTGAACAAATTAGTATAAGAAAAGGAGATGATCATTCAAAGAGTTGAATGTGTGTATTTGCTGAAATACAAGTGTGAATTATTTGAAAGGTTCAAAGAATTCAGAAGTGAAACAAATTGGCAAAGTATTAAGATTCTTTGATTAGATCAAGGAATAAATACTTGTGCAATAAGTTTCTAGATCATCTCAAATGGTTTTCTCATAATGGACGCCTCTTGATACGCAATAATTGATTGGTGTATCTGAAAGGAAAAATTGTACCTTGTTGGACATGGTGCAGTCCATAATGATTTTACCGACATTCCAAAGATCCTTCCGGGATAATGTCCTAGAAATGGTGCATATCTCACGAAAATGGTAACCTCAAAAATCCCCCAAGACTCCATAAAAGTTATGGACAGAGAGGATTCTTAATCTTAAGTATGTTAAGATAAGGGGTTGTCCAACTTATGTGAAAAGGTTTCAAAGGATAAGCTTGGGACAAGATTTGACAAATCAAGATTCAACAATAGACACATCAAATAAATATTTATATTATTCAATAAATATTTAATATTACAATTTGAAATTTTGGATCGTTACACACGAGGTACTATTCCTGAAGTACTATTCACAGGGTACTATTCACGGATTACTATTTACCCAAAAAATATATTTCTTTTTTGTCCAAATTATTTTTGATACATGAATATTATTCTTGAATTTTACTCCACAAAGCAGTATCATGTTGATAATTTGAATATTTTTAAACTCTGGATAAATTTAAAGTCTTTAATATTTATCC